>JAGXJF010005300.1:0-600000 GCA_019208055.1 Stipa capillata
CAGCAGGGCGACCGAGGATGGCATGGTATGGCACTCTTGAAGCTGACCACCTCGAAGGTGAGGGGTCTCGACTCGGAAGTTGCCCAGCTCGCCGAACACGACCTCGAAAGCGATCTGGGCCCAGAGGCTGGCGCACTTCCCTGGCACAATCCCATGGAAGGTAGTGCTGCTGGGACGACGTTGGGACTCCGGGATCTGCATCTTCTTAGCGTGCCAATATAGATGATGTTGATGCTGCTGCCGCCATCCATGAGGACCTTGCGAAGCTGTGAAGCCGCCGACCTGCGGATCCACCACCAGGGCGTGCTTGCCTGGATGCGGAATGCGGTCCGGGTGATCGAGCGGTTGAAACCAACTGGCGTTTCCGACCAGTCCAGCCACTGGGGAATGGCTGGGACGATCGCGTTTATATCGCGGTGTTAGAGCTTCCGATTCCTTTTGGAATTGAGCCCCGAAAAATCATGAGGATGCCCTTCTGCGGAGGGTACTACGGGGCGCTGCCATCTGCAGCATGACCATCTTCGCCGGCAGCGTCAGAGGCTGTAGTTTCTCCGCCCGGAGGTGCTTTAGAAAGTACACTCTCTGGTCAAGTGACCTGCCTTGAACTCGGCGATGCTATGGAACGAGCAGGGCTTGTCCAAGATCTCCTCGAAGGTAGTCTCAGGCGTCTTACGTTGCTGCCACTGGCGGTCCTTCTTTCAGCCGCCATCGCCACGCTGGTTGCCGCGACCAGATCAGCTCCGCTGACTCTGTCTCCACCGCCAGCTTTGCGCTTCTGGGTAGAGTTGCCATTGTGCTTCCGGCTCGAGTCGGCACGATCTTTGCATCCCGAGGACTCAGCTTTCGACTTGCCTCATAGCGCATGGCCTCCTCGCCAGTCGCGTACTTGCTGGCCACCTCCATGAGTCGGCCCATGGTCTGAATGTTGGACTTGGCCAACTTGTACTTCAGGAGCTCGTACTTGACCCCCTTGAGAAAAAGTCTGAATGGCTTGAATCTCTAGATGTAATCTCTGACTGGCTCCCCCTTTCCTGGACACAGAGCTAGAGATCTTGCGCATTCCTTGCCCGCTTGTACGTGCCTTCGAAGTTCTTGACGAAGACCTCCTGGAAGTCCTTCCAGTCATAGATGTTGTCTTCAGGCAGGCTGTTAAAACCATGCCCGCGCCGAGCCCTCGAGCATCAGGGGAAGGCTACAGAGGGCGACGCGCCGTTGCCCCCACCAATATTGCACGCCACGAGATAGTCGGCGAGCCAAGTTTCTAGTTTGGCGGTACCGTCATATTTGTCGACGCCGTTGGCAATCTGGAACCAGTCCGAGAATGGCTCGGTACGGATACATGTGCTAAAGCACAGCGGGCCAATAGAGGCCGAGCCACTCGGCTGATCAACCTCGCCGCCCCGACGCTCGGCCCGTGGCCCTGGCTGCTTGGATCCCCTCGATGTCATCCCGCGCGTCACGGGCGCTATCAGCCCTGCCACGGGAGGAGTCAGCTCGGTGCCAGCTCCGCGTGGATCTGGTTGATCTCCTCGCGGGCGTCGGGACGTCGGTTGGTGGAGCGACTCGGTTGCGACGAGCCTGTGGTGCTTGGGCGACTCGGAGCCCCTGAGGGCTGACTCCGTGCGGAACTTGAGGCCAGCCGGTCGCGTGGCGAAGCGGCCTCATTCTGCTTGTTCCACCGCCGTCTTCATCAGAGCGACGACTCGGCGGTAGTTCTCCGCCGCAGGGCCATCCGCTGGTGGCGGAAGCGAGTCGGCTAGCGCAGCAGCCGCGATGAGGTTCTGAGCAGGGGTACAGTAAACCGGGATGCCGCCTGCATCTTGACCCAAGATGGAGTCATGGACGACGTGGCCCCTCCGAATGGTCGATGAAGTGGGCCGGCGTGGGCGCCGGCGCGACTTGTAAGCCATAGCCTCATCATACTCACGCTTTCCGCGCTTCAAGAGCCGCTTTCTCTCGGTCGACGCGATCCTCCTCAGCCAGGATGGCCAGCCGAGACGCCTCCATGGCCTTCTCTGCATCCAACTGGCCAGTAATGGGCGTGCGTCAGAGCTCGTCCACTGCGCTGGCCATTGGGCCGGATGTGCCTGCGACATGGGTGGCACCGGGTTGCGACCATGTACACTTCTGCTACGGAAGCGCAGCTGTGTGAGCTCTCATACCCGTCGGATTCAAAATCCAGGACGGGCAGGAGTGTCTCAGAGCCGATCATGCCGACGAGCTGGGAAGCAGCCTCGCCATCGCATGAGGTTGGTGAAGATCCCAAGGGATGCCTGGGCTCCAGCCCCGCTGCCGAGCGGGGAACTGGGTCCTGGAGGCACAATTGGCCGAATTTGTCAGCCAAGCAGTGCAACGCTCCCGAAGGAGAGCGCCGCGCCTCCAAGGAGCACGGCGGAGGCAGGGTGCCATGCCGTGTCATCGAACACGAGCCGTCGCCGATAGCCGGAGAAAATCCCACCTGGATCACAGCTCCAGCATGCAGCGCCCCTACCTGGCGCGTCAACTGTCGTAGGGATTTCACGGCAATATACATTTTAGTGGATTCGAGGGTGCAAGTGGATGATCCTGACGGGTTCACACGAGAAGAAGTTACTCAGGTTCAGGCCCTCTGTAGAGGAGGTAATACCCTACTCCTGCTGGATGTTTTTCTTGTCTCGTATGAGGAGGATTTTACAATGGAAGAGTAGCGCGTAGTTCGTACAAGTTTGGAGAAATGAACACCAACCCCCATTCTGGGGCCCTAGCCTAGCATTATATAGGGCTGACGAGGCTAGGGTTTACAACTGCCGAGTCGGCCGAGTCATGGTAACGGCACACTGAATATATGCCATAATTCCTGATTAAGTGCGCCGTGGTAACACTCTATTGATGGCGTTGTAACGTACGTCTTAATGGTGCTCTGACGTTTCAGCCGAGTGGACTTCATGAGGTCGATCAGTCGAGTGGGCCTCCTGGAGGGACTTGGGCCACCCTAGGCCTGCTGGGCCGACTCCTTGTCTTGGGCCTACCCGGAGGGGATCCCGCCGTCACTGACATTCAACAGATAAATTGGTGTGTATTGCTGATTTTTTGAGCATCTGCTTTTTCGAGTAGTAGAGTAATTATCCCAAAGTTAAGTTTATATAAGGGAAGCCTTCCGTTGTAAAATCAGCAAAGAGAAACAAGAGGTCCTCCTTAAGTACTTCCCAAAAGACTTGATAAAATTCCGTTGAAAATCCATCAGGACCTGGTGCTTTGTTATATTCCATGGAAAACACCACATCCCACACCTCCTTTTCAGTAAATGGGGCAGGTAAAAGATCATTTTCCTCCTCTGAAACTTGAGGGATATCATCCCTCATGGACTCAATCATGGAGAAATGAGATTTATCATGAGGGCCAAAGAGATTATGATAATACTTAGTGATGTAATCACGAATGCGATGTTCATCCCCAATAATACCATCTTCTCAAACGATGCGAGGAGGTCGATCGCCGGTGAAGGTGTGGACCTCGTGCCCAGCCGAGTTGTACCATAGCACGTTGGAGAATGTGAGCCGGACGTTGGAGATGAAGGCGTCGTGTGAGGGATACTTCCCTGCGGCGAGGCTAGCCTTGACCGTGCCAAGATCCATTGGGCTCTTGATGACGGTGTGGTAGTTGTGGAGGTCGAGGCCTCGACTTCCACCAGGGCGTTGAACCAAATGCTTCACCTATCCTTCTGTAGGTTCGCCAGGATCTGGCCGAAGTGTTTCCGCATCAACGCCCCGAGCTTCCTCCAAGGGGGGAGGGGGTCCTTAGGCTGGCCCTGCTCCTGCTGTTGCTGTTCTCGTTGCCACGTGTCGATGCGGGGTTGGGGTCAGTGCGGAAATGCGGGCGTGCCTTGTGTTGCCTTGTAGGTGCGGTACGGCTGCGGTGCTCGTGTTGTGATGAGAGTACGAATCATGTTGTCCTAGTAATTAGGGAGAAAAACGCCCACACCATAATCTAAGTAGCCCATTCCACTCTCATCGGGAAGGAAAACCAAGCTGCCCTGGGCTAAAACACCATCCACTCGATAGGCCCACTTTATTACTTGTCTTTTTTATTTTAAAATTTAAGTGATAGTTTTTAAATCAGGTTTGAGAAAAATATGTACAAGATAATATATTAGTAACATCCTATAGAACAAGGCAAAGAATGTTCCACCAGTTCTTGAGGTTTGCTCCTACAGTTCATCAGATTTATTCTACGTCCAGAGAAAATATATTCATACATATCAAATTGAATGTCCACACTACTCTTGGAATTTGTTCCGATAGAATAAAAAATTGTTCCATACATAAAAACATTTTTCAAATATGTTTCATTATCTATAAAAAAACATTCATATATTTTAGAAATGGTTCACTTGACTCATGAAAATTGTTCTAAATCCCAAAGACAGACATGATAGGCTTATATTAATCTATTATTTTCATGTTGAAACAATAAGAAATCACTATTAAAACAAATAATATCTATTGATGAACGACAAATTATTGAATGAATATTGAAATGATGAAGATGAAATATCCATTGAAAAACACAATAAAAATTTTAATAAAAGAAAAGGAACAAATAATAAAGACAAAGCAAGAAATAAATAGAGAAAAATGAAAAAAAAGCAAAACAAAACAAGAAAAAATATAGAGAAAAACAAAAGGAAATAAAACAACAAATATAAAAAATTAGAAAAGAGAGAAAAATAAAAAATAAGTAAAAAAGGTCCCGATCTTAGTGGGCCAGCCCAGCCGAGTTTCCGCTATGTGCGGCGGCAGAAAAACCGAGAAACCAAGATCGAAATCTAAAAACCTGAATTTATCCTAATTTTGGGTTACTCTTTTTGGAAAACTAAATTTAATTCGGTGCAATCATTTTTAGTCTTCGATCAACCAAATAACCGAATTTTCATGGACATGTTATTATTTCAGTGGACATGTTAACCGAATAGACCGCTTGAACATGTGAATTGAATAAACCAGAATTTTCTATTGAATTGATAGTGCATTTATGAATTTTGTGATGTTTTCTATATTTTAATTTAAACAAAAACTGAAACCGAATTTTCGGTTTACATAATTGCATACCATATTTTGGTTACCATTTCTAGAAAATCAAAATCTTTAAAAGCCAAAACTGAATTTTCGGGTAAAACGGAATACCTACCCCTAGATAGAGTAATAGAAGCACTCATCTACATTCTACACCCTTACCTTCCACGTTTCTTGACGCAAGGTTGTTTGGGTTCGGTTCGAGTTCTTGGATTCGGGTTTCGCGTTCTAGTTCCCTTGCAGATTTCTTAAAGAGGTTATGTATTCCCCTGGAAATGACGTGTCCCGAACTGGTTTGGAAGCGGAGCACATGTAAGGGCACTTGCATTTGCGTAATTAAATGATTTGAGAATTGAGAGCACTTGCTTTAATTCAAGGTGTGTTACCAACAGAGCAATTAGAACGAGGTGTTTATTTATAAGTTATCTGAAATACTTTCACATCTCAATCATTTTTAAAATCTTCAGATCAACATCTAACCATTTCATTCTCATCTCACTCCATATATAACCTACACTAAAAATTATACTATACTGTAATTTTAGTCTAGTTAATGTATAACTAACTGAGATTTATAAAAAATTTAGACAATTGAGAATTAGCAAATCTATTTTAGAATACCAATTATGTACGACGGAAACTCCTTTTAGCTCTAGTGCTCCTGGTCGGGAATTCCTTTTTGTGGTTACAATAAATTTCTGAAAACTTCACACTCGTAGATATTGCAATACCATGTGCACGCACAAATGTTCGTGAAAAAAAAACAGATGTTTCTGAATTAAAAAGACATATCCCACGCACTACTATATGCTATTATAGCTTTTATCCTTCTATTTTTACAACCTGCAAATGAGAACTTTTTCTTCACGAATCTTTTCAGGTTCATAGTGTACTCACACATACACATGGGATTTCTTTTGAAGTTTTTAAAATTTGAAAATAATTTTTTTAAATAGAAATAAAGAGAGAACCGGAGCTTCTGAGCCAAAAATCCTACTCGCACTATTGGTGTGATTATGACTCTACATGGTATGCATCCATGGCTTCTGTTAACATGAAATTGTTACCCTTTTGTTGTAGTCGTTTATTTTTATTGAAGGGACTTTTGCCGTAGTTGTGACTACTCTGTCGAGAGCGTATGATTACGAAGGCTGATAACGACAGGGCGTCATATCGGTCGAGCTCGGAGTTCTGCGTACATGCACGTCGGGGTTGGGTGGGGGAACCGATCGAGTGCACGGGTTCGGGTTCTTCGGTCGTGTGAGAAGGGGAGATTCTTCAAGCACAACAAGTACTTAAGACCTAAGCCGCTGTGTTGCTCTTCGATTCTTTTATTCCTCCACTTTGCGCGTGACGATGCAAAACCGAAACGCCATGGCTCGGTTTCGGTTCGGATTCTGGACATGTGCATATTAAACTTTCAGTGTGTGTTGCCAACAGACCGCAACTACTACATGTGTGTGTTCGTCAAAATAAAACTACAGTGTGCGTCTGTAAAAAATTTAGAGTAACCAGTGCAGACTAGCTCGATAGAATAAAAAAATAGATTTCGAAAAATAGAACTCGAAAGAAAACTTACAGGGTAGTATAAGAGCTCATTTGGTGTAAGAACTATATATGAACTCCACCTTTAGCTTTTTGTTAAAATGAAATCAAATATATTTGTGCTTTGTTGGGGTTGTGACTTGTAGCTACCCTAATCAGAGCATATTAACGACTGGGGTTCACATCTCGATCGAGCTGCGAATTGTGCGTACCTGCACGTCGGGTCGGGAAACCGACGACATGCTCGGATTCGGGTTCGGTTTCAATCTGATAAGGGAACAGTCTTCTAGCAGCACAACGAGTACTTAATTAAGATCTATAGCTGCAGTTTGTTTTCCGATTTTTTATTGCTCCACTTTGACTCTCATGTATTGTTCATTTGTCCTTGGAAGCGAAAACCCGAACGAAATGCCATGCTTTGCTCGGGTTCGGTTCCGGTTCCGGTTCCTTTGCTCTCAGACACGACAAGCGACAACCCAGGCCCTTTTTCCTTAAATACCAAAACCCATGCCTCAACACCTTCCTCTCCAGCCATTCCAAGCTCTCAGAGCGCGCGCGCTAGCCAGCTTCTTCAACTCTCTCTCTCGCACCACACACGTCAACACGTACGCCACACTAGCTAGCATACATGGACCTTCTCGGCTGGCTCGTGCGCACGATTGCCGAGCCCTGCGCGACGCGGAGAAGCTGCCGGGGGCACTGATCCTGGGCGGCGTCCTAAAGGCCGCCGCGGCGCTCTAACCTCGTCGTCTTCAAGGTTCCCGGAGGAGTGTTCCTCCACAACGGCGACAAGGTGCTCTTCTACCTGTACTACGGCTTCCTCGTCGGCGTGGTGATCTTCGGGTTCGTGGAGGCGTCGGTCGGCTTCTTTGTGTCCCACGACACCGTCGGCCGGCGCGCAATCGGGATGACGATCTGTGGGTTTCTATCTTGCCTCTGGTCATCGTCGCCGGCCTCGGCGGGTTCGCCTTTGCCGTCCCGAAGTAGCTACTACTTTCACTAGTTCGTAGCATGGTCAGTCTGTAGTATCGATTTTCATGGTTGGAATGTTGGATGTAATATGTACGCATATGTGCCAATATGTTATTCGGTTGTTGTTATGCTATGGATTTTGAGATAAATCAATGCGGTTTTGTGATTTTTGTCGGGTGTTACCGAGGTGCATGACGGTTTCGGTTTATCGCTTTTGTTCAGTTAAGTATCTCTCACTTCACAGAAGCACGCTGCTGCTATTTGTCTACCTTTTTGACTCGGAGACAAATTGGCATTGCCACTGTTCGGATTCGGTTTGCACCTTTGATTGTCCCCTGACAAATGATGCATAAAAAGAGAGTACAAAAGGCATTATGTCACGTGAGCAAATGAAACGATCCTGGCATGCACATGCAGAGGTCCCTTACGATCGTTTCAAATGAGTAATTGCATCATGGTAAAGAACCATATACTTAGTTCCCTTACGATCTGGAAAATTAATCCGGCAGGCCCTTGAACTGGCGGAATCACATATCCGCCTCCAACAGCAGCTGAGCAGAAAGTACGGGGGTTTCCATGACGGACGGTGCTGACCCTTCTTGTGCCAAACAACGCCCAACATCCACAGACCTGCACGGGTTCGGTTCCGGTTTCGGTTCGGGTTCAGAATGAGGATGGTGTTTTGACTTTCAACGGGGGCTGTACACATTTGCTATTTCCTTTTTCTCTTTTTGTCTAATTATCGGTCCTGGTCCCTTGCTTTTGACTCACAGCTAGGTTCATTGATGGCAGGAGGCTGCGAAAACCGTAATGCCATTCCTCAGGCTCGGTTTAATTCCTCGGATTCTCGGATCACAGTGGTTATACGCATCCTGAATTCCTGATTCATGCATGTCAAGAGAATGATGTTTCTGGAGAAGAGAGTAAAATACAACATTTCAAGTGAATAACTGTAGTAGCACTTGGATGTGCACGTATATGTTTCCAGGATTTACAAGGCCCACTACTTAGGCTGTTGCACATGATATTTGAACATAATTCAAGAATTAATGTTATTTCAAGGTTAACTAAACCACAAGAGAAAATGTAAAGAAAAGGAGAGCTCTAGGTCACCTTACTGAAATATGGGAAATCGGGTTGGTTACTTGCTGCCAGATGAGATCCTTGATGAGGTGTATTCACCTGGTAGTTTTTAACGGATCCAAACTAAGCGCGAAGAAAAAAATACCACTAATATAAGCAAGCAACACGAGATTTGTAATTTAATCATGGAGCACTTCATATATACCTCGACTCTTTTATCATTTATCGACGCTCTCTATCCTTAAACACTAATCCGTGCACTATGTTGTTCTGCTTCTTACCCCTAATATATAGATGCCTATGCTTACTTAGGAGTTAGGATGATCACGACATGGGTTCACGTCGGGTCGAGCCGAGTCTTCGTACAATCACGTTGGGAGACCGATGTGTTCGGTTCCGGCTCCGGTTTTGGTATCAGTTTCGGGATAGAGAGTGAAGATGAGAGCACAAGGCAGGCACAGCTCCCCCGAGCTAAATGCGTGTGTGATGTTGCTTTTGACTCACCTAGGGCTTGTTTGGAAACTAGGGATTCAAGATGATGAATAGTACGGCGTCCCGCGTATTGGGGGGATCCGTATACAGATTCCCGTGACCTTAGGAAGGTACAGCTTACCCGGGAAGGATCCCTGGATGATAAGGTAACCCCTCTCGAGGAGAGAAGACTCCCCTTAAACTAGGAAGTCGATCCCGACGTTTAAGGAGACCAGAGTCCTACTTGGGCGTAAGTCCACGTCCGGTACGACCTTGGGAACCCCCTATATAAGGATCAGATATCCCATAGGGGAGGGGGGAGCCAATTAGGTCAAGACATCTAGTCGCAGCTCCAGAAGACGAAGCCCTAGAAGATCCACTGCCTCGAAGGAGTCGAGCCCGGTGGTTTAGGATAGTTTAGTCTACGATTAGGCCTAGGGTAGCTACTAACATACACCCCCCGTTGTAAAGCGTGTTCTTCATCAATATATAGCAACAGGACGTAGGGTTATTATCCTGAGGGAGGCCCGAACCTGTATAAAAACGGCTGTCCCCTGCTGTCAGATCTCCTGGCACTTGGGCCCTAGAGGTCCCTACCCCCCAGTAATCATCATCTCACGAGTACCGTAAGATCGCCGGTTCACCGATCGTCGACAAAAAGAATAGCCTATTCCTCTGTATCTCACATGTGTTTCATAATTAAGACCAAAAAAATTCATGCAAGTTAGAAAAAGCATATCATAATACCTTTTGGAGATGGCCCTTTCCTTTTGGCTTGGTTGAAGAACTTTGGAGAACCCCTTCCAAACATTATAACTGTTGAGCATGGTAATATTTCTTCGTAATGTTAATAACATAATAGAAAAGCAATAAAGAGTTCACATATACTAGTTAATACATGATAAAAGGTCAAGTGTAGTAGAACTCCTCTATCTACTATGCATGTCGAAAATCTTCCCACATTCTCATTGCAATTATGTCTCTCTCATTGTCACCATGTTCGTTGTTCCCACGGTATTGAACATCACCGCTCGGAAGATCAACAAAAGATTCTGGAGGTATGTTATTTGGTTGATTATCTAGCCAGCGCTCGTCGCCATTGTGCAATCTGATGATGTTATGGAAGACTGCAGCAGCTGCTGGTATCTTCACTTGGTTTCTTATTCGGTGAAATGTGCTCACTTTGAGAATGGGGAAACACTTCTTCAGAACTCCTAGGGTCCTTTCAATGTGATTCCGTAATACTGCATGCCGGTGATTAAACAACTCCTTGTGGTTTTGGGGTCGACGGCGACCATGCCCGAACTCCTTCAAATGATAACAGACACCACGGTAGGGTGCAAGGAAGGACGGAGTGTTGGCATAACCACCATCAACGAGATAAAACTTGCCCTGAGGTATAGCAGACCTAAGAACCCTAGCATCTATAGTAGATCCCTCCTAGCCACAAGATATAAAAGTGAAGTTCAAGTCAAAATCACAAGCCGCCATAACATTTTGGCTAAGTGTGCCCTTTCTATTCCTAAATGGTGCAGCTTTATCTTCTAATATTGTTATGGGGACATGAGTGCCATCGATGGCTCCTATGCAGTTCTGCAAAGAAAGAAACTACAAAGTGATTTTCAAAGATTTTAAATAGTTGATATTGGTTTTGATGGAAATGTCAAAGTAAGCACCTTGAAATAAGGGAAGAATCGCGGGTCTGACTCGATCTTCCAATGTGGTTGTTGAAGATTGGGAGGTTTCAGAAATCGATGAGAGAGTGTAGGGATTATCTTGAAGACAGATTTGATGTGGCGATGGAGGTCTCTCCACTATGCTTGAACTCATATTGAAGGTCCTCAAGGATGCATTGTGTGATAGCATGAATAAGAAGAATGCTAGCTTCTCCTCGATCTTAACTCTTGTATCAATTAATAATTTTTCCCGTCTAAGATAATTTGCCAAAGACTTAAAAATTTCAGGCTCCATCCTAAATGCTACCCGGCAGTCCTTAACGTGCCCTTCAAGGATTTCCCTAACACGATCCTTGCCGGATAGCATTGATGTATGACGTGGCCTTTTTTCTCTTTGCCCTCTAGTCCCCAAGAGATATAATGCTGGGAAGAGAAAGAGCATCATGTCATCGTCGTCGTCCTCCCTCCTCTTCCTAATTCGATCTATCCTTCGCAAATTCATTTTAGCACTAAAAATATAAAATAGTTAAAAAGCTACTAACACTTATTCCATAGTAAGAGGAGAAATAAGAAGGCAAGAAGGCACAGCTCACCTTGGCCTTGACGTTGTCGATGATGTCGGTGTTCTCGAACTTGAAGGTGATCCGGTGTCACGACAGGATCCCATGATGGTGGAGGTTCGTCCACTCCTTCTCTACCCCAAGCAGTAGCAATCTACAAAAAGCAATCATGAAAACTTGTACAAACACAACTGAGTTCCAGATGGAAACGATGTTAAAACCGTATAGGTTGCATCAATTGACTCGAAAGTTACTACTAACCCTTAGCTATGGAAAAATAGTGGCAAACATTTAATTTATTCATAGAACTTACATGGCATTCCCATAAGCAATAATGATAACCAAAATAGAAGATTAATATTTTAATGCTCTTATTAATAGATACACCATGCACTTGAGACGAATATTTTCTGGTTGTGGGCAACTTCTTGCTAAATGATAACATGTCAATCGGCACCCTTCTATAGATTAACATGTTCTAAGTGCATTTATTGCCGGAGTAACTTGAAGTTCAGTAACAGGTATACCATATACAAGCATGAAATTTTCAGTTTGAACTAGAATGCTGCAGCTGTTTTTAGGTTTGGCGTACTCACTGACTTCACATAATACAGTTATCATTACCATCCCCAACAAAGTCAGGAAAACACAATAAGTTACAGCTTCATGAAATCAACAACTTGTTTGTTCAGGTGATACTTCATTGCTTTTTTTTTGAGAACGCCATACTTCATTGCTATTTAGGCGTCTAAGTACCCATATGTGTTTGTATTGCAATTGTACATCAAAGAACACTGTTGAGATCCACCTTTTCTACTCAAAACCTGGGAGGCTGATGACAAAATTCTATCTGATTTGACATTTTTTTCTGGAATTTCAAGGGATCCAACTATGCCGAAATGAGAAGAAGATTCTAATGACATAAACTCTGACAAGGAGGGAAGGCTTCGATTCCATGTTTTCAGTGAATATGGAAAAAAGAAGAAGCGTATCCAGATGAGAGAAGATAAAATATTTGTATTAGTAAATGACTGTTTAACTGGGGACCCCTAATCCATGATTTATCCCTCAACCAGGTTGTTTGTTTGTCTAGCTTAAAACACCTTTTGTATTTCATTTTCAATTCATTTGATTTTCTTTGAACTTCTGCATGCAGGAAACAAATTAAATATGCTCAAATGGATGTAGGATAGCCAAATGCTTGAAAGAATATTTTATATACAAAAGGAGTTACAGATCTGCCATAAATTCTATGCTCCTTGCAAAATGCCTAGACAAAAAACTTTGGGAAAGCAGTCCATTTTTACTGAAACAACTTCCTGGAATTGGAATTGTTACAGCAAAGGTTATTAATTTTCTTACCTTTATTATGTAGGCACTTCTATATACAAAGATTGCATAATTCACTATTGCGTTGATCACTGTTATTCCAGGCACTGAAGACTATAGGAGTTGATTCCTTGAGCCTGGCAACTGCTGATGCTAGAAAGATAGAAAGTGCAATAGGGTGCAATTATCCATTCATCCGGGTAAGCATCTAGGGTTCCTTACCAGTAGAAGAAGGAACCGGTCCAGGAGTAGGGCACCGCGCGGGAGTTCACGTCATCGCCGTCCCTGTTTGATCTAGGCGGACGGCGGCGGTGGGTCACCGCCGGACTGTGGGGTGGAGAGGAGAGGAGGAACGAGGGGGCGTGTAGGAGGGGAACGGAGTTGGAGTGAGGTTGCGTGGGAAGACGGAGGCTCACCGGTGAGAAGGGCCTTGATGTCGTCGTCGCTGCTGTCGGATGAGGCGTCGCTGCCGCCGGAGGAGGCGTCGCTGAAGACGGCGCCGCCACTGGAGGAGGGCTCATTGAAGACGGCGCCGCACGCGGGATTCGTTCCACGGGTCGGGAGGAGAGTTTTCTCTGCCCGGTGGATCGACGCGGATTGGACCGGGAAATTCCCACCCCGGCCTAATCCAAACGCGTGATTGGGCCGAGCTATGGAACGATTCCCAGCCGGGTTGATCCACGGGGATTGGCACGCGATCCCGGCCCATCCCGGCCAAACCAAACAAGCCCCTAGGTGGTTTCTTGGCGAGCATCCTGGGCAGGCGGCAGAAACTCGAGATAGCATTGATCGGGTTCGGTTCGGTTCTGGCTTCCGACACGGCCAGGACGTTGTCGTTGCTTCAGTCCCTCTGTCAGACCAGTACTTGGTTCGTCAAATGAAGATCTAAAAGACTTGCGTGGCAAAAGAGAATAAGAAAATAATCCCACTGTTCAATGTACTGTATTTCGTGTTCTTTTGCTAGTTCATGTAAATTTTCAGTACCTGCAATTTCTGATAATTGAAATAGGAAGTGAAACCTTTTTTAAAAAAATAAATATAAAATTTCAGTCGTGATAAAATGATACCGGTTATGAGATATGGTTTCTGCTGTGGCTTTCGATCAATGTGAATACGTGGTTTGCCTTGTGCTTTGTATATCTTGTTCGTCAGAATTGCTGTACTAGTCTCTTCGACGAGCATAGAAAGGACTCAGTTGTAGTTTGGCCCTTTTTTGCTTGCCCCGCTCAAACCATGGCCGAAGCGAGGAACGAGGTAGTCAACAACAGCAGGGCTGAGGCGAGTTTTTGCAAGATCTCGTACATACATTGGACATTTCGACTACTGTACATTAGAAACCCTGCTATACTCGGGTCACCCTTGTTCACATCTAGGCTCTCCCGACCCATATTCACTCGGCAACTGCCCGAGCGCAGCCTGGCCCAACGTTGAGGGTAAAGCTGGGCCGAACTTACAGGAACCCAAATCACTAAAATATTGAAAAGCTCCGCTATTCCAAAAAAAAAGAAGGCCTCAACACAAGTTCTCTGAAAGGACCTTAATGACTAAGATGTCACCTAAAGGGGGGGTGAATAGGCAATTAAAATTTCTAATCAATTCTAGCCAATTCAAATGCGGAATTAAACTATTCGCTATGAACTAGATTATTCTCCCTCAAAGCTAATTTCAACTAGTGCACAAGCAACCTAATCAAGTGTGTATGATTTCAAAACTAGGTTGATTAATAAGCAATACAATATGGCAAGCAATTCAATTCTTATACAAGATATACAATAGCAAGAATGAAATGCGATATGTAAAGGAGACAAGGGGCAAACGATGTATGACCCGGAGTTCGAATATCCACCGATATCCTGCGTCTCCTTTTGAGGACCCGATCACGCTTGATCAAAGGTGGGCTTCCTCTCAAGCCACTTCCTCTCGAGGACTCTCCGGAGTCTCCTCGACCACTACAGCTAGCTCCTTCCTCCACTCCTGGAGATGGCAGGCTCCAAAGCCACTTCACAAACTCTCGAGCCTCTTCACAATCATCACGAAGAGATCACCGAGCTCACAACCACCAAGCCGTCTAGGAGTCGGTGGCCTCCAAGAGTAACAAACTCCCGGACACACGCTCAAACACAATCAACGCCGAATGCTCAACACGATGCAACTAATGCATGCGCTAAGTGCAACCGATGCACAAACTCTTCCTCACACCTCAATCTAGCAACACATGCACTTGAGGACTTTAGAGAGGGTAGGAGCAAGAGGAGAGGATCAACAAATGACCCAAGAGGCAGCAGCAACCATCCCCCATGGGCTAGGGTGGGTATTAATACCCAAACCCCCAAAAACTAGCCGTTGGATGGTTTCTGCGAAAAGGCCGGTCAGACCGCCTTATAGGGCCGGTCAGACCGCCCTTACTTCAACGGCTATAAAACTAGCCATTGAACCACCTGACACACAGGAAAACAGCCAGGCCGGTCAGACCGCCTCTCAAGGCCGGTCAGACAGCCCTTACTGATCCAACACAAAATCGGACTGGTCAAGCCACATCGGCGCCACGTCAGCTAAAACCACTTTTGACTGGTCAAAACCGCTTAGAGATAATGTGAGGAGGGTATTCTATCCGCTTTTTAGAGTTAAGGGTTAGACATTTCTGATTTGAAGTTAAGGGGTGTAATGTGCACTCAGGCAATAATTGAGGGGCGAAAAATACACTTTTTCCTAAATGAAACGAAAATGGTCCAGTCGGTGCTCCGTGCGTCTCCCTGTAGCGACGGGAGGGTGTCCCCTTTTTCCTTTTCCGTTAGACTTTTTCCTTCCCGAGCTCGAGTGGAGGCGCGCAAAGTGACATGGATCGAAGTGGAGCTGCTAGAGACCTCACCGATTAATTAAAGTTAGAGTTTAGGATGTCACAGAAGGCGAAGCTGGTCATCTCCACCACCGCACCATCACCATGTATATAAATGCGTCGCTAACCATTCAGCCGCCATCAAGATCATGTTAAAGGCAATGTGCTTATATATTGTCATTTGTCGTTGTAGACAACGACAATCGCAACGGAGAAAGGAATTTTTCCAACGAAGGACAATTGGAAGGAGTCACTGGATGTTGTTGTCACGTCAATGTAGGAGGGTGCCTACTGCTTCACTCTGGGTGGAGCGCCCTCTTCTTGGTTCCTAGAAAAAGTAGATTTGTAGCATATTGGCGAGACAAAGAGGATAATACGGAACAATAAAAAGGACTAGCAATCAAGTATGTGCAATACACGTTTTTCACGATATATATTGCACGTAATATGTACTCATCGAGACATACTCGTCCATGCAACACTACGAAGGTCATGGTTTTAGATTGAGTTAATATATAATAATTCGAAAGAAGTGATTAGGGATTTTTAAAGCAGGGAATATGTGTTTTTATAAGTTATTGGATTAAATTGGATGGCTAGGATGAAATGCATCAAACCCTAAATCATACTTCTATAAGTCATATAGTTTAGATACGTGAGACAAAAATGAATTTACTAGAGAAATTTAAAATATCCAATATTGATCTTGTTTTGAGGATCTCTACATGGTGTATACGAGGGCTAAAATGGAATGCAAATGCAAAATCTTCATCAGTAAATGTAGCTGTTTGTATTTTTAAAATCAAACAGTGAAAAAGAAATAGCCGGGGTCATTTTGCAATGTGATGATGAGTAATACGTTAATACCGTATATGGGGTAGTCACAGTATACGAATACCCTAGATACTTGGAGCCGTTAACGCAACAGCCTGGGAATCTAGGGGATAACAAGTCCTTACATGCTAAGAGCAAGATAACAAGTCCTTACATACTAAGAGCAAGGATACCTTTAAACTAGGAAGTTGATCCCTATGTTTAAGAATGATAGGTTAAAGACAAGTACACGATCTCTACGATTCAGGTCATTCTCTATATAAAGGACCCGAGGACCCCCCGAGGAGGGGGGATTGAAGCTTTGCACAAGTAAGAAACCTTTGGAGATTGAGCCCTAGCCTCCACGAGAAGATTCCACCTGTCATCCAAATCTACTCGGAGATAGACCCGACTTGGTTTAGATCCCATCTAGGATAGCCACTAACATCCTTTTTGTAAGATACTCGAGATTCAATATATACCAACAGGACGTAGGGTTATTATCCCACGGGAGGCCCAAACCTGTATAAAAATCTTGTTCCGAGTTCCCCAGCACCTTTAGGTCACGGTCCCAGGGGTCCCTACCCTCTAATAAATCTCTCTATCCCATGACTACCGTAAGATTGGCGGTTTACCAATCGTCGACAGATGGCGCTGACCATGGAGACCTCTTCGGCCGTGTCCGTCGAAGTAGTGTTGGAAACAACACGAGATGCGACAAGGGCTTCTCAGACGAGGGCTTCTACGACAACTCCAGTCGCCCATTCGATCCGGATCCGATATCCGAATGCGTGGATCTGGGAAATCATACCCCTGAGGGGGATTCTGATAGCGATACGAGTCACTTCAGGGTCGAGTGCGCCAGGGCTTTTAGTGGAAAGTTAAGGCTTCCCGATAATATTACCGTAGATACAGCAAGCCCTATGTCGGGATTGTCACCTGCGAGATCTGATCGGACGCCCGAGCAGGACTGGACCCTCGAAATCCCTCCTGACAAAGAAGACTTGATGGATCTGGAGCATACGTTAGGCAGCGAGGACCCACATATAGTCTTCCCGGTCGTGAACGGCTCAGAGAATCTTGAAGACCCTTCTTGGAACGATGGTTCAGCCAATCCCTGAGAAGGCGGCAAAAAGACGACCCGTGACAAGTCACCGGCCACACTGCTTGGGAATACCAATCAACCGGTAGACCCGAACACCTCCCGGCAGGGGGGAAGGGTATGCATCCCGAACCGCTCGGAAACTTTCCGAGGTTCACTGCAGATTTCTGCATCCTCCGACGCATGACCTTAACACCTCCGCTGGAGAACAATGGATGCGTGACTTGGGGGCTGAGCTACAGCAGGCTCTGGCGCAAGCCGAGTCCTCTCGATTGGTGTCTCAAACCTATAGTCCCAATCGCAGAAGGACTCCTCTGTGGTCGCACGAAGAAGAGTCGAATTCAAAAGGACGGTATCACCAAGAGGGATGACATTCCAAAAACAGATCCGACTGGGAATACTGCCTTCCGATTAGAAGCGAGTGCCAAGACCTATGCTAGAAGCTTAACCAATGTAGGAACTTGAAGGAAGGAAGAGGACATTTCCCAGTTCGGGACGTTCCCAGACGACATAACCAGTGCTGGGAGTGATCTCCAACCCCAGAAACTTCTCGGAGGACCATCAAAGGATGCCAAGCCTTTGCGCCAGACCTTCGGCGGGTACGTTGGCCATCTTGCTTTAAGCCAGGATCGGTGGAAACGTATGATGGCACCATGAATCTGAAAGAATTCTTACAGATCTACACAACAATCATCGAGGCCACTGGAGGGGACCAGAAGGTGATGACTAACTACCTCCTGGTTGCCCTGAAAGGGGTAGCAAGGACATGGTTGACAAACCTCCCCCCAGGGACGATCCACTCATGGGCCCAGTTGTGCGGACTATTCCTGGGGAACTTCCAGAGAGCATATGCTCAACCGGGCAAGATCGACGACCTCTTTCAACTTACCCAACAGAGGGGTAAACTTTGCGGAATTCACCAAGCACTTTAGCACCATCCGAAACACCATACCAGAGGTAAGTGATGCTGACATAATCCGTGCTTTCGCTAGTGGCAACAGGAACAAGTGATGTATACAAGATCTAGCGATGCATCCCTGAGAACAGTAACACAACTTATGGACCTCGTCGAGAAGGCTGCCAGCGCCGAGGAAGCCCTGTTATTTATCGAAGAACTGGAGCACGGGACAACCCCCACCAGACAAGAAGGAAACTCGTTGAAAAACAAATGCAAAAAAAAAGCCCTTTGGAGGAAACAGGAAGAAGAAGCCAAAGACCGACGAGGTAATGGCTAACGCCCCCCAAAGCATGCATGGCAGCCCTGCTCGAATGACAAGCAGTCAAACTCTCCCGATAAGATAGCTAAGAACTGGTGCGACTTTCATCAAACCAGCTCACACGACCTCCGCCTGTGTCGTCTATTCAAGAAATATCTAAGAGCGGAAAACGAAAAGCCTCGCGGGAAGTCCCCGCAAGTCACAACCACAGCTAAGACTCCAGCTCCGACAACAGCTCAGGCCACGAGCCATCCCCGAAGGAGGTGCGAGTGATCGACCAGATGTTCGACCAGATGTTCGGGGGCTCGGCTTCTTATGAATCAAAGTGACAATACAAGATCGTGGCTCGGGAAGTCTTGACAACTATCCCTTGGGCCTCTCACACAGTCAAGTGGTCGATAGTCAAGATTTCCTTTGACCAAGACGACTGACCTGAGAATTACGCCTGATCAGGACGATACCCAACAGTCGTCGAACCTACGGTCAACAACTGCAAGGTAGCCCGAGTACACATCGACGAAGGGAGCTCGCTGAACATCCTCTTCACGAGCGCCCTCGACACGATGCAAATTCAGCATTCGTCCATTGAAGCAGTTACTCAGACCTTCCACGGCATTATGCCAGGTTATTCGGCAACCCCGATCGGCCAGATCACGCTCCCTGTGACCTTCGAGACACAGGATAACTTTTGAATGGAGAAAGTCCTATTTGATGTAGTCTACTTCGAGATAGCATACAACGCCATCTTAGGACGACCAACCCTCGCCAAGTTCATGGCAGCCACTCACTACGTGTACTAGTGTATGAAGATGTCAAGACCAAAAGGGGTCATCACGATAAGGGGTTCTGTGCAGAACGCGTTGTCTTGTGACAAGCGTAGTCTAGACCTCGCAGAACAAAGCCAAGGAGGAAAAAAATAAGTCCTCTAATCCCAAGGCAACTGTGAAGACCAACAGTGAGGTGAAATCCATTCCACTGGACCTAGCAAAGCCATCCAAAGCAGTTCGAATCGGCTCCAACCTGAGCCCGAAATAGGAACTCAAGCTCGTGACCTTCCTCTAGGCAAATTCGAATGTTTTTGCATGGCAACCGTCCGACATGCCCGGAATCCCCAGGGAGGTGATTGAGCACAGGCTGGCTGTTTGCCCCGATGCTAAGCCTACCAAGCAAAAGCTCCAGCAGTTCGCCCCGACCGAAAAGAAGCCATCAAAGTGGAAATTGAAAAGCTCCTGAAGGCCGGTTTTATTAGAGAAGTCGAACACCTAGAATGGTTGGCAAACCCAGTTATGGTCAAAAAGGCCAACAAAGGTGGCAAATGTGCGTGGACTTCACGGATCTCAACAAGGCTTACCCCAAGGATGCTTTTGGTTTACTAGAATAGACTAGATAGTAGACTCCACGTCCAAATGTGACTATCTAAGCTTTCCCGACGCCTACTCTGGTTATCACCAGATAAGCATGTGTCAAGAAGATGAGGAGAAGACCTCCTTTGTAACTCGTTTTGGTGTATTTTGTTATTTGAAAATGTCTTTCGGACTAAAAAAACGCAGGCGCAACTTACCAACGAGGTATGCAGCTCACCCTCCACAGCCAACTTGGTTGTAATGTCGAGGCCTATGTCAACGACCTCGTCGTAAAAATGAAGAAGAAAGGAAACCTCATCACGGACCTCCTAGAGACATTCACAATCCTACGACAGAATCGGATCAAGTTAAACCCCGACAAATGTGTTTTCAGGGTCGAAGCCGGAAAGCTGCTCGGATTCCTGGTCTCGCACCGAGGAATCGAAGCAAACCCCAACAAAATCCAAGCTATCATCGAGATGAAATCTCCAAAGTCTGTCCGAGAGATCCAGAGACTCACAGGCTCCATGGCGGCCCTGAGCCGATTCATATCCCGATTAGGGGACCGAGGAAATTCTTTCTTCAAACATTTATGACAACATAATGCGTTCAAGTGGATGAAGGAGTCAAAAAAAAATTTAGGATCTGAAAGAATACTTCACGACCCCCCCTCCAACCGTGCTGGTCGCCCCCGACCCCGAGGAAGACTTGCTACTCTACATAGCGGCTAGGCCACAAGCGGTAAGCGGCGTACTAGTGGTGGAACGCGAAGTCCCAGGGCAATGAGAAAAAGAACAAAGACACGTGTACTTCATGAGCGAGGTCCTCCACGGACCCAAGGAACGATATCCCCAGGTACAAAAACTCCTATACACAATCCTCACGGTGTCTCGCAAGCTCTGACATTACTTTCACGCTCACAAGATCACGGTCCCATGCACTTATCCGCTCGGAGAGATCTACGCAACTGCGACACCATTAGACGGATCGCCAAATGGGCCGCTAGGAGAGTTCGACATCAATTTCGTTCCTCGCACAGCCAGCAAATTCCAGGTACTCACTGACTTCCTTACCGAATGTTCCGAGCCCGACCAACCGAGCTGCTCACCAGCCGTGAATACATAAATATGGACCTTACACTTCGATGGTTCCCTAACCATCGAACGCATGAGAGCTAGGATTATTCTAACATCACCAACAGAAGAATGCCTGCAGTACGTACTACAGATCGACTTCCCGGCCACGAATAACATGGTTGAGTATGAAGGTTTGCTAGCCGGTCTTTGAGTCGCTTCTGCACTTGGCCTCCACCGCCTACTTGTGAGTGGGGACTCACAATTGGTTGTAAAGCAGGTGTCCAAGGAGTATCAGACCTCTGACCAAACCATGGCAGTATACCTAGCTGAGGTGCGGAAGCTGGAGAAGAAATTCGTTCGCTTCAAAGTACGATACATCCCAAAAAGGATAACTGCCGAGCTAATAGTCTTGCCCGCCTCACTTCCTCACGATCTCTATGCTCACCCAGAACCTTTGTAGAAAGGCTCTTGATGCCGTCCATAGTTTCCACCGATGAAACTGTGGCCAAACAAATGGTGGACCACAGGTCCCGTAGCCATTTAAGGACGTCACCAGGCACTGACGCCCCAAGGGGGTCGCAGGCCAGCTTGTGGCTTCCCTCGATTCTGAAGATTCATGGATAGAACTGATCCGCATGTCCCTTCTTAATCAAACTATACCCGGGGATGAAGCGCTAGCTGAGCAAATTGCCCGACGCGCCAGGATGTACTCCCTGGTCAACGGAGTCCTATACCGCCGAGGAGCTCACGGAGTGCTCATGAGGTGCATCACCCAGATGCAGGGTAAAGAACAACTCGACGAGATCAATGGAGAGGTGTGCGGGGCACATACATCGTTCCGAACCCTGGTCGGAAAGGCTTTTAGACAAGGAACCTATTGGCCGACAGCTCTCCATGACGCGTGCGAGTTGGTGCGGCGATGCCATAAGTGCCAGTTCCATAGCAGACACATTCACCAACCCACTCAAGCGTTGCAGATGATATCCTTGTCATGGCCCTTCAAGACTTGGGGGCTGGATATCCTGGGGCTTACCCGGTCTCGCCTGGGGGCTACAAGTTTCTGCTCATCGCGATAGATACGTTCACTAAATGGATTGAGGCTGAGCGAGTCGAGTCGCGAAGATCACTTCAGAAGCAGCCAAACGCTTCATTATGAAAGATGTCATCACATGGTTTGGGGTTCTAGCAGGATCATCACCGACAACGGCATTCAGTTTTCCAGCATAGATTTCATCGAATACTACGAAGGACTTAGCACCAAGATCTGCTATGCCTCAGTAGCCCATCCTCAAAGCAACGACCAAGTCGAGCGTGCAAACAGTCTCATTTTACAGGGCATGAAGACCCACATTTTCGACCGCTTGTCGGCCTACGCCAAGGCCTGGTACGCGAGTTACCATCGGTCCTTTGGGCTCTTTGGACTATGGCTAGCCGAGCCATAGGCGAAACGCCCTTCTTTCTAGTCTACGGAGCAGAAGCCATGCTACCTTGTGAACTCAGGCTAAAATCCCCTCGAGTCAAGCTCTAGCCGAGGAAGAAGAGGTCCCTCGACGAGAGGATGAACTCAACTACATCAAGGAATGACGAGCTCGGGCACTAATGTGAGCGGCTCGATACTAGCAAGATCTCCGGCGCTACCATGAACGAAACGTCTGGGGACGATCCCTGCAGGTCAGAGACTTGGTCCTACAACTTGTTCAAAACCACAGCAACAGAAACAAGCTGTCTCCAAAATGGGAGGGTCCCTACAAAGTGGTCGAGGGTTCCTGACCAGGATCGTTCAAACTGGCCATGGAAGGCGGACACATCCTCACAAACACTTGGAACATTGACCAACTTCAGAAGTTCCATGTGTAAGTACCCCAGGTAACAGTTTGGACAAGCGTCACCCTCCGAGCCTCAGGGTCGTTCCAGTCGCACCGACCTCTGCCTCGCACCGCCACATTACAGAAAAGACCGGTTGGTAATAGGACACTCCAGGCACCTTCCCCTAGTACGCGCCATCCGTCACCTCGTCAGCTGACACACGGCGTGAAGGCAAAGCACCCCCAGAGCGGCCCACGACGACTCGGGCAGCAGGACGCGTCCTTAGCATTTCCTTACCTTGTAACTTTCAATAAGCCCGTTGTTCGCCTCATCATCACTCAGAAATTTATGTATATACACTCTGGTCAAGTAGAACCCCTATTTATGACTATCCATCAGAAATGTCTGGCTCCTTCTGATAGACAGTCGGGGGCTGGACAAGTACTAAGGAGCAGGGAATATCCGGCAAGATGCCACACAAAATAAGACAAGACATTGCATTAATTCCATAGATAAAGTTTACAAATGTCTATCGAGTTCCAGCTCCTGCGGGCACCTAGATATCAAGGCGGTCAACAAACGTGCTAGCAACCACCTGCATGGCTTCGACTAGCCACTCGGTTTCCCCGGCCTCAGCTCCTAGCAGCTCGTCGTAGAGGGCACTGACATCCAATTCAGGATGCCGGGCCTTCAGCAGAGCCAGGGCCATAGCCAGCGAATCCCGAGCGCCCTAGCGAAGCTGGATGTTGATATGGACAGCCACTATCGGCTTCAAAAGGCTGATTGTTGCCACCACTTCAGCCATCCGAAGCTCGTGGCTTGGACTCTCGGGGATGACGACCCCGACTTCAGCTAGCGCGGCCTCGAGGACTCCCACAGCATATTCAAGATTTCCCTCCAGCTTGGCTGCCCGAGACTCGCTCCGAGATAACGACGACCGCACCTCTACAAGCTCACCAGCCAGCCAAGCCTTATCATGGACCAGTTTTTTTGGCTTTCCTAGAGCTCAACCTTGCGAGCACAGAGTTGCGAGAGGTCATCATCCCGCTTCTTGAGCTGCTTATCGGATTCTGACAAGCGTCTCTTCAACTCTCCGACCTCCGCTTGGAGAGGAGCCACCTGGGACAAGGCGAGTTGAAACTAACAAAGTTAGTACTCGCATAGAATGACCTAAAAACATGGTAATCCCTCTGTTACCTTCAGCAGGGTGGCCACGCACTGGGGCAGTCTTCCTCGACAAGCTTTGCCAGTTCCGCCGGGAGTAGCAACGCGGCCCCCTCGGTGGAAGAAGTCCCTATCGCCGGAATAGGGGAAGGGGCCACCGCCGAAAGAAGACCCGACACCGCGGGGACCACGGTCACCTCTGGGGTCCGGGTGGTTAGCTGAACTGGCGCCCCCATCGTAGCACCGGCCGCATCAAGGGTCACGTCGCGGCCCATAAGAACTCAGAGACAAGGATCCCAAGAAACATGCTTACCGTGGACGTTTCAGCCCAAGAGTTACCTTGACTCCGACGAGAGCCAATCCCCTCTTCGCTGGAGTAGCGCCCTCGGTCCCTCCACATCTCGAGGGCTCTCGCCGTCCCACGGCAATTCCTCGGTGTTCACCCCAAAAGAGGCGGGCTCGCCTCCATCAATCGCCTGCCCCATGTACCACAACGCGAGTTGTCATCATCTCAACGCCAAAAAGGACGAGTGAGAAAGCGGGGATAGAAAAGTACCTGGGGAGAGTCCCTATGAGACGAGGAAGAGGGTCGCTCAGGGGACGTTGCCAACGGGTTCTCCTTCGGCTGATCGGATGCGCCTCTCACTCCGGAATCGAGGGCTGAAACAGGGCTAGGATCTCCACCGAGTTGTCGTATTCGGCTTGGGCCCTAGCTTGCTCGGCTCCAAGTCGGGTACGTCACGGCAGGCTCGCTGCAAATAAAAAAACAACCTGAAGCACCACTGAAAAGTCAGCTAGAGGTACTCGGAGCTGCTAACCGAATGGGGATGAATGAGGCGACTCACCGATAAGATCTCCTCCCTTTCTTCAGAATTGAGTTCGAGAAGGGTACGAGGGATTGCGGTCCTTTCGCCCGGGGGAGCGACCTCGAACAAGTACTTCACTCTCGAGTAGAGCTTGTCGAGGGAAAGATCTGCACGCAAGAGGGAACCGAGTAGGTAAGGGAGCATCATGTCGGTTCGATGATTTGAAGGTGGTAGAACAGGGAGACTTACTCGTCTCGAAATCTCACGTTTTGTCCACCCCGTCTGGGACCACCCATTCCCCCTAGGATCCTCGATCTAAGGGGGCTAATTCGACGCCTAAGGAAGTTGGTAGCGACGTCCCAGGCTGAAAGACCCCTCTTGGCAAGGTCGACAATCTCTGAGGCGTGGGCTCTGAGCCGGCTAGTCGGCCATGGAAGCTCCGTCTAGGCGTCAGTTTGGTATGGCGCCAGGCCACGGTAGCTGATCCTGGGTGATGGAGGAGGCTAGCAATAGAACCACCTCTTGTGCCATCCCAACCATGAGGACTTCCAAGGAGAATGGATATATCTCTCCTTCATTCCCTCTCGAAGACGGAATCCAGCGGCCCTGACAACCCATTTGTTCCGCCAAAGATTGTAGAAGACCCACCAGAGGTCCAAGCTTGGTCGCATGCCGACGTACGCCTCGCACAAGTGTGTGAATGCACTCAGCATCAAGATTGAGTTGGTGTCGACGATTGGTAAACCGTCGATCTTACGGTAGTCGTGAGACAAAGAATTTATTGAAGGGTAGGGACCCCTGGGACCAGTGTCTAGCAGTACCAGAGCACACGGACAAGAATTTTATACAGGTTCGGGCCTCCATCAGGATAATAACCCTACGTTATGTTGGAATATATTGAGTCAAGAGTATCTTTACAAAGGGGTTAGTGGCTAGCCTAGATGGGATCTAATCTAGTCGGGAGATTCTTCGAGTAGACCTAAACGGCTGGAGGCTTCTATAGTTGCTCGGGGCTTCTAGTGGAATCTCCGGGATCTGTATGGCTTGTCGAACCTCCTTTTCTTTCCTTCCAAAAAGCTCCTCCCCCCCTTGAGGGGCCCTCGGGTCCTTATATAGGGGATTCCCGGAGTCGTAAGAGATGTGGACTTATCTCCAAGCTAGCTTCTTGAAATGTAGGGATAAGATCTCCTAGTTTAAAGGGAGTCTGGGTCCTCTACGAGAGGTCCTCTTATCTCCTGGAATCCCTGATGAATACGATAGATACCTCCTCGTATACGGTATACAGTATTACTCGTCATCAGTTGGGGTTGAGGTGGATGAGCGCAATTTTCGTAACTTTCGGCGCACAATCTCCAGCTTTTGCGGGAAAACAGGGGAATGGGTGCATGACGCGCGAAGGCCTGTTGCGGAGCCCCACATGTCAGTGAGACGAAGTCTGAAAAAGGAGGGAAAAGAGATCTTCACCACCATGCGAAATTTCCTCTGAGACCGTTCAACCCCTTGGCCACCCATCGAATCCAGACAAGCTTCACTGCGTAAACCACAGGCCAGCCTTAACCACTCGGTGGGGTACTCGTACATTCCTTCTCGGAGTAAGGGTGACTCGGGGGGTTAAAAATCTACTCGGGATTACCCATTACCTGAGGAGGAAGACAAGGTGCTCCGAGTAGACGAGCCGACCTACTTGGAAGGAAGCATCGACAAACCGAGGGATATTTCTGATCAGATGTGCTTTCCGAATAGGCGTGTACCCGGTTAATCCATCCTGGCCTCATTTCACGTACTGATGGGGGGTTTTATGATGAGTAATACGTTAATACCATATACGGGGTAGTCATAGTATACGAATACCCTAGATACTCAGAGCCGTTAGCGCAACAGCCTGGGAATCTAGGGGATAACGAGTCCTTACGTACTAAGGGTAAGGATACTTTTAAACTAGGAAATTGATCCATATGTTTAAGGATGACAAGTTAAAGATAAGTCCACGATCTCTACGACTCGGGTCATCCTCTATATAAAGGACCTGAGGACCCCCCAAGGAGGGGGATTGAAGTTTTGCACAAGTAAGAAACCTTTGGAGATCGAGCCCTAGCCTCCACGAGAAGATTCCACCTGTCATCCAGATCTACTCAGAGATAGACCGGACTAGGTTTATGTCCCATCTAGAATAGCCACTAACATCCCTTTTTGTAAGATAATCGAGATTCAATATATATCAACAGGACGTAGGGTGGTTATTCCACGGGAGGCCCGAACCTGTATAAAAATCTTGTTTCGAGTTCCCCGGCACCTCTAGGTCACGGTCCCAAGAGTCCCTACTCTCCAATAAATCTCTTTATCTCACGACTACCGTAAGATCGGTGATTTACCAATCGTCGACAAAAGGCGACTGGCATTGGTCGGTCGGAAAGAATTTTCAATCAATCGCCTCTGCACCGCCAGATCTCACTTAAATGGAGATCTGAGGCGTCCAACCGTTACAGCATAAAAATTTTGCATGTAACATTCCTTTTATGCCTATGCAGCATGGTTACAATAATTAGGCAAAATGGCATAAATAGCTCCCCGACCGCGGTCAATGCCAAAATTAGCCCAGCGACGAACGCAAAGCCAAAAATGACCCCGCGATGGGCTCGGCAAGCGGCACGTGTCCGCTATCGCGCTCACCGGCCGCGAAAGCCAGCGTCGCGCTCGCGGGCCGCGACAGGGCCAGAAAATTAAAAAAAAAGGATCGTCGCGTCGGCCGAGCGCGAAAGGCCAAATTTAAAAAAATTTGAGATCTATACGGATATTCTCCAATTTTTTAAAATGACTTATAAATTTCAAAAAATTCTGAAAAAATTCATACCGATTTATAATGGAATGAAGTATACACTGGTAAATTTTCGTAAAATAATATGACTATTTTGTGGCATGTGTAAAAAAAAATCAAATCAAATAATAAAAAAAAAGCCGTCGCGCTACAGTACCACGACAGGTACACTGTAGCAGAACTGTAGCAACCTATCGCGGCCGTGCAACGCGACTGCACACTGTTGCTTTTTTTTTGATTTGATTTGTTTTTTTTACACAGGTCACAAATAGTCATATTATTTTACGAAAATTTACCTGTGTATACTTCATTCCATTATAAACCGGTATGAATTTTTTCAGAATTTTTTGAAACTTATAAGTCATTTAAAAAATTGGAGAATATCCGTATAGATCTCAAATTTTTTTAAATTTGGCCTTTCGCGCTCGGCCGATGCGACGATCCTTTTTTTTTATTTTCCGGCCCTGTCGCGGCCCGCGTGCGCGACGCTGGCTTTCGCGGCCGGTGAGCGCGATAGCGGACACGTGCCGCCTGCCAAGCCCGTCGCGGGGTCATTTTTGGCTTTGCGTTCGTCGCTGGGGTAATTTTGCCATTGACCGCGGTCGGGGAGCTATTTATGCCATTTTACCTCCCGGACCGGATTGGGGTGGGGGAGTGGGGGGTGGGAGGGGGGCGGTGGGCCCGGATGGACTGCGCAACCAAGCGCATACTCGTAATATATAGATCCCAGTACACTGTGTATATTGTATATTGGGGTATGTTTGGTTCAAGCCATAGCATGCCCTACCAATATTTGCCAACTATTGGCTAGCCAAAAAATTGGTTAGAGATTTCTTGGCCCTTGGTTTGCCAAAATTTTGGTAATTATTGTGATAGTAAGCGTGTACATGCGTTGCACGTCTCATTTAATACATATAGAATTTACATGAGTATAAAATATAGTATGATAATATTACTTAATATTACAACTTAATATTTATTTGAAATAAGTCTAAAAAAATTAAGAAAATCTAGAATCAAATAAATAAATATCCACCAGGAAAAGGACAACTTTAGAGAATTGTGTGTGTTTGTCCAACCATGTTGAAACAATCACTGTTTATAGATTGGCCAATTTTCAATGTCCTATAATTTTTTGAGACTTAACCTAATTGGGTAAGGTGTAGAGCTTAACACCCATTCCTTCCTGTCAAACAAGCAATTGCATTAAGTACAATGACATGAATAACTTATATGAACGCTACATATATATTGTTGAACAAAAGTGGCTACTCAACACCATTAATTGTCATGATATGTCAAAGCATTCTCCCATCCTCATCTGAAAAAATCTCTCACTCCGTCTCCCTCACTCTTTCCCCTTCCCTTCCTCCTCTCACCCGAGCACTCGTTGCCGCCTCCACCGCCCACCCCCCCTACCTCCTGCTGCATTGCCATCCCATATAGATCTGGTCACGCCACACGCCCCCCGATGGTCCACGACCACTTGCCCTCCCACCTGCAGCACCGCCACGCACCATCGACACTGCACAGATGGTCTTAAGCACTCATGCAATTTATGTCTACAGATATGACCTATAATTTGAAGTACAAATAATGGTTAGATTAGCCGTTTATGTTAAAGAACTGTTTTATAAAGTTGTACTTACATCGCTGTTCAAGTATATGCTATCATGTAGAAGGCATTACTACCCAAGGGCAACAAAGTCAACTCAATTGCGAATTGATGTCAACAAAGGAACTCATCAACTTTTTATTCCATCAACTTGAAGTACAACCGATAGAAAAAGAACTCTGGGTAAATGTCAATAGCATAAGATATTATGTTTGCAATTATATTGTTTTATTTATCTATTTGGTAAACACTATGTAAGAAGTAGACAATTACTTAGTGTACTTTGATGCCAACATGTACTTTTACCTATAACTAAACTAAGGCACTAAGATGATTTAAAATTTCGTTCATTGCTCGGCAGTTATTGGAACACTTTAACCATCAGCTCATGATACCTGTTAAAAAGCACACAGAAAACAGTATATGTTTCACTACAACACTTGCAAATAGTCAAGGTAAAGCAGTCTGTAACCAAATTTCAGTACGCAAGGACCAATTGGAAGACGTTATTGGGACAAACAAAGATTCTGTAGTAATACATAACTTCACTACTATAGATAACCCTTTTTGGTTTCTAATTTGCTGTCCTAAGATTAAGAACTCAATAATCTTCATGAACTCAGGTCAAAGGAATATGTAGTCAAGTATAACCAGACATTACCACTTGGATTCCTGTAATTGATGATGTATGCTGTACAACTATTGCAGAATTATCAACCGACTTATCCTTGTTAGTGAATTTACAATCATTAGCTACTTTGTTATTCCTCCCAGTGCTTCCTACAAATTCAAATGCCATGAAACAAATAGATTTGAAGTTTTGAACCACTGATCACTGGATAATCAGCATCCATAAGAGAGACGTCCCTCTAGATTTTCCTTTGTATTTCGGCTTTTCTTTTATTTGTAACCGTTTCTTGTGTAGTTCCTGTGACATGACAGATCAAACAATAGAGTTGGTAGCTTCAGAAGAAAATACTCAAATACATGAAAACCAAATCTTATGAAATATAGCCATCGTGTCCTAGAGAAACACATGCTTGAAAAATTGTCCTTTAATTCAGGGTCGAGACTCTTGAGAATGGAAAATTCTGATTTTCAACTTGAACCTCTCTCAGAAAAATATTGCGAAGTTTAGCACTAACAAGATGCGGATAGGAATATCTTTTCTGTACTTCAACTCAAATTCTACGCAAATAGAGTTTCCAACCGATATTCCGCAGAAGAGCTAATATCATATATTTTTTTCATGGCATTTTCTTTGATTTATAAAATTCATCAATGTGTTAGTACAGTATGCAGTTTTGCTAACTGGTCAAAACATTGTCTCCCTCTGTATTCCCAGAAAGCAACTGTGAATTTCAGAAATTAGTTATCTATATGTTTTTTTGTAAAATTTTGCAAGTACTTCTGCCCCTTTTACTGCAAATGTTTTTTCTGAAATTTTGCAAGTACTTCTGCCCCTTTTACTGCAGCATTTGCTTGACACAAAAAACTGCACTCTGAACAATAACCAGACATTTCTTCTAATGAAAGGTTAATGGCAAATGATCAATAGTTCAATACATAAACTGCCCAGTGTCCAACACTCCAACTATCAAAAACTGAACTTATGCCTATGCCGTGAAGATATATCCTTGATACTCGAAACTGCAAGACTACCAACCATCCACCATTTTTTATGACAATAATCTATAACTAAGATTGGATCACTCAAGTTCAAAAAGAAAAAAAGATTGGATCACTCAAATTGAGGCAGGGAACCGAATTTTGCACAAAATTTTCTGGAATCAATTAACTTTCTATCGTCACTACGGACCAAAAAAAGTAAAAAATGGATAATTGCAGACTACATATTTGGAGATAGGAATCAATCAAATTGGCACCATACCTGCGCTAGAGGGGTGACCACGAATGTGGCATCTACACAGAACCAAATACATGATCAGAGGTTGGTCATTTGTGCTGGAATCTCAACATTAAACCTGCAATTTCACCAGAAGTGGAAAAGGATGAGAGGAACATGTAGTGGTCTGACGATATACCCTCTATTGAATCAAATAACCAACAAACAGAGCTATCAAAGTACCCCCTGAATCAAGATGAAAAGACAGGAACGTGGGTGGAAAGGTAGGGGATGCAGGAGTTCGCGTGCCTGAGGTGAACATCCGGAGGCCGTGCGGGAGTTGGGGGAGGAGGCCCCGAGCGCCATGAAGGGCAAGGAGCGTCGAAGGTTGCGCCCCTGAGCTAAAGGGCAGGGGAAAACCGCCCCGGCGCCGCTCACCCTTACTGCTCCCGGCCCCGCTCTCCGCTGCTCGCCCCCAGCCCCGCTCGCCGCTGCCCGCCCCCGCCGCCGCTCGCCCCTACCGCCCCCTTGGCGGAGAGGCGCTCCATCTCGTGGGCATAGCTGGCGGCGCCCTGCCCTCCATCATCAAAAGAAAACAGAAAACCGTCGCCCTGCCCTCCATCGCGCGCTGCCGAGACGACGACGACCGAGACGACGCGAGCCCGCCGCTTGCCTTGCCGCCGCCAGCACTTCTCTCCCCGCCGCTCGCCCCTGCCGCCGCCGGCGCTGCTCGCCCCGCCGCTCGCCACGAGCCCGCTGCTTGCCCCTGCCGCTGCCAGCGCTAAAATGTTAGATCAGAAGGGATCTTCTTGGCACGGCGGCCGCGCGAGAAGGCCGGGTGGAGGGGACAGGGGCTCGGCGGCGTTTGGGGTCGGCGGCAGGTTGGTTGTGGTGGGAGAGGGAGAGGGAGAGGCGGAGGGTGCTGGGCGGGGGCGAGGTGGGAACGAGAAGGGAGGGCGTTGGTCGCCATGGATCGTTTGCCGTCGAAGGGGACGGGCTACTCGCGCTTTGGGGAGAGGTGCGGGCACAGACGGGGTAATTTTTTTTTGAGATACAGACGGGGTAATTTTTGACGGACGAAGAAACGCTCCATCCTTTAATATTACTAGTAAATAGTAAATGTGCCCGTGCGTTGTACCGGGAGAAAATGAGCAATACAAGATGAAATATAAATGCTTAAGTTGATCATAAATGAACCTACCAAGTAGAAAGTGAAACTCTGAAGGACGCCGGTCTGAGCAAGAGCACTAAAAAGAATGACATACCTGTTTCAATATTGCACAAAACATACATGGTTTAGCATTGAGATATTCAGAAAAGGGTGTGGAAACATAGTTGCATTATGGCACAAAAAATTCAAAGGTTGCATCACCTATTTGGTGAGGACTTCTGTGTAGACAATATTCTTTGTGTATGTCTCGGTTGTACTGATCTTCTTATTCTTATTCTTCTCCTCCTTCGTGTACGTCTCGCTTGTACTGATCTTCTTATTCTTCTTCTTCTTCTCCTCATCATGTGTACCTATCAGTACCTTTATGTTCGATGTCGCGGTCGCTCTAGAAAGCGCGACATATAGCTGACCATGTGAGAAAACCGGTTCAGGCAGGTAGACGCCGACATTTGGTATTGTCTGACCTTGTGATTTGTTTATTGTCATTGCGAAGCTGAGCCTGACTGGAAATTGTTTCCTCTTGAAACTGAACGGGAACATGTCGTCGTCAGATGGGCATAATGGTATTCGAGGCAAGAAAACTCGCATTCCAGAGTGCTGTCCTACCACAATCTCTGCATCAATTGTATTTTTCTGAAATCCACGTACGACCAACCTTGTGCCGTTGCAGAGGCCATTAGCGGGGTCGATGTTCCTGAGTAGTATGACTGGACAATTAATTTTGAGCTTTAGCATATGTGGAGGCAGTCCGTTTGGGGTAAGGGTGTTTAGGAATTCTGGTGGATAGTAGTTATGCGGGTCGTCTTCTACAGAATCGAAGCTGTGGTACACCATCTCCTCCCCTTGGAAGCGATCAATCATTTTTAGGTTGATTCTGTCTACGCAGTCGTTCCTTGTGGATAAAATTGCTCTTGACGTGACGTATTTTGGATCTTTTAGGGAAGCGTTGTCCGTTTGGTAGATATTGTCGATGAGTCTATCCAGGCCATTATCATCCGTCTTATTTGGCACACATATACTTGTAGGTAGAAGTATTTCACCGTTATCATTTATCTCCTCGGTTCCGTTTCCAATGCGTAGTAGGTATTCTGCGAACCACGGGTCGTTTTGAGCCCTCATGTTGCGCACAAGCTTCAATTGACGCATGCAATTCCAGAGCTCGGACCTGCGTAGTGACGCATCTACTATCTGGGCTCTTGTACCCTTTCGGACAACAGGGAGCACTTGCCTAAAATCTCCTCCAAATACGACCGTTTTTCCACCGAATGGAATATCTGGTCTGTCCATTATGTCCCGCATGCTTCTGTCTAGCGCCTCAACCGCCTGCCTCTTAGTCATAGATGCTTCGTCCCAGATTATTAGTGATGCCGCTTGGAGTAGCTTGGCTGTCCCACTTTGTTTTGTGAACCCACAAATAGCTCCATCGTCTATTCTTAGTGGAATCTTGAACCTCGAGTGCGCGGTCCTCCCTCCGGGCATTATGGAAGCAGCGACACCGGAAGTGGCCGTCGCCACAGCAATCTTGCCTTGTCCGCGTATTGTGGCCAAGAGCGCCCTGTAAAGAAATGTTTTTCCCGTGCCTCCCGGTCCATCGACAAAGAATATACCTCCTCTGTGGCGGTCAATCGTGGCTAGGATTTCCTCGTAGGCCTTCCTCTGCTCGTTGTTTAGGTTCTTATGCAAAGATGCGTCCTCGGGGTCCAGCTCAATCGAGGTCTCCTCGATGATCTCCCTAGGTACGTCGTCTGTCGTGTCATGCTGTTTGTCGATCTCTGGCAGAGGAAATGACTGTATGTCTTTTCCCATTGAGTGCAACATGTCCCTGATATTTTTCAGTACCATTTGTTGGACCGTGTGCTTGCATTTGCAGTTTCTGCTATAGTCTTCTGACATTGCCTCGAGGTGATTGTTCCAGAGGCTACGGACGTCGCTGGGCTCACAAAACACCAGGATTGTCGCGAATAGCCTTCGTAGCGATGATGGCATTCGAAACAACTCCGCTTCTGTCATGCAGTCATCTAGTGTGTTGTCTGCCTCAATTAGCCCCCTTCTTTCTGCAGCTTCACGGAAGGTTGGCATTACTTGTCCATCGACTGTTCTTAGGTCTTCGTAGCTGGTGGCGCCTGTCACGTGGTTTAGGAGAACTCGAAGATAGTATCGTTCTCCTTCAGCCGGGTGTGCCGAGACGATCCTGCCAACCTGGAACATATCGGCTCGTTTCCTCTCCTGCCAAAACTTCCCTCGTCTTTGCCAAGTATAATATTCTGGAAAGTCCCTGTATAGCATGCCTCGTGCTTTCTCACGTAAGCTGTTTGCTTCAAAGTATGCTGTCAACATTGACCTTTCTGTGCTACCACGGCCGATAACATTATTGATTTTTTCTTTGCCATTATATGAAACCACGTGCATATTTGGGAGATGTAGCTGTAGTTGCAAGACTGCTGGGTGTATTTTGCTCAGTTCGAAGCCATATATTCTCCACAGTGCTTCTGGAGGTGTCACCCACCGTGCGTCTCTGTACTGTCGAATCTCGTCGATTTCGACTTCATTTACTTTGTCAGTTACAGATACAGATGCTCGGTCATGTCCCTTGTAGATGTACTTGAACAAGTACTTAACGGCTTTAATGCTTGAGCATATCTCAACATTTATGTGGCAGTTGAACATCCTCAACAGATAGGGGTTGTAAGGAACAACCCATCTGTTATCTAGTTTGCAATTTCGGACTGTTTCAGTCCGGCCGTCATTGCGTCTCCTATATAGTGGGTAGGAGTCCTTGCCTTGAATTGTAGTTTTGTTAAATGGCCTTGGATAATTGTTCTTGCATGACGGACGATTCTTTGTGCATGGACAATATTTATTCAGTGCACCGCAAGGACCATGCATCATATGTTTGATTACCATTTTGTATAGCTCTGGGTACTTGTGCTTGTTAGGGAGCTCGGCGGAGATGATTCTGTCATATTGTTCTGGACATGTGTACTTGTATTTTCCAGTCATGATCAGCAAAAAGTGAGCGTGGGGTAGTCCCCTCTTTTGGAACTCTACAACATAGGTATATGCCTTAACCTTTCCAAGAATGTTCTTCTCAAATAGTTGCTTCTTCATTTCTTCTAGCTTCGCCCTGAAAACACGAACGACGATATCTGGGCGATCTTGTGGTGTTTGTCCAAACTCTAGTTCATGTTCGATCTCTTCCCAGTTGGGGTTGCAGGTCATTGTGAGGAATACGTCTGGCTTTCCATATTTTCTAACTAAAGCCATAGCATCTAGATACCGGCGAAGTTTATCTCGTGGCCCTCCAATAAATGATGAGGCAAGAACTGTCCGTTTTCCGACTGCATTTCCCTTTTGTTCTCCAGCTTGAATGCTGTCCAGAAGGCCTTGGTATAGATCAGCCCTTATTTCTTTTTGATGATGCCACATGTAATCCAGTCTGGAGCTTTCAATCTTGATGTATGTATCTACAGCAAACTGCTGGAAAAGCCGTCCGCCGTGCAATATTGGGTTGAATATGTTTGGCCGTGTATGGAATTTATAACAGTAGTATTCTCTCATGGTTACCCACAGCCCGTTGATTGAATCTGTGTAAATATTGCAACATAAAAAGTTAGTTGCGTATGTAGGAGCGTACCATATATCAAAATTGAATTTTGAAGACAATAATATATGAAATATTTACCTGGGTCATCGTCATTATTGTTATTATCAGCACCAGCCTTTGTCACACCTTCCTCTTGTGTATCGGCCTTTGGGATTTTCGAATGCCAACCCAGTTCAGCTCTTGGAAAGAATAGAGGATACGACAACGGATCATAGCACCCGTAATATGATCGAATGCCCTGTATTTCGTTGTTGTTCCCATGTAGTATTACATTCTTGTCATAGGTATTTCTTCTTTCGTTCCCTTCGACCCACACTGCAGCTACCTCCGAAGTGATTGGTGCGTTGTATGTTCGCTGGTCCAATCTTTGGTCAAGGTTCAAGATGAATCTATAGTCCTCAAGGTTTTGGGCTTGTCCCAAGCTCCTAAACTGTTTAGAGTATGGGTTGTCGCGTAGAATGTCGGTTATTATGCCAACTACGTGCTTGTCTTGCTCGTACATTTCCTCGCGGCAACGGCGGTACCGATGCTCTAAGCTTGGATCATCGTCATAGAAGTATAGCTCCAGATGCTTCGGATCTGAGCGACTATTAGCAAATGAGTGTATATTGTGATAGATCTGACCATGAGCTCGAAAGGTGTAAATACCAGTTGTTCGCATGTCAGTTGTGTCTCTGTCAAGGTGGCAGTATAGAGAAGTAAATGAGAAGTGTCCATTGAAAAATCTTATATTGTTCCGAAAATGTCTTGCATCAGAATCGCTGCTTGTCCAAAGTCTCATGAGTTCAGGTGGTGTATCTGGATTTCTACATGTGCAGGTGATTATAAAGACACTCACGGCTATCCTATCCCTTATTCTTCAACCTTTCGGTGCATATTGTGATGGAGAATTCAATTGGGGATGTTGGTAAGATAATAATCTGTTAACTGCTTGAGCGCAACAGAAGAAATAACATCCACCTTTCATAAGTTGAATTTCATTTATTGTGCATTTTTTTTTAAGTAGTAGTTCAGAAAGGTTGCAATACGTTCAGAGAAGTGTATTAGCGTACAGAAAGGTTTCATAAGTTGAATTTCATTTATTGAGCTTTATGTTTTTCAAGTTCTCCATGTACCATTGAGGCCTCTCTTGGCTGTAATCTTTTATTGCATCTTGCTTGGAACAACACCAAAGGGCAAAGGAAGAACTAAATTGCATTAGCCAAAAACCACACAACATTAATGGAAACATAAAGCAGTGGCACATGAGATGAGCAACGCAAACCAATCTATCATCTTCTCAACTCTGCAAGAAGGATATTAATCTTATGATGACAAAACATTTCATCAGAAAAGCACGCATACTAACAAGACTAAAACTCCGGTTTAGCTGATACCAGTGTTCTTGAGAGTAGAACTGGGAACAAAAAGGGCTTTATGATTACAGATTGTGAACATGTCACAGAAAAATTATGTATAATCAGGTAATATTTACCATTTCGTGATTGTTACTTTTCTATTGCAGTTAAAAGATACAGGCTGTGGTATTAGCCCTCAGGATCTGCCTCATGTATTTACAAAATTCGCTCAAACTCAGCCTGGAGGAAACCGGGGATATAGTGGTAGTGGTCTTGGCCTTGCCATTAGCAAGAGGTAGTTTACTATCACACCTCAAACTCCTTTTCCCTTTTACATGGTTTGGTGTTTGGTAACTAAGCTTCTCTTGAAGCAAGCATGCAACGATTTCAACTTTTTTGTGTAGGCCACACAACCTAGTGAATCAATCATTCAAAAACTCAGCAGCTTTTCTGAAAATTCCTTCACAGGTTTGTTACTCTGATGGGAGGGCACATCTGGCTGGACAGTGAAGGAAAAGGAAGAGGCTGCACAGCCACATTTGTCATCAGGCTCGGCATATCCGACAACACGAATGCATATCAGCAGCAGCTGATCCCTCTCGTCTGGCCAAGCAGTGGAGATGGTGCTGATTCTACCGGTCCGAAGGCTCCTAACGAAGAGAGGAGGCCGGCTTCTCATCTGAAACCTCGTTACCAGAGAAGTGTATGAGCCACCGTAAATGACCGACGGGACTGTACCAAGTAGGACTCGTAGTTAGTTTTTTATCTCTAATTTTGTGCTTAGTTTGTGGTAGCTTGGCATATATGTTGTACAAATAATGTATAGCAAATGGGACTGCAGGCTGCGGCTATGTACCTGGGTACAACACTTGCTGCATTGAGTAACGAGCAGTATCCTGTCCTGTCAGCGAATTCCGTATTCTTTTTTTCTTTAAAGGAACAACATCATATATTAATGAGAAATCAAAGCCATACAATAAGTGTTAAGTATATCCAGAACACAATCTGGACAAGAACCAATTAACACACGCTCCTCTTTGTTCCTTCTACTAAACTGAGATAAGCCATGAGCCACGCCATTAGCGGACCTATGCGCCTTAAGTAAATTCACTTCAGGTAGACATTGCATGATTCCCAAAGCTTCCTGCTTGAAGTCTCGCAGCAAGGATCTATCAAGGCCGGCTGAAATCAAGAAATTCTAAACTGCCAGGCAGTCGGTTTCTACTGGACGGACAGACTATAGTTATCCTTTCTTGTTAATGCCTGGTCAGTCACTATCCAGTTCTTCTTCCCATCGGGCTCTACAACCGCAAGCAAAGATCTCTCAGAGTCTTTGTGAAATTCTCAGAGTCTTTGTGAAATTCAAGCAACAGTCCTTTCTGTAATGTTCTCATATCTACCCTACTGTCCGACAGCTCCTTTGTGCCATGCAATCCTATCCTGAAAGAAGAACAAGACGGGATCCCGATAGTCTTCATTACATTAAAGCAAACAATGTACAGTCATAAAAATTAAAAAGGCGCACGCAGAATTTCATAAAAATCTTGCTCGGGATAGAAATATTTTTCTAGAGACCATACAGGGGAACTGCATGTCAATGCATTAAGGAAGAAAAGTTCTGTACGGCCGAATTACGAGCTACCGACTGGCCAAAGGCCCGATCTAGGACACATTACCTTGACAGAATTGCTCGGGAAAAAAAAATCAGGATGTGAATGGTGCGCATTCGCTTGCCGTGACCCGAGCGAGCCTCCGGGACCGGAGCTCCACCAGGACGGAGTCCATGAGGCGGCCCCGGCAGCTGACACTGAGGGAGAAGTGCCCGGCGGGGGCAGGGCGGACGGCGCGGCGGACAAGGGGGCGGAGGTGGAAGAAAGCCACAGCTGCCGAGGAGGAGCACCAGCTGGCCGCCCAATTCCTCCAATTCCGTTTCGAGTGATCCTGCCTTGTGCTTCCATTCTTCAAACAGCTGACGGACTTCTGACTCGGCCCCCTTTGCATCAGCCAACTGTGATTTAAGTTCCTCGATCAGTTTTTCCATCTCGGTCAACTTCTCCTCAAGAATTTTTGCCTGCGGAGGAGGCTGGGCTGCCGGCCTCGGCGGCGAAGGAGACCGCGGGGCCGGGAACGGTGGCGGCGCGCGTCCATACGGGACGGGGGCGGAGGAGAACGCCGGACGCTTCGGGCGAGGGCGCGGGGTGGGAGGCGGGCGACGCGGGGGTTTGGAGGAGGACGGGAGCTCCTGTGCGGCTACCGGAATACCGACCACGCCGTCGCCAAGGTCCCAGATGCGGACGGTGCGGAGAGGGGGCGTCCCTCGATCTGGTAGGGAGGGAGGACGGGGTGGCTGCGGGTCGCCGGAGAGAGGAGGTCGCCGGTGAAGGGTGGTGTGGAGAACGGAGAGGGAGGGAGGGGGGAGGGGAGGAGGCCACGGCGAGGCGCTCGGAGAGAGGTGGGGAACCGTGGACCTGCGAACGCCGGCGGTGGGCTCGTCGGGACAGGGGCTCGGCGGCGTTTGGGGTCGGCGGCAGGCTGGTTGTGGTGGGAGAGGGAGAGGGAGAGGCGCGCGCTGCCGGAGTCGGAGAGCGGCGGGAGCGCTGCCAGAGTCGGGGTGGGAGGAGTGCGCTGCGCTCCGGGGTCGTTGTTTTGACGGACGAAGAAATCGACCGTCCTTTAATATTAGGGAGAGATTAGGTAGAGAAGGGAATGTGAGAGGAATGAGTAAGTTCTTATAAATAACTAAAATTTTAGCAACCAATTAAACAAGAGCCAAAGAATCATGGGCTGCCAATTTTTTAGTATGATAAATTTGGGCACAAACCAAACACACCCTTGCTTTTCTCTGCTCGGCTGCTCCCTGCAGAGAAGCCTCACGGCCCCACTGACCATCGCTCGAGCAGTGAACTGTTTCTGCCGGATCTGATGATGGAGGCAGCGACTGGATGGCTGGTGCAAACCATCCTTGCAACCCTCCGAATCGACAAGCTGGAGGAGTGGATTCGACGAATCGGCCTTGCCGATGACATCGAGAAGCTCAAGTCGGAGATCAGGAGAGTCGGGATGGTGGTCTCTGCCGTGAAGGGGCGGGAGATCGGGAACGAGCCGCTGGCTGAATCGCTCGCTCTTCTCAAGGAGCTGCTCTACGACGCCGACGATGTGGTCGACGACCTCGACTACTACAGGCTCCAGGAGCAGGTCCAAGGAGGTAAGCTTACTGCCTGTAGATCAGTAGATCCAATCCTAGTGTGCTAATTAATAGTTCGATCTTATCAGGTCAAGCACGGCCATGCTAATTCCACTTTTCTGGTCCATTTTGGCAGTCACAGCGGACGATCCCACAGGCGTGCATGCAACAGAGCAAGTAGATGATACATCAAGGGGCGATGCTGATATAACGAACAGCAGTGCTGGCAAATTACGGTCCGAGGTATGGGAACACTTCAAGATCACAGTAAGAGAGAACGCAAAGCCTGTCAAAGCAGAATGTAAATACTGTCACACAAAGGTTAAGTGCGAAACCGTCAACGGGACATCAGGTATGCGCAACCATCTCAAGATTTGTAAGAAGAAACCTGGAGCAAGTGACCAGCCGCCAAACCATTCAAGGTACCTAAATAATTTATACCTTGTACCGGCACATTTTTAAAACGCGTTTATATACATCTGCTCAACAGCCCATTGTGGTTCTTATAGCCAATCCACCATCTTTTACCTATTGCAGCACCGGTGATGCTACTCCATATGCGACGGCTATCATAGTTGGTAATTCATCCAGCAGAAAAAGAAGGAGAACCGATGAGGAGTCAGCACAAGTCACCGCAGCTAACACACAAACCCCTTGTGACAAGGCCGACTTATCCAATAGGATAAAGAAAAAAACTAGTCAGTTACAAGACATCCGAGGGGAAGTAAGTGAGGTTCTCAAGCTACATGGACCAGACTCCGCTACAAGTTCAAATCACTATGGGAGTACAACCTCAGATCAGTACCTAAGAACATCAAGTCTTGTTCCAAGGGAAGTGTATGGGAGAGTTGCAGAGAAGAAGTCCATCATAAAGTTGATGACAGATGACAAATCTGACGGTGTAACTGTTCTGCCTATTGTAGGCATTGCAGGTGTTGGAAAGACAGCTCTCGCTCAACTTGTATACAATGATCCAGATGTGGAATGTCAATTTGACCACAGGATATGGGTTTGGGTGTCTCACGACTTTGACGAAATGAGGCTCACAAGGGAGATGTTAAACTTTGTTTCTCGAGAAAGACATTAAGGAATATAAACTTCTAGATGACATGAACAATTGCCGATGGAACCAACTGTTGTCTCCTTTTAAGTCTGACGGTGCAAATGGCAGTGTGATTCTTGTGACAACTAGAAAACTGTCTGTTGCAAAAAGGATAGGAACAGCTGGGCCAATTAAGTTAGGTGCTTTGGAGAGTGATGATTTCTGGTTATTGTTCAAATCATGTGCATTTGGTGATGGAAACTATAAAGATCCTGGAAATCTGAGCACTATTGGACGGCAAATAGCACAGAAGTTTAAGGGCAACCCATTAGCAGCAGTAACTGCAGGGGCACTATTAAGAGATCATCTTACCATTGATCACTGGAGTAACATTCTCAAGAAAGAAAACTGGAAATCGCTAGGACTCGGTGGAGGTATCATGCATGCTTTGAAGCTTAGCTATGATCAACTGCCGTACCATTTACAACAATGCTTCTCATATTGTTCAATATTCCCTGATAAATATCAGTTTCTTGATAAGGATTTGGTCTATATTTGGATTTCTCAGGGATTTGTGAATTGCACCCATTTAAGTAAGAGATTGGAGGAGATAGGATGGGAATATTTGACTGATTTGACAAACATGGGCTTCTTTCAGCAAGTTGGAAGTGAAGAGTCATCTTCATGCTATCCGCCAAATTGTCAGACACACTATGTCATATGCGGTCTCATGCACGATTTTGCAACAATGGTTTCAAGGACTGAATGTGCAACTATAGATGGTCTACAGTGCAGTAAAATGTTGCCAACTGTACAACATTTGTCAATAGTAACTTATTCTGCATACAACAAAGATCAGCATATCCATCCAATCTCGTAGCAATATGTTGACTTCACCAATATCACGAAAGAAATTGTGAGAAGTGACATGTAGTGTGGAGGAAACAGAGAGAGTGAGGTCATAAAAATGTTCAAGAAATTCAGCGATTTTCTTTGCATTCTCCCAATATTTTTCATCTGATACTTTATGGCATTTCTCACCACATAAATTAATTAAATAATAAGGATTTTCTTCCTCATATCTTACAAATACCTTCTCATAGGTGATTGCAGCTTTTAACATAAAATATGTTGAGTTCCATCTAGTGTATATATCTAGTTTTTTCTCAAGAAGACAAGGCACGACACGGACGGACGGACCATGCCACGCGGGCAGATGTACCGTGCTAGCACGGGGTCTTCTATCGGGTTCCAGCCTTCCAGGAGACAAGTAGTTCATGTATCCGAAGTCTAAATTCACACACAACGAGAGCACTACCATACATGATTACTAGCTGGTTGGACGGATTTAATTCCTACCGATCGAATCACGCGGCGGTCATGGAGCACCCCGCTTTGGCCAGCGACGGGGCGAGGACGAGCCCCGTCTCACCGTGCGCCGCGGAGGAGTTGCTGCCGACGCACCGCTTCCCCTTCTCGGCGCCGCCGATCTCCCTGGCGCAGCGGCCGATCACACTGCGGTGGAGAGGAGGTGCCTTGGCGTGCAGCGCGTAGGACGATGACAGCTCCATGGCCGCCTCCTTCTCCTCCTCCGCTATCGTGTCCAGCATCCTCGGGAGCCCGCGGCGGCGCCTGATGATCGACGACAGCTGCGACGGCGCGACCTCGACGGCGAACCGGGCGACGAGCTGGGCCTTGGCCATGACCAGCGTGAGCATGCTACGCACAATAACCTGCAGATTGCAAGGGCCGGGTAGTGTACACTTTACACAGCGGCCTAGTGAAATATATGGACATGGATTCACGGAAGCTTTTTGCTAGCTCATGGGAGGTACTGGTACGTTGGGGAGCTTGTATATATAGATCGAGCCATGCATAGTGTTGATGTGTTAATTAAATCTGCCATGCATAGTGTTGATGTGTTAATTAAATCTAGACTTCGGAGTGTGCCTTGCACGTACAAGGATGGTTTTATGTGGTCCACTCGAAACTTGAAGCAAATTTTCAGCGGAAAAAAGAGGTTTGGATGCAATAATAAATTGGTTGACAGTGAGGCTAGACATAATTAATCGACATCCGTGACCGTGTGATGATGGTAGTGCCCAGAGAATTGCTGTTATTGGTCTTCCATCGAGAGTACTGTTTCTGCACAAGTGCCTGTAGGCACATAAACGAATGCCATATCATGCATGATACGATGATACGTTACGTTTCTTTCAGAGTACAAATTGAACTGAAAATGTTGGATGCAGTGGGCCGAAGCTATGCGAACATGCGAGTTTGGACCTTTGTATTGGCTTCAAAAAGGTTGTCCGAGTCTAAAAGAAGCACTGGTTAATTTCGGAGGCCTGACTTCAGGAGTGAGCAGAAATTCGAACGTGAGGGCACACGCCACAAAGTTTAAGTGGAGCAGGAGAGGTACATGCAAGACATCTCTAATATTATATCATCAGCCTTTTTAAAGATGAGAGAGAAAAAAGAGAAAGAATGTTATCTTTCTTTGATGAATGAATAATTCTTTCACGTTTAAGAAATCATTATTTTCTCTATTGTACAATATATCTTTCCTTCGTCACGTGTTTTCTAGTTTAATATTAATTCTACAGTTATGTAGACATTAATTGTTAGAGATGACATCAAAACCTACTGTATAACATATTTTTATTGTCATCTCTAGATGACATGACTGGCCCAATCAAAATGTATTTTCTATATCACTGGAGATGCCATCATGTAAAATCCAGTACAAAGTTTAGTCTATATATGGGCACCATCTCTTTTGTTATGTTGATATGCGGATTTCCATCACACATTCACCAGACTAGCATTTTCATTCATTCGAGCAAAAGATGAACGACGGGTAGAGATAATCAGATAATTTGTGCGAAAGATGAAGTATTGGATAGAGATATTCGGATAAATTTTTTTCAATTGTATCCCTTTACCCTGATAGGCGGATCAAGGTATCCCATGAAGGAGGACAACCACGTCAGGACGACTGGACAAACAAGGCTCTTTTCCTGTCTCAACTGGGGTCGCTCTACAAACCGTCCTCTGGGCACTGCACGCCTGAAAGAGCAACTCTAGTAGCACATCCAAATGTGAGTCTCCATATCTCTATATGGCTAACCATCCATATTGATTCCCCCTCCATATTATCTCACCACTCCAACAGAACATCCATATCTCAACCTCCATATTCTCTTTCCTATATTTTAATAATATTTTATAACTACCAACCTATTTCTATTTTTTGCAACAGCTATCAAATCCCTCTCACTTTCTCATTTTCTCTAAAATTTCCCTTGAAATATTTTTTCCTCCCTCTCAAATTTCCTTTCTCCATCAAATCCCTAGCTATCAAATTCCCCTTCTCCCTCCTCAAATTCCCCATCTCCCTCACCCCATCTCTCACAGCTCACTCGAGCTCCCTCTCTCCCCATCTCCCTCACAGCTCCCTCTCACCTGGTGGCGTTGCCCTCCCCCGAGCTCCCTCCCCAGGCGGCACTCCCTCCCCCCGAGCTCCCTCCCCCCGGCAGCACTGTCCTCCCCCGAGCTCCCTCCCGCGGCGGCGTCCCCTCCCCGAGCTCTCTCCCGGCGGCACTACTCTCCCCCGGCGGCGCCCCTCCCCCGCCGGCGCACCCCTCCCCCCGAGCTCCCTCCCCCGGTAGCGCCCCCGTCCCCCGGCGGCACACCCCTCCCCCGAGCTCCCTCCTCCGAGCACCGTCTCCCCCGACGGCGGGCCCCCTCCCCCGAGGTCCCTCTCCCGGTGGCGCTCCCCTCCCCGAGCTTCCTCCACCGGTGGCGCTCCTCTCCCCCGAGCTCCCTCTCCCTACGGCGTGGTTGCGCGCGAGGCCACCGAGGTGGATGGGGTGGGCCTCCGGGGCGCTCACGGTGAGGCTCGGGCGGAGGACCAGTGAGGAGGAGCCGGCGCGCTGGGTGGACCACGGCGAGCGGAGGCTACTCCGAGGCTTCCCGTGAAGAAGCAGAGGAGGGGCAGATTCCGGTGGTAGGCGCGGAAGCGGCAGAGGAAGCGGGGTCGGTGGCGCTTGCAGAAGAGGGAGGCGCGGGAGGGAAGGCTCCGAGGGAGCCGTTGCTGATGGCGGGCCTCCGAGCTCACGCCATATTTGGCGTATGCAGCGCCCGGGATGGATGGCCGCTGTTTTTGGCGTGTGAGATGGATGCTCTCCTGGAGCTTGCATTTTGCGCTAAAACCTCCATTTTGGCTATGGCGGGCGTGGTAGCGGTGCTGCTGGAGATGCTCTAACCAGCAACTTGGCACCAGTACCCTCCCGGCCTATCACCGAGCAAGTATCCATTAGGATAATGAGATGAAAGGACATCACGGTGAAGTTTCTCCCAAATCGACAGGTTGGTTGCTAAATGTTTCTTCGAGCAGATTGCGCAAATCTTGGAAATATCTAGAACACGATGCCCACATCGAAATAAAGACTTAAGAAGTCCCAGATTTTGTGAGAACATTTTGAAGCCAATACTCATAATGGGCAAACAGACCTTAATCACAGGATATATTTTGCCTTTGTTTTCATCCACACGAAACAAGTGGCAACTGTTAATCCAGAAACAGTAAACAGTAGATGTCACTGCCAAGAACAGTATATGAAGATTCAGAGAACAATAGGTTGATGGTAAATCGGTCTGTTGCCAATTGGCATTCAGAATAATGGGAACCCATCCATAGACCGTACGTTCAAGAACAGTAGATGAAAAATTCAGGAACCACAGAATGATGGCATGGAAGGCCAGCAGGCGAACAGTGCGATCGAAACAAGCCCAAGAAAGACCGGTTGCTGTGCGCAGGGAAAAGCTTATGTTGTCATGTAGTACCACTTAATCGTTCAGTCCAAATCAGTAGCTACTGTTGGAGGCCCTCAGAAACACGCCTTCAGATTTAGATTTATGCACGATGAGTCTCGAACTCTCTTCAGTAGCTGCAGCGACACGTCGTTTTCTGTACGTCCATTCCGAGCAGGTGATCGCTCATGTGCATTACCTTGACGCATCCCTCGTACATACATAATTTCAAAGCAGGAAAAAAGAGAGATCTTGAATCTCCTCGAAAATGAACAAGCCTAGCTACCTCTCACGCGGTGGTGTTTTGAGATTTTTTATCTGAAATGACAACCAAAGCCAAGAAATCTTGCTAAGTTCATATCGAACAAGATGAAAAGGAGGTTGCTGCGATCGTTAACGAGGATGCAACAATGCAGTGAACTTCTGAACGAACATGAGGCCAGGATATAGTAATCACTCAAATTTATAGCTAATATTATGAATGTTAATGTAAATTACAGTGTTCATCACAGATACACCATCTTTGTCCTACAAAGATGGTCTCGTAGGCCGTAGCTCATAGCGCCTAACAAAAACATATAACCCCATTAAGTCTGACAGTTATACATACCGACTCCCACACTTAATATTTAACCATAAGTTTATTCAGGGCACACCACGAGTCACAGGATGCCTCATGCTAAGGAAGAGCAAGGATAGATTGCTCCCACGCTGCCTTCCTCGAGCAATCACTGGAACGGCCAGCAATCTCACGGCGTACCAGCTCCGACTATAATTTTAGGGCAATCTGTTTACAGCCGGGAGATGAGCAACGGGACCGAGACCGTGGCAGTTTGCTCGGCCATTGGGTGGCACATCTCCAGCATGTCCAGCTCCCTGAACTTCTCCAGAACCCGCATCCGGCACTCCTCGGCTGCCATCTCACCGGTGGAGAAGGCACCATGCACCGTGCCGGTGTACTGGATGCTTGTGGCCTCCCCTGCAAAGAATAGGTTGTCAACGGGTATGCGAAGCTTCTCGTACAGGTCACGAGGCTTGCCCACCCCATCAAAGGTGTAGGAACCAAGCGTGTTCTCGTCTGATCCCCAGTGTGACACCAGGTAATTAATCTGTGACAAAATTTGGGCAACGCGAATGTAAGAATTGGCATAGCAGGATTTTTTTTATAACCATATTAAGCTATGTGTCAAAATACTAACTGGCTCAGCTGCATTCGGAAGGATCTTCTTCAACTGGGAGAAGGCAAATTGGGCTGCAGCCTCATCTGACATCTTTTCAATGTCACAAGCAAGTCGGCCTGCAGGCATGTAAACAAGAACGGGATGACCTGTTGCCTTGTGGAGGTTGAGGAAGTAGCTGCAGCCATACGTAGTGGATGAAACAACTCCAAGGAACTCCACATTAGGCCAGAAAACCTCGCTGAAGTGGAGAACAATTTTGTTCTCGACTCCAACTGAAAGTTCTCTTATTGCTTCCTCCTTCCACTGTGGGAGCCTCGGCTCAAATTTAATGGTGTTTGCTTTTAGAACACCCAAGGGAACAGCAACGACTGCAGCATCCGCAACAAACATTTTACCACTGCTTACAGTAACCTCCACCCTATTCCAGTGGCGAACAATTTCAACAACCCTAAAGAAAAGAACTTGGATCAGTACTAACAAATGGTGGATGGAACCATGCTCATAGACCATTTAGAGAGAAAACAAAGATATGCATACCTGTGACCAAGGCGTATATCTAGGCCTTTTGCCAGAGTATTTATAACCGGACGATATCCACGAACCATGAGGCCATGGCCACCAGGAAGCAGTACCTCCTGCACCCGAATACACAGAATATGGTCATAAATAAGGCAGAGCAATCAAACAATTGCCTATGTACATCATGAGCAAGACATGGCTATTTTAGCTATCAATGCACGTGGTGGGGATCCTACCTGGTCCCAACACTGAAGCGAGATTGCATCTGCATCAGTAGCAAACCAACCCTCCATGCGACACAAATACCACTGAAGAACATCATGTGCAATTCCTTCTTGCCTGATTTGAGCATGATGATGTCAGATAATATGACCAATATCTTTAGGATAACCTATGCACAAACGCAGAAATTGGATGGTACAAACCTCAAGTGTGGATTTCTCTCCAAAACAATTGCAATGGCCTTAGCTATAGAAATATCTTCCTTGGTTTCGTCCCTCAATTTGCCAGTCTGTTCACATATAAATGTTCTAGGAAATCAAACCCCAAGAAATATTACACAAAATCAATAAGCACCAAAAACTGAGGAGTAATTACCTCTTCCAATATAGCCTCAAACACCTTCCCTATCTTTTCTACGAACTCTTGTGGAACTTGATGGCCGTTAGTGTCATAAAGTGCATAACTGAAAGACAATAGAACATGTTAGTTGCAGCATTATTGGGTTTCATCATATCTCTCAACATATAGAACCTAGATGAAGTTTTACCTCTCAAGATCATGGTCAAACAGCACAGAGTCATCTCCACTTGTGCGGTACAGTGGAAGTCCAAGCCTTCCAATGATTGGTGCCAGGGGATTTTCTTCACAAACACCATGAAGCCTGATCACACAAAAATTGGAAATGAGGTTCAAAATAGTGTTTCCAGATAAACTTTTGGTCATATACAGTTTAAATAAGACTGTAGAGGTAGTCCAAAGAAAGAATGGAACTTACCAAGATGCTCCCAGATCAACAGGAAACCCAAAAGAGTAATCAGTGTGAACTCGACCACCTATCCGATCACGGGATTCCAGAAGAACGACCTGGAAAGGAATCGCATTAGCATCACTGATGAGATGACAAGTTTATGCATCAAAAGGCATCATATGAGTGCAACTACAACAGCAAAACAAGATTATAAACCACATAAAGCAATACCTCGAATGACGCATTTCTGAGTGCATTGGCAGCAGCAATGCCTGCAAACCCACCACCGATAACAATAGCAGAAGGTGTGTGGGACTTTCTGCTAACATTTTCACCATACGAGCCTGAAATATAGAAAAACAAAAGGTTTTACCTCAAAAATTAGAGTGGCAAATGGAACTAGAATGTTTAAAATAAAAATGTGTTCGATGGTATGTGTTTCTTTCTAGTTACAATCTTGCCATGTAGAGGTGAATTCACATTAAATTGGCAGCAAAGTTCAACATTCAAATACTAACTCATAATCACCAACTTTGGACACATCTACCAGAAGGAAGGTAGACTAATCCATATAGGGAGCTTACTTAGACTTTCACATATCTTATGCTGAGTTTTTTAAAGGCATATCTTATGATGATTGGATGGGATAAACAAAAGCACTGCTAGAGTTTAATCTTCTGAAGAATTTGATGTAATTGGAGGATGCTTGCGAGCTGTGAGGTTAATTGAGTTCATGTATGTGGAGGTTTAGGACTTTTTTTGGGGGAGAGGTGTCAGGCCTTAAGGCTGATAGTTTGGTTTCATGAGGAAAACCTCCAAATGATAAAAGATCAGTTCATATAGAAATAACATAAAGAAGCCTACCAAGTAGTGAAATTGCCGATATCGCCTGTTCTTCTCACATCAACCCTCCTCTACCCCCTCCACCATGGAGGGTTAGTAGTGAGGCATGTTCCCTGTCTCAGAACAATGATGGTGAAGTAAGACAGGACAATTTAAGATTTTTGCTGATTACCCCCAACAACCAGATCCACTGTGGACTGGAACTCTTAACGCGAACTTCTTAGTCTGTAGCTACGCAGTGGACACTCTGATGTGTAAGAGTATGACATATCAAACTTAAGTCCCTTAAACATTTTTATTGGACAGGCACGCTGCTAATTAAAACTACACCTATGATCTCAAAGATCATTATTATACGTTTCTAGCTGCTAATTTGACACGATGCACATTCTAACTAATGAGCACTTTGACAAAATGCACATTCCAGTAAATGTGCAATAGACATAACATGTCTTGAGGCTATTATTTATGATAGTATTTAGTTGGTAGACCTAGCTTTAGCAGACGACCATCTGCAGGATATGCTTCAGACACTAAAAAAGCAGTCAAACTTCAGTCCATAACATAATCACCAAGCATCTCCCATATAATCACAATCTAAAACGCGCTACGACCCAAAAATAAAGACCCCCATGTATGTGACACTGACAAGAGCAAAAGAAAAAAAGGAAAGATAAACAGAGCAAATGAATAAGTATATTCAATTGTAGCATTGGAGGATAGTGAACCCATGGACAACTAGATCCACTAACGAATATTCTGAACAATAATATAAGCCTACTACGTGGGCTACAATAATATGGATCACATATGCATGGAATGACGACACATCACTAAACAATAGCATCATTGTACTTCAACATGATGCAGTTTGGGTAATCTGATTTCAGGTATCTGTGTAAGAACTGCAGGAAGCGAGGCCTGTCTGAACAGTTTACACTTTACTCTGCCCGACTAGTTTTCAATGCTAAAAAGAGCATAGGAGTCCACAACTCCACATGGACTTGTTCTTGCCATGAGCAAATGGGTCAAATCCTAGAAGCTTCCGAAGTGGTGGGTTCCCTTTGCGTGAGGTGTTGGTATAACAAATGTAAACAGCTAGTATTTCGTTTTTTTTCTTCTTCCTACCACCGACCAAGGAAATGGGAATTGTAGCTTGATGGTTGATGCCTCGTTCATCTGGCCCACGAGGCGCCCCCCAACAACCATAAACCAACTCGAGTGTCTGGCTTAACATAATCAAGTTGGACGTCCTAGTCCTAGATGGTGGAAAAATTCGATTTTTGCACTAAAATTGCATTAAAAAAGAGCATACGATCCCGAAAATTATGCCTAATCAAGAAAGGGCACTACATGTGAAAATCTGCCGAAGAACCAAGGAACGTACCGTTGTTCGCCATTTGTTCAGCTCTGTTCTCCTTCACGGTTAGTACTTGTCTGTTCTCCTTCACGATTACTACTTGAATTAGAATTAGACTGGCTTAACAGCAGCTGTGGGGAGAAATGCAGCAGGAAGATGAGGAGGCACGCGACGTAGTGGTTAGAGTTCGAGTTGAGTCCCAAGTTAACGAAACAGTTCATGCAGCCGCGCAGCCGAATCGCAACAACCCTCCTAGGAATTCACCCCACTCTCGCGATCTCACTCCAGCGCCGAGAGTTTCCGCGATCCCATGAACGTCTCAGGCGATCCGTTGGATGTTTCGACCACCTCCCACGAGGTAGCACTGCAAAATCAGATAAATCAAACTATTAGAACCCGATTCTGTTAGGCTAAAAACGCCTTTTTGCAGCACGCGGAACGCGCCCAAAAATCGAGATTCGAGAGGTCTCGGCGATTCCGAGAGGGAAACGTCAACAGGCTTTGCTCCGTTGCAGCAATCTGGCCAAAGCTAAATCGCCACGGAATCAGGGACAGACCAGAATCCACCAAATCGAGCGAGGTGATCGAGCAATTTTGTCACCTCGGACCAAATGAACCCCCAGAAGGAGAAAAAAAGTCCGTCCTTTTCCCCTCCCCCTCCCAAACCAAGCCAAAATCGCAGGCAAACACCCCAGAAAAATCGCGAAACCCACCTCGGAATCGACGAAGCAAGACACAAACTGCGAGTGATTCCCTGAGAGATCCCTGGGTGGATCGAAATCGAAAACCGACGAAATTTCGCTGGATTTCTGGGACTCGCCGAGAGGGGATTTTAGTAGGTGGTGTGGGAGTCGTGCTGCTTCCTTCCTGGCGTTCTGGGGAGCTTTTCGGGTCTGGTCTGGTTCGGGGATGGGGTGTGTTGCTGTTGGGAAAGCTTCACAGGTGGGGATTTATAAGGGAGGGGGGATACGTGCACCGGCTGGTGAGCTTACTCGCTACACGGACCAAACGTGGTATGCCGTGCACGTTTGATCAGATCTGGATGGCCCAGATCCATGGGGAGCTGCCCAAACGTGGATGGCCACATGTCAGTCTACCTTGCAATAAAATTGCCACGCTTTTGATCGGTTATTAAACCACTGAGGGCATCAGGGCTAATTTACGATCCATCGTCGCTGGGCGGTTGATTCCAACATCTCGTTCCTACAGTCGAAATAACGATCTAACTTTCTGTTTTGTACATAGCGACAACCATCTTACTCTCTAGGATGTTATGAACTGATGAACATCACCCCTCCCAGCATCCTTGTCTTCGGTGCCATTGCCGGCAGCGAGCAGCGGCGCCGGAAACGATCAATTTTAACAATTTTTAACTAATATTCACGAGCCTCCAGCTAATTTCACATTGCTTTTCACTAAAAAGATATTAACTTTTAACAAGACTGAAAAAGTTTCAACTAAAAGTTTAGAGAGATTTCAAGTAAATTTTAGAGAACGTTCAATTAATTTTGGAGACTTTCAACTAAAATCTCATTACAGTGTTCAACAACCGAATACAACACCTTTCAAAAATGATACACATATGTTTCACCGAAAACATCCAAAAAAAAAGAATCGACAAACAAATGTAGAAAAAACAAGATCAGGCTTCTCTTAGCCCTCCCATACCTCCTCCAGCAACAGCAATCGGTGCCTACAATGGCATCGGGCATGTGCCACACTCCCTTGGTGATAGGCGCAATTGCTAGCGAAACACTAGTGTTGGGAACAGGCGGTGGGGGAAGAGAAAGGAAGGTGAGGCACCTGAGCAGGGGGCAATGGCGTCGCAGAGGTGAGCAAGCGAAGGTCGAAGGGCGAGAGGACAGTAGATCTATGGATAGAGAAAGGTGGTCGGGTATACAAAGGGCTCGGGTTACTCCTCTGCTCTTCCCTCCATCCTTGCTACGGATTAGGGAGCAAATAGATCAAAATCTAACTCGTACTAAGACCCCTTTGGCTTCTTCGCCCTTCTAGTTCTCTCCACTCCCTTCCCTTACCATCCTCCCCTTTTGGCCCAGATTCGAGTCTTCTCCCCGCCACCGCCAGCTGTCATGCTCATTGTTGGTGTGAGAGGAGGGGCCCTACCCCCATACCTAACATGTATATTATCGTGTAGATTTTGTTTCTTCTTTGTGATCGTCCCAGATCTTGACATCTGTCTTTCTTGTGTTCGACACCGGCACGCTTCACCATCGGCTGTGAATTGGTGGTTTCCCCTCTTCAAGTGTCCTTGTAGGTCGTACAATTGAGCTCCTCCATCCCTTCACTAAGATCCATCGCTTGATAGCGACTTCAGTTCTTTCAGTGCAAGTTGCATTGAGCTCCCCCTCCTACCCTAGCTTTGCTATTGTGGAGTTTTTGTGGCCCTCACCTTCATGGATGTCAAGCTGCTCTTCGACATTGCTGTGTATCCCCCCTCTTTACTGGTGAATTGGACAAGCTTCACAACATATACCCCCATAGCTAAGTCGGGAAGTCACCAAGACTGAAGACCACTTCACCACGTGCTCCTGGTGGCTTGTTGTGGCGCAGGGTTGCAGCTCGTTGTTGATCTCCTTCGCTGCTCGTCTCTACCTCTGATCTATGGAGGCCCATTGCTCTCCTGCCTATAGTGACCATCCAGGAAAAAGAACCGCATGTATGTCTCGGAGCATGAAGGCAAGAGCACCTCAGTCGCCGCAACAGCTTCATCTCCGGCGAGATCAGCTTCTCAAGGACCGATCTATATTATCTTTTTGTATTTAGAGTCTTTTATGTAATTTGTAGAAATCTTTATATATCTTTTATGGTCTTTTATATAAACTTAAAGTGTATCTCTATCTTTTTAATATAGTCCAGCGTCTTTTAAGGCCGCAGGCCCTTTTCCTCAAATTTAGACGGTCTAAATTGCACTACTACAGAACAGGTTTTTTAAGACCCATCATCGCACACGGTTTGGCCTAACCCGTCACTAATGTGAACATCGCACCTGGTCACTATTTCAAGCTCGTGTGTGATATGCCATGGCAAATTGGCCCGTATGCGATGTGAGGCACATCGCACGTGATTTTTTCTGAAAAAACGTGTGCCTCACATCGCACACGATTGTTTCCTAGAAACCGTTTGCGATGTGAGGAAACAACCGTATGCGATGTGGAAATTCATAACGTTTTCATATTAAGTCGGATGGAGACAATATCTATATAAAAATTGCAGCTCTCGACGACATCTACAACTTTGCAGTTCACAAGTTTTTCATTTGGAGCCATCTAGACATCCAAATATTAGCTGGAAGGAGGCACATCGCACACGGTTGTTAGGAAACAACTGTGTGCGATGTCGTTTTCAGAAATTCGTAGCTTTTTCATATAGATTCGGACGGAGACAATGTCTATATGAAAATTGTAGCTCTCGATGAGACCTACAACTTTTCAGTTGATAATTTTCTCGTTTGGAGCCATCTAAATATCCAAATATTAGCTGGAAGGAGGCACATCGCACACGGTTATTAGGCAACAACCGTGTGGAGATAATGTCTATATAAAAATTGTAGCTCTCGACGAGATCTATAACTTTATAGTTGACAAGTTTCTCGTTTGGAGCAATCTAGATATCCAAATATTAGCCGGAAGGAGGCACATCGCACACGGTTGTTGCCTAACAACCGTGTGCGATGTCTCGTTTTTAGAAATTTGTAACTTTTTCATATCAAGTTGGATGGAGACAATGTCTATATGAAAATTGTAGCTCTCGACGAGATCTACAACTTTGCAGTCGACAAGTTTCTTGTTTAGAGCCATCTAAATGTCTAAATATTAGCCAGAAAATTAAGATTGAAAGGGTCAAAAGGATCAAATATCCTACCTAGTCATAAGACTGTGTTCAAGTGAGATGGTTAGGTGGGCTCGCGTGAGAGCAAGAGGTCATGGTGGAGGTTATGGGTTCGAGTCTCCAAAACCACACGCGCGCGTATTTCGGGTGAAGAATCGCGTGACTTGTGACGTGTCTAACAATATTCTTTGGCTTTTTCCCAATCTAAATAACCCGTCTGTATGGAGCACATCGCACACGGGCCAAACTATAAAAATATATGCGATGTGCATATCATCGCATACGGCTCTGGACTCATGTGTGATGTGCACTCCACATCGGTGATCGATCGGTGCATATGAGCTTTTATAACCGTGTGTGATGACCTTTTCTATGATAGTGTCGAGAAAGAGAGAGGGATGCTCTGAGCCTACTTAAGAATCGCAGGTTCTCTGTGAACAACGCAGGTTTCAGCACCAAAGCGAGGATTCGACCTAATAACACAACACATCTTTGGCACAAATGACACGTGTCGATTATCTGGCTTCGCTTTCGTCTCTCTGCCATGTTTTTTTAAGAAACCTTTATTTGACACACGAGGATTCCATTGAAAGAACCATGCAAGATCGTTTCTTTTTCCTGAGCTGTTGCAGGGCTTTTGCCTAAATTGAAACTACGTACACCCGTTTTGCATATGACATTAATTCACCTAGCAGTAGCACATGATCATCTTACGGTTCACACAACTTTGTTAAGAAAAAGAATCGATTACTGAAAAGCTGAAAGAGTAATTAAGCAGCAGGTCGTTTTCGCACTTATACCGAATGCAATAGCATCCCGTGTACGTGTGAGGCCGCGCACGTATACGTACGAGCACATCCATTAATATAACGTCCTGCTCGTTGATTGGCGCCAAGTGCGCATGCAAAACCCGCCCATAACGGCTGAGGAAGACACGCCACGCGTGATGGTCTCAGCTATCCCGACCTTCCTTCAAGTTTTAACACGATAACAACCATCACCATGTTTCGACCATTCACCACCACAAATGACCGCATCATACGCGTATACGGGCACGAGGGAATTATGCTAAAAATCACTGTCTTTCATTTCGTTTTCAGAGGGGCCAATCTCGTTTATAAAACACACAATTTCTTTTTGCGGGGAAGCTTATAACACACACGTCATTTGTATTCGGATAAATATATCCGTAGTGGCCAGTATAACTCAAAATCTGACAGAAATTCGATTGTTCTCATCCATCCCTTTATGTATATTATTATTCAGGGCAAGGCAACTATTTAGTGAAGGGATATAGTGTCGTATATATATCGCACTGTTTGGAAACAAACGCAGAACGGATGGACACGGCGGTTTTCCCGTCATTTTCAGGAGGCAATTCAGTGATTTGTCTCCTTCCAAAAGCAACGAGATAATTAAGCTAGGTAAACGCATTACACACATGTGTTGGCACTTGACCAGCAGCAAAAAGATGCAGTCAACGAGACACGCTGAAATTAAGAGCAATGAACTGCTCGTTCCAAAAAAAAACAAAGGAAGAAGAACAATGAACTGCTAGTCTACTACTGACACGCCACACGTACCTTTCTTTTCTCGCGAGACGACCAATAAGCATGACTCGATAATGCTGAGAGCCGTCCAGAGTCTTCTTTCCCCTGCTACAGGAGAGAGAGGCGATAAGCCGGTGCCCCCGTTTTCTTCCTCCTCCCCGGCGAGGCTGTTGCTTCTCCTCGCCTCCGATCGCCTTCGGGCACCGCGAGGAGAGGGGAAACACGGTCTCCGCCGAGCTTGTAGATAGGGCTTCGGTTGGTCCCGTTTGTATCTCCGCCTCGTCGTCGGTTCGTCGGGGTTCCCGGCGGTGGTGGGAGTTTTGGTCGGCCCGGCTTCAACCTCGGCTCATCGCCGCCTTCGCCGGTGGTGAGGAGCTAGTGGCCGTCTCGGTTTGTTTGTTTTGTAGGTTCACATCGTGGATCTCGGCGGTTTCCTTGCGTGCACGCCGGCGAGATCTGCCACTTGGATCTGAGGTTTGCTTCAAGGGTTCGGCGGCGGCGGCTTTCACTCCAGGGCGCTGGTCCTTCGGGGCACGTGATCGAGGTCTTCCCGTTTGTCTGCGTCAAGGTTATCTCCAAGGTCAGACCGGCTCCGGTGCGGGAGCGGCGGCAGCGGCGCGACTTCGACTCGTCCTGGCGGTGGTAGCGGCCGTCCGGTGGTCCAGGGACCTCGTTATAATTTTCTTTATATTTGGAGTCTTTGTACTTCTGATGAACTCTTGAATTTAATCCAGGTCCTTTTCACACAAAAAAAAGCATGACTCGATAACAGAAAAAAGGATAATATATACCAAAAGAAGTAACATCTTTTAATCATATCACAGCCATGCATGCATGCACACGTGGGTACGTTACAACTTTAATGAATTAATCCTAGCTAGAGAATGAGGTAATGCCGTCTAAAATTCAGCTATACAAGACTTATCACATGATATTTTATTATCATCAGTAGAAATGAGTCCCGCAAAAGTGAGCTTCGGCAAAAGGAATTCCTTGAACTTATGAAACTCATGTCTATGGCTCTGTGATGAGCTTCAGAATCCCGCTTCGCGCTGCGCGTGGAGAGAAAAATGAGAAGGCAGCATGCAGAGCGTGCTGGTCAAGCCGTACGTGTGGTTGGCCGAACCGACCATTCGGCCGGTTGGGTGGCCTAGCTAGCTCCTGCTAGTTCCATGCACCGACACGACGCGGACTCCTATCGTTGTGGAGGCGCCCGTCTGCGAAACGACGGGAAGGGCACGATCGAGTACGACTGATTTTCTTTTTCCTCACGTGAGCAGAGCACATGCAGCTCTGCTCGTCAATTAACTCGAGAGGACTCTGCTGTCTTGCATACAGCGTTACAAAAAGTCATGTACATATCAGTACATGTAAGGCTGAAAGGGCCATCAGTATCAGCCATAACGATAGTTACCCAGCACCCTTAGGTGTACTAGCCCCGTTAGGTATACTAGTGCATTAAATCATTTAAAATAACACTAAAAGTTGTAAAAAAAATTATGGTATGAATATAAGATGCATTTATTATGCCACATAATTTTAAATCAAAATTTTATTTTTTTATTGATTGAACTTAGATTTAAAATTGTGACATAGTATGTCGTATGAATCTTCACAAAAGAAATTAAAATATTTTTATGACTTTTTAATAATAAAATAGAGGCCTAGTGCACTAATACATCTCAAAACTTAAAAGTGTTAGCGCACGGAATATGCCCCTCCGTTCGATCACGAGGGGCTCACCCGCTCTCGTGGGAACTCATCTGAATCACTTGTCTGTCATCGGGGATAAAATTGTTAGAATTATATTAATCCATGCTTGTGGAACCGAGCGGTTGCTAAAATGGCAACTGCTGCCGGTTGCTCGCATCCCTTGTAATCCTATAAAAGGCTTCATTCATCACTAAAGAAGTTCACTGTACATTATCTATTTCACTGCCTCCCATCCATATTACAACACGTTATCACGCACTTTCGCTCCACCATCACAAAGCACATTGCTCCTAAATTATTTTATCCCCATGAGTTACAGAAAAGTAGGGAAATATAAATCTTGCAAACTAAGTCTTGTGAAAATCTTACAGATTTATTCACAAAGTCCCTACCTGCATCTTTATTCCAGAAATATGTTCATGAAATTGGTATGAGACGAATTCGAGACTTGCAAGGTTCAGGGGGAGTACACTCATAAAAATATAACCTGATAGATGATCATCAGATCATATATATTGTACTCTTTTCTTTTATGAGTTTTCCTAAATGGTTCCTCATAAAAGATTTTTAATGAGGCAATATTAATACAAGCCCTATATGTCATGTCGTTTTCTCCTTATTTTTCCCGTTGGGTTTTAAAAGACCTTTCCATGAAATATTATTCAACAATAAGAATTCATAGATGCCATACCATTTTCTCTTTATTTTCCTATTGGATTTTAAGAAGTTTTTATGGCATACACTCATTATATATCTCCTCATATTTTTCCCACAGGATTTTAGGAGGAGTCTTTATCAAGATGATGTTGCTTACAAAGATAAGCATTGATTAGGGGAATGTTAGAATTATATTAATCCATGCTTGTGGAACCGTTAAGCGGTTGCTAAAATGACAACCGCTGCAGGTTGCTCGTATCCCTCGTAATCCTATAAAAGACTTCATTCATCAAAGAAGTTCACTGTTCATCGTCTATTTCACTGCCTCCAATCCATATTACAACAAAAATCAAACGCTGAACTGCAAGCCCGCCTTGCCATCCTATCTTCGATCGAACGGAAGAGGAGCATGCACATATGTACCTGTCAACTATTCGTGTTCCAGATGTCGGTATCTGTACCGCCTCTACGGTCCACGTGCCAGATGACCCTGTTCTGTCCTATGCGCGTAGGCTCGTGGCGGGCCCGACAGCGCGGAGTGCGAGTACGCTTGGCACCGCGAAACCCAGTGGGTTGCGCGGCGACCAACCGACGTGACATGAGCAAATCCCGTGACGCACCATACGTGCACGTGCAGATGCAGATGAAGGCGCGCAGAGACTCGGGCATAGTGCGTGCGATTCGTGGCCGATGCTGCCCACCACACGAATATTACGATCGATCTGCGACGGTTTGTACCATCTCCGGTCGCGCGGGATGGGAACCAGTCTCGCAGGTCCTGCATCGCTAGCATGTGCTGCTGTGCGCCAAATGGAGCCAATTCGGCCAAACATCGAAAATATCTCGTAGCTGCTTGGCACCGGCACAGCATCTCCTTCCCCAGGCTCTCCCCAGCTGCTAACGGAATATGGGAGAGAGAGCATGGTTAGCATGGACAACAGGCATCGAGTATTGTGGTCTATCGCAAAATAGAAAAGGTGTTGTGGTCATGGGCGCTAACTATGATAAGGAAGCATGTGAGTGTTAATTTGGACGATGGTGCTAACTCACTTCACGTTGACATATAAAAATAATTTTCCAGAATGTTCGGTATCCTCTCACGGTCTCACTACTATCTAGTGACAGTGCAACCGTGCAATATGACCACTTTGCAAAGTTATTGACCAAAGAGGCAAAGCTCAAGACAACGCGCTTGTACTTGCAAGAAACAAGCGCCTTACGGGACACATGGCTAGCTGAAAGCACGGCGATTGCTTTCAGATCATAAAAAGGTTGTGGAATCATCTGTATGATCTGGCTAACACGCTAAATCGTTTTATTTATTTATTTCCATTTAAGGAAGCTAAAAGAGAATGAGAATAGAAGAAACGGAGAAGTGAGGAATGGCAATTTCATTGAAAATAGAAGAAACGGAGAAGTGAGGAATGGCAATTTCATTGAAAATAGAAGAAATGTGCATGGGCATTTTGGTCTTACATGTCACAAAATGGCATCTGCATGACTATACAAAATTTGCAGTGGCATTTTTCCAAACCAGATTTTGTAATGGCATTTCTCATAATCGGGTATTTTGCAGTGGCATAAATCTAATAAACCCTTAAAAGTATGCATCCAAAGTTTAGCCAAAAAAAAAGGAAAAAAGAAAAGAAATGAAAAGAGTATGCATCCAGACCTACCCAAACGGCCAAACCTTCACCAACTCGTTTCATAAATGGAGGTGGTTGTTTCAGTCATTTTGGTGAAAATTATGTTGTAGCATAAGTACAGATATGTGCAAGACGAATATACTGAACAGATTTAACCAGCTGGCCTTGAAAGGTTAATCATATGCAAGTGATATCAGCAAAGTAAACTAGTTTAATGTGCACCATGGACTCTCATATATAAGAACTTTTAGGTAAAAGTATGACAGTTTTAGTGTGCCGCATGCCTTCCAAACCTAAACAGATAATGCTATTGTTCATATAGATGGAACCCACCCAAATCGTTCAGCTTCTACTCATCTGTCTGCGATGCAAACACATGGAAGATGGTTAAAAGGGTTCAAAACAAGGGAATATATGTTAGGAGTGAAAAAAAACTGGATAAACCTGAGAAAGAGAAACGAGAGTTCAAACAGTCTTTTTGCCTAGGCCCTAGGTCCTGACTTGTTTCACTTCAACTGAATAATTTAGTTAGGACTTGTAGAGATGGCAAAAAGGGCGCTACTTGAAGGCACTTTAATCTACTTGCCTGCCTATGTTTGCATGAATGACAAGGTTTGGAACAGAACAACACATCAATAAACCTCAGAAGAGGTGATTACCACATATGCTTTTCAGCGCACATAAAATTGACATACAGAGTTATGATTTACCAAGACTCTGATCAAGCTGGAGAGAACAGGGGGAAAAAGTTAACAAATGAGTAAATAGTACCATTACATCAAATTGATGGGGATATCTGTAGCTTAACAGTGGCAAATACTGAAATATCAAAGGATGTATTAATTATCTCGTCCTTTCTTTTCTACCCAGATTGCTGATCGGTCCACAGAAAGAGCAGATCAGAACACACTACAACATGGGAGCGGCACCTACTGGCAACAAGAAAAGGACCATAACATGCCTGTCATAATGTCGTGCCCACATGCCACATATGTCCAACCATAACAGTCCTCAATATATTTTAACCAAGCAGTGTTCAACAAGTATCATGGCAACACAAACCATGATAACATGTGGTCAGCAAAGGGTAAAACTTATGCAGTAAATCTAGTGATATCTTAAATCAAGTGCAACAAGTGAGTGGAACCAAAGCTGTGCCTTCTGTGCCTTACACATGTTAGATATGTATTATAGCTGTTCTCTATTGCCCTATTGTATTTTGACAAAGCTACAACATGACATATTTAAAAAGACTGAAGGTCGGTCCCATTTATAACACACAATTCCAGCCCACCAAATACAGTACAAAACATGTATTATTGTAGCAAAACGAAGAGCTTAGAAAAGAAGGCTGGTTGCATCATTGCATCTAAGAAAGAAATATGGTTACAGGTACTACGATCTGATACATATCCTATAGTACTAAACACATTTATAATTGTTTGCAACGAAGTTGGCAGCAATGGCAAGGGGGTCTTTCTCCACTTTATGCACATCAGTTATACTTCAGAAATACTGGAGAGAGGACATCAGATGTCAATATCTTCATAAATTATAACATGAAGACATAGTTATTGCTATAAGGAAGTGATTAGAACGTGACTCTATGTTCGCATCAGTTGTTCCTCCAAATATACAGTAGCAATATTTTTCTGTACCATATCTCCATATGGTAATGAGTACATGCTATAGCTGTCTCGATTCTACATGCAACATTGATATGCCAAGCAAACACTTCAGCCAGTTGCAGATATCAAACAGTGATCGACCAATCAATTGAGACATCTGGTCGCCAAGTGCAACCTTTGATCAACTCCAACAAATGAGTGCAACCAAGAGGTACGATGACTATAGAATACTAAAGTAGAGGAAAGCAGGTTACATGCCACAGTGTCTTATCTAACTGAATTTGATTGGAATAGCAGAAGTCAACAAACCTTTCAGCAGAATGTATTGTTCCTTCAAGTTCAAACTTTTTAAAGGCATATACCATCCTAGAGTAAACAGTGCCAAGTTTTCTTTTCATGAGCTCATTGGTAAAGCAAGTTAAATGATCACAGAAATGTCAGTCCACATTTAATTCACTGCTGAAGCATAATCCTATTAAATGGATCTGACAATCAGACACCAGAAATGGTTCAGCTACGGTTCTACTTGTATCATGCAGATGCAGGGGAAATATCAATGATTCACTTCACATGGTACGCTTTTCACTGAAAAATGCAGCAATCGTTTCACTGAGATGCTACACCAAAGGCAACAATACCCATCCATGTGAAGGAGAAGGTTATCCTATAGGGAAAAGTCAAATAAATTTAAGCACTAGAACAAAGAAACTGGAGAATGCAAATATTTAATTAAGAAACCTTTCTGAGATCGCTAGCCTTGATGGCCTCATTCATTAATCCTTCATATGTCAGTTTTAGATCAAAAGTAATTTTCTGGAAAACCTGACATAATGTCTTCACATCTTGCATCGCCCTATGTGGACGGCCTTCCAAAACAGATGCCATAGTGTTTACTCAGTGAATCCAAGCTTACAGGACGCGTTTTTCCTGCAAGATAACAGTAAAACTCCATGTAACTACAGCTACTTCTTTGTGGATTGACCAAATGATATGAGATAGGTAGAACTTTTCTTCTGTTGAAACTCAGGTAGATTAACTGAGAACTGCAACAATAATATGGGCATATGGCAAAGCAAAACAAAATGAGCTACTTCACAAAGAAAAAAAGGGCCCCCCACCTTTCCCAGAACCAACAATTAAATAATAGCACAAACATGTTTTCTTATGAGAACACAAACATTGGAAACTGAGTTGCATTACAGGCATTGTATACAACATCCCAACAGAAAACACTATCTTATCTAGACAAAAGATTAAACATAGTTTCCAAAATACTCTATGCAACTATGATTCTGTTTGATTAAACTAAATTTCTCAGTTTCAGGCTTAAAAGGATCCAGGTAGTGGGGAACATCATACCTTGAACTGCTTCAAAAAGAATTGTTAGATTTTTGCATACAAGGTTTTAGCTAAAATTGTATTATCAGAAGTGGTAGACAGAAAACCAGCAGTTACTTTTGCAAACAATACCCTAAACCCACAAATATTTACATGCAAGAGACCTGGAGTGAAAGAGGATCTACCTTCTGACTTCACCAACTTCCTTGCCAAGCAAAGGCTGTCGACAAACAGCCAATCTGCAGGTATCTCTGCTGAACAACGGCCAAACTCTTGGGCAAGGAAAGGGGCATCAAATGTTTTTGCTTTATGAGCAACAAATAGAACTGGTTTGCCAGGAGTTTGGCGACTTCGAACAAATGCCAGTAATAATGGAAGTACATCACTGAACCTACATCATTCAGACTTAGATAACATTCAGAGCAAGTCAAGTTAAATTTTAGTGAATTCAGACATACGCACAACTAATTTTCCATTACAAAACATTTAAAAAATCATAAGATTTCCTACAAATAAATGACATTGAAACACCTACCTTACTGGTATGCATGTTTACCGAAACACAAAATACAAATTTTCTGCACAAATAGACTTACTTTCTACAGAACTAATTACATAGTATGGTCTTTGTTGACAGCACCATATTGAGGAATGAAGAATTGGGGCATGTCTCCTAATTATTCGCTCTCTTAACAGTTGGGTTCAGCGATTAATGTGAAGGCATATCATGAAAAGATTAGGAATAACATGAATGCAATGGAAGACAAACACACCTCGGGATATCAGGTCTGCACACCAACTTAGTGCCAATGCGATGGACAGCTTCAGCGAATCTGGGAACATCCCTCTCAGGATTAACGAGAGTTTCGAACGTGCTATTCTTACCTCCAGAAATATCACGGAGCGCAAACTCAATGATTCTATGATCCTTATGGAGAAAACCAGTAGTCTCAATATCAAAGATAAGAACAGTCGCAGATTGGTCCCGTTCAGAAGTCGGCGGAAGCTTTAATGGCTGACTTTCGGCAATACATGAGCCCAGACCAGTTCTGTCCAAACTAGCTGTCTCCACAAGTGTTGTTTCAAGTGTTTGAACCCTTGTTGTGAAATGCCGCTTCTCATAGCTTATAGGATCAAGCAATTTTCCGGATGACAGTCCAGCATGTTGCTTAAGCAGCCTGACAGGACAACTACTCCATACATTGTTCCTCAGTTGATTGAAGCGAAGAATTAATGCCATTTTGCGCCAGAAGCGTGCTCAGAAATCAACACACAAAGTGGCTGTCCTTTGGCTTAGGTGAACCACATCTCATGCCTGTATCCATATAATGACCATATATTACAGTAGATATCAAATAGTCAATGACTCGGTTCGAAATTTAAAAAGTATCGAGCTGGAAACGACAAAATGTAACCTTCCAGTTCTGATAGTCAGTCAGATCAGAAACTAAAGGTTCTAATGCGCCAAATAGTTCATATATCCCATTCATAGGACAATCGATAAATCCAATTTTTAATGGTAAGAACTCAGTAGCAGCTAAAACCATGTATTAAAATGCATTTCCACTTAGGTGAGCGTATTATTGAACGTAGAAGTCTAGAAGCAATGCTACCTTACCATAATATAGAACAGAAGAAGCACAAACTGAGGTTGAATATACCAGTTGACCCATCCAACCTACCGTCAAATCTGGCAATATAGGAGTAGCACCATCTATTACAGCACTTGAGCACTTCTCTAAGAAAAATGGCCTGTTGTTCGCTAGATTTTCTGGTTCACGGGTTTAAAAACTTCTGAGAATACAGAACGATCTTCTCCTATGCTTTCTCCTCATTAAAAACTTCGCGGTCCAATAAGGGTGATTCCCTTGTACAACCTTTCAGTTTCCGCTAGCAAGAGCAAACCCCACGTCGAAAAGCTCGCACGTTCCTCGAACCACCTGGCCCTAGCGTGCTAGATCTTCAAGGAATCACATCACCACACAGCAGAGAGGTGGAGGTAGAGGTTACCAGTGTCGATACGGGCACCAGAGAGCCGCACGCCATCTCCCTCGCCGATGCCGCTGCCGCCGCCGCCGCCGCCGCCTCCGATTCCGGGGAGGAGAGGTTCCGGAGGACGAGGGTTTAAGGTGGAGGATGCGTGCGGTTGAGGGAGGGACACGGTGCGAAGGAAAAGGAAGGGAAAGTCACACACGTGGCATCGTGCCATCGTGGGGGTGTTCCCGCTTGATGAGGTGGTGCGGTTTTTTCATAGCATTTTTTTAGTTCGAAAAAATCATTTGAACCTTATGGAAAGTGAAAAATCAAATTTGTGGGATTTGATTGTCAGAGATTTGTGTATACTCATTTGTATTATTTTTTTGGAAACTGGCAAGAGCATTGTCTTTCAATTAAGTAAGCAAATAGTTTATATGAGCGGTGCTTTTTTTTAAAGGAAACAGCCCAGGAATCTAGCAGATATAATAACAGATTACTCTCAAAAAGAGGCGACACTCATTTGTTTTTGATTGATGTCCTGTATGGTAAGCGCAGTGACCTCACGGTATGTGAGTCTCGTAGTGTTGAATATCTGATGGTTTCTCTCCTTCCGGACGTTCCATATGACATAGATTATGTGTCCGCTCCTAGTGCACTAGGTCCGTCAAGTGGAGTTAGTGAGGACATGAGTCCACCAATCATCTACTGAGCCTTGCGGAGGGTGGCTGGCCTGGAAGTCCATCCAGTGGTTTACGAGGTTCCAAACTGTGGGCGTAAAGGGACAGTCTTTGCACACGTGGTTTATCGATTCCACTCCGCAAAGGCACAGCTGACAGCTGGGGCTATGGGGCCATCCCCTTAGCGCCATGTTGTCTGCTACGAGAATATGGCCATGTAACATTAGCCATGAGAACAATCTGCATTTGGATTTCACATGCGCCATCCAGATCTTAGTGGGCGTAAACCTTGGGTGACATCCCTAGAATTGAATCGTGTATGCAGATCTAGCCGAGTAGTCTCCTGAGGCTGTCTATTTTCACCGAATGGAGTTTGGCTGGTTGGGGGTGAGGCTAGGATCCCATAGGAGAGTCCAGAGGTTCACGAATTCCAAAAGCATGGCATGGTCGTTCAGTCTTGTTACCGATTGGACCCATCTCTCTACTTGCAGCTCGTTCTGGACTGTCTTGGTTTTCCTGGAAGCAATGTTGTAAAGCCGTGAGGCGTGGAAGTGGAGGGGCATTGCACCTATCCAATTATCGTGTCAAAACAACGCCTTGGATCTGTTTAGGTGAATTGGTGACTTCGACTGTATCATCTTTTTTTAAAAGAAAAATTGTATCATCTTCAACAACAAATTGACTATTTAGACAAACTTCAAAACAAAAGAAAAATCGACTATTCAGACATGTTGCAGATTGCTGCTACACATAATCAAATTTTCATCTTCTAGTCTTTTAATACCAAGATCTCCAAATGACTATTTGCCTTGTTCTTTCAAAGAATTTACCTGAACTATACTGAATTTAGGGCCACGACAGACAGTTATTGTCGGGACCCAGAATCCGTAAAGAGAGTTTTAGGGTTAGTCGTAAGAGCCGTGAGGGGAAGTCGAATCAACTCACGCTGCTGAGTTGACCTAATTCTACCGAGGATCGTCGTGAGCTACGTCGTGAGCTAGGTCGAGAGGAGGAGGAATTTGTTGTGCACTCATGACATACATGTGCTTCATGGCATTCATTACTCATACACGTTCGAATACAACTGGAATTTAAACTTTATTGATTGAATGAATATTACAATGTCATGACACAACAATATGATTACAAAATGAATCTAGAAGAAAATGAAAAATCACATGATGATATTCTACCTATACATCATCTAAACCCTAATCTTCAAGTTTTCGAGTCTTGAGCTATGGAGAAGTGTCGAGAGTCGGAGGGGGAAGATCTTCGAAAATATTGGCGGTCATCCGAGGTCATCGAGTATGGACACTCGAGACCATTGGAATCCCGCCGTTGCTGTAGGAGGCAAGGGTTTTTGAAATCGGGGTTTAAAAATGGTATTTTGAAATACGTGTGGTCTTATCGGCACAGTTCCACCGACATCCGCAGGGTTAGCTGCGGGGGCAAACTAGTGCCGATGACCTAAATAGTTTTAGTTTTGAAAATAGTTTTATAAAACAATTTTGTTTTCAAAATTGTCCAAGGGCCACATTGGCTAAGGCCCGTATCGGACAAATCTTTTATATTTGTATTAGGGAGAGAAGAGATGAAAAGTAATGAAAATAATTTTATTTTTCCTAAAACTAAATTGCCTCCATAGTTTTGTTTTGGAAAATAAAATTATTTTCTAAAACCAAAGAAAGAGATAAGTAGTTAAAATCTCTTGAGCTTTATCCATCAAATGAGTTTTTCAACCCAAAAAGGCATCACATCCAACGAGTATTGTCCAGGTAGCCACAAATATCCATCCTAGCAAATATCTGAGATCAGATAGGCATGATCCATCGGGTAAGGTGCAGCAGTTAGCAAAGCTTGACCAAGGTCAGGTTCCTTAGCATATATAAGGCAACCAGCAAAATATCAGCTAAGCTGAAATTATCCAACCGACTAAGGCAGTAGTCCATAGCAAGGTTTATTTTTTGGCCAAGGAAAAAGGACTGAGCTCAGATTTCTTAGCAAATAAGGCAACCAAACATCAAGTGAAGCAGTCCACGTAACCAAGATGAGCAAGCAGGAGGTGGCAGCTTCCACCGAGAAGGTCATATATATAAGCTCGGTAGAAAAAGCTAGACCACAGTATAGTGTAGTAGCAGTAACAACCCACAAACGCTAGCAGCACCAGCATTTTTAGGAGCTAACCGAGAACCCCAACAGCAACAACCACCATATAGAGTTCAAAGAGTAGGAGACCACCAAGAGGAGCAAAAATCATAAGGAACAGCAGGTGAAAAGGAGCATCAGCCCAGGGAGGATTAAGAGGAGAAGGATCAAATTTTGGAGGCCGAGGTAGGATCTTAGGAGGAGAAGGAAAGAGCACCCTCCACAAATCTAGGAGTAGACCCAGCAGGTTAAAGGACCCTCCACAAATCGATGTATGGTATATGGGGGGTACCGGTGATCGTACCCGTACAGCACGTATTTATATGGTAGTGGGGCGAAGACTCAGGTCAGTTTGATCTCCGGACACAGATTTACCCAGGTTCAGGCTCCCAAGATGGGTAATAGCCCTACGTCCTGCTTTAACTAGATTAATATGAGGTCTGGTGTACAGGTGATTACAAGGGCGAACTTGGCGAGTGGAGAACTCGGCAAGATCGGCTTACAAGGGGAACTCGACGAGTAGAGAACTCGGCGAGGTTGATGCTAGGGCTGAGGGATCTCGAACGCTACTAGGCGACTAGGGCTCTTTGATCCCATCTAACTTGTCTCCCCCTTGAGGGGCTGGTGCTCTTTATATAGGCGGAATAAGGTGGTAATCCTTATCTTGAGTCCTCGTAGTACACGAGTCGGACTTCTTCTTATTGACATATCTTGAGTCCTTTTAGTACACGAGTTGGACTTCTCCAGAAGGCATGTCGAGGGTTGTCCTCCGACTCCAACCAGGACACGACGACTTTTGGGCTTGTGTTGTCTTCTACTCGGGCCTTTGTGCCACATCGTCTTACTAGGGGCCCAGTAAGGAACTTCATGGGCCTTACTGTGAATACTCGGTAGTAGCACTACCCATCATCAAGCCCCCCATCAGTATACGGGATGGAGCCAGAAAAAGTGAGCCCATGTGAAGCCGTCCGGCGGAATTCGCGGATAGTGATGTCATGATCCCATGCCGTTACACAATGCTCCGATTTTCCCGTCGGAACGGTCGCGACTTCCCAATCGTGCTGCGCTGAACCGTCAGGACGGTTGCGTCCACCCCGAGGGTAGTGCGCTTTTGGCACCTTAGTTTGGGGCAGTCTTAAATGATGTTCTTTGCTTTCTTCTCTCACCATTCGTCCTCATTCCAATTGCTCTTTCGCGCCTCGTCTTCTCGCTCTCTCCTTTCCCGAGCTTTCTTGACCCTTAGCGCACCGTTGTGTCGTCCCTTCCTCAAGCAATGGGTGTCTCCTCTGATGAAGCAGCGGCGCCAGAATCAAGGCCAACGGTGGAGGGACCCGTGGAGAGGAGTGTCGAGGCTTCGGTGGGCGAGGCTTCGTCGGTGGTGGCGACGGTTCGGGACCCAGTCCGTGGCAAGGCGTCAGCGATGGAAGTTCTGCCATCTTCTCGACCGAGATCGCCATCGGCCGCCGTGGGAGGAGGGGCCAGTTCATGCCCGGGGATGGCTGATTTGCCTGCCTCCCGTGTCACCCCGGAAGATATCCCGCACATGGTGCACGACGGAGAGTTACCCGAGTCGGTGGCCTTCTGATCTCCGGCCGACCGATCCCGGCCTTTTTCCTCGGAGGAAGACCAGGTCGTCTTCCTCGACTTCTTTAAATGCGGGCTCGGACTTCCCATGCCCGAGTTCTTGCGCGACGTTCTTTCTTTCTTCAAGATCGAGTTGGTGAACCTTCCACCCAACTCGATATTCTTCTTGGCTTTGTTTGCACATCTTCGCGAAGCCTTCGTCGGGACGATGCCGGACGTCGAGTCATTCCGGTACTTCTACACTCTCAAGGTGTCGACGGCCGGACAAGTCCATAGCGCCTGCCGATTCTCTCTTCGTGAATACTCGGCAGTAGCACTACCCATCATCAGTAAGGATCATCAATAGCACCGCAAAACCCACATATACATGCATTTTTAGCATGATAAAGGGAACCCTCATATTATAATCTCGTCATTGGGTTTTTATTTAGGCAACTAGAGTGTAGAATCTGTTCTCATCAAATTTCCTGTTCTTAGCATTTTACCTTCTCAAGCTTCTCTCAGAGAAAATCATCACAATGTTTATCAAGGCAACTAATATGCAACCTGTAATGCATCTGTTCCTACCAGTCTTAGAATACCAACTCAAGACAAGTAAACACATGTTCTTCTCAGTTAATGATTTGGCACACGCATATAGAAATAAATGAACCTAAGATGAAGTGCCACATCTGTTTATATCAGTTTTAAGAAAAACATCATCACCAGCTAGCTACGACCAAGTGCAGCATATGTTCTTATCTAAAAGGGATACCATTTCACAAATCTTCCTCAGATAAAAACATCACAACAGTAAACAACTAGATCAGGTATAGTTCTCTTCTTTTCAGTAAACCATTGAGTTAGATATATGCAAGGTGGAATCAGAGGGCATCCAGGGTCAAGTTAAGTACCTGTTCTTTTTCAGAGTAATAACCTGATACATGTATATACCAAAGCGGAGAATAACTAAAAGCAAGTTTAACATCTGTTCTTGTCACGTCTGCATGCTAAAATGGCAAATTAGAAGCTGCAGAATGGAATTTCAGCATAGGGGTAGTTCTACTACGTAATCAGTTCAATACATTAGAAATAGCACCAGAGTGTAATGATCTTAATCTGGCACGTAAGTAGAATAACCACACCACCAGTTTAACATTTTGGAATGCTTAGCTGAACCAAACCTTAAGGAGCACTTTAGCCAAATTGGTTTAGATTAGAAGAGAGAGGGGATAAGGAGACTTACCGGAGAAAGGGCACCGACAGCGCGGGGAGCCACGGTATGCCACCAGCGGGAGGCGAGCTGGCGGAGCTGCGACGCCGACCACAGCCGACCCGGGCGGCGGCCGAGGCAGAGGCCCTGAAGGGAGCGGCGAGGCAACCAAGGCTGCAACGCCGAGCCAGGCCACCCGAGCGGCACGGCAAGAGAGGCCATGGCGGGGTGGAACCACGAGCCAAGCGGAGCGACCGGTGAGCCCGAGCCCTAGGCTCAGGACGGTGACGTCCGAGGCCATGGGAAGCCGATGACGGAGACATCGGGTGGACCGACGGAGTGGCGGCCGAGGGACATCCCTACCGAGGCGGCGGTGTCCAAATCCCTAAGGCAGCGGCGCAAAGGGACTCGGGAAGGGCCGAGCGGCAAGACGGAAGCAGCAACAAGGGGCATCGGTGGCGAGCACGGGAGATCCCGCGTTGTCGGGGGCGGCCAAGAACAGAGTAGGCGGGCCGGGGGAGTAGCAAGAGAGAGGCGGTGGCGATAGTGGGCCTAGGCGGCGGCGGCGCCAGGGAGAGAACTCGGGGGAGCGACGGCGGCAGAGGAGAAGAACCGAAGGCGGCGCACGGCCATGAGGAAGAGAAGCCGAAGGGGCTCACGGGCAAGGGTGAGAAAGGGGAATTTTAGCCGGGTGTATGTGTGGCCGGGTGAGGAAGAAATTGGAGAGAGAGAGAGAGATCGGGTAGAATAGGGTTTCTGTACCGAGCAGATCAATGGGCCAAGTGGGCTAACAACTAAGCCCAAAATATTTTTCTATTTTTCTTTTAGACAGGAATTCAAACTTAATTTTAATTTTTTTATTTGCTCTTAAATACGAAAATACAACCTTAGAAACGAGAAGTAAAAGTTAAATGTTTAAGTCAATTAAAAAGAAAATAGCTCAATTTGTAAAGAAATTATCTACACTGAAATATATTTCCCCTTCCTCCCAAAAAGAAAAGAGGAATATTAAGATGTATGTTTAAATCAAAAATTCAAAATCTAATCATTTAGGCTAAACATATTTTCTCCTTTTTCTTAAAAAGGGAAGAAGGTGATTAAGATATATGTTAAACTTACAAACCTTAGAGTTGAATATAAATCGATTTCTTAAGAAAGTCAAAGATAAAATCAACAAAAATACTTATTTCCACATTAAAAAGGTACAAGGCTTAATTAGTTAATGTGTTAGAGAATATCCATACAAACCCAAAAGCTATTTCAAAGCCTAGCTAATCATTTTGATAATGGTGAATCATATAAATTGCTCAAGGAAATTATGTAGGACAACTTAAAGGTGCGTATTGCATGCATACATGAGCATAACATTTGCATCCATATCGAATGTTCTTGAATTACTCCTTATTGGACTTTATCGGTTTTCTTTGCCAGAAGCCGGAGTTCCACAAGTAAACCCTTCAAACTCCATTTTCAATCCGATACCAGGCAAGTCCAGTTTCTTGTTCATGTCCGTTGAGAATGTTTTACAAAATTTTCCTCTTGGCTATAACATGCACAAAATAAAAATCTATTTTCTAAATTGAATCAATCTTGGAATTATTGATCGCCGGTTTTTGGGCGAACATGGTGAGTGTTGAAATTCTAGAAAGGGTGCCGGTGGCACATTGGAAGGTGGATTTCATCACACGAATTTGTTCATATAAGGTTAATGTAACCAATGATCGATTATGTTCAAGGGCCGTAGTGATCGCGCATAACACATACCCTGTATGGGCAGGGCAGAGTTAAAGTACCTTTGCCCTAGGTTATACTCCCCTAGGAACGCAAGACCTTGGTAGTGGGATCGGCTACCGGGAAGGTGGTACTGGCCGTAGGGCTGCCCACAGTTGTTGATGTGGTATTGGCCGTAGGGCTGCCCACGTTTTGTTAAAATAATATTGGCCGCCGGGTTGCTCACTTCTTGTTAAAGTGATATTGGCCGCCGGGCTGCTCACTTCTTGTTAATGTGACATTGGCCACTGGGCTGCTCACATTATGATTGGGACCGGTAGTCCTATACGGACTACGATGTGGGGTATAACCGAGCGGGCGGTGAAACGGTTCTGTGATTTTATGGTCTAGTTGTGCATGTGACGACATGAACACCACGACTATTGGTCGTTTGTGGGTATAGTTGTGCACCTTTACAGAGTGTATTGAATTGTACCATTATCACTCCATGTTCCTGGTTGGAACTGCGAACCTGGCAAGAAAGAGATTCATCGAGAATCCTAGTAGCTTATGAAACAGAAGATCATTAGTCTCTTAAAATAAAACTTGACTCTTTTACCTTACAAAACGGCATTACTTTTGGAGAATATTGCTGTTCTCAGTAGATAGTGCATCAAACACCACTTTGCTATTCCTGGACTTGTTGAGTACCTTCTGTACTCATCCCTCTATTCTTAATTCCTTTGATTAGACGGTGAGCCGACGATGGATCCAAATGCAGTCAACATTGAGGTCGAAGATGAAGTCTCCGAGGAGCCGGCAGTGACGAAGGAGGACGAGGGCATCGACCACTACTGCGACTACTGTGGTGAAGACCCTGAAGCATAGAGTAAAAGCATAGGATGTAGGAGTCGAGAGTGTAGCATATGACTTTTGCTGTAGCCGAATGGAACGGTTTCAAATTCCTCGTACTTTTGGGAATACGTTTGTATAGTTGTACCTTGTTCTTTGAGTTTGTAAATTTAAGTTTGTAATAAATAGACCACTACAATGCTTCTGTCGTGCTACTCTGTGTGATGTGTTGTAGACGAGAAGGCACTTCACCTGCGACATGTCAAAGACTGACATATTATCCGAAAGGGTAGTATGTGGGTCGCCGCACTTTAATAACATACACGCAAAGCACATGAGACAGGTGAGAACAAACAGATATCACAATAGTAACTCTACGACGGATACTACAATATTATAAGTTCTTGAAACTTAACAACATATTCACATAAAGGATCCGGAGATCCAAATTCAACTACACAGCAGAAGAGTACATATGGCTAAGAAGCCAAATAGCTTAGGCCAAAAGTGGCAGCAGAACAAAACGAGCTGCCAAACCCTGGGCAGGACCACTACCTGGGATTCCCAGCGACTAGTCGTCGTTGGCGTCGATCTCTACGTAGAAACCACCCTCGGAGGGGATAGTTTCCTCTGCAAAAAAAATATCAATGATTGCAGAGTGAGTACAAAAATTGTACTCAGCAAGACTTACAAGGGGAAATTAATAATAGATACAACAGGTGTCAATAACATGGTAATTGTGAACTATTTTGCCGAAAGCTAATTTTGCTTTGTTAATATTTTGTAAGTAGATAAACCATCGACTACTGGAATACTTTTAAAAAGGAGACAAGTCAAACACTTCACGATCATTCCTTACTACAGATCACCACACGTTAGGTACCCTGACCCTTCCTCAACCACCCTGGGAGGAAGCAATCACTAATACCTCAACCTTAGAGTTGGGAAGTTTTAGAGTATTGTTGGAGTTGTCTAATTCAATGCAAAATCTTACCAAGCTGTCCATAACCGCGGACATGGCTATTTGAATAGTTCAAACTCTGCAGGGGTGTACATCTTTACCTACATGTATCGATCGACTCCTAATGCCATCGCGATTGACACACTTCACGAGGTGTGCTGGCGGAGGGTGATCGAACACGACCGTTACAATGCTTTCGACCTAGGTATGAGCCACCCTTACGAGCCATTCTATGTACATCAGTCCGGCCGCAACTGCGACACGGTCCCATAAGTTGTGAATCGAGGTACATCCCCGGTCCTTGACCGTGTGTCCACCCACCCTTATATTGAAAAAAGAGATATCACACCACATCCTTTTCACGCACCCAGTAAATGGAAACGACAAACTAATGCAGCTCATACACTAAGTCTAGGCAAATTAGTTAGTCGTGGGTGATCCCATAATCCACCCGTGTAGAAGTACGCAAATTTCGGTTCGAAGGGACACCGGTAACCGGTCCTTGTGGGAAGATGAAACAACCCACCATGCTCCCAGCCATGGCCTCTCGTCGAACACCAATAATGATTAAGCAAGTTATTAGTTACATCCCAGTGAACACCCACCTACAACGTAACTCATCCAATGGTGTTGATTCATCTGTCACCCAAGGAATTACGACTTTTACATGTCTAAGCATGTCTAAGCATAATTAGCATAGAAGCAATGTCAAAGCACACACTACACTACTCTAGGTAGGTTGGGGTGGTAGCGGAGTTGATTAAGCGACAAAATAAGTTCTATGCAAAGGAATAGGGTTAAAGCTTAGCGAAAAATATAATTTGAATGCACGCGATAACGAATTTGAAAACAACTAGTACTTTGCAAGTAATGGGTATTTGCAATATGTTCAAAGGGGCTGCTTGCTTTGTTGCTTAGCAATTAGACTCTGCTCGTGATCTGGATTATCCTCTTCGGGATTTTCCAGCTCTATCGGAGAAGAGCGAAAACACCCAAAAAAGGACATAATCATAAATATCAAAATGCTAAACATCGGCATGAGATGAAATGCATGCCATGGCATAGAGGATGCAAAATGAAGACTAATGCAAGTGGAATCAATTTAATCGGAGTCCGAACGCTCAAGATATCGCGATCCGACGATTTCCGGCAAATCGGGGAAACCCTAATTTGAGTTTTTAGCCATTTATGTTTTACCTAGCATACAAGCATGTATGAAAATGTCATATTTGAATAGCTCTCATTTTTTTGAACATTTTGATATATTATTTGCATTTTTCTGATTAAAAATGAATTTTCTAAGGTTTAATCAATTTTAATACCCTTTTTGTATTTTTCTCAATAAATAAAAATAAACATTAAATAATTATTATTTTCATTACTCAATTCATTTCTAGCCTCAGACACCAACAGGTGGACCCCATGGTCAACTTTGACCAAAGTTGACTTGGGTCAATGACAAGTGGGGCCCACTAGTCATAATTTTCATTTTATTTATTCTTTTTATTTTTAATCCTGTCGGGTGGGTCCCACATGTCATTCGGACATATTTAATGAACTCATTATTGCACTGCTTAGCTATTAATTACGTCATTAATGTGTCAATTAGCATTAATTAACAATGATTAGCATTTAATGAGGTGATTAATTGGTCGAAACAGTAATTAATAGTATTAAGTGCACTTAGCAATTAATGATTAGAGATTAGTATTAATGGTGTCCTAACGACACCATTAATAGGGCCATTAATGGCCTTATTACTTCGACCGGTGGCTCGGTCGGAACCCGGCCACTGGCTCAGTCCGGTCGTGGGCGACGCCGCTGCCAGCGGCAAGGCTCGGGAAAGGAAGGGTGATGGCAGCGGGGAACAAAGGGAGGCAGTGGCATGGCTTACCGGCGACGAGGAGACGGGACAGCACGGGGAAAGCGGCGGCGAGGCCACCGAATGGCGAGACGGGGGAGCTCGGGGCGGTGAGCTACGGCTCTGGAACGGGGCGGCGAAGCGGGGTGGCACCGGAGCGGAGCGGCGACGGAGGCGAGCGGGACAATGGCAACCAAGGTGGCGAGATGGGCGGCGGGGCAGTGGAGTGGCGGCCGGGGCAGCAACACCGGAAGGAGGCGGCAGAGCGTCGCGACCAAGGCAAGAGGGCGGCGAGCGACGGCTCGGGTGGTCGGGACTGGAGGCAGCGAGCGGGTAGCCAGCGATGAGGAAGACGGAGGCGCAACTCGGGGCTCGGTGGTGGCGCAACGAGGAGCTCGGGCGGCAGTGAGCAAGAAATAGAGGGAGGCGCGGGGGAGAAAAGGGTAGGGAGGAGGCAGCCGACTGGGGTGGCTTTATAGGGGGTGAGAGCGGTGGGCGGTAGCATGAGGTGGCCGGGGGAAGCTCGGAAGCTTGCCACGGCGGCTCCCCAGCAAGCAGGAGGTGGCGTGACGCGGTGAGTAGCGCGAGAAGAGAGAGAGAGAGAGAGAGAGAGAGAGAGAGAGAGGCGGGGAGAGGATGGTGACGGGTAGAGAGAATTGGGCCGAGGCCGGTGGGGAAGGGAAGAAGCGGGCTGGGCCGGAAAAAGGCTCATCCGGGGAGGGAGATGGATTTTAGAATTAGGTTTTTATTTTCTTTTGTTTTCTGTTTTTGCCTTTTATTCCAAAATTCATTTGAATCCTTTCTGAATTAACTCTAGAACTAATTTTTATCATCCAACATTTTACCCATAACCTTATAAGCAGATAAGTATCATTTAAAATATTTTCGAAATACTTTTGTTCAAGAGATTCTAAATCAAGATTTGGAATTTATCTTAAATCTTCATAAGAGCATTAGGGTTTGTTTATCTCGATGATTTGAAAAATCCAAACTTCTCCTCATTTTTAATTTTATAAATGCATGTCATGACGCACAATTACAAAATATTAAACTTTAGGATGTTACAGTTATCTCGATTCGATCCATGTGAGATGTCGTGTTCGTTGGGTACGCAAGAAAGCTACCTATCCACATCCACTGCCATGTCGTTGCTACCGTCCGGATCCCACGTGTGCGGGTTGATACATGCACTGCTTCAGCGAGTTTATTATCTCAGGGTTTGAGCAGCTCGACTGACACGGGCCTCTTCAACTGATCACATAATCTAATCTGATACCTGACAGTCTCCGGATCCGGATCGAGATGTGAAAGGAATAATTGATGGAATCTCTGCCCTTGTACGCAGAATCATTAGAGATTGGTTATGTTTCTCCAACTTCTAGGTAGAATATCTGCAGGTGCAGTGTTACCAGTTGACGTTGTACTGTCATGGATTTATAGTTCCCTCTGAAGTCCCAAATCCTGAAGCTATTTTTACAGTTCCTCTCAAAAGCCCGATCCTAAAGCTGTTAACCTGTTTACCCCAAATTTCTGGTGATATGTAGAATCAGAGAAATAGTACCAGAAGTTCAGAATGGTAAAACTGAAAAGAGCAAAAGGAATGTTAGATGTCAGAACTCAGAACCAATAAAGAAGTTCACAAGCACTTGACAGAAATATTTGACCAGAATGAAGTGTATGTATTTTGTCGAAAAAATTCAGATTGTCTTGTGAAATTGGAAGTTTGAACAGAAGTTCAGAATGTTTAAGCATGGTAAGTAAACACTGACAAGTTAGATAAACCAGCCTATCTCATCGAACACAACAACTTGCAAAAGTTGTATATTTTCTAGAGCCATTTGGTCTGGATACAAAGATTCCATCATGCGCAGATGCTGCAGAAAATAAAGTGTGCTGCATGCCAATCACCAGAAACGGCACCGCAAGAAGACAAAAATCTGGAACAGTTTTGTCCCAGGGACAACGGCGAAAGTAAAAACTTGAGATGGCCACTGCTCTCTCCTGTCTTCAGCAAGCAACTTCCATGTGCGTGCAGCTGCTGCAACGCAAGGAACCAACATCACTCGATGGACAATTTTTTTGAAATATAGACAGGCGCTCTGTCAATTTCATTTAGTTGGGAGAAATATTTATATACAGAAGAAAAAGAAAAATTATATCAGAGAGGCATAAGCTAATCTCCTCTGGTTAATATCGTCATTTGTGATATATGCAACCTCTAGCGCGGACATAAACTTATTCTAAAAGATACGGCGATTTTGCTTTTTTCACATGTTCCACAGGACGTACATGATGACCTCGCCGACAGCTTTTTCTGTGGGCCCTGAAGCTCCGCAATCCTTGCATCCCACCAGTCGTTAAGAGAGGAGAAATGAGGCAATTGGCTTGGAGGAAGGACCGTCCAACCCACGACAATGCCCCACACGCTCCTAGAGAAAACACACCCCCTCGTGAGGTGATCATTAGTCTCGGATTCGGTTGCACAGAGTCCGCACACGTGCTCATGCGGCCACCCCCTTACCGCAAGCCTATTAGCAGTGAGGGCCTTCCTATGGAGTAGTAGCCAGGCGAACAGCTTGCATTTTGTTTCCGCTTTAGATTCCCAAACCTTGGATGCAGAGAAGAGGATGGAAGCAACATTGAATTGGTATTTGTAGGCTGAGGACAAGGAGTAAACCCCACTTGCCGTCCACAACCAAGTAATTGTGTCCAGAGTAGAGGGGTCGAGGTGAACGTTTTGTAGCATGGACCATAGGATCACAAATTCATGAATCTGAGCTGTCGTGAAGATCAAACGAAATGAGCTTATCCAAGTGTCACTGTGGAGCTCATAGTGAACAGACCGGTGTTTTCTTTTAGCAATTGAAAACAGGGAAGGCAAAAGGTCCTTTGGCGTCGAGCCCTCTAGCCACCTATCAAACTAAAAGCTGGTCTTGACTCCATCCCCCACCGTGATTTTTGTAGCAGCCCTGAAGAGATCCATGTCAATGCTATTATAAGGCAGAGTGGAGCCCACCCATGGACGTATAGGTTCGCTCCACTGCATCCATGGCCATCGTAGGCGAAGTGCCATTCGGAAGAAGTTTAGGTCAAGGATGCCAAGGCCTCCCAATTCCTTTGGTCGGCACACCATATTCTAATTTACGAGTGAGTGCCCCCCGATGAGTGCTCGCTATCATCGCCTCTCTAGAAAAAACCTCTTCTTATCTTGTGAATTTTCTGCCTCACCCATTTTGGTAGGGTAAAGACCGTCATGTGGTAAATGCCAATAGTGGAGAGAACGGCTTTTACTAGGACAATCCGTCCTGCTTGTGAAATATTCTTACCCTTCCATCCTTGCATCTTTGATCCTACCTTGTCGATAAGCGGTTGGAAGTCGACTCTCTTGAGGCTCCTAAAGTGTAGCAGGAGCCCTAGATAAGAACATGGTAAGGAGCCCACCTTTGCTGGGGAATGGCTATAGGGCATCCTAGATGTCAATGCCATCACATTGGACTGGGAAAACTTCTGTTTTTTCCATATTGGTGAACAGACCACTTTGCGTCGCCGAAGCATTTGAGGATCGCGCTGATTGCCCTCAATTCCGTCCTGTCTGGGTTTGCGAAGATGGCCGCGTCGTCAGCGTACAGAGAAAGTCTGAAAAGACCATTTTTGGCTCTGATCAGCTTGAGAAGCCCTACATCCACCGCTCGTTTAAGCAGGCGTTGGAAAGGATCAATGGCAATGATGAAGAGCATTAGGGATAGAGGGTCCCCTGGCGTAGTCCTCGGTGATGAAAGAAAGGACTACCCGGCCGACCGTTGATGAGCACGCGGGACGAGGATGAAGCAAAGAGGATGCTCAGCCAGTCTCTAAATTTTGGACCAAAGCCCAGGGCCTGCAGGGCTTCAAGCAAAAATAGCCAGCTCACGGAGTCAAAGGCTTTGGAGATGTCTAGTTTGATGAAAAGGCCTGGGGTCTTTTTTCGGTGAAGCTCCCGGTTGTCATGTATGCATCTTTGCTTGACAAAAGCACTCTGATTTACCGACATGATGTCCTTGAGCGCTGGAGCTATCCTCATACCTAGGAGCTTGGAGAAGATTTTCACAAAACTGTGGAGGAGACTGATCGGCCAGAAGTGCTCAATGCACGAGGCATCCTCTTTTTTAGGTAGGAGGGTGATGTTGGCCGAGTTCAGAAGATTGAGACAAGATCCACGCATTCCAGCAACATGTTTGATGGCAGCAACAACCTCATCTTTTATAATATCCCAACATGTCTTGAAGAATAGTCCAATGAAGCCATCCGGGCCTGGGGCCTTTTCCGATGGCATGGCAAAGACAGCCGCTTTAATCTCCTCCACGTTAAAGCTCTCCTCCATGAAAGAGAGATCCGATGGGGTGTAGCCCAACCCCTACCAGTTTAGGCCTCTCGTCCTATGGAAAGCCGATCCCAGATGATGGTGGAAGTGCTCCAAAGCCACCATTTCTTTATCCTCACGGGCCACTGTGACCCCATCATTTGATTGCAACGCATGGATGCAGTTTTTCCTGCGTCGTCCATTGGCTTTGAGGTGGAAGAAGCGCATGTTGGCATCTCCCGCTCTAAGCTAGGCGAGCCTGGACCTCTGGCGGAGTTGGGTCTTGCGGATGACTGCCAATCCTTCAAACCAGCATTTGAGCTCAGATCGTAGAGAAAATTCGTCGGGTGAGAGTGCGCGTTCCTCCATGGCCACATCGAGGTGTCCAATGATCTCCGCCGCAACCACCATTTGCAAGCTAATGTGGCCAAAGTTTGATTTGTGCCATGTCTGGAGAGCTTTTGCGGTGCGCGACAGCTTGACGTGAAGAGTACGGAGATGGTTTGTGGTGGAGACCGGCTTGCTCCAAGCATCGGCCACCACCTCCAAAAACCCCGATCTTGAAGGCCAGAAGTTTTCGAAGCGGTAGGTGCGACATTGCGAGTGGTCAATCCCTCCACGGAGGAGCAGAGGGCAATGGTCCGACACCACAATCGGAAGTGGTATGAGATGAGAAGCCGGAAAGAGCAAATCCCAAGCAACTATGCAAAAAAAAAGGTCAATCTTGGTCATTGTGGGAATTGGTTGTTCATTGGACCAAGTGAAACATCTACCCGAGAGGTGAAGCTCTTTTAACTCGAGGGTGTCAAGAGCCACTTTGAAACTCCCCATGAGACGCCGATTTAAATTGGGATTATTTTTATCTGTCGCCTTATAGATGAGGTTGAAGTCGCCAAGCACCAACCACTTCTCTCTTGGTACTGCAGCCATGCTTTTTAGCTCATCAATGAAAGCCACTTTGTCGGCATCCCCCTGAGGGCCATAGACACCAGTAAGGTGCCAGTGAATACGTTCTTCCTTCATGTGGATGCGAGAGGAGATTGAGTTTGTTGTGAGGGACGTATCAGACATGTCGAAATAATTGGAGGAAACAACCAGGAGGATCCCTCCCCTGGTGCCGATTGCAGGGAGGAATGCAAAATGATCAACAAAGAGGTTTCCTAGTACTTCACAGACCATGGCTTGGTATATGGATGCTAGCATTGTTTCCTGGAGACAAATAATTGTGCATCGTGAGTCCGCAACGATCCTACGGACTGCCGCTCGTCGGGCTGGTGCATTGAAACCTCTCACATTCCAAGAGAGGATAGAAACATTTTTTGTGCCATTGGGCAAACTCCAAACAACGCAGGTAAGTCACACAGTCCTGATCATGGAAAGGACACCTCCTAACTTGCACTGTTCCCAAACAAGCCTTACAGACCATTTTCCATACATGCAAAAGCCTAGAACCTGGATGAACTACTACCTCAGCTTCCTTGCACAGCCACATACAACTGCCAAGACAAACTAGACCTCTACAACACAACTGAGCACTAATACACATCCCAAAAGCTACAGACTACATCAAGAGAGAAAATGATCCCTCAACCAAGCACAGTGACCACCGGCGCTGCCTGGGCCACCAGTAACTTCCCTGCCTCCTTCACTTTGTTGACTGCTTTAACTAAGCCCTGGATTGCCCTGGTGGCCATTGGCGAAAGCGGCCCGTCGAAAAGTTGGACATATCTCTTGTATGCAGCGTCATCAAACGGGTCCTTCGGCTCTAGCAGCCCAAGTTTGTGAGCCAGCAGCTCCTGAGCAGCCCGTTCCATGGAGACGGACGCCGGCTTGAGTGCAAGGCGGCAACTTCGTCGCGGCTTCGCTTGTGCAGTGAGGTACTTTTTTGCGCGCAGAATAGGGGCACTGCAAACTAGGGCAGCTAGAACCGTAGATGGAAGCTTCCTGCTCACACCAGCAAGAAAAGCCCCCAGGGTGTCAGAGTCACTGGTGACCTCTTCTACTGGCTGATCATCCACACCGTCATGGTCATTGATGATGACCACTTCTTCTGGATATCCACCTGGGATCGCTTCTTCTGGTTTTCCATCCGCGTCGTCGTCGTGGCTGTTGTCATCTGTGACTCCTTGCATCACGGCTTTGTCGTGCCCATCTGTGGCCGCTGGGGGCAAAGGAGGCGCACCCAGTGCCGCACCCGGTGCAGCCACCAGCGTGGCCTCCAAGCAGACCTACTCGGAAGTGGCAGGGAGCACATAAGTGGGCGTAGACACGGCAGCAGCGGCCACGCCACGCTCCCCTATAGCCGGCGGGCTTGGGCTGCAGTTGGGGAAGCGCCTAGCCAGTGGGAAGTGGGGCAAGCACCGGCCCGAGGAGCTCTATGGCACACGTGCATGAGCCACCGGCCCCTTCTTCTGCGCAGATAGCCGTGTGCGCTGGCGCGCCATGCGCTGACGCCACACGCGGTGAGGCACACAGTGCTTGGAGCCCTAATCTCGGCCCCCATCGACTCGTCGGTACGGAGTTCGGTCACGGCCTTCTTGACGTGCCAGTTCGCGGGAGCACTCTACCCAGGTGGGGTGGCATGGACGGTCTTCATGGCGGCCTCTGTCCTTTTCATCATCATCTCCCCCACGCCTCCGAGGGGCGAGGTCGGTTGGCTCACGGCAGGGGCACTAGCTATGGTGGGTGTTGCGCCTGTGTTCCTAGCCCCTCTTGTGGTTGTCGCGCTCATCGCCACTGGAGCGATGCTCACGGATGACCTCCCGCGCGTCCCCCTGGTGCTGCTGCATCTCATGCGTCATGGGGTTGCCGTCAGGGACGCCCAGCTTCCAGTGGAGCTTTGTGGTCTTGCAATGTCCTCGGAGGTTCCCGTCGGATGCGTCAACAGCGGCGAGGCCGGTCAGATCCTCCACAGTGTCTAGGTGGATTAGCACCTTGAACATTGACCCCTCCTGAGCTGCCAGGGGCCGCTCATGGTTGACGACGAGAGGGAGCGTGGCAGCCGACATGCCCTTAGATGGCTGATGCACAGTCGGTTGCACGACTGAGAGCCAGACAGTCCTCGCAACCGCGCTGGCCATCGGCGCCCATGCCCAGAGGCACAGCGCAGAGGTTTCTTTGCAGAGGAGAGAACGCTCCTCAACGAAGTGGAGAGCGCATCTCCGGGAGATGATGGCGGCTGCGGTCTCCGCATTCCAGAGGTGCATCGGAATGCCCTCTAGGCAGAGGCACAGGTGGAACGACATGCATGTCCAGTCCGCATGCCTCTCAGCGCTCCAAGCATGCACCTTGAAAGATCTGCCTCCGAACTTGAAGGAGTGGCTGGCGGTGTCATCGTGGTGGCGCGGGTCAACGAAGTAGATGATGAAATCCTCGGGGTGGTGTGGAGCAATCAACATGTCAGAAGGTTTGATGCCGAATACGTGGCGGAAAGCATCTTCCATGTCCCCTTTCTCCATTCGCGGCCGGTTCATGCCAAGACCGACAACCACGGCGTGGGTGGTGAGGGAGCAGTGGTCGTTGGATGGCCTCCTTGAGTGGTCGAAGCTGTCCATCCTTGTAGAGGGGAGTGCTGGTTTCCGTAGCGCCGTCGTAGGGGCGAGGCGGTTGGGGCAGACCTGGGCACGGTGACCCTTGCCCCGGCACTTGTAGCACCGGGTGGCTTCACGGCAGTGGGCGACGAAATGGTTGGAGCTCAGGCAGTTGAAACACCTCCCCGCCATGCTCTTTAAGAAGGCTAGATTCTTTCTACTGCCATAGTGCCATTAGTGTGGTCGCTGGGTGCTCGAGCTTCTCGCTTCCTCCACCATTACGGAGCTTTAACCTCCTACCAGGCAGAGGATGGAGCGCTGTGCGGAGATCTTTGGGCAGGATTGTGTCCTCCTGACATCAAAGCCTCAGCGTATGAAGTACGAGGTGGCAGTTGGCTCGAGATAATGGTTGAGCGGAGACGCGGCGCCGGTCTTGTCGCGGTGGTCTTGGGTTGTAATGCCTCCAGCTGGGAGGCAAAACAGGTTGATGCAGCGGCCGCAATAACTGAGCGTATCCCGGCAGCTGTGGTGACTGCATTGGGGCGGGAGACACTATCCAAATCGGCATCCTCAGCGGGGACCAGAGGCCGGTGGATCTGGAGGTCCAACGGCATTTCAAGGACGGCATCTTCCTCCTCCTCATCCGAGTTCCAAGAAATTTTGCCCGGCAAGGTGGTGAGGAAGGGGTAGATCTGAGGATTGGGTGGATGGGGCGGCGGATTGAGTGGACTTACTGCCGGATTTTGGTGAAGCTGCAGGAGCCGCTCGGCCAGGAGTGAGCGGGAACGGGCATATTTTTTATGTTATATAAGTGGATGGACAATTTTGAGATTAGCCTTATGGGTGGCCGATGTGAAATTTCGAAATGAACAATTTCAACACGTTCCTCGACTTCTCCATAGTATTTTGTCAAGAAAAGGGGCGTATCCTATCATCAAGACAATAGATATCGTGTTTCAACCATTTCAATCAGTAAAAGCACGTGAAAATATAAAAATATGATTACGTTTAGATACTATAATCTGCTTTTAGTGAATGGCTATTATGACACTAATAGTTGCACTACTATTATTTTTCCTTTACTGATCCGTCGATAGCTGTGATATGAAACATGCAAATATGCTGCCTCTGTCAGAAGTTCAAAACCAAACCAAACCAAACAAAGCCTTTAAATACCGCGTAATTTCCAAGTGAATTGGGTTTCGTGCACAACCTATTTCACTGGGAATTATCCGGTATCTGTGGATATTCTCTCTCCTCTGCGTCTACTTCAAAATGTTACAAATTTGTTTGAAAAAATTCATAGATATTTATCTTGACATAACATGTACACTTGTCAAATTTGATGCAAAAATATGATCATATGCATCCTGCACACAAAATTGAAACGCCTTGAAGAGTGAATAGCATGCAATTCAAATATGCAAAATTTATTATTTTTGTCTTACAGGACCAATGCAGCCATATTTTTACACTAAATTTTGCAGTCATACATGGTATATCAAGATAAACATCCATAAAAAATTTCAAAACAATTTAAAACCTTTTGAAATGGGCAAAGAGGAGAGATAATATATGCTAGGTGCGCAGCCATGTGCGCAAGATCCAGGTTCTTTAAATACCACACACCAGTGACACCACGCCACCTCCCCGTGCCACTCCAGGACACGAGCAGTCGCGCGGCCCTCGCAGCCTCCATCGCTCTTCCCCCTGACCTCTGTAAGTCCTACTGATTCTCCGAGAGAAATCACCTCTCATTTCCTTTCGATTACGCTACCTGGTTCTTGTTCTGGCGTGCGTATTTACCTTCCATGTGATCGTTGGAGATTCTGTGCAAGGATGAGATTTTGTTTTCGTTCCTCTCTCAATCATTCGGATCATTTCGTTTGTTTCCTGTTGATTTTCGAGGGTAATGTCTTGAAACACTGATAGGTCATCGGAGCAGGTTAGAATCTGTAGTTGATCCAGTTGTCCTGATAGATTAGCCTCGTTATTCGTTCATGTTGTTATTGCCTTTCTTGATTCTTCTCTGCAAAACTATTCGGCGATCTTCAGATTATATATCATTGTTCCTCAATTTTCCAAGAACATTATTTGGTTCTGTCATTGGAATATAAGTTTGTAAGCAGATCCTAGTATGTTCAAGTGTATTGGCAAAAAAAAGTTGAATCAATTTGACTGCTTGTAGTATTGATAGATGAACTGGAGACGGAAACTAACCGGAGACTAATACTTAATATTGAGGAATTGAGCAGAGGAGAAGAATGGAGTTGGTCACAAATGTCAGCGAGTATGAGCAGCTGGCGAAGCAGAAGCTCCCGAAGATGGTCTACGACTACTACGCCTCCGGTGCAGAAGATCAGTGGACACTGAAGGAGAATAGGGAGGCCTTCTCTAGAATTCTGTAAGCTATCTTCCAAAATAGCAGGTTTCAGGCTTTCAGCTGTATCTATTTGGCATCGTACTGCTAGATGAACTGTACTTGTTTTATTAACATCAGCAACTAATAATTCAGCAAAAGCAATGCAGTGGAGAAAGTTTCAGAATTTTGCTTTGCAAGGATGACATATTTTTTATGTATGATGAAAACTGTCATGTCAATTGAATACTTTGTGTTAGAATCTTTGGAGAAGGCGTATGAGAGGGCCCAGAGGAACCCTTCGTGGAAATTTTATAACTGGTTGTGCGTGAGTGGATCAGCTTGCCTTTTGATTAGTATAAGTATATGGTATTATGGTAGCAGAAGTGGACAAATAACATTGAGTAGAGGACAAGAGATCAGACGAGTCTTCTGACATGTGGTGAGGATGGTCAAAGAAGATGACAATTTCATCAAGAACTCTTAGCTAGCGAGGATAAATGACATCATACATGCATGGGCAAAAGTATCCCTCTTAAATTTCTTTTATCAAAACTCAGTTTGTCCTAATTTTTTCAAGTAAGGAATATATCATCTCATTACAGACTATGATTTCATTTTTTCCTTCCGTGACAAATGCTTTTAGGTTCCGACCACGCGTACTGATTGATGTGTCCCGTATCAATATGGACACAAATGTCCTGGGTTTCAACATCTCCATGCCTATTATGATTGCTCCCACAGCCATGCAGAAAATGGCTCATCCTGAAGGTTTAGCCAAATCTGTAGTCACCACCTCTTTTCCATTTTCCAAAGCAATATTCTCATGGAAAATTTTATCTCTCACGCAGGGGAGCTTGCTACTGCAAGAGCAGCAGCATCTGAAGGAACTATAATGGTTTGGAGATCACTGCAGCTTGTGACATCTTTGCTATTCCCAATCAATAATCCGTGTGCTCATGCTATATATGACTTGTGTTTTTTCAGACATTGTCTTCATGGGCTACTTCCAGTGTTGAAGAGGTTAACTCAGTAGGACCAGGAATACGTTTCTTCCAACTTTATGTATGTGTATTCTTCGCTAACCTATGATATAAGAGTAATTATTTCTGTTCTTCAACCTTACCATAGCGTGGATCATTGTCATAATCAGGTTTATAAGGACAGGAATATAGTACGGCAACTCGTCAAAAGGGCTGAAATAGCTGGGTTTAAGGCGATCGCACTCACTGTCGACACTCCAAGGCTTGGTCGCAGGGAAGCTGATATCAAGAACAGGTCCAAATCTAATAGCTGTGCACAACATCATGCTTTACTAACAAAATGGTCAATTTCATTTCATTCTACAGTTTGTGTTCTGAATTTCTGATAACTTGACAGATTCACCTTACCTCCACATCTGGTGTTGAAGAATTTTGAGAGGCTGGATCTCGGCACGATGGACAAGGTTATCTGAAAACTAAAGCCAATCACATTACAGAAATAGCTTGAGTAGAATGTCATTTTCAGATCTTACCATGTCTTTTTTGGCTTATCAGACGAATGATTCTGGCCTCGCTTCTTATGTTTCTAGCCAAGTCGACCGCTCTCTTTCTTGGAAGGTATCATTTACGCCGTCTTAATTCATACACCAATCAACCATTCTGCACACTTCAAATTAAATGGCATAATGGCTTGTTCTACCCACACTCCAAAATTTTGCTGAAATTGGGCGCATGCTCCTTACTAAAAAAAGTTATGTATGACTATGTCAATGAAATACTGATGTGTACTGATGCACAAAAACAGGACGTCAAGTGGCTGCAGACAGTTACCTCATTGCCGATCTTAGTGAAAGGAGTCATGACTGCAGAAGACAGTGAGTTCTCAGTTCCGGACTCTCAGTTGCTCGTCCATTTCCAATGTCATATCGCCTTTTTGTTATGGCATGTCATCACACGAAACTCACGCAAAATGCAGCTAGACTTGCTATCGAATATGGAGCTGCTGGTATCATCGTGTCCAATCATGGCGCTCGCCAGCTAGATTATGTCCCTGCAACTATCAGCTGCCTGGAAGAGGTATATATGCTAAGTAATCACAATCTGCACCTGAAATTCTTATAGTTAAGGGAGTATTGATTCTTCAGGGAATCCAGTACAAACTTCCTTGCATTTCCAAAAAAATTTCATGCATCCTAACCAAAAGTGCCAAGTATAATTCAGGTCGTCAGGGAAGCGAAGGGCCGGCTACCGGTGTTCCTCGACGGCGGCGTCCGCCGTGGCACGGACGTGTTCAAGGCCCTGGCACTGGGAGCCTCAGGAGTATTCGTAAGTTCCCTACTGAGTTACTGCACCTGATTTTACGATCCAGCGCGTTTCATGGCGCGAACGAGGCTAGCTTGACGCTGTGTCTTGGTCTTGCGTGCAGATCGGCAGGCCGGTGCTGTTCTCCCTCGCCGTGGACGGCGAGGCGGGCGTGCGGAAGGTGCTGCAGATGCTGCGGGACGAGCTGGAGCTCGCCATGGCGCTGAGCGGGTGCACGTCGCTGCGGGAGATCACGCGCGGCCACGTCGTCACCGAGGGCGACAAGATCCGCCGCGCCGCCCGGCTGTAAGTGCGCTGCCGACTGATCTGATCGAACTGTCCCTGCGTCTGCGTGCGTGCGTGCGTGCGTGCGTGGTGTGCGCTAGCCGATTTGAGGATGCCGCTAGTTCTTGTGCTTCCGGCCATTTGATGTCTTGCAAATAAAGAGAGGAAAAAGGACGATGCATGCATGCATGGGTGTGTGCGTGTGTCCCGGTACGGCGGTATCGTCGTTGTGTTGATGTGGTGATTTCTGGTTCTGGCGATGCGTGGAAAGTAGCTGGAGATGGGGCACGTTTCTTGGCATACGACACGTCGTGCTTGGCGTATGTCGGATGGGCATGCAGCCCGGTGGTGTTCTCTTCTCCCTTGCCGTGGACGGCGATCGAGGCGAGTGTGAGGAAGGTGCTGCAGGGATGGTGATCGAGGATTCGAGGGACGATCGAGCTGGTGATCACCGTGGCGCTGAGCGGACGTTGTTGGATGAGATCACTCGCGAAAGAATTCATGACAGGATTCGTCACTGTCTAGCGCGTAGGCTCGTTACTCAATAGTGCATGGCGTGAACGTAAACATGTACAAATACGAATTTGGCGCAAGATCTATTTCACCTAACTTAAACATCTCCCGCTGCCCCTCCCACCATAGACTTTTTGAAGGCAACCTTTATTAATCTAAGGCAATGTTACGTCCTTCACTAAAAGCGGTATAATAATACCAGGTGAATTGTCCAGCCACACATATGCTGGTTCGGTTGTCGCCCTATTAGCTAATTCATAAGCTACCTGTTCGCTCTTGCTCCAGATTTCTGTTTGTAAAGTTTCAATACCAAATTCAATAACGTTGGCGAGCTTTCATAAAAAGGCAAACATTTGTTCCTAAACAGTACTCCTATAAAACTGGCTTGTTGGAGTCGTTGTTGCCGACCCATCCAATTCTTAACCACCACCGTCCTCGTGTCACTCCTCGTTGCCATGCTAGCTGGCTTTCGTCTAAATGGAAGCACATCATTGTCCACTAGTTAAGATATGTCTCATGTGGTCATACGGTGACACCCTCAATTTGGTGAATCCGCCGTTCATAATACCATCGACTCTAAAAACGGTTTGGAAAATACTACGGCTTGCCAAGCCGATCGCAGGCGAACATTGGCTGTTCGATCGGGCAGATCCGATTGATTGCAGTTGTCATCTTCCTCCTGCCGCTACCCCTTCTACTTCTTTTATGCTAGCACGTTGTTGCTTATGCATTTCTTATTCTTGTTTACTACCATTGCTTCTCGAGCATGATGGCAAACGCGACGTAAAGACCTGACCGGCGAGGTTAGAGCTATGATTAGGTGTGTGTGTGTGGGAGTTTTCTTTTCGTCTGATCCTCAGGCTTAGAGGGATGGCCGAAAACCGGTAGACTGACGATGATAGCAGATCCTATAGGACAGGGAGGCGAGGCGACACTATAGCAAATGATGAAATATAGTAGATTGGGCAAAGCTGATTGATGGTCAATGTCGAAAGAGGATGACGATAGCATCGGTGATGGTTGTGGTTAGAAGATACGAAAGGCGATTGCGGGGCCGGTGGTGATATACGTTTCATACGGGTGGAGAAGTGCAGGGGTGATGGGAAAAGAGACAATTAAAACTACGAATGAGATAGGATTGGGAAAGACGAATGAGAAGAGCTCGATGCCAGAGAAAGATTTACATGTGTGGAGACGATACGAGAAAGAGGAAGAAGATAAGAAGTTAATAGTAGTGCCCAATTCGTTCTATCAATAAACCGGCCGATGTTTAGCAGTCGCCAAAATGTTTTACATATGGAGCCTTATCATAACTCTAGCCCCATGTGGAACACGGTGACTTTTCCCAATTCAAGTCTAGCGGACCAGCAACCACCTTATCCGTTAGATCGATTCTATCCCGTAATCTCTGCCGTTCGTCTTCTCACAATACCCTCCCCTCCCCTCCCCTCCCCTCCCCTCCCCTCCTGTCGTCGCCGTCCTCGATCCGAACACCAGTGGCGAAAGCAACGAAGAGGATTGGAAGACTAGAGGTGAAACTGCTCCCTCGGCGATCGCGAGACCTCTCAGGATGGTAATTTCCTGTCCGATTTTCTACACCCCCGCTACTTTTTCTCCGATCCGCGCCGTTTTTTGTCGTTAAGAATCACGATTTGTTTCGAAGAATTTGGAGGAAACCAGATCTTTCGGTGTTTTTTTTCCTTGCCCTAGAATTTGGAATCACTTAGGCCACTTTTACTGGTTCCTGGCATCGCATAGTTCAGATCGGAAGTAGAAAAAGGAACAAAAATTCCGAGAAAATCTACCGGGCTTTCTCGAACTAACCATGATCGATTCACCCCATGTTTATCGCATTTGCGTTGTTTGTTCAGGTGCAGATGCAACCAGATCCGTTCCTGAGCGAGCTGACGAACATGTACGAGCGGAGCACGGAGAAGGGTTCCGTGTGGGTCACCATGAAGCGATGTGAGTGCTCTTTTCCGCCGATTGGTGCGATGGTTTGTACATTTGGGTGGTTGAAGGATTCAAGTTTGAGTTGATGCGTTGTTCGATGTGCGCAGCATCGCTCAAATGCCAGGCTAGGTTGAAGAAGATGGAGGCGAAGGGAGAGGTGGTGGAGTACCGGTGCCTCGTCCGCGCCACCGATGGCAAGAAGAATATCTCCACCTCGGTAGCATCACTGTCCTTGACTCCTTGTGCTGCTGATAGGACTATGAGATGTGTTTTGCATTGGTTTCGTGCATAACGGTTACATGTTTGCTAGTATTCATTGCTAATGAGCCTCTGTGGTTGCAAGGAATGTGAATCATAGATCAGCATTTGCATATTTTCAAACAGCTTTGATATAGGATATGGTAATGGAATATTTCATTTAGTGTTCTTTTCAGTAAGGATGGTTTGTTGGTATTAAAAATTTGATAGAACCCTAGGGATAGGTACATCAACATGGTGTCCTGGATATGTAGACTGGAGAAGATGCACTGTACATTGGTGTCTTACTGAATTGCCTCACCAGCATCCCAACACAATAGGACGTGCAATTTTGTGTAGCATGATGATAACTAGGAAGAGGAATGAAATACTTTCTCTTAGGACATCTAGCCATAGTATAAGTCTTTTACACAGTTCTTAACTTTTTTATCTTTTTGGTTATTACCTACATCGGTAGACAAAATAGGACAAAAAATTATGTTAGTCTCTCATACCAATACAGCTGTACTTCGTTTAAGCATGAAGATGGCAAACTAACAGGGAGGTTTATCATTAAGGGAGCTGGCCTGAATACTAAACTTATCACTTGGTGCGAAGGAGTTAGGAGTGTTAAGATAGCTCATCAATTGGCACAAATATTTGAAGGATGAGACTCGTTTTCTTGCTCTTGCCAAGTCTCAATTGCATCAAGCAGTGAGGGCTCCGATTAATTGCTGCATCTTGCATTTGGTGAACACATTTATCAATGTACAATTTATTTTCATTTCACAACACCTTAAGGATATCCGTGCAATGATATTTTTCATGTCGCAACACATCATGTATTGCTGTATCTTGCATTTGGTGAAGCCTTTATCAAGGTGCATAAGTCTTGAATACCATATCACAACAATGTGGGATATTTTCCCAATGGCAAGGCTAATGCATTGATGGGCACCCATGCGCCTTTATTTTCATGTGTTTAAGCTTTCCCACTGAACAATTTAACATGCACACCTTTTCCCGTAGGATTAAGACTTGACAAGTTAGAGTCCCAACTCCCAGGAGCTAAGTTTTGCCAAACAATTTGATTTCTCTTCTACCTTTTAAGCCTTGACATGGCGATGAATGGCATTCCTTATTTAAGGCTAAAAAACTGGTGTTTATATCTGTTATCTTCTTATATTTCTATCATTTTCATGTAGAAACAGGGTTATCAGTTATCACTGTTAAGAATAATCTCCTTTGTCAATTTGGAACCATGGCAGCATATTTCGTATCCTAATAACAAAAGCAAGTACATGACTAATTTGTCTCTCTTCTGTGTGCACATCTATTTGCCCAAGACATATCAAATTTGTGTAAGTACACCAAGTAGAGCATTTTCTTTACCAAATGCTTTACCTTAAGGCTGGATGTGTAAGGCCACTAAGTATCTGTACTTAGGACTTGGGTAAACTATTTGTTCTGTATTTACTGAGATGTTGGCAAAACTATGAATATTTTCTGCAATACCAGCAGAGGACAGTCATTTGCAATATTTTTGTGGTTCTGATGATTCATGAGTTCTTTATTTTCCTTGTGCCACGAAATTACCCTCACTTTTGAAGATATTTGATTATACTCCTTCCATTTGCTTAGCTTTTTTTTTGGACCAATCAACGTATCTTACTGTACTTTCCATGTCTTCCAGCTCTCTGCAAAGGAGTATCTAAAATTCCAAGCTTCATATGCCCTAGTTCTTAAAGCCCATATGCATGCTTTGAAGAAGAGGGAGAGGAAGGACAGGAAGAAGACTGTGGAGGCTGAGAAGATACCTGAGAAGGAACCGAAGAAGCAGAAGAAAGCGTCTTCAAAAAAATCTGCAGGGTCTAAGTAGTGAGGTACTTAACAGAATTTACCGAGACCTTTTTAGCCCACATCAAAACTAATGTGAGTGTCATCAAGATGTTATCACCCGTTTTACCCTTATTCATGTCTGCAAGATGAAGCCTGTGAATACCTATATAGAGATGTGTCATCGATTAGCATTTTTGAAGCAGCGTTTTGTTCTGGTTGTAAGCCACCTTGGCCTTTTCTGAATGGCATCATTGAAAATGCATGCATTTTGAACTGCCAGATCCGATCATCAAATTCTAGTTCATTTTGCAATGGTTCATCGATACAATGGTATTAGGCCTAGGATGTGAATGAAGAATCTGCAGTTAGGTTGAAGAAAATGCACATTTGCCGGTGATCTTTCTTTGTGGCAGTAATCGTTTTGCCACTTATCCTTTACTGCCTAAAAAAAAGAAATGTTGGTGTGTTAATTTTGTTTGTTTTTTGAAGGCAATGTTGGTTTGTTAACGATTCGCGATGCCATATGCAAGTGGTTACCAGAATATTACTCCAGGTTAGGCACTTAGGTTCGTACATAAACAAATGACTTTCCTCTCTGGAATCGCCGAATCAACATGGACCTGAGCCTGGTCGGACACTGCCATCCTTTTTAGTTAATCAGTCTTAGCTTGCTGTATCTGCATGGGATCACCGCTGTTGCTTCCTAGCCAATTGCGGTGCCATCCTCCAATCTGAAATGGTTCTCTCGTCGGACTCCAATACTCCATGCTCATTTTGCCGTTCAGAACAGAGAGAAAAAGTCTGAGCTTCGATTTTCCAAGGCAGCGACAAATCATAAACTGTGGTGTTCTTTTGGAAATCATAAGTCTGTTGGTATAATTTGGGATTCTCTTAATCTGTCTGCAATCAAAATATTTGTACCATACCATATTACCTGCCCACAAGAATCTGCGCCTTTTTTAGTCACACACACGAATCTTGGCTGAGCAGTAGGGGCACTACTGTAGCGAGGAGCCGTCACCATCCACCACCAAACCAGACAAAAAATCATGAAAAAATAAACCGAAAACCAAGCAAGCACTGAGCCACTGATCGCAGCTCACTGATCCATCGTCACCAAACGCCTGCGAGCGCGCGCCCGGGCTCCTCCTCTTCCCCTTTTGCCACCACCCACTCCCGATCGCCACCCCGACCCCTCCCCATCGCCACCCACCACCCCTCAAAATCTCATCTTTTCCCTTGTTTTTTTGCATCCCACCCCACCACCAATCCCTTCCACCCCCGCGCGCACGATGAGAGGCCTCCTCGCGTGCGCTACCCTCGCCCGCCGCGCAGCCGCCTCGGGCGGCGCCACCGGCGCGCGCCGCCACCTCGCGGGCGCGACGGAGGCGGCCGAGGCCGAGCTCAAGAAGACGGCGCTCTACGACTTCCACGTCGCCCACGGCGGCAAGATGGTGCCCTTCGCCGGGTGGAGCATGCCCATCCAGTACAAGGACACCATCATGGACTCCACCCTCAACTGCCGCGCCAACGGAAGCCTCTTCGACGTCTCCCACATGTGCGGCCTCAGCCTCCACGGCAGTCAGGCCATCCCCTTCCTCGAGTCCCTCGTCGTCGCCGACGTCGCGGGGCTCAAGGACGGCACCGGCTCGCTCACCGTCTTCACCAACGAGCGGGGCGGCGCCATCGATGACTCCGTGGTCACCAAGGTTACCGACCAGCACATCTACCTCGTCGTCAACGCTGGCTGCAGGGACAAGGATCTCGCCCACATCGGGGAGCATATGGAGGCATTCAAGAAGAAGGGCGGCGACGTCAAGTGGCACATCCACGACGAGCGTTCCCTGCTCGCATTGCAGGTGAGCGGTTTCTTGGACTCTTGAGGGTTCTATTGGTTTTCCTAGTTTGGTTAATTGATTGCCGTGATGGATTGAAGATTTCCAAGGATAGATTTGTATGATTATATTTCTAGGATTGGGAATGCAGTATTTGTAGTTGAAAACCATCAGAACGATAAATGGCACATTTCTGCCAGAAAGGATATTGGGATGCGCAGATGGTGGAGTGATGCCACTTGGAAAAGAATGTGCGGGGTCACGGAATAGAGGCAGTGGCTTGTTTGACAAAGTGCAGTTTTAATTTGTACTGTCAGTGGGAAAGATAAAACTTCTATCTGGACGAGGCATGTTTTGTGGGGAGGATGATTTTTATGCATGGTGTGATAGTATGTGCATTTGTGGCATACATGGGATTTTTCTCTTCAGTTCTGCCCAGTGCTGGTACGAATTGTGAATTGTAGGTGGTCATTTGTTCCCGCGGTTTTTCTGTGGGAATTCTGTGATAGTTTCTCGTGTTGACTTTTTGTCGATACATACTGTTGTGAGTTATTGGGAAGTATGTGATTATGTTGATTCTGTTACTTGCAAAATGCAGTTTCAAGGTGATTAGTTGAGAATAACATTTAATTTTACTGGGGAAGAGGCATGAATGCAATAATTAATGACGGTAGTCTATGGTTTGGTGATGATTTCAGATTTTGCATAGACTGTAGCCCACCTGAGTGGGTACGAGTTTAGTTTCTAAGGCAGTAGTATGATTTTGATGGTTTATTGATGGCAAAATGTAGAATTGTATAATTGTTATGTTGCTTTTTCGTGGGATTTTTATGATTGGTAAATATGGGTTCTTTCATGTTAACAAATCATAACAGAGACATCAGTGTCCTGGGCTGGCTCAAGCAGTGGTTCTTGCTTGCTTGGTCAAGTTTTGATATCTTCCAATGCTTTAGCTGAGTTAGTAGTTGAGCAGGTTTGAGTGTCTTTTTCTTAGTTGGTGGACTTGGAAGTAAAGCTTCCTCCTGTAGTCTTACTTTGGTGTAATCCAGAAATTCCTAGACTGGACTGTCACAGCAGACAACTACGAGGTCCTATGAAATTATGAATACATTACATATAAACTGATTCATGATTTTTGCAACCCAGTTCAAGTTGCACTATTTCTTTAGGGAGAGGAGGATAAATGCTTGCATACCTATGTATTCATAAATAGAAGCAGCAGGTGTAATATGATTTTCATGCCAGATCGCCGAGGAAGTGGTCTTTCAGTTCCGAACTTCTTCCTCGGCATGTTTTATGTGGTTTTATGGAAGTGATAATTCTTTACTTTAATGGCAAGTAGAAATTTCATTTCTCCTGACATATGTACCAGTTGCTGAATTCAAAGGAAGACATTATTGTTAATTGTTCCTTGGCATAAGCAGGGTCCTCTTGCTGCACCAACTCTCCAGTTGCTGACAAAAGAAGATTTGAGCAAAATGTACTTCAGCGACTTCAAGATGATTGACATCAATGGATCTCCTTGCTTTCTCACCAGAACTGGGTATGCTTCGTTTGATCCTTTACATCCATTTTTTAAATACTCCATTACATATTACGATTGTGTTCCTTCTTCTAATCCCAGGATAAATCCTTAAGAGCATTAGTACCGACTTTGTTACATTGATTAACCATCACTCATCCATCATAATTAATACATAAATAACATACTTCCCAAATACTAAAAAAAGAAATTTCTTCCCTGTGTAATCCAGCATGCTGAAGCGAGTTACTTAAGGACAGTTGATAAAGTGCCATCTTATTTCAAATGATTTTACATTAGCTATTTTTTGATGTGTTTATGTACACTTTATTGGCATACATGTTCTATTTTGTGCTTTCAACATCTATTTCGTTATTTCTGATGGGTTTCCAGTTTGGGGGCAATGAAGAGTGGTGGTAGATTCTTCTATTTTGTTTCTATTGATGAAGGGGGCTATTTCTTCTATTTGAAACTATGTTATTGGTTTGAACACTGTGTTAATGTCTCTAAATGATTTTCCTATTTCAGTTATACTGGTGAAGATGGCTTTGAAATCTCTGTTCCATCAGAGAATGCGGTTGATCTTGCAAAGGCCCTCCTGGAGAAATCTGAAGGCAAGGTGAGGTTGACTGGCTTGGGTGCCCGTGACAGTCTCCGACTGGAGGCTGGCCTCTGCCTTTATGGCAATGACATGGAGCAACACGTCACGCCAGTTGAGGCTGGCCTCTCATGGGCAATTGGCAAGAGGAGGAGAGCGGAGGGTGGCTTCTTGGGTGCAGATGTAATCCTCAAGCAGCTCAAGGAAGGCCCAAAGATCAGGCGTGTCGGCATCTTCTCACAAGGACCACCCCCACGGAGTCATAGCGAGATCGTGAGCAACACTGGCGAGAACATTGGTGAGGTGACCAGTGGAGGGTTCAGCCCGTGCTTGAAGAAGAACATCGCCATGGGTTACGTAAAATCTGGTTTGCACAAAGCTGGGACAGAGTTCAAGGTTGTCGTCCGTGGGAAGTCCTATGACGCTGTCGTCACCAAGATGCCCTTCGTGCCGACCAAGTACTACAAATCCTCGTAGATTGTACAAAAGAATGTTCCTTGAGCTACAGTTTTCTCTTGCAACTCTCTTGTCGCAGCTTGTTCATGGCAGGCTACCTCAATGCTGCAACCGTAACTTCTGTCAGGCTTCCTCTTACAGCTTGACATTTACCTCTGCCCACCTAATAATATATACCAATGCATGGTTTTCTTTCCCAGAAGCAAAGTACATGCTGTGTTTGGAATCTGATGTGTGTGGTGTAAGTGTGTTCGGAACTTCTTCCTCGGCATGTTTTATGTGGTTTTATGGAAGTGATAATGTTGTTCAGGTGCAGATGCAACCAGATCCGTTCCTGAGCGAGCTGACGAACATGTACGAGAAGGGTTCCGTGTGGGTCACCGTGAAGCGATGTGAGTGCTCTTTTCCACTGGTTCGAACGAACAGTGGGATCAACTGTTGACGTTCAGAACGACAGAGCCTCCCAGCGCAGCCAAGATGACGAGGGGTAATATGGACACCCACGGGATGGTCTTCCCGAGGGCACGCTGTCCGACCAGGTCGCCGGGCACCCAGAAGCCGGCCGGCCGGCGCCTTCATGAACCTGAAGATGACCACGGTGACTAGAATGCCGTAGTACAAGTAGAAGAGTGCCCTACCATGATGCAGAAATATACCTCCAGGCACCTTGGAGAAGATCAGGCAGAGCGCCACGGCGCCGTCGACGACGCCGCACGAGATCAGAGCACCTGGCAGCTTCTCCGCGTTGTGGCACGCGTCGGAAATCAAGCCTACCATTTTGACGAGGATGATTAGGAGCTCCATTGCCTTGTATACGTGCGTAATTGCTATCGGTAAGCATTGGGTACCGGATCCGAACAGCCTTCGACGACGTTTCCTTGCTTGCGCCTTCTCCGCTGCCCCCGGCCTTCTTCCCAACGCCCAACACTTCGTCGCGGGCCATCGTTGCCGACTCTTCCAACGCTGCTAACGCCTCCAAGATATCTAGGCGCAAGACTGGAAACATGGTGGAAGAATACACAAAACGATTTCGCGACGTGCAAAACTGTCACGTCTTTTCGGGGTTTTCTCTTCTCATATATGTCAGCAACAACTTGTAAGTCTCTGACTCCACGTAAATACGGACGCACTAAATCTCATGCTCACACAGCCCAACTCATTCCCCATACCAACATACACTCACTATTTTACAACAACTTAAATAATTCTGCATGCAATACAAAATGAATGATAAATACGTCGAACAACGAGTGCAACTATTTCACGTTCAGGATGATAGAGCCACCAAGAGCAGCCACCATGATGAGGGGCAGGATGGACACCCACAGGATCGTCATCCCGGCGGCACGCCGTCCAGCCACATCGCCTGACACCCAGAATCCGGCTGACGCCTCCATTAGCCCAAACATGACCACGGCGACGAGGATGCCGAAGTACAAGAAGAACGGTGCCCTACCGTGGTGGAGAAATATACCTCCGGGAGCCTTGGAAATGATCAGGCAGAGCGCCGCCGCAGCTTCGAAGATGCCGCACGAGATCAGAGCCCTTGGTTCCTTCTCCGTGTTGAGGCATGCGTCCGAAATCAAGCTCACAGTGTTGATGAGGGAATTCATTGTCTTGTCTGTGTGTAATGTACGTGTATGGTGCGACAGACAAATGTTAGGTTCGAGGCCTTGAGCTTGGAGAATGGTCGGAGAAGAAGCAGAGCGCTACGTACTACGAGCTACGAGTGGAATGGAATCCACTACGAGTGCACGGTTAGTACCGCTCTCTGTCCTGAAACTTAACCGCAAAATGAAGACCAGTATGGTGTAGCAGCTGCACTTTCTGACAGATACACACGCACGCCCAGGCGTGCCAGCCATTGGCTCCAGCAAAAAATTTCAGTTTTCACGCTGAATCTGAAGAGTGCCGAGCACTGAAATGTTGGTGATTTTTTACCTGCAGTAAGAAAAAACTGCGCTTCCTTCCTGCTGCTGCAGCAATACTTTATGTCGTGTAGGGCAGGGCAGTTTCTTCAGAGAGAACGATCTGCGTTTCTTTGCCCATGACTAGTTATGTCAGTAACCTGCTGAATGCCATATATATCTATATATATATATATATACACACCCACACTACTAGTAGTAGTGCCAATTAACATTTCTTACTCCTAGCTAATTAAGTTCACATTTTTGTTGTTGCTACTAGCGCGACTCTACTACGTACTTTCGAGTCATTTCTTGGCTCACTGGTCTCTGTGAAACTTGAATCGAATTTTGTAGCTGTACGTTGACTGAGGAGCAGAGTATATACACGCCTGTACTTAACTGACATAGTATTTTTTTTTGAAATATTATGGCAGGAGCTCTGCCTTTCTCATAGATTAGAAGTGAATGAAAATAAGTTGTGTAATTTACAATGGTTATTAGTTATCAGCTAACAGCTATCGAAAAACAAAGAGAAGGTCGCCGGTATCGTTTGAGGTTCTGCAGAATGCCATCCTTCTAGAGTTTATGTCTTCTTGTGCGTTGAGCGCGACCCTGTAGACATCGCTAAAATTATCGTTGAAGATGCGAGCATTTCTCTCTTTCCATATGTTCCAGAGCGCATAACTGATGATGCCATAAAATTTCTTTTTGTCTTTCTTTGTTACCGCTGTACAGCAGGACTGCCACCACGCAACGAGGTCATCTTGATTGGTATGGAAAAGAGTATCGTGAGTGAGACTATTCATAGTGGCCACTCTGCGTAGCACCTGCCTAGCGAATGCACAGTCAATCGAGATATGTAGAGCTGTTTTCGTGTGAGTCCCGCACAGTGTGCATGTAGAGCCATTTTCCCAACCTCGTTTCTCAAGCTTGTCCGCCGTTAGGACTTTCTGTTGGATAAGAAGCCATATATGGATTTTACATTTGTGTTCTGCCTCCGCCGTCCATATAGTTGAGGTGTCAAATTTGGCAAATGATCCAGTGAATTGTATCTTGTATGCGGAATTTGCGGAGTATTGTGCGTTCTCTGTCCATCGCCAGGCAATATAGTCTGGCGTCTGGTCATCTAGCTGCTGTTCGTGAACGAGGTTCCAGAGGGCAATGAATTGATGCGCCTGTGTCGTCGTGCTGATAGCCCGTAGAGGTCTCAACCATCTGTTGTCTTCCAGCTCGTAAGCAACTGTCCTCTGTTTTCTCTTGACAAGCATGAATAAATCTGGGACAAGCTCACACGGGGCGATATTCTGGAGCCATCTGGACGTCCAAAATTTTGAAGTTTGGTCGTTACCGATCTGGATAATAGTTGAAGCATCAAAGGAAGATCTGTCCATTTCATCACAGGGCGTCTGCTGGCCATTCCAGGGTTTCTTCACATTGTTCCATTCACCCCATAGCCATTGAAGTCTAAGCGCTGCACCGAATCTTTGTATATCTTTGACACCTAATCCGCCTAGGGATTTTGGTCTGCAGACCTGTTTCCAATTGATAAGGCAGTGTCCCCCAAAGTAGGCCTCTTCTCCTTTCCAAAAGAAAGATCTGAAGATCCTCTCGATCCTTTTTATGGCCCATTTGTCGAGTTTAAAGGCTGATAAGAAGTATACTAGGCAGGGTGATAGGACCGAGTTTATAAGCGTCAATCTCCCTGCTCTAGAGAGCAGTTTCCCTTTCCACCATGCGAGTCTGGAAGAGAGTTTGTCAAAGATCGGTTGCACATCAGCTCTGCTTAGTTTGGAAGTATGTAGCGGTAGCCCAAGGTAGGTGCATGGGAACTGCATTAGCTGTGCCTGGAAGTTCTGCGTGATGTCCTGTATATTGATTTGTGAGCATCTGATGGGGTAGATGCAGCTTTTCTAGATGTTAGTTTGAAGGCCTGTTGCATCCCCAAACACCTGGAGGCAGGTTTGAATAGCCTGTATTTCGACACTTTCCGGGTTTGCAAAAATCGTTGCGTCGTCTGCATATAGTGAGATCCTCAGTTCATTTGCAAGTCCTGTAATTGGTTTGATCAGGTTAACCTGTATCGCTCGAAGCAGTAACTTCTGAAGGGGGTCAATCGCCAAGATGAAGAGCAAGGGAGATAAGGGGTCTCCCTGTCGGAGTCCTCGGCGGTGCCATATATGTTGAGTACGTTCTCCATTGATTATGAAACAGCTAGATGAAGAGGCTAGGATGCAGGCAATCCAATCTCTCCATCTTTGGCCGAATCCTAGTTTCTCTAGTAACTCAAGGAGGTACTCCCAACTTATGGAGTCGAACGCCTTTTGAATGTCTAGTTTGAGGAAGAGTAACTGACATAGTATTGTGTACTCTTGTGAGTCTTGAGTCTTGACTCTTGACCGCCACATCTTCCTTGGTCCCCAGCAGGCAGAAACACATCACACAGTGTGAAAACAGACAGCAATGGCATATGCTTTACTGTAAGACAAGGCAAAGATAAACAAGAAGCATCTCAGTATCTCATTCATCCATCACACCAGAATCTGTAACTCCCCGACTGATGTAGTATTTTCATTTCTCATTATTACACTGAGAAACCACAGTACCACCTACAAATGAAGGTTAGGTAAAGGAGAGACATGAAAGCTTGCTCCATTGTCCTTTTGAGATGCTCTTTCTGCAAGACACCTTTCAAGCTACAATCTTTATCATAGGCAAGACTTGAGACGTGGATCGGGCGGTCTCCCTCTTGGGGCACTTATGATCAGCTTTTCAAGCTTTCAGACATTGCAAATACTATTAGCACAGAACAAAGGGCATGCATCCTTTTGTCTCTACTATCTTTTGGTCCTTCCAGTCCACCTTAACTCTTAAGTACTCCTCGCGCATTGTCTTTAATTTGTGCTGTTCCTGATGAGCCATTTGCTACAGTGAGCAAAACTTGACCAGTTTACTGCACATTTATACCAAATTAACAAGGGAATAGGCAGCACGAAGTTATGTTATGTTTTGCATAAAAGTAGTGAGATAAATGTCATCAGGCTGAACTTAGACTCTTAGACCGAGGGTTACCTTACACCGTCTTAACCCGTGCTAAGTACTGGGCATTACCATAGTGAACTGATTCCATAGCTTTAGTTCAAGTCTCTAATCAGTACTCCTTTTCAGCCCCACATTGGAAAGGCTACAAAATCATGTAACAGTAAAACTGAATAATAATTTGTGAGAGAGAGGTTTAGGAATCATGCTGCTAAGAATCTAAGAAGTTAGGCAGCTTTGCAAAGAATCATGCCAGTATCTGCAGCCGATTTCATAATCCGTTGACTATATACATACCATGTATGACGAGTTTTACTCACATCAGACAACTTCCGGATCCGGGGGAGGTTGCTGGCAGCTTGCCAGCATGAGATCAAGAACATAATCAACTTATTTCGCAAGAAGGGAAAAAATATCATAGCCGAAAAATCAATATACAGTGCTAGCAACAGTACCACAAACATGGAAGAATAATCAATATCTTATCATTCAGCACTATCTAGCATACTATTAAATATTTCCCGCAAGAATCAATGTATATATAGCACCAGCAAGCAGAAGCAATTAATCTAAGAAACACTACCTACTAGAAACTTGGAAGTAAAATCGTACGCCTTATGATTGATTCGAAACTCCAGCATTGTGTCGAACTAGCAACTAAGCCCAGCTCGATCATAAACATGCAATCTAATTGGCATGGAAATTAAGAAGATCTACATGGCTAGATCAAAGTACGGGAAAAATGCTTACACCATCGCCGCAGCGCAAAGCTCGCAGCGTGATATTGGCACGGCTCAACCAAAGAGTAGAGCCCCTTGCCTTCGGAGCACCAGCTTTCTGATTGAACCGCACCAATACCGCGTCTCCACAAAGAACAATAAGCTCGATCTCACCGATCTTACCTCACAATGTACACCAAAAACGACATACAAAGGAAATAAAAAGGATACAACAACCATAAGACACACACAACATGCTCGAGGAGGACAGAAGAGAAACAACAGTCGAAGCACCGATTTGTTTCATGCGGAAGGAGATGAAAGAAGAGAGAGAGGAGAGGCGCCGTAGGCTTCTTTAATATGCCTTCTCGGAGGCAATGCAAAAGAGAGAGATGAAGAACGCGGGGTGGGAAGCGCAACGCTGCGTGACATACATGGTTACATATAGGATACTAGCGCGAGCAGTCGAAGCAATGAATGGGCCAACCAACCGAACAAAGAGGAGGTTGGGGTATTTATGGGCCGCATTGAATTGAAGGAAGGGAGGAGATGGGGAGATCACTGCTAGTCAGTAGTCACGCTACGAGATGCCTCGAGCGAGAGAGATATGGAGCGCATGCATGCAAGAGATTAACAGACGATTTGATTGATTCCAACACGAGAGAGAGAGAGAGAGAGAGCGCGCATGATGTAACTGTGCCTGTGGCCTGTGGTGTAGAGGCCTGCTGTGACTTGAATGCACTGCAGTGGTTCGCCATCCCCTGCCCTGCAGCCTGCAGGCATGGCTGGGATGTTTGCCTCCACTACTACTTCGATCTTCCCCTGTCTCTCTCTCTCCGGCTCTTCTGTCATCTCTCTCTCCCTCCGTATGATCTGTCGTGTTGAGTGCACCGTTGTTGTGGATGCGTTGCAGGCTTGCAGCCCGATCGAGTGCACATATATACTAGCAGTAGTAGTACGATCCGAGAGGGCACATGCGTGAGCTATGTCTTGACGAAAAGAAAGTGGTGTGGTGTGATGCGTCGTTGGCGGTGAGACTGCCTTCGAAGGAACCGCCGAGCCGGTTCGTGTCGCCGAGGACAGCCCGCGGCAGCTGCGAACTATTGGCGTTTTGCGGCTGAACAGCGTGAACGAGTCAGCATTTCACTGATCACAAGGTGGAAAAAGAGAGAACGGTAGTTAAAATTACAGCAAAACAATTAGAAAGATTTGATAAATGTCCGTCTTACTTTAAGTCTTAATAAAATATTCTGTCAGTGACACATAATAAGATATTTTGTCAAAGCTTAAACAAAGAAGAACATTGTATTGACAAAACAAGAGTGCTTACCAGCATCCGACAAGATTCATAGGGACAGACGGGGGTTAGGGGCCTAACCCTTCCCCGCCCATCCAAAGCAGTGAGATTGCTAGCTTGCAGTCGACGTATTGATCGATGAGGTCGGTAGCGTCACGCAACACCGTCACGGATGCATGGTACGATTATGAAATCAGAACACGACCTCAACTCCGTGGCATGTACAATGACATTGTACTTCTTCCACTCCGTTGCAACGTCTGGAAGACATGGGTCACGTATGGTCGCGCTTGATACTTCACGCACGCATGCGCGAGTACGTGTATTTGTATATACGTACATACTAATGATTACTGTATATATAACTAGCGCGGTGTCCGCGCAATTACGCGGGAAACATTTTTAATTATCTTTACATTTTTACATGTGCGCTGATATTAGATTAGTCCGGAAAATAAAAATTCACATTGTGAGCCGGTCCGCTAATCATTGTACTGAACCATCTATTTAGGTACAGTTATGACGATCTATTGGTTGTGATCCGTTTCGGTACAGTTATGAAGATCTAATCGGCTGTGATCTGTTTAGATGCAGTTATGAAGATCTATTGGCTGTGATCTGTTTAGATACTGTTATGAATATCTATCGGCTGTGATCTGTTTATGTACACTTATGAAAATCTATCGGGTGTGATCTGTTTAGGTACAATTATGAAAATCTATTGGCTGTGATCTGGTTTAGGTACAGTTATGAAGATCTGTCGGTTGTGATCCACTAATAATAAAAGGGTCCACCGAATTAACGATCGGATGTTTTACTTTTTTGTGGGAATTTCTAGCCTCTCTTTGTTTTTTCTATTGTATTCTACTTTTAGTATATAGTTGATGAGAGTGTTTATTCTCAAGTCGGTTAAAAATTTATTATTTTTAAGTCGATGATCTTATACATTGATTCTTTATCTAATAGTCGTTAACTAGCCATTTGTATATTTTAGGAATTAGGTGTAACTTTAGATAAAGAAATGTGCAATAGATAAAGAAATGTGCAACTGAGTTATATAATTTAGATTTAATAATATGTAACTTAATCGATTTAGAAATAATAATGTCTCGAAAAATCATAAATAAGAAATCCGTATATAATAACAATGTTGTCGACGCACTCAAGTACCGCACATGCGAAAGGCAGCCACATCGGTCCGTGCGTGATTAACTGATGGCTGCTGCGGTGCTGCACAAACTGTAATATAAGGACTGATCGGGCCATCGGTCAATTCTCGTGTAGCAGCTCAAATAAGTATACGTCGTCCTGCTAACGAGAACCTATTATTCTCTTTCGGGAAATTGCACACTTTTTGTCATTTCGGACATGTTTTTGTCTTTTGGATTCATGAAGTTTTGCTTTGTTTCGCATGGTTTCCTCTGACAAACCAAGTTTCCTTCACATAACTTCTCCAAACGAGCTTGGAACCTATTCTACGTCACCTAAAACTTGGCCCAAACAAGCACAAGTTTATCTTCCACCCAACTCATGCATCCATGGAACTTGATCAGGACAACCTTGAAGCCGTCACGTCACTCTGTCCAACTTTCTCTGATCCAAGAGGCCCATGAGAGAGGCAGGGTTTATCCTTAGCGCATGCTTGGAATTTAGGAATTCCACAGGAAGTTCATAACAAATAGTTTAATTCCCGCAAGAATTGGGAAAAAAAAACCCCGGATTTTCAACCGTACCCTTGGCCAAAGTTACAAACAGCCAATCATCCAAGCCACAGGAACAACCAAAAATAAATGCTGCAACAGATTGGTCCCTACGTTCCAAAGGAGAGAAACAAATGGCGATCGATGCTGCTATAACGCCCAGAACCAGGATTCCCTGCAGGATGCAGCAGAGCCTTCATCCTGACACCCCTCTCGCCTTGACATGCAGGATGATGAACAACCACCATCCATCCAGCTCTGCGATCAGCAACAGAACCTAAACGCAGTAAATTGAGGTACCGGCGACATAAGACCCTCGTGCCGGCGACCTTTTCCATCAGCTGCCCCTGTCGGTAGAGCCAGGCAATGACGCAGCAACAGCGACTAGATTTAATGGCACGCTGGGATTTAGACTAAGTTACAGCGACGTTAGTTACCAGTAACCACAAGAGCATGAACACTGGTGAGGGAACTTATTTAGAAAGAACCAGAGATGTAGAGACCGATTTCAAGGTCAATTACTTGATATAAGCAGTGTATGTTTAGAACATCTGATAGGTTTTCTTGGTTATGGAATTAAAGATTTGCGACGAGCTAAACCAGAATATACACAGTTTGCTTGCACGCCTTATTTACAGGAGGCATTTTAAGCGATTGCCGTGGCACCACCTAGAGCAGCCCAAAGGTGTTCTCGCCACTGTAGGTCATGTAGAGGAATCCGTCCTCATCCTTGTTCTCCTCGTAGATGGCAGACATCAGCGCAGCTGCAGAACAAAGGAAGCAAAGGAAATTCGGTTGAAAATGTGGACCATGCAGTAATATATGCAACCTAGACATAAGTTTTTTACGGGACCTGTTGGTGGAAGTGTGTTCTTCACAAAGATGAAGATTGCCTTCTCAGCGCTGAGCTTGATCCGCTTCCGAACAACGTAGACAAATTGTCCAACTGTAAGGTCAGCAGGGACAAGGTACCTGTATGATGATGGTATCAGAAAATAAGGCAGCTTAAGGTGATGCACCAAGTGTTTTAATCCAGAATGTCATGCTCGCACTCCTTCATTGTAAGCGCAAACTGAAATGATGAACTGCTTTGGGACCATAGAGATGTGGACTTCATAGTCAATACTACATGTTTGATAACAGCCTAAAGGATTTTAATGGGATTCAAGTACTATGCGATGTTTGTACTAGTAGTACCAAACCAATTACCAGTGATAACATTAATCATGGCTTAGTCCTTGAAACAATTGGAATAAAATATGTCCACAAAATACCCACAGGCCACAGGCAATAGTATTGCTGAAATAGTTCAAGATAAAGAGAAATGAATGGCATCAACTACCATTAATTATCATCGGGAACCCATGAAGAACCCTGCTGTTTAGAGAACACGTAGGAGTAACAGTGTACAGTGGTCGTGATTACATAATAACGCTAGAGGACAACCTCAACAACACCTCTGCTAGCATTAACTTATTTAACAATTAAAGATGGAGATATTCAAACTAGAGCAGTATTAGGGAGTATGAAATGTTTGTGAACTCACTTTTTCTTATCAATGTCAGGAATATCACTCCTCTCAGCCTTCTCAACAATCACCTACATTACATAGATTGTTTATAAGTTAAGAGCAAAGAAATCATGATTAAGGAAACATTCTACACTGAACAAAATAATAAGGAGAAGCTTACAGGAATTCTGTCAGGGTACTTCTCTCTTATACGGTTAGCCTCAGCCTGCCTCCTCTCTGTAATACATGGCACAAACAGCATGAGATTTCAGTTATTCTAAACTGAACTAAGAGGATAAAGCATCTTTAGAAAAAGTTATACATCAAGGCTGTAGCAGATGGAGAACAAGAGAAACAAGAGATTAGGCTCAAGAGTTAACAATGTGCAGAGAGAACTGTAACTACCCGAATCATCACATGTAATGGAAATCATAAAACTACTAAAATTAAGCTGTCTGTTCCCCCAGTTAGCTAAACTATGTAAAGTTCAATCACAAACGGGAAAAGTTTATCTACAGAAGCGTAAAAAGCATAACAGAAGGCCAACTACAGGGCCCTTTCACCGCAGATTCAGAAAGACAAGCAAGGTATCCCAAAAGGGCACTAGACTACCAAAACCTCGCATAAGTACTTTCCCTAAAAGCAGAGGCCGGAGGTGTATATGGTTTTGCCTCCCTTCTAAACAAAATAACATGTTATTTTGCAGGTAATTGCCCCTCTCCCGAATACCTAGAAATCTTCGCAGCTATTCCTAAAATTTGTACAGCCAATCATCTAAACCACATAATACAGAGAACATGGAACATTAGACGAACCGAGCGGGTGCTCCAGCTTGAACGAGCTCCTGGCCATCACGCTCCCTTCCTGCCTGCAAGTACCAAATCAACGCGAAAATTAACCACAGAACGCACAGCGATCGAACCGATCGAGCGAAAACTAATACAAAGTCGAGCAAATCCTCACGGGTTGGACGGGATTGGGCGGGGATGCGACGGAAATGGATGAGTTGCTCTAGGTCCTGGAAATCACCACGAGACACAAAAAAACACCAGATTAGTTAGGGAAAAAAAATCCGAAATGGACGAATACTAAGGCTGAATTGATCGAAACAAGGTCGGAAACTTACGTGAACAGCAGGATTTGCTGGATTGGACGAGGGTTTCTCCTCGAAAGGAAGCGGTGGGAAGGAGGAAGAAGGGTAGGTGAAAGAGTGGGGGGTTGGGGTTGGTTAAGTAAGGCTAGAAGCGCACGAAACGTAATGAGATAGAGAACTTGATTATAAAACACGGCTACGTCTCCCCCAAGGAAACAGAGTACCGTGCTGCAATCGTCCTCGAGCAACTATTGTAACTCGCGAATTGTTTTGATGTTCATAAGAAAAATTTACCTACTTCTAACTTCTTGTGATTTATTTATGATCGTTGACCCAACACTTCCGCTTGGTGTGTAAACTTGTAACTTCGATTGCTGATACAGCACTATAAAGTTTGTTTATGTTGTAGCAGTTTAGATGATTTTTTGCGTGCTTGTTTGTTGGTGCTGGTTTTTGTCGCATATTTAGGCTTGCGTGGAGCTTAGGAATGGCTAAACTTAAAACTCGGATCACATGTCGAGTGAAATCCTATAGGACAACTAAACACATAAATGCGTTAAAAATTTATTTGGATGCTCCTAAGAATTTTATATGATGTTTTATTGGCAATAGAGAGAAAGATGAAAGATGGAAAGTGACTTTAGGTTGGACTCATCAAAGTAAGTGAAACACGAGATTTGAACAAATGTTAGAAATCATGCAAAGTTTCAAAGAAATATTGCATAATCCAAAAATACAAAAATTCAAAGACAAACCTACAAACCAAGGGGTTTGATAGAAAATGATTTCAGTTATATTGAATTTCTACAAAAAGAATCATATGTTCCAAACGTTTGTTTGACCCGATTCTAGCGCTCGGATGAGACGTCGGGACAGTAGTCGTTTCCTTTGAAATAGAAAAGGACAGAGGCCCACAGCCGTTCACAAAGAATTGAGTCGTACGTAGTGGAGTTTATTTACCATCAGACCAGACTCTAAACCCAAACTTTTGACTATTTAGGCTTGTGGATCAATTCTACAGAACCACTGTTGTATCCCAATAACATCCAGCCCAACCCAAATACCCCAACGGTCATCTTCGGCCCGCTCCGTTTGTACACATCGATCCCAGTCTACCGTTTTCACTTAAGAGCATGCATGAAATCCACTCGTAGTTGAAAGTCCATCCACTATCACAGCCGTTCAACTTGCGGGGGATGGTGGCCGTTTATTTTTAAAATGCAAAAGGGTGGCAGCCATTTGGAGGTTCATGAATATGGAAGAAATAAGATTGAGATTGCTGGAAAAACAAACAGCCACTGACTATGTGAATGAAATCCTAAATATGGAAGATGAAAAGAAGACCATGGTGATTGTTCTTCTTTGGTAGTGCTGGGCTGAAAGAAACAAAATCAGAGAGGAAGGTAAACATAGATCAGTTGAGGCTCTATGTCACATAATTACCAAACAAACTAATGAGTAGTGTCAAGTTTTTTTGAAGGAAAGAGAAGGAAGGGCAACGCGGCAAAGTAGATGGCTTCCTCCAAATGAAGGTGAAGTGAAAATTAACATAGATGGGGCTTTCTACCCTGATTCTAATTTGGGAGGTTGGGGTGCTGTTATCCGTAATCATAGAGGTGAAGTTGTAGCATGTGGTGCGGGAAAATTGGAGAATATCGCTAATCCTTTGCATGCTGAAATTCTTGCAGCTATTCACGGTGCCCGGCTTGCAGTCTCGAATGGGATCAGGTCCACCTGTTTTGAAACTGATTCTTTGCTTTTGAAGCAGGGGGTTCAGAGTTTGGAGACTGATCGTTCCACTGTTTGTGTCGTTATGGCAGAGTTAAAGGAATATCTAAAGTAAAACCTTGATTTCTACAGCTTCAATTATGCTAATAGGAACTGTAATAGAGTAGCTCACTCTCCAGCCAAGTTTGGGTGTTCTCTGAATTTTCATGATAATTTGCAGACAGTTTGTGTTCCTAACTTTGTTGTAGAAACTGTGGTGAGCGATATGGCTTCGCCTTCTGAGTAATGCAATATTGTTGCATTTGCTATAAAAAAAACACTTGCTTCAAGATCTCGCATTTTGTAAAATAGACCTCTAGCTTCATCTAATCCACATTGAAAAGTCCCTCTATTTTTGCAACACGCACCCCAACTTCATTTATCACATTGTTGAGTCTCTCGGTCATCTCTATCTCCACCCATGAGATCAAATCAAGAATCAAGAACGATTTCTTTTTTCTAGTATTCAATTCATATAATTTTCATTGTAACATTCGGTTCAAATAAGTTTTAAATAGACCCAAACATAATACCATATAATTTCTTTGTCAATCCATAAAAACATCTCCTCGGAACACGAACAACGTTTTTTTTGTGTCTGACATTTGGTTCATATAACATCTCATTGAAACATGAACAACGTTTCCTTTTTTCCAACATTTGCTTCATATAACTTTTTCCAACATCCGGTTCATATAACTTTTGAACAGATTCAAACATGAGATCAAATCAAGAACATAATTTCCAGAGATACAATCAAACAAAAGTTACAGTTCATAATTTTCACAAGACTGACTATAATGACCATCTATGTAAGAATGTACAAATGAGACCCTTGAAGGTCATTATAAATAACGTGCATTTCATGTTTATGTCATTTCTACATTTAGGTTAATTAAAATACTTAACAGATGCAAGATTGACCTAGAATCAATTTAATTAAAAACAAAAGTCATCCAAAATCCACTTCGATAATTTTACTATGTATTATTAAAGCTGAGACTTGGGCCGGGCCGTGCCGGCACGGCCCGGACCCGTCGGACCTCGAGCCGAGTCGGGCCGTGCCTGGTCGAGCCCGGCAAGCCTGCCGTGCCGTGCCGGCGGCCAGACGGAGGCACGAGGGGGCGGCGGCGAGGGTGGAGGAGGAGGAGGGCGGCGGCACGGGAGGCGGCGCGGGTGGAGGAGGACGACGGCGCGGGCGGCGGCGAGGGTGGAGGAGGAGGAGGGAGGTGGTGAGGGGACGGCGGCGCGGGTGGAGGAGGAGAGCGGCGGCGCGGGAGGTGGTGAGGGTGGTGCCGTGGAGGAGGAGGAGGACTGGAGGAGGGAGGCGGCGATGGGGCGGCGGCGCGGGTGGAGGAGGAGGACGGCGCGGGTGGAGGAGGGAGGCGCGGGTGGAGGAGCCAAGGAGGGAGACTGGGAGAGGCCAGAGGGGGGGCACGCACGGGAAGGATAAGGCCACCTTGCATGTCGGGCCGGCCCGAGCACGGCCCAGGTGGCCGTGCCGTGCCGTGCCGCCCACTGGGCCGAGATTTCAGGCCCGACACGGCCCGGCTGTTCGTGCCGTGCCGGCCCGGCCCATTTTGGTCCGGGCCGTGGGCCGTGCCGTGCCGGCCGGGTCTCGGGCTGGCCCGAAAAAACACGGCCCGGCTCCCAGCTTTATGAATTATCCATGCACAATAAGGCTCTGAAAATTTTAAAGTTATTTGGAATTAATGTAGTATTTGGATCAAGTGTTATTACTTCAATAAAATTTGAGGAAAATTTATATTTGTGGACAATTTATTGTTGAGAATGAATATAAAATTTTCATAAAAAATTAATTATATTTCACCTAGTTACAGTTTTAAACCTTTTTTTGGGGGCAAAATTGAGCTTGAATACAAATAAAGTCAAATACATTTTATTTGATATGATAAATTTTCCATAATTTATATATACTATATATATTATCTGTGAATTTTTAAAGATTTAAGAACCTAGATTTGAATCTCCTAAATTTTTTACTATGAAAACATGACAAAAATAAAAGAAAAAGAAAAGGAGCAAGCCTCTTACCTGACTGGGCCAAGTCTTGGGCCAGTCTGCCGCGCGGATGGGCCGAGCCCGTATTGGTCCTCGGCCAGAGAGCGCCCTGGCTTTCCACTTCCCACCTTCCCCACGGGGACACACCCCATGTCGCGATGCCCCTCCATTATCTGCCCGCACCCTGCTGTTTTCCCTTCTTCCCTGAGGGCCCGTTTGGATTGCCGTTTTCTGGCCCAAAACCGGTGTAAAACTCGGAGCCCATATGTTTTACCAGCCAGGCCGAAAAGACTGTTTGGATCACCGTTTTCGTTTTCTAATTCCCCGGTATTGGGCCGGTATTGGGCCACTTACACCCGAAAAATAAAACGCACGTACACAGGCCGGACAAAAAACACGACAGAAGTCGGGCGGTGCCCTACCGAGCGAATTCGCCGTCGTCATCGTCGCCGCGAGGAGGTCGAGGGCGACGGCGCCGCCGACGCCGCCCAGCTCGGAGACGGAGCTCCTCTGAGAGACCTCTACTCAACCGCCTCCTCCCTGACCCAACCTCTCCTCGCGCCGACCCCGACTCCGACGAGCACGAAGTCCAGTCGTCCCCCTCCTCCGACTGCAACGGCGGCGGCATCGCATCGCGTCGGCAGGTACTTTCTTGCTCACTTCCCGTCTTGGCCTCTCTGATTGGGAGCTCACCTAGGCCGTGCGCGCGTGAATGCTAGATCCGTGCTGAACCGGTGCCTAGATCCATCCTCGAGCCCGCATTGGACGGCCGGAGAAGCAGCCGCGGCTTTGTCCAAGGTTCATGGTGGTTCGCGCCAGCGGAACTTCAGAGAAATAATCATCTGGGTGACGTTTTGGGTAGAAACGGTAGTCTCAGGTTGCAAGTCATGGTGCTATGTGAATTATGCAGCGTTGTTTTTTGCATCATGCGGGGTGCCATTATTTCCTCCACAAAACAACCTGGTTCTGGCTGTTGCCTGTTGGTCTTCAAGTTACTTGCTATGACACCATGATGCTATACTTGATCTTGTTTGCAACATGAATATGGCCATCAGGGAGACAGCAATCCCCGTGTGTGCTTGGGTCTGATGATGGAGATGATTGATGACAGGATCCTCACCACCTGTGTTATTCTTTCATGTTTATACATATTGTGCTGACAATTTTCTGAATTGCCATAAGTCTTTGGTGGTTACTGTGTTATTCTTTCATGTTTGTACAGTTCTCATTAGACCAGAAGTTGATAGTATGAAACAGAGTATCAGGTTAAAAAATACATCTGGTTAGGACATTTAGTATTTCCACACTCTCACTGACTATGCTGTTAATCATAAATGAAGACCTCTTGTGTAATTTCAATGCAAAATTTTGTTCACCTTCTATCCGTGTGGGGTTTTCATTCATAGAGCAGGGTTCTTATAAAGTGGAAAACAAAGCCTTGAATTAAATATGCCTATGATATGTTGTGTACTCATTGTGGGGCATACTTCATTTCCTTTATTTTGTCTGGTGGATTCTTGATATGCCTGAAGTGCCAAATTTGCATTTGCTATTAGATTTTTTGCCTTGGAATTTCCATTTTGTAAAAGCTACCTCAACTTGTTATCAAGTATTTTTTGCCACAGTTTGCTGAAATTGGTGCTCTTATCTTCAGTTGCCTCGCATGCTAGAGACCGATGCTGTTGCTCGCAATTCGTAGGGATATTTTTGTTACAATCATTGCTTTTCTAGAGCAAACAGCATGTATAGTTGGCTACTCAATTCGTAGTGATACTTGCTATGTATAGATGATTCACTTTTTCTCATTAAACTGCTTTGATTTGTTAGGAAATTTTTTGGATTATTTGAATATGGATAACCTTGTTCTTACCGATTCCGAGGAGGAAGAGGAAGAAGAAATGATGCTTTTAGTTTTCCCGGCGTTATACCAAGCTTCTAGGAGAATTAAAACTCCATGCAATACATCGATCCTTACGGGTGCAAAGTACATCGTTGAGCTGTTGGAAGGGCACCCGGACAGATGTCGCAACATTCTTAGAATGGAGTCCCACATTTTTTCAGGCATTTTGCAACCATCTTAGAACAAAAAATCTTTTGCAAAATACAAGAGGTGTTTCCGTCGAGGAGCAATTAGGAATGTTCGTATACATGCTTTCCCGGAATGCTAGTTTCCAAATTGTGGCTGATCGATTCCAGCATAGCACAGAGACCATCCACAGGCATATCGGTGCATGCTTTGATGCAATTACATCATTAACATCTGAGCTTATCACACCTCCATCTATGGACACCCATTGGAAAATATCCTCGAGTCCACAGTTTTGGCCTTACTTTCAGGTACATGTCATCTATGGCTGTGAAGTCTAGTAATCTCTATCCTCTCCTATTTTATCTCAATTAGTAACTCTAATTTCCTCATTGCAGAACTGTCTAGGGGCAATTGATGGGACTCATGTCCCTGTGACAATATCAAGTAGTGAGGCTGCACCTTATAGGAATAGGAAGGGGACCCTATCACAAAATGTTATGGTTGCATGTGATTTCGATTTGAATTTTGTATATGTCTCCACTGGTTGGGAGGGATCAGCATCAGACGCAGGGGTCTTAAAGTCTGCTATCCAATCAGGTTTCCGAGTACCTGATGGGAAGTACTATTTGGTGGATGGAGGCTATGCAAATACACCAAGCTTTCTTGCTCCCTACCGAGGAGTTCGGTACCATCTCAAAGAGCAAGGTCGGAGCAACTGTCGACCGAAAGACTATAAAGAACTCTTTAATCTTCGTCATGCTCGTCTACGGAACCATATTGAGAGAGTTATTGGAATTCTAAAGATGCGGTTTCCTATATTGAAGGTGGGTACATATTACCCGATAGAGACTCAAGTAAAAATTCCTATAGCCGCAATTGTACTACATAATGTAATTCGGAGCCACAATGGTGACGACGAATGGCTTAGTACAACAAAATCCCCGATTGACCCTCGTAAATTTGTCACTCTTCCTAGTGGTGATGATACACCACGAGAGGGTTCTACGCCATCAAGTAACCAAAGAAACATGGGCAATGCACTGAGAGATGACATAGCAAAGAATATGTGGATAGATTATGAAAGAAGCAGGAATCGAAGGGTGCAACGGAAATCTGCTCGATGAGCATCAGCACTAGATAATGTATTGTTCTATGACTTGTGTTGTTAGCTTTGTCTTATTTTGTTATTCTCTTATTTCTGCTAATCCAAAAACTCTATGTTTCTACGATTCTATGGTTGATCTTTTCTCTTATTTTGTTCTAGGTTTTAATGGCACAAAGGGCGAGGTGGACATCAAAGTATGAAAAGGGACTGGTCGAGTACTCACTGAATATAATCTTTCTCACTACCGTGGTCAGAACGGATGGTGCACAGAAGGTTGGAACCGAATTGTGAAGGATATCAACAAGCTATTTCCAGAAGTTAGTTTTACCAAATCACAAATTCAAGATAAAGAGGCTCAATTGAAAAAGGATTACAAGGCACTTAAATCAATCATCAGGCGTAGCGGCATTTCATGGAACCCAACTACATGCAGTATAAACACCACAGCTGAGAAATGGGATGAGATCATTGAAGTAAGCTTCTAACCATTCTAATTCAATCCTTTTGGTGATACCCAGACTATCTTTGATCCATCTATTATTTGGTAGGAGGACCCGAAACTAAGGAGATATGAAAATAAGAGCTTTCCATTATTTGAGGCGCTGGATCTCTTGTATGAAGGTAAGTTAGTGCTTTAAATGATCTAAGGTAGCTATTGTTTTCTTATAGACTCACTTGATGTCTTAATAGGTCAATTGGCTCAAGGAAAACATTGCTTCACTTCTAGTCTGCCCACTCAGTCCAGAGAAGAAAGAGAGAGAACCTTGAATACAAGTTCTGACACTGGAAGGATAAACAAGAGACAGTCAAGTGCTAGTAGGAAACAACTCAGAGATGAAAGAGAGAGTACCATAGATCCGCCTCCAAAAATGACAACCACGGAAAGCCAAAGAATAGACAATTACACCATTGAAGTTGAAGATGAAGAACAAAACACCATGTGTGAAGTTGAAAGAAGGCGTGCCATGTATGAACAAGACTCCATGTATGAAGACGATGATGAAGAACATGCTAATTCAAGGAGCAGGATTGGTGGAGGACAAGGAGCAAGACCAAAGAAGCAAAAAGGGTCCACATCGGCACCACGCATTGAAGATAGCATGCTAGCTTACGTTGAACTCAAGAGAGAACAATACTCAAGGATGAAGGACCAGCATTGCAACAAGGACAACAATACTCAATTTGCAAATGCTTGGAAGTGTTGAATGCTATGGTTGATCTGTCCGACGAGATCAAGGTGCTTGCTTCCGATGTCTTTAAAGATTCAATGAACCGGGAGCTTTTTCTGTGTTATGATTCAAGGCTTCGAGGGCTGTGGTTGAAGAAGGAAGTGGCGAAGCTTGGAACTCAATTGCCTCCATGTAAGTGACTTGATAATTTTTTGTATTGAGAATTGTACACTAATGTTGCTTATGTTGATCCATATTTGACAGCTAGCAGTGACCTCTCTTCTACTCCAAGTAACCCAACACAGAGAGATCCCAAGATTCAAAGACTGATGGATGACTGTCCTTCGTTTGATCTAGGCCTATAATCAATGGTGGTGAAGGTATGGCATAATCGATGTTTCTTCATTTTGTTCATGAAATCTAATGAAGTTTACATTTTGCATTCTGGACTTGAACATTGTGGACACGTTATTTCAAAGGGTGGAGTTGAGAATTTTTTAATTCAGGAAAACAGTTTGAAGGAAGTTTACTTAAATTGTCAAGAATGCAGAATGATAATATTTTAGTTATATATTATTTAACATCAGTCCAGAACAGCAGTCCTAATTGATGGTTCAATAACCAACAATTTCAGGCACTTGTTGTAGAAGTTTGCTGTTCATAATCAAGTTGCATTGTGTAGCTCACTACTTCGGATGATAAGGTATGTAATGCATGTTTCTTATAGTTGACAGCAGAAAGGGCCTCTCGAATATTAAAGTGCAAACAATTTCCTTCTTCAGTTGTGTTGCTGTCGTATGTGTTTTATGTAGTCAATTTCTCTTCGTTTTCTGTCAGTAAAGACACTGTTACCCATTGCTTAATTTTGTTAATGCCATCTTAGTATTTTTCTATACTAATAATCATAAGTAGGGATTGACGAGAAGCAGCCCTCCTTGATTCCCTAGATGCATAATATTTCTTATTGCATATTATGATACATGCTGCTATTTACTATATATGATTCCGTCATAGACTCCTATGAACAATGCAAGTATCTTTGTTTGAGGTTTTGTGAACTTTCAAACTCTTCAGTTAAATTACCTAGAAAAAGCCTATTAAATCATATGTTCTTCGAGAAGAGTAATTACCATATGGATCAAAAACATGCATTTTAGATCTGGTAGTGAGATACCAGATATTACTGTGCCTATCAAGCCTTTACGACATCAATGCTTTTCTGGTCAAAATTTCTGCTTATGTTCTTAGTCTATTGTAGTATTGAATGTCGGTCATGGCATATATCTGGTTAGCCATTTCCTTATGCTTGTCACTTGATATGCTTGGACATTGTTCTTTGACTTTCTAATCATTTTGATCTACGGTTGGTATATATCGCTTATGTGCTATAACTTGCATGCAACTAACTGTAGATCAAGATTTTCTCTTTGATGAGGAGAAGTCGATAAAAACTAGGAGAGGTGCCATTAGTATTGCTTGATTGATCTGCTGGTGTGCTGATTTAGGAAGGGAAAGGAAATATACTGGATTATCGAAGCAGAGAATGCTGGATTATCTCTTCAGGGTGGTGACCGGCAAATCATCTGTCCATGTGGTGCATGTGCAAGAACTATTTTTAATTGTATGCTACTAATTTCCAGTTTTTAGCACAGTTTTTGCTGTTAACATTTGGCTGTATCTAAATCATCCTTGGACTTTGGAAATGGTTGAGAACTTGAGATAACTTGAGATAGCTACGTCCTCTTTGTATGGAGCTGTTTCCAGCATATTCTTTATATATGCATGTATAATACAGCTGATATATACTTTATATATGCATGTTTTGATCGTGGTATAAGCTAGCTGCTGATATATATGCTTTGTATGCATACAAAGAGGGAATTGTTAATGCTGATTTACAAAGGTTTACCCATCTCTTGCTGAGTTACAAGGGTTTACCCAAACAGCAATTTACAACCGGAAAAAAATACCCTTGTATTCAAGGGTATTTTAGGGGGCTTGTAAAATACCCTTGTAATATGTTTACAAGGGTAAATATTTCCAGGCTTCCAAACAGGGCCTGAAGGGAGATGTACCAGAGCACACTCCCAGAACCATGGGGCCGGTTGGCAGACTGTCGTCTCCACGCGGCTCGCCACGCGCTGCGCGGCCCGTGCAATAGCAGAAACGGCGCGCCGATGGCGTCCTGCCCCGTCTGGGCACCGTCTTCATCGGCATCGCCTTCGGCACACGCGAGCATTCCCTTGCAACTCCACGTCGCAGACGCCCTCGCTCGCGGGCCTCTACAGCCAACGCCATCAACCTCCGGCCTTTCCTCCATCAACTACCCCTTTCTCAATTCCATCGACCTCCCCCACTCATTTCTATGTCCGACTTCACAAACGAGCTCCCATCCGCGCCCTTCCTCTCCTCAACGATTATTAGAGCTCACCCATTGAGCCAATGGCTGGGAACGCTATCGGCCTTCCCGCCCTCGCCGTGTGTGCCTGGCGTATCCGCTGCGCGTCTCGACGCTACAGGTTACTTCCTTCAGCTAATACCTTGTCCATCGAGTTCCCCTCTCTCTTCTCGTCCTAATCCTGTGTTTAATTGGGTTTTCATGCGAGGATTCGTCGGATTCGACCCTTCTTCCACAAATCCGGTGACCGCCCCGCGCCGAACTACCTCCACTCCGGTGAGCTTTTCACCCCATGCTAGTCTTCAAAGATACCTAAGCCTACGGTGATCTCTTGTCAAGGATTTATCACCGTCACCGTAGAACCCTACGTCGTTGCCGCCGTTCTCCGACAAGCCGCCAACTCCAAACCTCCCGCGTCTATGAAGACCGTCAATTCGTGTTCATGGTGAGCTCTCAGAGTCTAACCAGTATGCCCGACCCAGTGAGACCGCATGGAGTCGCTGCTTTCCCGGCCTCCGAGATATGCGCGAGCTCCAGCTCCCTGCTGCTTACGTGCCGGAGAGCTCGCTGTTGTGGCCTTCGGCGCCGTGCGCGCGTGCAAAGCAGAGCACCCGTGAGCTGCAGCTAGCTATGCCTCTGTGCCTGCATGCATGCGCATGCTCTGCTGCTAATTAGGTTTAGGCCCCCTTCTAGACGGCTTCGGCTTGTGCATAAGCCGGCTTAAGCTTAATGGTGTGGAGAAGCTGCGGTGTGGGGAAGCCTGAGAAGCCCCACCTTCCCCTTCTAGACGGCTTCTGAGATTTGAGCTTATAGGCAGAGGTGGATTGTGGAAAGTCTGTAATACCCTTTGTCTCATTTGTTTGCTATTTGAATGATATTAACACTATATACATATGTTTTTTTTATACAATTTACCACATAAATGAGATATGAAAATAGAAAAATATGAATAAAAATTGTTCAATTGCAAAAAAATTAAATTGCACATAGAAGCACACTATTTTTTGTCCAACAAAAAATAGAACGTACGAATAATAATGCATCATGTGGATATTCCCTCTCACGCTACCAAGCCTGTAGCAATGGCATCGCGTATTTGCCCCATAGTCCCATCATCTACGGGCGCAGCATTTGCTGCGCCATTAGGAGGTGGCCCGTATTGTAGAATATACTCCTCTCGCTCAACCCTCTCGAAATGCTCATCTCGTAGAGCACTATCACGAATGAAATTATGCAAACACATACATGCAGAGATTATCATCTTTTGCTTCTCAATTGGGTAGCTTGGTATGCCTCCTAGAATACGCCATTTCATCTTGAGAACACCAAATGACCTTTCGATGACGTTTCTTAGTGATGAGTGGCGATGGTTGAAGATCTCCCTCATCCCAACCGGAGCTGCCTGTTGAAATTCAGGTACATGGTATCGTTGTCCCTTGTATGGTGCTAGATAGCCAATTCGGTTTGGATAACCCGAATCAACAAGATAGTACTTTCCTATAGTTAAAGGAAAAATGAGCATAAATTCGAAATAATTAGTCATAATTGAGCATATAAAATAATGATAGAAGATTGTTACCTCCCGGAGGGTGTGGATAATTAGCATATTCAACCAAAGCATCTGACCATACACGCGTGTCATGAACAGATCCAGGCCATCCAGTAACCACGAAAGTAAACCTCATGTCAAAATCACATATTGCCATGATGTTCTGACTAGTATAACCATGTCTATTCGTGTGACTCACTTTGAGAGGTGCTGGCACTGTCACGTGATCAAGAACAAGACAATGGTTTGCAACATAATTTATGCGAGACACCGGTTCACAAATAAAATCAAAAGCACACTCATGTTTTATTCAGACATGAGACAATCTTCGGGGTAAAGTAGATCCACACCCCTGCAGGGAAAGGTCAGCAGGATCGAGCACTCTACAAACGCAGTTTGCAACGTATTCTACTGTGGCACTTGAATGAAGCAAACTGGAGGCAACGATCAGAACAACAGTCAACAGGCAAAACTCCTGGTAGCCCTAAAGCGAACCAGGCTTCAGCAAGCTATTGCTAACAAATCCATATACACATCCATATATCACATCCTGCTAACAAATCCATATACACATCCATATACACTACAAATCCATATACATATACACTACAAATTTGTGCTAATATGGGTGAGAGTAAAAAAGAAAAAGAAAAGAACCAGGCTTCAGCAAGCTATTACTGCGGAGGGAGGCGACCGGGGGGGGCGGCGATCGGTGGGGCGGCGATCGGCGGAGGGAGGCGACCGGGGGGGGCGGCGACCGGGGGGGCGGCGATCCGCGGAGGGAGGCGACCGGGGGGGCGGCGACCGGGGGAGGGAGGCGGCGCCCGGCAGCGGCGGCTTGCGGGGGGGCGGCGACCGGGGGAGGGAGGCGGCGCGCGACAGCGGCGGCTTGCGGGGGGGCGGCGACCGGGGGAGGGAGGCGGCGCGCGGGCGCAGCAGCGGGGGGTGGCCGGAGGGAGGCGCCGGGCGGCGGGAGGGAGGCGGCGGGAGCCTGCCGTGGGCGGGGGCGCAATGGGGCAGGCAGACGGGCTAGGGCAGGAGGGGGCGCGGGATTGGGGAAAAAAGGTGAAGTTTTTTTTATATACTGAGGGGCAGTGGTGGGTAATAAACGTGAAGTACCGAGGATAAAATGGTCATTGAAGGAAAAAATTGCTGAAAGAAGCTCGGGAAGCCCAAAAACGAGGCTTCTCCCCACCAACAGGAAAAAATAATGCTTAAAATTTAAGCTCAAATTAAGCTTTGCCTTCTAGACAGCTTATGGCTTCCTGGGACCATAAACCACCCCATAAGTTGTCTAGAAGGGGGCCTTAGCTTCTTTGCTCAGCTATTCAGTAGGTTAGTTCAGCAACTAACCAAGTTGCTAGCAGTCATGTTTAGGCACAAGTCTCCCTGTCTAGGTGGCTGTCGACGAGTAAACGTCTCTAGCGGTGGTCCGAATGGACCCCCTTGTTGGTTCGGCCGGGGGCGATATAGAGTTCTTCTTATGAGCCGGTGATGGCGTTTCAAGGATGAGGGCGGTTATGATGCTTGATGCCGGAGACACAGGGATTTTCCAGGTTCAGGCCACCCGGAGGTGTAATACCCTACGTCCTGCTTCGTTGTGGGTGTATTGATCCTATCAAGATTACAGGGGTGTTCTTCCTTACAAACGGGCTAGCTGATCTTCTAATACCGAATAAAGAAATCTAACCAGCGCCCCTTTTTCTCTCTGGAATCCGAACCCTTTGCATGGTCTGGGAACTCCCCTTATATAGCCGGGGGTTCACCACAGAGGCCAAGCAAAGGCTATTGCACCTGGTATCGTGAGCGCTAAGGAAACGCCTACCTCTTCATTTAATGCGCCGCGCCGGTTGTTCGCGCCGCGTGTCTTCTCGCCATGCCCTCCGCCGCTGACAGCTTTATGCTCAGCGGGACCCGCGAAGAGAGGCTTGCCGGGCCCCTCCTGACTAAGTCGGTGAAGTATCGCCCCTGGGCCCCGCGCGTCAGCGACCAAACGCGGGCCACGAGGCGCGCGGTGATTTGACCCAAAGGGGCGGAAAGGGGTGACAGCGACGCCGGGCGCGCGGGGCAGCGCGCCTGGCCGGTCAACAACCCTGTCAGACGGACCCCATCCCCTGACAGGGGCTATGGCAAAAAGGGATTTGCCCTGCGGGATGGGACTGGCCTGATCGATATCATGCCCATACGGGACTTTAGCATTTAATGCCTGAATGACAGGCATTAAATGCCTCTGCCGGGACTAAGGCTTATGGAAGAAGCCAGCTTACTGCTGCGGCAGCCCGGGAGGAGGGCCCCACAGGGGGGCCCCCATGACCCCCGAGCGCTACCTCCCCCGAGCAGCCCCTTCGGCCTCGGAGAGCGCCAGCTGTCCCGGACTGCCTTGGCCGACCCCGGGCGCTCGGGGAGCGTCCGTCGGGGGGTCGCTCGGGACTCCGCTCGGGGGAGGTGCTCGGGGGGTCCGCCCGGGGACCCTCCCGAGCACTCTTCTGGGCCCACGCCTTGCGGGATGCCGGTCGCTCGGGGAGAGGGCCCCGATCGCTTCCTTGATTCTTGGGCCTTGGACCCTCGGGACCGCAAGGCCCTTAGATGGCTCGCACGAACGTGGCACTCGGGGGAATCCCCCGAGTGCCCGGGTTTGACCACCGGGCCCACCTGCTTCTCCAGCGGGGCTTTTGCCGATAAGGCCGCCACGTGTCACGCCCTGTGGCCTCTGGTTGGCCTGCGCCGGTGGTTCGGGGGACCGTGGGTCCCATTCCGCCGACAGTAGCCCCCGGCCTTGTCTTCCAGCGACGGCCCAATGGGCCGCGACCCGAAGGACCGCGACTGGGGATAAGGCCTTCTTTTATTTAACGGGCCAACCAGAGAGGGTCGGCCCATCTTCATGCGCCCTGCCGAGGAGCGCTTTTAATGCGCGCGTGCGGGGTGGAAGGGGCAGCCAATCCGCTCTCTCCACCTGGCGGCGGCGCTTCGGTTTTTGCCCTGCGCGGGGAAAGGCGCGCGCCTTTTTATGCCGCGCGCAGGCGGTTGCGTGCCCCGGGTTTCGTGCGACTGCGTTTTTACTGCGCGCGGCAGTAATTCCGCAGGCCATGATTGCACGCCCTCCGGGTTTCGCGCGGCCGCAGGCCCACTGTCAGTGGCAGCGGACTGACAACTGACAACCCACGATCGCGCGGAAGATCAACGGGTGTGGGCGGTCTGCAACTTCCGAAGCCTTTTTCCTTAAAAAGAAAAAAACGGCCCCGCACCTTTTCGACCTTCCGGATTTTGCGCCAAACACTTTGCTCCCAAAGCTTTGGCGCTCTTCTCCGTCTTCTTCCTCTCGCCATCCGAAAAGAAAAAAACCCTCTTCGCCATCTTCGCCTCTTTCTTCGCCACCATCCCCGCCGCCATGACTCGCCGCCACACCCGATCGACCCCCCCTGGCGCAGGACGCCGATGACGCCGTGCTCCCCAAGTCCCGCTTCCTCAATGAGGAGGCAATGGACAAGGTTCGGAAGGTAGCGGTGCCGGAGGGCCGGCCGCACCCGACAAGGGTTCGGCCGGCGACGTACCCACCGGCGCCGCGGGCGGACGAGACCGTCATCTTCGCCAGCTTCCTCGCCGCCGGGCTGCTTCCGCCGTTCTCGCCCTTCTTCCTGGAGGTGCTGGAGGCCTTCTTCTTTCGCGCGAGGAACGCCGCTGAGGCTGCTGGACTTGGCACCGCCTCCTTGCCGGGCTACGACGCCGACCCGGCGAACGTCGCCTTGGGCTTCGAGAGGATCGCCGAGCGCCTCGAGGGCTCGGCGAAGCCGTGCGCCGCCGCCTTGAGGAAGAAGGCCGGGAGTTGGCGGTCGTGGTGGCGGAGCACACACTGGCGTGCTACCGCGGCCGTGACCCAAACTTTCCTTTGACGCCAGCCTTGGAGGGGCTCGAGGTGATCGATGAGGCCGCCGAGGAGGAAGCCCGGAAGGCAGTCCGCAGGGCGGCTGATGAAATTGCCCAGCGGTTTTCCCGCTCGGGGGATGCCGGCACAGGCGATGGCGAAGGCGCCGGCGACGGCGACGGCGTCGCCGTCGGAGAGTAGCGTCGCCGTCGGAGAGTAGCTCCCCTCCCTCTTTCTGTCTTTGTTTTCTTAGCCGGGGCTTGACCCCTTTGTAAGAACTTTTAAGCTTCTGATATGCAAAGAGATCTTTGGCCCGAAAGCCATTTGATCCTTGCTTTTTCTTTCTTGTTGTACTTGTACTGGAAATGGCTTTACTTCCTTGCTTGCTTCGGGCGAAGCGTCCGGTTCTTGCTCGGAGAGGGACGGAGGACGGTCCTCGGGACGCCCCGAAGGCCCCCAAAGCCCCCAGCCCCCGAGAGCTGGACGCGCTGCGACTGAAGCTACGGAGGCCCGGCCCATGGGACACAGGGTGTCCCCGAGCCGAGCTTCTTTTATCTTCTTGACTTTGCCTGCAGAATTTGCCCAAGTTTTTGCGCTCGGGACAATTATTGCAACAATTAACTGTTGATATGTATTGCGTTAATCATTGTATCTACATGATTTTTCCTAACTTTGAGAACTTTCATTTTAACTCGGCAATGCTTCCTTATGTCTCTGGAAACGCTACTGGAAGACACCGCCGGGCGCGTGTGAAAGCGCGTAGGGTACTTGGGTGGCTTATTTACCAGGCTGATGTCCAGGGTTAAGAAACCAGGCAGGACACCAGGGCTTTGAGCGGACAACCTGAAGCACTCCCCGTGACTTTCATCGCTGCCTTCAGGTATAAACCCATCGCGAGCACAGAAGGCAGTTGGGAAAAATTGGCGAGGAAAAAACTAGTCGTTCATATATAGTGCTCGGGAGCTTTGAAAACATAGAAATGCGATTAGAAGCTTAGCTTAGAGATCGGGCCTCAGGGTGACTTGGCGCCCTGTGACTTGGTATTGATCTGGCGGGCGGTGCCCGGGAACTTCATCATGGTGAACCTGCTCACTTTGCGAATGATTATATGGTTTTCTTAGCAAAAGGGGTGTTTTCCACAGGTCCCTCGGGGGGTTTGCCTGTTAACGCGGCCCTCGGGTTTTCGGGTCAGCCGACCTGTCCCGAGCGCGAGGAGTGAAGCTATCCGGCTGACATGAAGTTGGGTGGCGCTCGGGTCTTGCTGACCAGCGGAGCACGGTGGCCAGGGGCTTATTTGCCCTGACTCGGACGTGCTCGGGGCACAGCTAATTGCCCGAACGTCTTACGGCCCGACAACAAGTATTTGGATAAGCTTGACTGCTCGGGCTCGGAGCGGTGGGACCTACTCGCACCGAGAGATGGGGGCTCGGGAGCCCCGCACCGCGCGGAAAGCCACGCTTTTGCTAACTATGGAGGAAGTGTTGATATTGATACTGAATTAAGGAATATAAACTTTGCATGGGGGATTCATATCAAGGAAAATTGCATCTTTATAGACCATAATGCTATGTAAATAGCTGGGAATACAAGGGAGCCCCCGAGCGAGGGTGCGAGCGCGCGGGATACTCGGGTGACCTTTGGCCGGACCGGCGCTCGGGGTTCGGGAACCAGACCGAGCGACCGGGGCTTGGGGTGACGAACCCGACACTTCCCATGACTCGCTTTTGGCACTCGGGGAGCCGGCCCTAAAAGCAAAAACTTACCCGGGCTATTCACGGGAAAAACTTGCGCAGGTGCTCGATGTTCCAGGAGTTGGTCAGCTCCATTCCGTCTTCGGCAGCGAGCCTCACCGAGCCTGGCCGAGTGACTCGGGTCACTCGGTATGGACCTTCCCACATAGGGGAGAGCTTGTTCTTGCCTTCCCGCGTCTGCGCCCGGCGAAGCACCAAGTCCCCGACTTCGAGAAACCTTGGCTTGACACGACGCTCATGGTAGCGGCGAAGGCTTTGTTGGTATCTGGCAGCGCGAAGGGCGGCTCGGCATCTATGCTCTTCGAGGAAGTTGACGTCTTCGAGTCTGCGCCGGTCTTGATCTTCCTCCGAGTACGCCGCGACCCGAGGGGAGCGGAAGGTGAGCTCGGAAGGAAGCATCGCTTCTGCCCCGTAAACGAGGAAGAAGGGGGTTTCACCGGTCGCCCGACTGGGGGACGTCCGGATGGACCAAAGGACGGCGGGAGCTCTTCTATCCAGCCAGCGCCGCATTTCTTGAGTCTGTCGAAAGATCTTGTCTTGAGCCCCCGAAGGACTTGGGCGTTCGCACGCTCAACCTGCCCGTTGGCTCGGGGGTGTGCGACAGAGACGAAGCAAATCTCTGTCCCGAGGGCTTGGCAGTACTCGAGGAAAGCGTCGCTCGTGAACTGTGTGCCGTTGTCGGTGATGATGCGGCTGGGCACCCCGAACCGGCTCATGATGCCTCGGATGAACTTGATCGCCGATTGTTTGTTGATCTTGACGACTGCCTCGGCTTCCGTCCATTTGGTGAATTTGTCGATGGCGACGTAGAGGTACTCGTAGCCCCCGACTGCTCGGGGGAACGGCCCCAATATATCCAGCCCCCAGACCGCGAAAGGCCACGAGAGGGGGATGGTCTGGAGTGCCTGAGCGGGCTGATGTATCTGCTTGGCGTGGAATTGGCAGGCTTCGCAGCGTCGAACCAGCTCAAAGGCGTCCTCGAGGGCTGTCGGCCAGTAAAATCCTTGCCGAAAGGCTTTACCGACCATCGTGCGAGACGATGCATGGCTACCGCACTCGCCCTCGTGGATATCCACGAGTATATCGTGGCCTTCCTCCCAAGAAATGCACTTCATAAGAATGCCATTGGTGCCGCGCCGATAGAGGTCCCCATCTACGAGCGCGCCTTCCTATTTGGCGGTCAGGCGACCGCCGATCTTGCCGGTCTTGGACGCGTCTTCCCCCAGGGCCACCTCCTTAACAGGGACAGAGTCATCGGCAGCGACTCTGGCCTTGGTTGGAGGCGGACCCGAGGACTCGGGGAGCTCGGGGGCGTCGTTGAAGGCAGCAGCGACTTTGGAGAAAAGCTGCTCGGCGCAGGCGACGGAGCCCTGGATGTCGGCTGGCACGGTGATGGTGCCGTTGGGGCCCGGCATTTTGATCGTCAAGTAAGCATAATGGCAAGCCATCATGAATTTGGCGAGCGCCGGACGCCCCAAGATGCCGTTGTAGGGGAGCTCGAACTCGGAAACATCGAAGATGATGTTCTCGGTCCGATGGTTGCCCTTGGTGCCGAAGGTGACCATTAAGGACACCTGGCCCAAAGGCATGGTGAGGCCGGGAGAGACGCCGTAGAACGGCAGCGTCGCCTTCAGGTCCCCAGGTGGCACCTGCATTTTGCTAAATACTTCGGGGGACAGGAGATTAAGCCCTGCGCCCCCGTCGATCAGCATGCGGGTTACCTTAATGTTGCAGATGGTGGGGGAGACCACGAGCGGGAGGCGTCCCACGCCGGAGATGCTCGCGGGGTGGTCCGAACAGTCGAAAGTGATCGGGGAAGCCGACCACTTGAGCGCTCGGGATGCGTCGGAGCTCGGGGTCGCTGAGCACACTTCACGCGCCAAAAGCTTAAACTGGCGGCGCGAAGAGGGCGTGAAGGCGCCCCCGCTGATGCATGCCACCGCCTGCGGCTCCTGAAAACCGAGGTCTTCTTCTTGTCCGCCGGGGTTGTCACCGCCCTCGGCGAGGCGCTCCTCCCTCTGCTTTTTGTTCCTCTCGGCGAGGAACTTGACCGTCCGGCATTCGGAGAGGTCATGCCGCTCGGTCTCGTGGATGGGACACCACAGACCCGAACTCGGCTGAGGAGCTCGGGGTGGCTTCTTGCCGCCGCTGGGCCCGCCGCGCGAGGGCTTACGAGGCTTAGCCTCCGCCGCCGCGACGGGCTCGGACTTACGCTTCTTGCCCTTCTTATCCCGCTTCCCGGAGGAGCGAGAAGGGCCGGCGTCCTCGACCGTCGATTGGTCGGGGCGCGGGTCATGCCAAGCACGGGCTTCCGCCGCCTTAGCGCACTTGTCCGCGATAGCGAACAAGTCCGCGGTGGACTGGACGTCCCGGGTGCCCAGCTTCTCCAGCATCTTTTCGTCGCGGACTCCTTGTCGGAAAGCGACGATAACTGCTTGGTGAGATATCTTGGGGATGGTGTTGCGCACCTGGCTGAAACGCTGAATGAAGTGCCGCAACGTTTCCCCTTTTCGCTGCCGGAGAGCGTGGAGATCGCTCTCCGTGCCAGGACGCTCGAAAGTGCCCTGGAAGTTCGCCACGAACTGGTGGCAAAGGTCCTCCCAGGATGAAATGGATCCTGAGGGGAGGTTCATGAGCCAGGACCGGGCCGAACCCTTGAGGGCCATCGGAAACCAGTTGGCCATGACCTTCTCGTCGCCTCCAGCGGCCTCCACCGCGGTGGGGTAGATCTGGAGGAACTCCTCAGGGTGGAAAGACCCATCGTACTTCTGCGGCAGCTCTGGGCGAAATTTATTTGGCCAGGTGACGCGTCGAAGTTCGGGCGTGAAGGCCTGGCAACCCGCCCCATAACGGGGGTTGCCGGTCTCCTTGTCTTGCCGGACGGGGTGATGCGCCCGGGAGCGCGCGCGGCCGGCGACAGGGCCGGAGGAGGAATGGACCTCGTCCGCCCTGTCGCGCTCGCGCTGGCGCTCGATGACGGTGCGTGCGTCCTCCACTTCGCGCCTACCGAGGCGGTGGCGAAGATCTTGAGGGTTCCCCCGTGCCGGAGAGGCGACCGAGGGTGGAGATCCGTCGCGCCGACCACCGGCAGGCGCGCGCGGCAGACGCGCTGGCACCGGCGGCGAAGCCGCTGAGGGGACGGTGCGGGCACCGGCGCGCCCGGAAGAAGCGTGGACGCTCCTGGCCGCTGCTTCGCGTCGGGCGGTGTCGACCAGGTTAGCGAGGTCCTGGAGCCACGGGCCCACGGGGGACGCCGCTGGCACCGGGACGGGAGGATGCCGGAGGAGGTATTGCGCCGCCTGCAGCGTGTTTCCTTCCCCGGTATCCGCGAAGTCCAGCCGACGGCGAGGCGGAGGCGGCCGAGAAGGCCCGGCAACATCTCCAGAGGCCCGCGCGCGTGGCCGGAACTCAAAGCGGGCAGCAGCCGATGACGCCCCGCCGGTGTCGTTGAGCAGATCGTCGAGGCCGGCGGGGTCCGACTCGTCCGATGCTTCGTTTCCGCCCAAGCTCACCTCATTTTGAGGCAGATCATCTTGGGGCAGATCGGGATTCGCCATGGGAGCAGGCTCGAAAAAACTCTAGACGCCCCCTACCTGGCGCGCCAGCTGTCGACGAGTAAACGTCTCTAGCGGTGGTCCGAATGGACCCCCTTGTTGGTTCGGCCGGGGGCGATATAGAGTTCTTCTTATGAGCCGGTGATGGCGTTTCAAGGATGAGGGCGGTTATGATGCTTGATGCCGGAGACACAGGGATTTTTCCAGGTTCAGGCCACCCGGAGGTGTAATACCCTACGTCCTGCTTCGTTGTGGGTGTATTGATCCTATCAAGATTACAGGGGTGTTCTTCCTTACAAACAGGGCTAGCTGATCTTCTAATACCGAATAAAGAAATCTAACCAGCGCCCCTTTTTCTCTCTGGAATCCGAACCCTTTGCATGGTCTGGGAACTCCCCTTATATAGCCGGGGGTTCACCACAGAGGCCAAGCAAAGGCTATTGCACCTGGTATCGTGAGCGCTAAGGAAACGCCTACCTCTTCATTTAATGCGCCGCGCCGGTGTTCGCGCCGCGTGTCTTCTCGCCATGCCCTCCGCCCGGGGGGGGGCTGACAGCTTTATGCTCAGCGGGACCCGCGAAGAGAGGCTTGCCGGGCCCCTCCTGACTAAGTCGGTGAAGTATCCGCCCCTGGGCCCCGCGCGTCAGCGACCAAACGCGGGCCACGAGGCGCGCGGTGATTTGACCCAAAGGGGCGGAAAGGGGTGACAGCGACGCGGGCGCGCGGGGCAGCGCGCCTGGCCGGTCAACAACCCTGTCAGACGGACCCCATCCCCTGACAGGGGCTATGGCAAAAAGGGATTTGCCCTGCGGGGATGGGACTGGCCTGATCGATATCATGCCCATACGGGACTTTAGCATTTAATGCCTGAATGACAGGCATTAAATGCCTCTGCCGGGACTAAGGCTTATGGAAGAAGCCAGCTTACTGCTGCGGCAGCCCGGAGGAGGGCCCCACAGGGGGGCCCCACGACCCCCGAGCGCTACCTCCCCCGAGCAGCCCCTTCGGCCTCGGAGAGCGCCAGCTGTCCCGGACTGCCTTGGCCGACCCCGGGCGCTCGGGGAGCGTCCGTCGGGGGGTCGCTCGGGACTCCGCTCGGGGGAGGTGCTCGGGGGGTCCGCCCGGGGACCCTCCCGAGCACTCTTCTGGGCCCACGCCTTGCGGGATGCCGGTCGCTCGGGGAGAGGGCCCCGATCGCTTCCTTGATTCTTGGGCCTTGGACCCTCGGGACCGCAAGGCCCTTAGATGGCTCGCACGAACGTGGCACTCGGGGGAATCCCCCGAGTGCCCGGGTTTGACCACCGGGCCCACCTGCTTCTCCAGCGGGGCTTTTGCCGATAAGGCCGCCACGTGTCACGCCCTGTGGCCTCTGGTTGGCCTGCGCCGGCGGTTCGGGGGACCGTGGGTCCCATTCCGCCGACAGTGGCCCCACATGTCAATAAGTCTTAAGCATTAACTAGCTAGGTAGTTAGTAGTGATTGGTTAAGAGCATGACCCACTGGAATACAATGCAGAAAGAATAATAGAACCCATTTTAGATCTCTGATCTCTCATGTGGTGACCCTTATCTGAGTTTGTTAGTAGCTGATAGTTAAGTCATAAAGGCAATTTGTTAAATAAATATCTCGCCGATATAATGGTCTACACGTAAAAAAAAACGATGAGTGAAATTTTCTTAGCAAAATGACGGAAAATGATCACATAGCCCTGGGCCTCATTGTCCATTAAGCAATTCCTGTGGACTTGGTTCACATGGATTTTATTTAGTTAGTCGATTTGGTTAATAAGTGGTTAGTGATGTTAGTTAAGATTAGTTTAACCAAGTGTCTGTCTGACAGGTAGGCCCCACTGCTCAAACAGTTAAGTGAGTTAATATATGACATGTGGACTCCAATTGCCATAGAGATGTTTATTTAAATCAAAAAATTCCAGAAATTGCAAAAATCATAAAGAATTCATATTAGCTCCAAACAAGGTGTACTTTATATCAAAAGTCATGATTTCATCTTTTATATCTCATGGTATCATTTTCATGCATGTTACTATTACACAAAAATGTGAATTAATTGTTACGTTAATCAACCCTAAAGATGATATATGAGAACTTAGAAAATTTATAACTTAGACTCCAATTGGAGTGATTCTAATTGTATTAGCTTTATAATTTCATTCTCTATGTTATGGGATGCATGTTATTTATCATAATGCATTTTGAATTCCTGTCATTGATTTATTCTCTCTTTTCAGTGTTCTTTTTGGTAGAGCCTGACAACGAGATATTGTACGAGAGTGACCCTTCTCAGGTTCTGGAGTACGATTAACAAGGCAAGCAGTAGTTCATTGAATAATTATCACTCATTATGCAAGTTCTTGATTTATATGATGAATATGAATGCTTACATGTGAAATTATGCTTATGTTATTGTTTATGCTTATGGATGGCTTTCCTAGAATGATTAGGAGTTGGTTGCTGTTCATAACTTGCAAGGTTATGATATTAATTTTGACTAATAATATATAACCTAATAAATGAGATGTGAGAGTTAAAAATTGATACCTATTAAGGACTCAGCGGGTGGATTTTAACCTAGCAGATACCGGGTTTAGGGTCTTTTCCATCACCCATAGCTGGAGTGTTACCGATGGCATTGGGTGGTCACGGTTAGCCAACCAGGAACCAACAACCTACCGGAGCACTTGCCGTTTAAGGCTAAGGTGGCGTAACACTATCTCAACTCCACATTATAGTTGGGATTTGGATGGTGTAACCCTATGCCAGATTTTCTCTTAAGTCAGGTATGACTTAAAGATATTGAAATGAAAAATCTTATGGTGGTTTCCACGTGTGTTCAGAGATGAGAATAGATGAAATCAAATGGTTTATTAAGTGGTTAACTTTATTTGTTTTATTATGCCATGTTTTGTTAACTTGAGAATGAATTACCTGTGTAATAATGTATTATGCCTTATGTCATGCTTATGTTTAATTGAAATGGACATGATAGGTCTTGCAAGTATGAAGATACTCATTGGAATTTCATTCCTTAATATTTTCTAGGCGATCCTAGTGTAGGAGAGTACTATAATACCCAAAATGTTGGTCAAAATGTTAGTTGCTCGATTTTGGTTTATCGGCTGAATGTGAGTCTAACATGGCTTTTGTGAGATGATATTGGCTATTGGCATCGAACTTATGTTATGTTGGATCTTTATCTACCTTCGAGTCGATTTGCTTTTACTGCTCTAATGTATGAGATGTAAACTATATATATTATAAAATTTTCTTTAAAGTTTGTGTTGTGATGATTAAGTTGTTGATATGGCACCCCATACACCGTGTGTGTATGATTTTGAAGTGTATGAGACAGCCATAAAGAATTAGTGTTGGTCTTACATCTCACTTATTGGGATCATCCAAGTTGAGTGACCCACTAGCTATGATATTTCGATTGGCTATGTTACGGTGCGGGGACTTGTCTTGTTGGGTTTCAGAATTTTGTGTCGGCTTCTGTTTGATGTAAACTTTTGCCCAACTTGACCAACAGTGAATGCATACAGCTTTGGTGATCATATGCTATGTTGGTCAGGTGTTGAACTATCCAACGGTGAATGCATACGGCTCTAGTAATCGTATGGTACGTTAGGTTAGTTGCTCGGATGTTCAAGTGGCACATCGATCTTTAGTCATGCTAAATCACGTCCTGACACCGACAAAGAAATGTAAGTAACATTCTTTTTGTTCCACTGTCCATGAATCAAAAAATCATCATGAATAGATTAGAAACCAAAAAATCAACATGAATAGATCAGAAACCAAAAAATAACCATGAATGAAAGCAATTAAAAATCACAGATCAACATGAACAAAGAAATCATGAACAAAAGTCATAATCAAAGTATCAAATAGATCATTAGACCATCGATCAAATCGTCAAGATCCAAATGTCATGCAAAAATCACCAAAATGTCATGAACAAAGCATCGACCACCACGCATTTCCAAAAATGCAGCAAACCAGCCCCTGCCACATTTCAAAGCATGAAATGAACCAAACCACCATTAAAAAAAATTAGGTTTGGAATTCCTCCACATACATGAGCAAGTGCAGAAATTGGGCGAACATTCAAAAGGGCTAACTTCGATGCCGGTGAGCCTCCCTGAAGATGACGGTGTTGATCATGGTGGCCGGATCCGACGGCGGCGGTTGTTGTGGTGGACGAAGAAGGTGGCAGCGCAGTCGTGGTGGCTAGGTCCAATGGAGGTGGGGGCTGACGAAGCCGAATCTGACGAGGGTGGCGCTCGGAGAAACCGTAGATGGCTGCAGCGAAGCTCGTGGTGGAGGGTAGAGAGTGGAGAGAAGGTGGTGGTGATGATGGTGGCGGCGTGGGAAATCTCTCCGCGGTGTTGGGGGAGCCTAACTCTGGCTTTGACGCGATCGAGGACGGTATGGAGAGAGAGATGGGGGGAGGGTGCGAGAAGGGATGGGCAAACGATTAGAGAGAGAAATAGAAAGAGGAGTATTTTATATGGTGTGCACTAAATGCATTCAATATCATAACACCTTAGGGACTAAAATACAGAATGTGCTATCAGTGTCTAGCACGAATATTTGAACACTTTGATGATTTAGATTATAGGTAGACACTTAACTACGAGTAGAAAAACGCTCGTGAGTCAAAAGACTGCCACCTACTGTTGCACATTCTTTTTCAGATTAACAGGGCCGGCGCCCCTGTTCTTCCAACTTCCATTACTTTTACACATTATAGTTCACGTCGACACTTCAGGGCTATAAACCATATGTAGCACTATTACTTAATCTTCCTGTTTTACTTCGATCGAACTGGACTCCACCAGGATGACTAATTGCCTCACCACTGGGTCGATCTGGAGAAGCTAGCCCCGCTGTCCTTTCGTCACTTGTCCAGAATTCAAAAATAGCTAGACGATCAAAGGACGCTTCAACGACTGATCAATACATACCCCCACGGTTGGTATGCTAGCTATCCATGGCAAGAGAAATTAGCTAGCAGGTGAGGATTGAACAGCACTAATTCATGCCATGTGCGTGGCGCCGATCCGTGTGGAACCTGCTGCTTCCTTGCAAAATGCTCACGGCTACAGTACAAAAATCAACGCTCCCGGTTGAATGCACCGCGAGACCTGAAGTTTACCCTTCACCTGAAAAGCTAGCACCGATCTGGATCAGCACAGGTAGTGCGCGCTGATACAAAAATGGCTACGTTTCAAGCTTTCAGCGCACCAGCTAGCTAGCAAGCACTCACGCTCGCGATCAGTTTCGCCATTCTAGGCGCGCTCTTGCGTGTAGATCGTAAACTGCAGCTGCTAACGGCATCGTACGTACCATCGGTCGATCGGGAGGCGAACCGCGAGGATCGGGAAATTAACTATATATTGTCAGTACGTGATTAGATTTCACACATTTTAATTCCAGCCGCCCTTTGAAATTTCAGAGACACTGTGTAACTGTCATGGTGTCATCTCAAAGTGCTTGACCAGGGTGCAAAGCCGGGAGATAAGATTATCTTTTGTCTACAAAGTTCTGGACCAGGTGATGCGCGATGCTGACAAAAGTTACAGCCATATATACGCTGTAGCACCGTTGCCGGCGTCGAGGCGTACCATAATAGGAGGAACCAATCACTAGCTAGCATGCATCGTCGGTAAAGTGACATACTGCTACAAGTAAAATTGCGTTTCGCGCACACTATACTGCGCGCACTGCGACGTCAAACACTCTACTAGCTACTCTACTTCCATGTCTAACCTTTTCAGTTGGAGTGGTTAAGGCACCAAAGCCTGCATGCGTATATGGTAGCATCCATAGCCGGCCAACATGCATGCCGTACGTTCAGAACTTCAAATGCATATCTAAATATGTCGCAGTGCAGTGTGTATACTGTACAGTGAACTTACGTGTCAAACAGTACCCTCCCCTATTAGCTCATGTGGTTTGTCACCTTAAGACACTTGCCGTGCATCACCTTTACCTTTCTCTCGCGCCATCGAACTGCATCAGTGACCACCAGTTGTAGTGCATGGAGTTCAACCATCGATCACGCGTAACGAACAGTGAAACCAAACAGCCGCTATACGTGCACGCCCTATATATAGCACGATCACCACCACGAAACAGTTATCGCCAGTTCACAACAACTCGTGTATGCTCAAGCTGCAGCTAGTTAGCTCCATGGAGAGCACGAGCATACCACGGAGTGCTGCATCTCGCATGCCATGCAGCCTCCAAACCCTCGGGCGCAACCTTCTGATCCACCGCCCCAAGAAAGCGAGGCAGCCACGGTGGCTCCCATGCAAGGCAACCGGCGGCCGTGTCGACCGCCGTGACGTGCTCGTCGGCCTCGGCGGAGCCGCGGCATCCGGGCTGGGCAAGCACCGGGACGCGCTCGCCGCGCCCATCCAGGCCCCGGACCTCCGGAACTGCCACCCGCCCAACCTCCCCGACACTGCGCCGGACACCAACTGCTGCCTGACGTACAGAGCCGGCACCGCCATCGTTGACTTCAAGCTGCCGCCGGCCTCCTCGCCGCTCCGTGTGCGGCCGGCGGCGCACCTGCTGGACAGGGAGTACCTGGCTAAGTACGAGAGGGCCGTGGGGCTCATGAAGCAGCTGCCGGCCGATGACCCGCGCAGCTTCGAGCAGCAGTGGCGCGTGCACTGCGCATACTGCGATGCGGCGTATGATCAGGTCGGGTTCCCGGACTTGGAGATCCAGATCCACAACTGCTGGCTCTTCTTCCCATGGCACAGGTACATGCACATGTCTTTGTATACACATGATCGATCAGCTTAATTTGCAATTTGTCACTATAGTGTTCAGTAGCATGAGTAGTACGTTTGGGTGGAACCTTTGCGCTGAACGCACGTGCCGTCACTTCCGTTGTCGCTTGTTACTGCTTTGATGAACTGAACGCATGCAGGTTCTACCTCTACTTCCACGAGAGGATCCTTGGTAAGCTCATCGGCGACGACACCTTTGCACTGCCGTTCTGGAACTGGGACGCGCCGGGCGGCATGACACTGCCGGCGATCTACGCCAACAAGTCGTCGCCATTGTACGACGAGAGGCGCAACCCCACCCACCAGCCACCGTTCCCGCTCTACCTCGACTACAGTGGGACGGACCCCAACATCCCAAAAGATCAGCTGATCGATCAAAACCTGAAGATCATGTACCGTCAGGCCAGTACCACCAATATAACACAAACTAATGAAAATTTACTGATGTCACGCTCGAAATTAGCTAACCTTCTGGACGTAATTATTGATCATTCAATAACGGAAAAACATGTACTGTTTCAGATGATTTCGGATTCCAAGAAAACGCAACTGTTCCTGGGACAGCCGTACCGCGCCAGCGACCAGCCGGACCCGGGCGCGGGCTCCATCGAGAACGTGCCGCACGGCACGGTCCACGTCTGGACCGGCGACCCGAGGCAGCCGAACCTCGAGGACATGGGGAACTTCTACTCCGCGGGGCGCGACCCGATATTCTTCGGGCACCACGGCAACATCGACCGCCTGTGGCACGTCTGGCGCGGCCTCCGCCCCAGCAACACCGACTTCACTGACCCGGACTGGCTCGACGCCAGCTTCCTCTTCTACGACGAGGAGGCCCGCCTCGTCCGCGTCCGCGTCCGCGACTGCCTCGACACGGCCGCCATGCGCTACACGTACCAGGACGTCGGCTTGCCGTGGCTCAACGCCAAGCCGGCCAAGAAGTCCGCCGGGACACCGGCGGCCGCCACGGGCGCCCTCCCGGCCACCCTGAACAAGACCGTGCGGGTGAGCGTGACGAGGCCCAAGGTGTCGAGGAGCCGCAAGGAGAAGGACGAGGAGGAGGAGGTGCTGATCATCGACGGGATCGAGATCGCCGACCACTTCAAGTTCGTCAAGTTCGACGTGTACGTGAACGAGTCCGAGAGCGGCGGGGACGGCACAGCGGGGGCGGAGTGCGCCGGGAGCGTCGCGCTGACGCCGCACATGATCCGGCCCAAGAAGAAGAAGGGCTCCGTCAAGACGGTGGCGAGGTTCGGCATCTGCGACCTGCTGGACGATATCGGTGCGGACGGGGACAAGACGATCGTCGTGTCGATCGTGCCGAGGTGCGCCGGCGAGTTGGTCACCGTCCGCGGGGTCAGCATCGGCTACGTCAAGTGAAGTACGGAGTACCATATATACTGTGCTAGGCAAGGTACCTATGATGAGGGGTCGGTGTGCTAGCTGTACGTGCGTGTATATGTCGGGTATTGCACGTACGTATACGTATTTCTAATGATATGATTTCAAATAAGAAGAAGTGGAATAGGTCGTGTTATGATGTTGCAAGTATCATGAAGGATGGAACTAGGCAAGTACGTAGCTCCGATCGACGAACGTCTATGTGACCCGAACATGTGAGGCTTGGATCAGAGCATATCACGCACGCAAGCATCGCGTGCCCGTATTAATCAAGCAAACACATGTGCACTCTATTCTTCACAACATGTGCAATTTAGCAAACACATGTGCTGTTCTAGAATAGATTAAGCATAAATGTAATTAGAGCTGCGCTCTTCACATATTTTACAAAGTTCAAGCAGATAGTAAATGCACAATTATGAAATATGATGAATATACTCGATGATGATTAGTGTACCGGGATAAAGTTTTCATTATATGGATCCCAAATATCTGAATCAATTCCATTACGAATGCCATGGAATTTGAAATAGTGAGGAGCAATAGCACCATGTCCTGACACTTCCTTTGAATATGTGTACGAAACCTGGATGGTCAAAGCAGCTTAAAATAGACTATAAGAAACACATTTCAGCAATGTTGAAGGATTTGCACAGCAAACACGATGATAAAGCAAAACACAGGTACTCACAGTTGTAGCCTTATCACAATGTGCCATTGCTTTGCCAATGTGGTGTGCTCCAAATTCAAGATTGTGGATGGTAAATACAACCCGACCATTTGTCAGCCCATTATGAGCATATTGTTGCTTATATAGCCAAGCAACTGGAGCACTTGACCAATCATGCCAATGTATGATATCCTGTCAGGATGACAACACGTGAGGTTATGAGAACTCGACGGTGGAAAATGCAAGCAACAAGGTAACAAAAGTATGAAACAGGTGATCAATGATAGCCACAGATCAGATTAGCCGCTGCCTGAAATAAATTGGTGACGAACAGAAACTGAAAGTTGCTCCACCGTTAACGTAAGGCAAAATCATAGAATAAATTGTCATTGATGCACAACCAGCAGGAGAAAAGAGCAAAATGTCATAGGTATATGTTGGAATATTAAACATTTTTTGAATTAAATTAATCCATAAAAACACGAAATGCGACATGACAATCATTGTAGCAAATATAACCATAGAGATATTTCCAAATAAGCTACACATGCTAGTGTACTTAATTATTAGAATATCTCTAAATAGACTAGACATGCTAGTATATTACATCATCAATATGTTCTTCAGTAGTCTAGACATACTAGTTTCTAGACCATAACCAAAGGCTATCACAAACATAAGTATGTACGAGACGTACGTTGCATTCGCAAGGAAGACAACAACGCCGTTGTTATTGTCACTAGCCATGAAGTGTTTCGCTTGACGTAGATGAGGTAGTCATACACAGTTGTATCGCCTCGCTCCTTGCTTGGTGTAGAGGAAGTAGTCACACGGCCGGCCACGACGCCTTGCTTGATGTCGATGAACGCCCGCGTCGCCTCGCTCCTTACTTGGTGCAGAGGAAGTAGTTGTACGGCCGCAATGCCTCGCTTGATGTAGATGGACGTGAATAGCTGCGTCACATCTCACAAGTTGATGTAGACAAAGAAGTTGAACGGTGAGTAGTAGCGCTCCCCAAAAACCTTATTTGCCTTCTCCCAATGCAGGATCTCAAAGGCGAGGGTTCCGGAGGCCTGCTCTCCTATACGCCCATGCACGCAGATGCCAGGATGGAGTAGCACTATATGTGGTAGCACAGTGCTAGGAATAAAACACTTGGCAAGAACAAGTTTCGCTCAAGGTTCACACTCACGAAGAGACAGAACACAAGAGGGAACTTTGTGGGAGAGAGAGAAGAGCTCTAAGGCTTGGTGCAATGTGGGCAACCTCCTTCTCCTCTTTATATAGACTAGCTATCTGCTCTTTTTTTCTTTCCACTAGCAATATGGTACTAAACTAATTACATGTGTTAGCAATTTAATTGAAACTTTGAGATTTTTAGGAATTAATTAATGGGCTAGCTAGGCCCAATAATTCTAACAGTAAAGACCTATATAACCCTTATAATTGTAAAAAAATAATACTCCCTCCGTCCCATTTTATAGGGCGCGCACGCTTTTCGAGATACAACTTTGACCATTAATTAGACCAATAATATATGAGTCATGTTACTTTAAAATTATACCATTTGAAACTTCTTTCAAATATGAATTTAATGGTATAATTTTCGTGACATATAAACCATATTTTGTTGATCTAATTAATGGTCAAACTTGTATCTCGAAAAGCGTGTGCGCCCTATAAAATGGGACGGAGGGAGTATTACGAGACATACCTCGTGCTTACTGGAGAAGAACCGGTAGCAGAATGACAGAAGCAGCCAAATCTACTTTCATCACTCTTTCCATAGCGCATCCTGGCCAAAACATCCTGCAAAAAGAAATGTCAAAATAACCCTATTTTGTGAAGTCTTTCCTTGAAAGAGATTACAAAGGACATAGTCCCCAGCACTAAGATCCATATTGGGGCGCAAAATCTATTCATTTACTAACAACTAGTAAAAAATAACATAGTTTGTTTTGGTTGAAGCCTCTATACATCTCGTCTGTCCGTGTACTAGCATAGCAATTTGCAACAAGTCATTTTGAACAAAAGTTGAAAACAACAGTAACATATGATCTATAATTAAGTTGGATCACAAAGTGTCGTGTAACTGTCATGTGTCATCTCAAAGTGCTTGACTAGGGTGCAAAGCCGGGATTATCTTTTGTCTACAAAGTCCTGGACCAGGTGATGCGCAATGCTGACAAAAGTTACAGCCATATATGTTATGGGAGAGAATGGGATGTGTCCAGAGGAAGAGAGAAATCAGAGTAGCGGAAAAGAACGTGGCAATAGTCAAGCAAAGAACGCGCGCAGGAAACAGAGCACGAACACACAATCCAAGGCACAAAGAGTTTTACGTGGAAACCCTAGAAAGGGTGAAAACCACGGACGCACGAAGATGTCAACTTCACTATGAATGAAGTCCTAACCCGTTAGGGATTTACAATGCTTGGCTTATCCCATAACGTCTACAGGGAAGGTATATATATAGTTACAGGTGGCTAAAGGGGTATCTGTGTTACTGCCTGTGACACAGCTGACTCACACAGGCAGAACACTTAGCATGCTAACACCTGACTCAGGTGAGCTAACCCTATCTGTGTCAACTGTCTGTGTCACCGGTGGATATAACACCTGTGACATAGCTGGCTGACACAGTTGAGTGACACCGCTGGCTGACACCGGCAACGCAGAATGTCTTCTGTAAAGGGGGTGACAGGAATTTGGAGCAAACTCCAACAAACTCCACCTTGAAACAAATTCCTTCCTTGTAGCAACAGGGAAAACAAATTCAACTGACTTAACAGTTCATCGCGCGCCATGCGTCAATAGTCACTAGGGACTATCTTTTGACACCGGCCAAGCTTGAGCAAAGCTCAAACTTAGCTGCAGGAATTGGCTTTGTCATCATATCAGCAGCATTATCATGTGTGCTGATCTTTGTCACTTTGACATCACCTTTGGCAACAACATCCCTGATAAAATGAAATCTGACATCAATGTGCTTAGTTCTCTCATGGAACATGGAATCCTTTGTAAGGCAAATTGCACTTTGACTGTCACAGTAGATGGTTGTGCAGGATGAATCTCCACAAAGCTCAGAATATAAACCTCTCAACCAAGTAGCCTCCTTGCATGCCTCAGCAACGGCCATATACTCAGCCTCAGTAGTAGACAATGCAACAGTTGACTGCAGGGTTGCCTTCCAACTCACAGCACAGCCACCAATGGTAAACACATAGCCTGTGAGTGATCTTCTCTTGTCCAGATCGCCAGCAAAGTCGGAATCAACATATCCAACAATTCCATCTCTAGATTTCTCAAAATGCAAACAAGCATGAGATGTACCTCGAAGGTACCTGAATATCCATTGGACTGCTTTCCAATGCTCTTTTCCAGGATTAGCCATGAATCTGCTCACAACGCTCAAAGCATGAGCTAAATCAGGACGGGAGTAAATCATGGCATACATGAGAGAGCCAACAGCACTCGAGTAGGGAACTCTAGACATGTACTCATCATCTTCTTCTGACTTTGGACAACAGCTTGATGATAATCTGAAGTGTGCAGCTAAAGGTGTGGAAACAGGCTTGGCATCTTGAAAGTTGAAACGGTGAAGCACCTTGTCAATGTATCCTCTTTGACTGAGATACAATTTTTCAGCAGATCTGTCTCTGAAAATCTCCATGCCAAGAATCTTCTTTGCTGCACCCAAATCCTTCATATCAAATTCAGAACTCAATTGTTCCTTCAATTGATCAACATCTGCTTTATCTTTAGCAGCAATCAGCATGTCATCGACATACAATAGCAAGTAAATGGCAGAGCCATTAGCAGATCTCAAGTATACACAGCTATCATAATCAGATCTTTTGAAACCTTGAGAAATCATGAAGGTATCAAACCTCTTGTACCACTGCCTGGGGGATTGCTTCAATCCATACAGTGACTTCTTCAATTTACAGACAAGCTTCTCTTTACCAGGAACAGTAAAGCCTTCAGGTTGATTCATATAGATGTCTTCATCCAACTCCTCATGAAGAAATGCAGTTTTGACATCTAATTGCTGAAGCTCATAATCATACATTGCAACAATGCTGAGAAGTGTACGAATTGAGCTATGCTTCACAACAGGGGAGAACACTTTATTGAAATCAACACCTGGAATCTGGCTGTAGCCTTTAGCAACCAGCCTTGCCTTGTATCTTGTCCCATCATTTGGAGTAGAACCCTCCTTGCACTTGAAGACCCATTTACAGCTTATTGGTCTCTTGTCATTAGACAGTTTGACTAAATTCCAAGTGTCATTCTTGTCAAGGGACTCAATCTCATCATGCATTGCAGTCATCCATTTGCTTGCATCAGCAGAGATAATGGCTTCTAAGTATGAAGAAGGTTCGGCAGATCCTTCAATTTCTTCTGCGACACTAAAAGTATAAGCAACCATGTTTGCTTCTTCAATTAACCTCCTGACAGGTTTAGGATCCCTTCTGGGCCTATCAACTGCAATAGAATGCTGTGGAGTGTTCACAGTAGCAGGTGTTTGATCACCTGTGTCACCTGCCTGTGACACAGCTAGCAGGTCATGAGCTACCTGTGGCACAGCTGTCTGATCTGGCTGTGGCACAGCTGTCACCTGTGACACAGGTGCACTCACCTGTGGGACAGGTGCATGAGAATCACTGAGCTTAACTGAATGCTCCACCTCAGAGTTAGACTTCTGTCCACTGTCTTCAGAACCTCTGGGCTGATCAACTGGAACATCATTGCTTTGCAACATAGCAGCCTCATTGAAGACAACACTTCGGCTGACTATCATCTTCTTGGTCTCAAGATTTCAAAGCTTAAAGCGTTTGACACCAGACTTATAGCCAACAAATATGCATTTAACTGCCCTGGGTTCAAGCTTCCCATTGTCAACATGGGCATAAGCAGGGCATCCAAACACTCTCAAATTTGAATAGTCTGCAGGAGAACCAGACCAAACCTCAATGGGTATTTTCTTATCAATGGCTGTGGAAGGAGACCTATTGATAAGGTGACATGCAGTGGAGACAGTTTCAGCCCAAAAATATCTGTTCAGACCTGCATTGGACAACATGCAACGGGCCTTGGAGATAATGGTCCTATTCATACGCTCAGCTACACCATTTTGTTGAGGAGTGCTAGGAACAGTGTAGTGTCTCACAATGCCTTGAGACTTGCAGTATGGCTTGAATTGTTTGGAGCAAAACTCTATACCATTATCAGTTCGAAGCTTCTTGACTTTCTTCTCAGTTTGGTTTTTAACCATAGTCTTCCACTCTTTGAAGGCAGAGAATACTTCTGACTTGTGCTTGAGGAAATAGGGCCAGACCTTTCTTGAATAATCATCAATAATGGTCATCATGTAACGAGATCCACCAAAGGATGGCTTTTTGGATGACCCCCACAAATCAGAATGCACATAATCAAGAATTCCTTCAGTTGTGTGAATTGAGGTGATGAACTTCACCCTTTTGTGCTTGCCGAAGATGCAATGCTCACAGAACTTCAGGCTTCCACTATATCCTTCAAGTAAACCACGCTTGTTCAGCTCTTCTAGACCAGACTTACTCATATGCCCTAGACGCATATGCCAAAGATTTGATGCATCAGAACCAGAAGCATCTTGAGGAATTACAGGGGCGGCATTGCCTGAGATTGAACTGCCACAGAGATAGTATAGTCCACTGGATTTCCTCAGGTCTGCCTTCATCACCACAAGAGAACCTTTGGTGATCTTCAAACAGCTATCTCCACATGAATAATGATACCCCTTACCATCAAAATAGCTCAATGAAATGAGATTTCTCTTCATCTTTGGAATGTATCTGACATCTGTCAATGTTCTGATCATACCATCAAATATCTTGATCTGAACTGAGCCAATGCCCTCTATCTTGCATGATGAATCATCATAACCAAGAACTGATCCACCATTGCTTAACGGCTCAAAGGAAACGAACCAATCTCTGTGAGGACACATATGATATGTGCAAGCAGTGTCAAGAATCCACTCATCAGTGGCAGCTCTGTGTCCAGTAGAACTGGCGACAGCATTCAAATGTCCAACACCTGTGTCAGCAGCTGTGTCACCGGTGGCTTCACGGTCTGTGTCACAGCTGAGGTGACGACCGGTGTCACAGCTGGAGCTGGCGCAACTGGTTTGATGCTCTGTGTCACAGGTGGGAAGACGACCTGTGTCACAGCTGTGACTGGTAGCAGAGTTTCCAGCAATGACCACCAAAGACTCGCCATCAGAGTTTGCCGAACAGTTAGCAGCAGCATTATCTTTTGGCTTTGCGTCTTTTCTCTGCTCCTTGTTCTTCAGCTTGTAACACTCTGAAATGTCGTGTCCATCACGTTTGCAATATCTGTAAAACTTTCCCTTTCCTCGGGACTTTGACCTGCCTCTCTGACCTGTGGCACAGGCAGAGCTTCTTCCACGACCAGAATTGGGGTTTTTCTTATCAGATCTGCCTCTGACAGACAAGCCCTCAGCATGTGAGCCACTTGAATCATCTGGCACCATCTGTCTCATCTTCTCCTTGGAATGCAAGGCCTCATAAACCTCATGCAAAGTGAGGGTATCTCTGCTATACAGCATGGTATCTCTAAAACCAGAATATGAACTAGGCAGCGAACACAAGAGAATCAAACCCAAATCTTCATCATCATAACTAACATCCAATGATGCTAGATCAGCAACAATCTCCTTGAAATTAGAGATGTGTTTAAGCAAGTTACCTCCTTCCGGCATCTTGTGCAGGAACAACTTTTGCTTGAGGTGCATCTTGCTGGTCAGATCCTTGGTCATGCAGATTGCTTCAAGCTTCAACCATAACGAAGCAGCATGTGTCTCCTGGAGAACCTCCTGCAGAATGTTGTTGTGCAGATGGAGTTGAATTTGAGAAACGGCCTTGCGGTCCTTCTTCTTCTCATCATCGGACCAAGAAGCAATAGCCTTCCCGCCAAAGAAGTCCAAGGCATCCTCATAATCGGCCTGAGCCAATAGAGCACGCATCTTGACTTGCCACAGAGAGAATCGAGTATCTCGATCAAGAAGCGGAAGATCAAACTTCATGGACGCCATCTCAAGAACGAGCAACCTGGGTTAGCTCTGATACCACTTGTTATGGGAGAGAATGGGATGTGTCCAGAGGAAGAGAGAAATCAGAGTAGCGAAAAAGAACGTGGCAATAGTCAAGCAAAGAACGCGCGCAGGAAACAGAGCACAAACACACAATCCAAGGCACACAAGAATTTTACGTGGAAACCCTAGAAAGGGTAAAAACCACGGACGCACGAAGACGTCAACTTCACTATGAATGAAGTCCTAACCCGTTAGGGATTTACAATGCTTGGCTTATCCCATAACGTCTACAGGGAAGGTATATATATAGTTACAGGTGGCTAAAGGGGTATCTGTGTTACTGCCTGTGACACAGCTGACTCACACAGGCAGAACACTTAGCATGCTAACACCTGACTCAGGTGAGTTAACCATATCTGTGTCAACTGCCTGTGTCACCGGTGGATATAACACCTGTGACACAGCTGGGTGACACCGCTGGCTGACACCGACAACGCAGAATGCCTTCTGCAAAGGGGGTGACAGGAATTTGAAGCAAACTCCAACAATATATACGCTGTAGCACCGTTGCCAGTGTCAAGGCGTACCGTAATAGGAGGAACCCATCACTAACTAGCATGCGTCGTAGGTTAAGTGACATGCTGCTACAAGAAAAATGGCGTTTCGCGCACACTATACTGCGCGCACTGCGTCGTCACACACTCTACCAGCTACTCTACTTGCATCTCTAACCTTTTTAGTTGAGTGGTTAAGGTACTAAAGCCAGCATGCGTATTTGGTAGCATCCGTAGCCGGCCAATATGCACACCGTAGGTTCAAAAATTCAAATACATATCTAAATATGTCGCAGTGCAGTGTGTATACTGTACAGTGAACTTACTTGTCGAACACCCTACCTACTAGTCCATTTGCATGTCATGTACGATCCCCTATTAGTTCCTGTGGTTTGTCACCCTTAAGGTACTTGCCGTGCATCACCTTTACCTTTTCTCGCGCGATCGAAGTGCACCTTCATACTTGCCAGCGATCGAGCCAAAAGCTAGTTCCACACGTAAGTGACAACCAGTAGTAGTGTATGCAGTTCAACCATCGATCACGCGTAACGAACAGTGAAACCACACAGCCGCTATACGTGCACGCGCTATATATAGCACGATCACCACCACGAAACAGTTATCGCCAGTTCACAACAACTCGTGTATCCTCAAGCTGCAGCTAGTTAGCTCCATGGAGAGCACGAGCATACCACGGAGTGCTGCATCTCGCATGCCATGCAGCCTCCAAACCCTCGGGCGCAACCTTCTGATCCACCGCCCCAAGAAAGCGAGGCCGCCACGGTGGCTCCTATGCAAGGCAACCGGCGGCCGTGTCGACCGCCGTGGCGTGCTCCTCGGCCTCGGCGGAGCCGCGGCAGCCGGGCTAGGCACGCACCGGGACGCGCTCGCGTCCCCCATCCAGGCCCCGGACCTCCGGAACTGCAACCCGCCCAACCTCCCCGACACTGCGCCGGACACCAACTGCTGCCCGACGTACAGCGCCGGCACCGGCATCGTCGACTTCAAGCTGCCGCCGGCCTCCTCGCCGCTCCGTGTGCGGCCGGCAGCGCACCTGGCGGACAGAGAGTACCTGGCTAAGTACGAGAGGGCAGTGGGGCTCATGAAGCAGCTGCCAGCCGATGACCCCCGCAGCTTCGAGCAGCAGTGGCGCGTGCACTGCGCGTACTGCGACGGCGCGTATGATCAGGTCGGGTTCCCGGACTTGGAGACCCAGATCCACAACTGCTGGCTCTTCTTCCCATGGCACAGGTACATGCACATGTCTTTGTATACACATGATCGATCAGCTTAATTTGCAATTGGTCACTAGTGTTCAGTAGCATGAGTACGTTTGGGTTGCACCTTTGCGCTTAACGCGCGTGCCGTCACTTCCGTTGTCCCTTGTCACTGCTTTGATGAACTGAACGCATACAGGTTCTACCTCTACTTCCACGAGAGGATCCTTGGTAAGCTCATCGGCGACGACACCTTTGCACTGCCGTTCTGGAACTGGGACGCGCCGGGCGGCATGACACTGCCGGCGATCTACGCCAACAAGTCGTCGCCATTGTACAACGAGAGGCGCAACCCCACCCACCAGCCACCGTTCCCGCTCTACCTCGACTACAGTGAGACGGACCCCAACATCCCAAAAGATCAGCTGATCGATCAAAACCTGAAGATCATGTACCGTCAGGCCAGTACCACCAATATAACACAAACTAATGAAAATTTACTGATGTCACGCTCGAAATTAGCTAACCTTCTGGACGTAATTATTGATCATTCAATAACGGAAAAACATGTACTGTTTCAGATGATTTCGAATTCCAAGAAAACGCAACTGTTCCTAGGACAGCCGTACCGCGCCGGCGACCAGCCGGACCCGGGCGCGGGCTCCATAGAGAACCTGCCGCACGGCACGGTCCACGTCTGGACCGGCGACCCGAGGCAGCCGAACCTCGAGGACATGGGGAACTTCTACTCCGCGGGGCGCGACCCGATATTCTTCGGGCACCACGGCAACATCGACCGCCTGTGGCACGTCTGGCGCGGCCTCCGCCCCAGCAACACCGACTTCACTGACCCGGACTGGCTCGACGCCAGCTTCCTCTTCTACGACGAGGAGGCCCGCCTCGTCCGCGTCCGCGTCCGCGACTGCCTCGACACGGCCGCCATGCGCTACACGTACCAGGACGTCGGCTTGCCGTGGCTCAACGCCAAGCCGGCCAAGAAGTCCGCCGGGACACCGGCGGCCGCCACGGGCGCCCTCCCGGCCACCCTGAACAAGACCGTGCGGGTGAGCGTGACGAGGCCCAAGGTGTCGAGGAGCCGCAAGGAGAAGGACGAGGAGGAGGAGGTGCTGATCATCGACGGGATCGAGATCGCCGACCACTTCAAGTTCGTCAAGTTCGACGTGTACGTGAACGAGTCCGAGAGCGGCGGGGACGGCACAGCGGGGGCGGAGTGCGCCGGGAGCGTCGCGCTGACGCCGCACATGATCCGGCCCAAGAAGAAGAAGGGCTCCGTCAAGACGGTGGCGAGGTTCGGCATCTGCGACCTGCTGGACGATATCGGTGCGGACGGGGACAAGACGATCGTCGTGTCGATCGTGCCGAGGTGCGCCGGCGAGTTGGTCACCGTCGACGGGGTCAGCATCGGCTACGCCAAGTGAAGTACGGAGTACCATATGTACTGTACTACGCAAGATAGCTATGATGAGTGGTCGGTGTGCTAGCTGTACGTACGTGTATATGTCGGGTATTGCACGTACGTATACGTATTTCTAATGATTTCAAATAAGAAGAAGTGGAATGGGTCGTGTTATGATGTTGCAAGTATCATGAAGGATGGAACTAGGCAAGTACGTAGTTCCCATAGACGAACGTCTATGTGACCCGAACATGTGAGGCCTGGACGAGCATATCACGCCTGCAAGCATCGCGTGCCCGTATTAATCAAGCGCACGAACGAACGAACCTACGGCCGCTTCAGAAGCACACGTTCCATGGCTCTCCACTGCCTAGCGCATGGCAATAGGGAGCTATATGCGGTGGATAGACGGCCAGCCGCATGTCCGACGAAAGCAAGTATTTTTGTTTCCATCCCTTGATTTTGGACAGCTATTTCGTGTTAGCTGTTGGCTGCCCTGAGCAATTCAGGGTGTTGGGAGCAAATATGCATTCCTCTCGCTTTTCTAGCATGCATTTAAAATGCAGCATCATTACTTCTAAACAAAACAAAGAAGAAAAATGTAGCATCAACCTTCAAGTGTACGTATAACAGAACTCCAAGCTGGTGAAAGAAACATTCTGTAGAAAATATGTTTGATATAATTCACCTGAAGTAGCGAGAAAGTTTAGTTCCCGTCGAATAGAACAAATACCACACAGGATTTACTTTTGCTCAGGGATCCATCTTTTCACATCGGGTGAACTTTTAGAGATTGCTTCTGCATGCACTTGTTTTTGTTTTTTCGAACAATTGCCAACACCGTGCGTGTATATATACATGAAGAGCAAATCATGTCGTCAACACAGATCAACAGGGCAGGCTTTGAACAACATCCCTTCACGGAAAGAATGATAATTTATCACAAACCAAATTGAAAAGGAACAAGTATAATTAGACCAATCTATCGAGCCACTGGAAGTCTAGTACTGCTGACTAATCCTCCTTCGCCGTGCGGCTTGAAAAGCCACTCATACCACTCCAGCTCTTGTGCCACGATAGCAACACTGGTTAGGTGTTAAACCTAACAGACACCTAGGTTTATCAACGACCACCGATCAAAAAACAACACAACATAATTTTAGGTAATATATTGGTGCAATACGGGTTATTGCATTGGAGCAGAGTCATCCCTAATCTCTTTTTTCGGCGCGAGTCATCCTTGCGCAAGGATCATTAATCTTCGCTCTATGTCTCCAATTTTGTTAGATCTTCCTTTATTTGATGGATTTGCGCCTAGATAGTAATCCTAGATTTGGGAAAATTCAAGGCCTTTTTATTAAAAAAAACTTCATAGTAAACATTTCAATTCCATAAAATGGAAAAAAATTACCCCGGAAGAGGCCATCAACGTTCTTCCCTTCCATAGGCTCCACCACGTGTAATGACCAAATCATGATGATCTTTTCTTCCTTTCTTTCGTTACGCACTTGTTCACCTTCTGCCAACTCTTCCACTGTTGCTTTCTTTTACTTGAACGAGCCACGTCTCTGTGGTATCACAATCCGATGTTTCGCTTCACTCCAAAATGGTGCATTTGGGATCTGAAATCAGTCGCCAAACAGGCTGTGGCGTGAAGTAGACTACAGTTCTAATTTTCTTCACGTTCGTTGGAGAACTACTGTCACCAGCAACGATGACCATAGGCGTTAGGACCTACATAAACTCCCATTAGCAATAGCCCTTTGGGTTGCGATCTGACGGCAACCGCTTTATGTGACAGAAGACTGGTAGGTGGTGCTGACTTCGCCAGCGCCGCTCGGAGGGAAGGAAGGGGGTCAAGTCCGTGCCTCTGCACGGCAACGCCGGACACGCGCGGCGCTGATCAATTCACACCTCGCCGTCGCGGTTCGATCCGTCGCGCTCGCGTGGTGCCGGTACGCGCTGTACTACTCTTGTATAGCAACTGTTCTACCGTGATGTCGGAATTAAAACGTATAAAGATTTGCCCGCGATCTACCACTGGCTAGTGGACGGATTTGCTGACATCGGTGCATCTCTAAATTGTTAGAAAATTAGAAGAATGAGCGTTTGATTCGTGATTCGTCTGAACCACGGCGTTCCTCTTGCACTAGCATGATGTGCAAAGTACCCATGTGCCAAAAACACACGAGATAACCAATAAACAAAGAGTAAATGAATATAGACTATCCATTTGTTGAAATTTAACGGTTCATCTTGTCTGGTACTCTAATACCAGAATTATGGAGTACCACCTCTAAACACTTGGGAAAAAATAGGGAGTACCCTAATATTAGGGTTAAAACTGGAATTACCCTAGTCCCCAATTCCATTTTGCCGAATTTTTTCAATCCGCCTAAACACCCCGCCCGCCCTCATCATCGGCGTCCAGCCGCCGGCGCCCCGCCCGCCCTTGCCCGCCACGGCTGCCCACGCCCGCCCGTGCTGCACCGGCCGCCCTCGCCCGCCACGGCCGCCCACGGCCGCCTCGGCCGGCCCCGCCGAGTGCCCGCGTCTGTGGGGAGAGGCGGAGGCACACGCCCGCGGGGAGAGGCGGAGGGGCGGGGGGAGGAGAGGCGGCGGCCTGCGCCCGCGGGGAGAGGTGGAGGGGCAAGGAGAGGAGCGGCGGCCGCGTGTGCTCGCACGGAGAGGCGGCGGCGCGGGGGGAGAGGAGCGGCGGCGCTGGTTGCTCCGGCAGCCGCGTGCGTCGGCGAGAAGAGGCGGCGGCCGGGTGGAGAGTAGGCGTGACGCGCTGGAGCAGCGGGAGCAAGAGTCTATTCGGGAGGAGAAAGCTAGCAAAAGTGAAAAGTCTATTCTGCCTTTACAGATGGACGGTCAGATTTTATTGGTACTCTAATTTTAGTTTAAAGAGTACCAGGGTACAGTAAAAAAGCTCTAAACAAAACATGGGAACACCATATGAACTATGCCCAAATGGAACGTTCGCTCAATCCTATAGCTAATTGGAAAAATATTTAGTTGAACTTTGTATTAAACCATGTTCTATTTCTATTTTTGAAATTATTGGTAAAAAGAGGTTTTTGAAAACGGGAAGTGGACTATTCTGTTGCGCCAGCCCAATAACTAGGTAGTGGACTAGTGGTGGCAATAAACAGACAGCTAGAAGTCGCCCGCTAGACATGTATCTGCTCCGTGGGAGTCTACCGTGAGGTTACATCACCCAGCTCCACATGAAGTTTCTAGAATAATCCCTAAGTCGCAGATTCTCAAGTCACCACCCCTCTCCATAAAAAAATTCAAAACTTCGAATGAGAAAGTTACATACTAGACATTGAAAATTTTAAATTGGAATATTTTATATTCAAACTCGTTTCAAATTAACAAGTTGAAATTCAAAATTCATACAAATAAATGTGAAGAATTAAGTGAAAATGAAATAGAAAAATGTGTTGTGAAGGCGTAGCAATGAAATAGGTCATTGACGCGGAGCAAACAACCAGCAACAGGGGTTGCAGATGAGCCAGGTGTAGTAGGTGACTAACGGTAGGTTATCATAATCCACCAATATGCCAAAAAGAACTTAACACTAAGTCGGTTTCTTGGCATTTGGAACAACTTTAATATATTTTGTTGTCGTTGTCGGAAATGACTTAGAGAGAGGGAGTGTGTGTCGAGGACGGGCAAATTGTCGAGAGTGTCAAGTAATAAAATGGTGTGAAAGACGACCGCAATGGTGGGTGTCGACCACTAACATGAGTGACAGGACGATGTTTTTTAAACCGGATTCGGTCTCGAGGAGGCGTAGTCCCGTTGTGGGGTGCAGCTATTAGATCCTCAGATCCTCGGTTAGAGTAGCGTCATTAGACTTTTTAGAAGAACTTATCTCACTCCGACGGATGAGCCCTACAATACTATAGAGACCTCTTGGGGAACTAGGCCACATCTAGGAGAGGTAAGAGCTTGTATCTCAAGTGAGAGGTGAGTTACAAATAATCCATAATGTGCCTTTTATAGCCCAAGGGATGGGGACAAAAGACCCACATGTCCTTGGTGGGAGGAAAAATCAAGGGTATTTTAGTCTATTTGGTCTATATACTTGGTTAATGAGGGAGAGGAATCTTGGTTTATGGTGCATGATAGACCATAGGCTTGTTGCTAACTTGAAGTTGACTACTCTTCATATTTGTACTTTCTTCTTGTTCTCCTTATCGATCTACATTGTCTTGACGATTAATGATTATTGGTGTTTGCTCTATTATTATAACATATTTGTATGTCGATGGTTCAAAATATGATTTATACTAACAAAGTCTAAAGCCACCTCAAAAATACACGTAGAATCTATGCAACTATAGCGAGCAGAAAATACAATGCACACCGTAGAGAAAGAAACACCTTTTTATATGCAGTGATGCTGAACAGAAATACAATACACATTGTTCTGCAGTCTCTAAGAATTTCACTATAATTTTTAGTTATAATATACTAACAAAGATAATACAACATTCAAAATATGAATGAATTTTGTATGAAAATACTTTTCTTTCAGCAAGAGGATTCCATCCTCGTCTATCATCACTGCACAAAATGATGAGAATGTAAGGGAAGGATCCGCGGAATTGCGCACCAGAAAATCTGGTCTAGATTCCGGGGATCAGATGGGGCGAGGTGGACGGGAGTGGCAGCCGCAGGTCGGGCCGAGAGGAGTGGAGGTGGAGTGCAGTGGTGGTGGCGTTCGCGGCTTTGCCCCTTGACGATATTCACAACGATCCAGGTTTGGCTTTCCTCTCAGGGCTCTGCCTAACTCTCACCAGAACCGATCCTATCCATGGGAAGCATCGAGTGCGACATGTGGCAAGTCGGCTGGACGGCCCTCACGGCAGACGGCAGCTTGGCCCCGCAGTTCGAGCACACGATACTTATCACCGAGACCGGGCCAGAGATCCTCACGAAATGCTAGCAAGATCGGTCGGTGCCCATTTGCCACGGTGATTTCCCCATACGTAGACTTTTGTGCCGGAGTGTGTAATTGTTTTGCTGTAGAAAGTACGTAAAACTGCAATGGTAATTTTCGGTAGAAAGGTTGCTAGGCTTCTTCTGAGCTTTGTCTTCTCGATCTGTTGCTTCGTCGAACGTGCAGCGCGCCTGCCGGGACACGGGCGTGGGTCACATGCATCCATAAAATTTCAAGTGAAAATTCGATCCACAAGACAAAAAAATAAAAAGTACAAATTTATCGATGAATAATACTAAATAGCACCGGAACACTATTAATTTAAATTTAGTATTATTTAGTCTTTTTTGCTTTTTGATGTGTTGATTGAATTTTGACCTGAAATTTTATGGTATACTAGATGCATGTTGAGTGATTGTTGTCAAGAGAATATGAATTTTTCATGATCTTTTAAATAGCAAACCAGGGATGTAGTGCACAAGGGCACCTAAGCTGAACCCAAGTGCAGGTTCATGACTCATGTGGGCCATTTGGTTGGAGGGATGCGGTGCCACGCACGAGCGGGTCTTGATTTATCCGCATCGCTGGATCGAACGGACAAAAATTTCTCTCTTTTAAAACGTATGTGGAGTATACACATATATCTTTTTGTGTGTATCATGGTGCCAGGGGCGGAGTTTGGTTGGGGTCAAGGTGGACCTCCCCCCCACCCCCTCCCCCTCCCCCTCTCCCTCGCCCCTCAATATTTGTGCAATCCTATTGAATAATAGTATCGTTTTGGAGATGATTTGATGATTAGTTTTAAAATAACTCTATTTAAATCTGTCTAGTTTATACCTTGGTCCTCTTTGAATTTTCCTCTAGGCTCCGCCACGGGTGCCTGCTGCAATGCATGTGCATACCTGGTCAGTTGGTTTCTTACTTCGTTTTATGCTGCCAGACCTTCTCTTTGCCCTCCCCTTTTGGATGTGATTGCCGTTGGTGAATGCAGGCAGAAACTCTCTTAAACGTATACATGCAGCTGAAGCACGTCGATCGGTACCCGATTATGGTGCCTAATCTCTGCGGGAGTGATTGCAGCAGGATGGACGGTGATATGTGATCACTGAACAGCGACATGAAAAGGGTACAAAAACTTCATCATTTACGCGAGCCCAGAAAAACCAATATTTAAGAATGAAAGCCAACATCTCATCGTAATTCGTGAGAAGATTGCTCGTTAAAGCCCGCAAACTACATTCTCCTAACTCGTTTGCTTATGTTATGACCAAGGGTCCCTGCCATATCTCCCAAGTTCTGTTAAATTCTCCATCTGTGATGTCGATGGTGAATTCAGATGTGCGTATCAGCCTGTGACAGGATCAGAGAATTTGATCTTCACTTTATTCCTCACATGAGCAGAAAATAAACTACAGAGAGCAACGACCCTAAAAATCTAAATGTCAACTTACAAAATATGTACATCAAGATTACAGAGCCGTAAAATGGGACCTATTTGCATCGTACATGTTTGAAAAATTCTAGACTCTGGTCGGAATGAGCTTCCTGCGTCTCACATTCAACGCGTCTGCATGGTTGCGAACTCTCAGTCACTGGACAAAGGGAAGAGAGCTCTTCTTCGCCTCTTGCAGACACCGGAGATGTAGATGCTCATATTCTTCTCATTGCCCTTTCGGCTGCCCAAAAAGGGCATACAGTGAGATGTCGGCATGTCGCAGAGACCTGGCAAACCTACTCCCAGAAATTCGTTTGTTCTCCCTGTCAGTGAAGTCTCAGTTTTTGCGAGCAGAATGGTATAGTTCCATGTAGTCCAGAGCAGGTCGGTTCCATGACCAATCTTGCTCCATGACCCTCTTGCAGAGGGAATGGAACCAATCACGAGTGTCGTACCATGTGGTGATCGCCCTGAAATGGCGCGAGGACAGGAGGAATGAATAACGTTGTACCATTACAGTGCATGCAACTCCGATGGGTTATACTTGCCTGTCAAGAGCATAATCTACACCATTGCTGTCAGCTCCTTCAAAACTGAATCCATTCGGCTCAAGGCCTTGTTCTTGAGCCCGATCCTTATCATCATCGACGTCAAAAACAGTGTCATAAAGGCCTGCACATTGTATGGCATTCATTTTACTGCTAATTAGAAATACAAAACAATGCAATGTCATGGAGATATCAAGATGTCAATATACCTCCAGTTTTCCGTACAATAGGAATAGACCCATATCGCATAGCAATAAGCTGGGTTAAACCACAAGGTTCGAAAAGGGAAGGAACAAGAATGAAGTCGGCACCAGCATATATCTACAACAGGACCATAAATTTTAGTACAAATCAGCTTTTTTGTTCTAATTTATGGGGCTATTGGCAGATGATGTCAAACTTACCAAATGCGATAGTGGCTCATCATATGTTAAACAAAGCTTCACCCGCCATCATATTCACCATGCAGTTTACTAGCTAAGTTAGTAAAGTCACCTTGTATGCGATGATCTGGAGCTGACCCTAGCAAAACCACCTATTAAAGAGACGCAATGTGTTTTAGATTCAAAAAATTGCAGAAAGGATAACTTACAAGAAAGAATGCATAAGAAGCCTGCAAGCAAACATAGGTGTCATTCATGAGCAAGAGACAATACCTGCCCATTGCGTTCAAGAGTTCGAGAAATTGCATGTTTGATAAGGTGAATTCCTTTCTGGGCTGTCAGACGACTGATGATTCCGACAACAGGGGCATCAGTTTGCTGTAATCCAAGCTTCTCCTGCAATGCCTTTTTTGCAGCACTCTTGCCCTCAACAACATTCTCAGAAGTATAATGGACCTGAAATAGAATGCAAAATAGAATTGAGCTCGCAACAATGGTACTGAAACAGATAATTCAATAATTAATCTACATCCATCATAAGTACCAGCATGCTAGTGTTACAAAGAAAGTTCAAATTAGTTGCAATTGAGTTATTTAACTTCACGTAGCTGGAGATATTCCAAACCATCCAGGCAACTTAGCAAAACAAATGTGCTGTTCTAGAATAGACTAAGCATAAATGTAATTAGAGCTGCGCTCTTCACATATTTTACAAAGTGCAAGCAGATAATAAATGCACAGTTATGAAATATGATGAATATACTCAATGATGATTAGTGTACCGGGATAAATTTGTCGTTATATGGATCCCAAATATCTGAATCAATTCCATTACGAATGCCATGGAATTTGAAATAGTGAGGAGCAATAGCACCATGTCCTGACACTTCCTTTGAATATGTGTACGAAACCTGCAAGGGATGGCCAAAACAGTTTAAAATAGACTATAAGAAACACATTTCAGCAATGTTGAAGGATTTGCACAACAAACATGATGATAAAGCAAAACATAGGTACTCACGGTTGTAGCCTTATCACAGTGTGTCATTGCTTTGCCAATGTGGTGTGCTCCAAATTCAAGATTGTGGATGGTAAATACAACCCGACCATTTGTCAGCCCATTATGAGCATATTGTTGCTTATATAGCCAAGCAACTGGAGCACTTGACCAATCATGACAATGTATTATATCCTGTCAGGATGACAACACATGAGGTTATGAGAACTTACAGTGGAAAATGCAAGCAACAAGGTAACAACAGTATGAAAGAGGTGATCAATGATAGTCACAGATCAGATTAGCAGCTGCCTGAAATAAATTGGTGATGAACAGAAATTGAAAGTTGCTCCACCGTTAACACAAGACAAGATCATAGAACAAATTGCCATTGATGCACAACCAGCATGAGAAAAGAGCAGAATGTCCTAGGAAAAGACCTATATAACCCTCAGAATTGTAAAAATAATATTGCGAGACATATCTTGTACTTACTGGAGAAGAACCGCTCTGGAGGAGAAACTCCAGAGCAGAATGACAGAAGAAGCCAAATCTACTTTCATCATTCTTTCCATAGACGCATCCCACCCAAAACATCCTGCCAAAAAGAAATGTTAAAATAGCCCTATTTTGTGAAGTCTTTCCTTGAAAGAGCTTACAAAGGACATAGTCCCCCCAGCATTAAGATCCATACTGGGGAGCAAAATCCATTCATTTACTAACTAAAAAATAACATAGTTTGTTTTGGTTGAAGCCTCTATACATCTCGTATATCTGTGTACTAGCATAGCAATTTGCAACAATTCATTTTGAATAAAAGTTGAGAACAACAGTAACATATGATCTATAATTAAGTTGGATCACAACTCAAGTCACACTCAACTCAGTAGAATAACCAGTAAAAACAAGAGGCACACAGCAATACAAAGATAACAACTAAAGTGAAAGCAAAGGAACCAACCTAACTTAAAATGAAAATTCTGCATCTCATAGTTAGCATTACTCTAGTACAAAAGGTCACTCTTAGATATGATGTACACAACAACAACATTCAAGATTTATATGATGCTAGCATTAACAAGAATGTGTCTTTCATCACAAAAAAAAGGAGTGCCTTTGCTCTAAGCTCTATCCAGTATCAACCTGGGCTTACAACGTAATGGAAGATCTTGTGCTAAAACACAAGATAAGAGACTACTCGTGATAATCATCAACAAAGTGGAAGAAAGAGAAAAGAGACAATGCAGTTAATAACAACCGATAAATAGTATATATTAGCCAATGTGGAGTACAAGGTGCCGCATACCCATTCTGTGGTTCCAGGAAATAAACAGGGATGTCTTCAACCTTTCCAGACCATACTTTAATCTCTGTACCACTCCAAGTAAAACTTTGACAGCAATGTAAATCCTTCACCTGCACCAAAAGAATGGCAACTTAATGAGGAAAATGACAATATTGACAAACACCATCCACACCTATCAAGCAAGCACACAAAACTCTCCACACAGACAGAAATACTAGTAAAAATAAAAGCTGCTACAGATTAATATGCAGCAAAAAAAAATCACTTATAATTAGTTTTAACAGAGGTGCTTCAATGCTCTCCCCAAAATGAAAAGCACATACTTTTAAAGCATGTAGAGATTTGCAGCCACCCATTACTCCACTGCTAACAGTTGTTTCAATATTTATGTGATTTAGTTTCTGGGGAAGCTTTGGGACTCCAAGGAACTCCAGCACAATTATATGCAGACGTACACACAGTGTCACAGTAGAATTGCGTGCTATTAACTAGTATACTTCTGTAGCAAAGCCACTACAAGACAGAACAGGAAAGCAATAAAAAAAAAGACAAGGATGAAGTACAGTATAGAACTTACATTGCTTAGGTTTAAACAGTCATACTTCGGAAGAATAACCTCAACCTTGTGGCCTAAATCTTGAATAGCTCGTGAAAGACTCGTAACAACATCGCCAAGACCCCCAACCTGTGACAACATTGGTCATTATTGAGTATGTCATCATTTTGTGTACCAAAAAATATGGAAAGAAGTGCCTTTACCTTTGCAATAGGAGCCATTTCTACTGCAATATGCACAATATGCATTGGTGGCTCCTTTGCAGTGGAATCAGACACAGGAATATGATAGTCCATCCCATTCCTGTTGTCATATGTTCCACCTTTCTCTGACTCCGAGAAAACAAAGTCCATCATATATGCATCCAAAGGAACCCTAACTGGAAAATGAACAGATCACTTAAAAGAGGTGGAAAAGCACTCATAATACAAAATTTGTATATGCTATTTGAAAAGCACTGACTGTACGTACTATCATAAATACTGGCAACAAGCCTACAATAGTCCAAAAACAAGTCATGCAAAGAAGCCGGACTGAATTTGACATAAATTTGAAGTTTGAAAAAAAGGAGGCTCTGTTTTACTTTTTATCAGGATTTTCATCCTCATCAGATTGTTTCTGGTACCCAGGGAGGAAGAAGTAATTTGAACTCATCTGGCAGAAGTCTAAAGAGCTTAAACTAGGTGTATAGGAGCATATCCATCCTCCTAATTCAAGAACTCCATCACCATATAATACAAACCAAGCAATTTGGCTGAAAGTTTTCTGAAGACAAATATAGTGGTACTTGATTGTTATATTAGTATGGGAAATGCATTCAAGAAAAAGACACCAGTAAGCACACGCACTTACACACCTGTAGCTTGTAAGTGTGAACCATTTCCTGCATTCACCATCTTTTGCGGCGGCAAAGGTCCACTTGGATGAGTCCAACGGTTGAAGGAACATCTGAACCAAACTTCTGGCCTTCCTTTCAGCACTGTGTTAGAAGGATTGTATAGAACATCCACGGTGGTTCCTGCACGTACTTCAAGTGGATCGGTATACACGATGTGTTTCTGTGAGAGAAGAAACTCTCTCATAGTCTTTTCCTTCATCTCAGCTTTCATTTTTGCAGTTATCTCAGCCTATTGAAACCAAACAAAAGATACGTCAAAAGATCCTCCTTCTGATGTGTTGTTGAAACAGTGCCAAAAAAAAATCCAACAAAGAGAAGAAAGGCAAAATATAGTTTTTGTTTAATTAGTCAAGTACAAATAGGTATAATGCTCCTGGTTTATATGCAACGATTATCTTGAACTAACCTTTCTCCGACCAGCATCCTCCCTTTCTTTTCTTTCTCGCTGAAGCCTTCTAAATATCCTCTGCTCTTCTTCCACCCAAAATAAATCATCAGATATGTTATTTGAAACAATAGCATGGAAATCTTGTTTTCCATTGTTATCATAATTCCTTGCACTCCCAGGCGGTCCATCAGCAAAAACCCAGTCCAACACCAATGCGCTTTCAGGTAAAGTAACTATACAGGGAGTAAAGTCAGGTGTAAACTATATGTATGATAGGCAAAAGAGCAAGCAAACAAGCACATGAAGATGGATCTTCAAATTCATTCACAAGACAGAACATGTACTTGAGGAAACAAATATCAGTAGGTAATTTCAAGGCATATACAATTTCCAGGTTACCATGCTTCGTTTATGTGTGGGAATATTTATTAACTCATTGCAGTGCCAGAAGAAGAAAATTTACGCCATAATTAAATAGCCATATTATGATATTATGAATCCTAAGGGATGAAAAGTGTGAATCAACATACCATTTGCATACCACCAATCACCATCTTTTGCATAAGATTTGACTAGTCTTTCAGCAATAGAGAGACCATCAGTCCAGTTGTTGTAACCGCCATGCAACCAAATCTCAGTGTTATGCATTAATGGTCTCGAGCTTCGGTTATAGTATAATCTGACCCTATCCCCTCCTCCGTATGTGTTAGGCTCTATATACCATAGATTATCGGCATATCTGCTGGCTGAACCCAACACATGGTGCACTTTATTCTTTGTGATCTCAACCTCTTCTTTTGCTTGTGCCCTGTCAGCTTCCATTGCGGCCCTTTTTTCCTCCTTCTGACGCTCCTCCTCAGCCTGTCTTTCCCTTTCAGCTTCTTCTGCAGCAAGCCTTTCGAGTTCTTTTTGCTTTTCTTCAACCAAGAAGTCTTCAAATGAGTGTTCATCCATGTCACTTTGTATTTCTAGGACGAAATCATTATAACTGTTATTTTCATAGACAGTGTCACCATTAAAGAACACAAAGTCTAATCTGTATGCCTGCTTGGGTATGTAGAGTTTGCAACACCACCAATCCCCCGTTAATTTACTTCTATGCATCTTTTCAGTAAAAAGGTTCCATCTCCAACCATTGAATGCCCCTTTGATAAGAATATCGGGCTCACTGGCTAAGGCTGACATGCTACGGTTTAAGTAAAGATCAATAACTGAATCAGCTTTCACTACTTCAGGAAAAACAAAACACTTATTCCCGATCGAATAATTTTCATCAGCAAGCACTTCAAGCCTTCGCATTAGCACTTGTAGATCCACAACATCCTGCACTGGTCCTTGCATCTCTGGTCCATGCCGTCCTTCATCCTCGGTTGTCCTCAGTTCATGACCAGCAACCAAAGGCTCTCCCTTGGCATCTCTACTTATCCCCACGTCATCTTCTGATAAAGCAAGTTGTGCCACCTCAAGATTCTTGCTGGTTGTCTCTTCCACTGCCTCTTCGGTGATGGGTCCTTGCATCTCTGGTTCATACTGTCCTTCATACTCGGTTATCCTCAGTTCATCACTAGCAACCGAAGGCTCTTCCTTGACATCTCTACTTGTCCCCACGTCATCTTCTGATAAAGCAAGTTGTCCCACCTCAAGATTTTTGCTGGTTGTCTCTTCCACTGCTTCTTCAGTGATATCCTGCTCACTGACTGTGGTTTGTTTCCTTGAATCTTCTCCAGTGACACCAACAACTGACTGGTTTTGTCCGTGAACACCAACAGTTGATATGTCTTGCTCACAGAAACTAATTACCGATTTTTCTTGTTCATGGACACCAATAATTGATTGGTCCTGTCCTCGAATGCTAGCAAGCGATGAATGCTCAGGTTTTGAACCCACCAGTGCACTTATTTTAATACGGTACTCATCAAGTTCTCTGTCAATTGACTCAACATCCATGGATGTGGAAGATAATGCTGGAGACTGCTTTTGGTCGACCTCTTTTTCAGTCTCAGCATCATCCACTCCCTCCAGTGACACACTGCTGGAAACATTTCCTGAGAAGTCCACCTCAGATGATCCTTCTGCAGCACCTGTCTGCTCTGTTGCTTCATTACTTAGCATCCCATTGCTTTTGCCAAAATCACCTTCATCAGTGCTGCTCTGTTCAATCTTCTCCGTGATGGATTCAACAGCAGGTTTTGGGGCATATCCTCTAGAAGCAGTGCCTTTGGGCTTAGGAGTTGATGATCTCCTTGGATTCCTCTTAGGATAATCTGAGTAATGCAATTGTTATGAGAACATGAGCTACGCAGTAGGGCCAACAGACTCAAATACTGACTCATAACAATATCATTCCTCAAACCTGAACTTGCTACCATGCACCGAACAAGCCTGCTTCTTGTAAATCTGCTGCACTTTACGATAGACTGGAAAAAACAAACAGAAAATGGGTCGATGTAAGATTACTGATCAGACACCTCGTGTGGTATAAAAAGATGAGAATTGCTCTCATACCACTAAGTTTTGTATCACTTTCCAAAATAGCACTCAAACAACACATTTCTCTAAAATAAAACTCAATTCAACTTCTGTTACACCAAAATAGCACTATAGTCTACTTCCATCTCACTCCCGTTAGTCAACAACATGGTCAAAATCCCCCTTCCCCTGAATACCCACCTCACTCTCTTCCCAACCCACCCACGAGCCCTACCAGGCCGGCGGCGCAACGCCTCCACTTCCTCTCTCCCGTCCCGAGCAGCGCTCCCCCTGACCTGAGCGGCAGCCTCCCCGACCCGAGTAGACGCGGCGCAGTGCGGCGAGGCGGCCTCCCGAGCCGGGCGCGGCACGGCGAGGCTGCTTCCCGAGCGGGCCGCGGCACGGCGAGGCGGCCTCCCGAGCGGCGCGCCTTCCCCATCCCGAGCAGGCACAGCGTGGTGCGGCAGCCTCCCGAGCGGAGCGCAGTGCGGCAAGACGAGGCGGCCTCCTGAGCAGGGCGCGGCGAGGCGAGGCTGAAACTTCTGCTCTGCGCACATCAAGTAAGCAAGGTACTCAAGCTAGTACTTCAAGCCCAATGACAAGGCAGAGGGCAGCAGCCATTGCAAGTGTTTCTACACCTTGTGCATCAACTAGGAGCAAGAAGGCTGCTGCTAGTCCTATTCAAAACAATATGTAGTGCATGAATTATGATCTTTTGGACAATTTGTGTAGACTGTTATGTACTTGTGAACCCTCTTATTTGGTCTTTTATGTGCTTCTCAACTATGAACACTTGAAAAGACTTTTGGGATTGTAGTATGATGTGGTATAGTTATGGTGGCATGATGCTATTATCAAGTTGTGTATTATAATGTTTTGTGTTGCTATTTAGTTGTTGTGAAAATGTTGCCAAATTGAGGCAAAATGCTGCTGATGTGGGCCAGGTCCTATGGCAAGCAACCAAACACAACAATAGTTTGAGCAAGCCACGCTTACTATTTACACAAGTGTTTTAGCAATCCCAAGCTTCTGCAAAGTAACACTGCAATTCACAATAAAATTTATTCCGAAAATGGTCAATTAATAAAAATTAGAAACATCAAGAGAAACAGCTCAAGTTACAAATTTGTCATCAGCCGACGATTTTCTTGTGACAATGGGTCTCTCTACAGCAAGCAAACAATTGCATAGCTTAATCACTCATGGAGGATATCCAGCCCACAGAAAGAAGAGACCACAGGATTAGAGTTTACAATCTCTTCTTTCTTCTTGAAGATCCCAAAGGGTAATCAACCATGTGAAGTATGAATTGCTTAAGTGATCAACTTCTAAATCACTGATCATGCAATCAACTCCTAAATCCCTGATCATGCAATCGATCTTGATAATTCGATTTTTGCAACTCCATCTTCAAGGACGAGGAGAGGCTATCCTAGACACCCCATATACTCTTTTTCTAATGTTGGTTACTAACCTATCTGCGACCTCAACATCAGTTTCTTCATCATTTTCAAGCTTGTGCAACTCTTTCGGATCTTTACACTCCTTCAGAACATTTGAAATGGCCTGAGCTTTCTCCAATATTGATTTTCTCTTTTCTTTAGCATCATCACCTTCCTTCTCCCTGTAGCTGCCAGGTAGCTTTGTAGAATGTGGTACTGAGCGCATTAGATCGTTCAACTTCTGGACGAGTTCAACCAAACCGAGCCGCTTGAGCTCTTTCATAAGCATTCGGTAAGTGATATACTGGGGCACAAGCCCTCTCCTAAACATGTCCTCAAACTCCGCACATGCTTCCTCAAACCGATGGCTTCGGCAAAGCAAATGTATCAGCATGGTGCTTGTTGCCAGATCAGACTCAAAACCATTAGTTCTCATCTCATTTATCATCTGCACCACTAATTCAAGCCGGTTCGCCTCGCACAGCATCTTGATCAAGAGGTTGTAAGTGATCTGGTCAGGTGCATAGCCATTGTTGACCATCTTGCTATAAAGTTTCATCCCCAGCTGAATATTGCCATTCTTGGCAAAGAACACGAAGAAATAATTGTACGTTTTTGCGGTCGGCAAGATGCCCCTCCCCATCATCACCTTGAGCACACTGCTAGCCCCAGCAAGGTCCCCATACTTGCAGTGACCCAACACGAGCGAGTTGAATGTGGAGATATTAGGCGCGACGCCGTAGAGAGGAAATTTCTCGAGCAACTTGTAGGCGTCCCGAAATCGGCCAGCCTGCGCGAGAGCGTACACGATGGGGTTGCAGGTTAGCAGATTCGCCTCGATTCCCTCCTCCCGCATTTCGTCAAGATGACACACTGCCTGGTCCGGCCGCTGCATCAGACAGGCCGCCTTGATGAGAGTCCCGTACGAGACCACCGTCGGGCGCACGCCCGCCAGACGCATCTCGGCCCAGAGCTTCGCCACCTTGTCCAGCCGGCGGGCGCTGGACCAGCCGTCCAGGAGCATGTTGTAGGTCCGTTCGTCGGTCGCAGACAGGGCCCCCTCCTCGCGCCGCCACCGGTCGAGGAGCTGGCAGGCCGCGCGCGGGTGGCCTTCCTTGCAGAGCGCCCCGACGGCCATGTTTAGAAGGAAGGTCGCGGCGGGAGAGTCATCACCATCGACCGTGTAGCGATCAGGGTGGCAGCGGAGGAAGTGGAAGGCGCGGAGTGCGGCGGTAGGGCGGCCGAGGCGGGCGTAGCGGCGGACGAGCGGGGCGAAGGCGGCGAGTGGAGGGAGCGGAGATGAAGGTGAGAGGAGGAGGCGCCAGGAGGCGGCGAGGAGGCCGCGGGAGGCGAGGAGGGAGACGGCGGTGGCGGAGCCGACCCAACGGGCGAGCGCGGGGAACGCGGACTCGGGGAGGGTGTTGAGCGACTGGCGGAGGTAAGGGAACAGGGCGGGGTCCGGGTTGATGCCGGATGAGGAGAGGCGGTCGGGGTCCGCGTCGCTGAGGATGGAGACGACGGTGGCTGCGGCAGCGGCGGAATCGTTGGGAGGGACGGAAGCGGGGAGCCGCACCGGCCTGGCCAGCATTTCGTTTTTTCCGGATGTGCGACCGGGGAAGGGGGATTTTGACTATGTTGTGGACTAACGGGAGTGAGATGGAAATAGACTATAGTGCTATTTTGGTGTAACAAGTTGAATTGAGTGCTATTTTAGAGAAAGGTATTGTTTGAGTGCTATTTTGAAAAGTGATACAAAACTTAGTGGTATGAGAGCAATTCTCTCCCTAAAAAGATTCATCCCCGGAGCCTTATGCAGCTTGAAAGTTAAACAGTAGCACCCAAAATGCCCAGGTGAAGAAACCCTCCCAAGATTGCAACTAGCAAACCAGCGAAACAAAAAATGCTTGATACGAGAGCAAAATTATCATAAAGTAAACGCTTGATAGGAAAGCAAAATTATCATAAAGTCCAATTAAGACCCATAGAAATTCCGCACACAGATATCACTCAAGAAAAAGGCAATAGCAAAGCACTCTGGCAGCCTTTCCCGGATGGCACCACCAATCAAAGTTCTTGAGAACAAAACGGGCCGAAAACGCGAAAATGCAAAACAACAGGGACCAAATACATAGCTCCAGGAACGCAAAGAACAGACCTGCGCGAGGCCAGTGGCGGCGGCGGCGGCGTTGGCCGGCCGCACGACGAGCACCGGCCGGCTCCGGGAGCAGAGCGGGATCTGCGCCCGGAGAGCCATCTCCATTGCCAAAGGCAAATCCCCCGGCTCAACCACCACCACGCCTGATCTCCCCTCTTCCTCCTCGCTACACGGAGCTGACTCCCTTTTCCCTTCGTTTTCCTAGTCTCTAGAAACTCGCATCGAAATGCGCAGCCTCGCTGTCTGTACACACGCTCGCCAGAAAGGCTCGCTCGAAAGTGATAGTCCCTCTCGTGCTTTCCCGTGAAAATTTCTGCGATTTTTACTGCCTCGTAGTTTTCTCCCTCAAATTCTTCGTTTTTGCTGCAGGAAATGTGTGGACGGTGTTGGGTTTTCTCGGATCGGCTGCGCAGGGCTGTCCCACCGCGCAGTGAGAGAGATGCAACGTTACACACCTCACAGGATGTGGGCCAGAGCCCAGAGCTGTGCCATGGCCATGGACGGCTCTTCTTGATCGGGCGAGACATGGATGGTTTGTGGGGAAATGTGGGCCATCGGATGCATGGCTGGATGAGTCGTGTGGATTCAGTATCTGCCTCGTCAATTCTGGAACATTCTGTGTTGGATCTCATCATTTTAATTTTCAGCTGAGTGGTGTCTATAACTTTTTTGGGAAAATGTATTACTCCACCGATCTGGGATACGACACTGCTCTAAAACAAAGAAATCGGGCATGTGGCCTCCACTGTGTGTGTCCAAGCACATGAACTCACGTCGAGAAACCCACAACATATTACATATATACCAGACATTTGTATTTAAATCAAATAAACCGTTAGCAATGGGTGTACACGAGTAGGTTGTTTGCTGTGCTAACAGATCCATTCTGCTTAAATTTAACGAGGGAAGAAAGAAACGTGTCTGAGCTGCTTATCACTCCAATGACTCACCTTGTTCTCGGCTCGCAGTCCAAGGTCCATTCCAGATGCAGATCTTGCTGAATCAATTGATTGGTTTATCCTCTCCGGTTATCAGTAAATGATGTCAATCTTAAAAGAGTAAACGATACCAAGGGATGCAATTTGTTCTTATCCTAGTGCGACGTCCTGCTCCTGCATGCTAAGTATAGTTACGAGCAACAGCAAATCAAGAGTCAAAATACTTCGCCTTCCAATATCATTAGCCCTGCTAATCAGTAACAATGTATTTTTGAAAACCATCGTGTTGCACAACTAGAAAAGAATCGAGCGAAAAGTGTCAACTACAGCGAAAAAATGCAAAGCGTACAACCCACTTACAGAGGCTTCGACCAACCAAGAAAAGAAAAACAACAAAGAGAAAAGAAAAGGCACAAGAAAAGGAGAGAAGAAGCTAAGAGACAAGGTCTACAACAACAAAGAGAAGAAAAAATGCACACTGAAGAGTTTACCTGCCTTTTCCTTTCAAAAAAGATAATTAATCTGCTTGACTGCTTTTACTTCTGGTAACCAGCAAACCATTTTAGTTCAAAGGGATCAAAACATCTTCTACACAGAAAAGTAAACGAGGAATGCCGAAACACATGAATAGCAACAGAAACCAGAAAGACACTGCTTAAGAGACATTGAAATCTATAAGCTGGTGCCTAGGGTGCAGACGATGTACAATGCAGGGAAATGATTAGAGGTGATTCAGGTAAAGGAACATGAATTATACAGCGAGGCAGTCAATATTGAAGTGGATTGCTGACGCGGTTTTGAATTCAGGTTAACTGTATAACAGTTTCAAAAAGGGTGCAGAAGACTAGAACAACAGATCCATGCTTTCAGTCAGACGCCCTATATAAGTTCAGCAATCATATTTAATGGAAAGAGTTCGCAGGAAGAATTCTTTGGATGAGAAATTTTATACCCACTTATGAGAGTAATACCAATTTGCTGCTTAGCATAGTATTTTCACTATTGTTAGTTCCAGAATGCAAGATAAGTTCAGTATAGAAAATAAGCCAATAAGCCAATTGGCCATGAAGCTTCTTTTACTATATGCAGGCTTAGCTAAATTGAGATGAGAGATCAGCTATCCAGGGTACAAGAACATCAAGAGGTCTGAGAATTTGGTGGGATAAGATCGACAAATGAATGAAGGTGAGACATTTTACAGGTGAGCAATTGTGATTCCAGAATTAAATGCAAATTTCCCATGGCATTATCAAGCATGCTTTAGACCTGCATGACATACCAGATATGCTCACAAGACAATTATGCAGAATTCTATGAAGTACAGATCAGGGCAGAAGAAATGCACGAAATGGTCAAGCCACACAACAGAGCAAGCACAAAATGGTCAAGTTAGGATGCTCAAGTATTTGTGAAGTACAGATCAGAGCAAAAGAACGCATGAAAAGAATAGTAGGGTGTTGCTATTGAGAAAGAATTAGGAACCATGAATTCAGCATGAACAATAGGCCCGAGATCATCACAACAGTATATAGTTCAAGGGCATAACCACATAGGTGGTAGGTGCTTAATTATTAAACATAAATTCTCAGATCAGTTCCAGCTCATGCCCTGTTCTAACAATCTTAAGAAGCTATATGCAGACTGAAACTTCTGATTTGTTGATATTGTCATATTGCAGACATTACTTCCAAGCATTATTCTCACAACATGACTAGGGCCACTTGTAAGATGTGATATAGACTACCAGCACAGAAAATTTGTTTATACGAAAATTGGATAGGCATGAAGCAGCTCCTACCAGGGAAATGCTTGAAATTGACTGCAAGATTTGCACCTCAACAAAAAGCTCTTAGCAGTAATGCCGACAATCCAAGACCTAACTACTCGTTGGGCTGCCAACAGCAAGCAGCCAGCATCAAGTAATTCAAATGGACTAGTATGACATGTACATGAATACATTATTCAGCAGGAAAAGAACTTCCTGAAGATCGATGTCAACCAGAAAATGCAGCAAAAGAACAGTAAAACCAATAACTCAATATTGTAATATTTAAAAAGAAACACTGATCACTACTGTGGTCAATTATAAACAGAACAGGATGCAAAAAAATAAAATAAAGGGGCAACTAGCATCATTCCTTAGTGGCCACTATTAGCAGTGCAATTAAGCTGGGCTATATTCAGAAGAAAACAGTGTGCAATCAATAAACTGAATGAAGAAACTATAACAGCTGGTCTGAAATAAAACTCGCCCCGATACAACAGTGAAACACCATTAAGGGTACAAGTCATAGGAGTATAGGACAGCCACGCATGTCATAAATCAACATGATTATTAAGAGATAAATATAGTCACCTTTGCTTGGCCTTTGGAGATCAAGCGTGACAACTTTGGATGATGATGCTGATGCATGCAGTTGAAGAATATGGTAGACATTGAGCAAATGTGCCTAGATGAAACATTACAGAAAAGGAACATAATAAGGCAATAACGTCAGAACCAAGCACTAATTCAGCAATACCAGAGGATGCCAATATTCAGCAAAATAAGGTAATTAAGAAGTTGAGCATTACTTAACTACTACTGCAGGCAAGAAATATTATAGCATCTTGAGGTATGCCGAAATTCACCATAAGCCACAATAGGCCGCTAGCGTAGTGCTAGCTGCGAGATTTGTAATCTAAACACGATGAAGCTGAACTGGCATATCAACGAATGGATACTAAAAATGTTCTATTAAGAGCATACACAATGTAAAAGGAGAAAGTGCAAATGAACTCAAAGGCAACTCTGACTAATGACCTTTCTTTAGCATCACTTATCTAGTTAAAATCAGGTAACTATATACTAAGCTTAGTCAGATCAGAGAGTTGCCAAACATATAACCAGAGTAGGCAAGGGACTTGCCATTTCTAAAAGGATAACCACATGTTGATCACTTTCATTGATCAATTAAATCAAATATCACAAGCAATTTAATGTCCCTAGTCCAGCATGCATATGCCCATGGACAAAGAATTCAAGAACTACGTATCTTCAATTCACAAATCATCCAACATATCATAGTAGGAAAAGCACAACATATTGCCACTTATTTTCCGCTTTTGGCAGTTACGCAAACCTCTGGAGAACTATTCTTCTTTATCTTTGTTTTCACATCAAGATCAGTACAAACAAACAAGGTAAACAATCAATTGTAAAACTCCCAACCAAGGGAGGACAAGATCCCCAAATCTACAAGTATAACACGACTAATACAACACGACGCGCCCCTCTAGTGGGCGGCGACCACCATGTCCGGCGGACTCAGGAACTCCATAACCGCCTCGATGGGCAGGTCCGGGCTCGGCGGCGGCGGCGAGAAGAGCGTCACCGCCTTCGCCGCTGTCAGCTTCTTCCGCTGAGGGCACCGCGGCGCGAGGAGCCTCGATACGGGCACGAAGTACGGCAAGAAGGGGCCGCCCTCACCCTCCCCGGCCGCAGGAGTGAGAGGGGGAGAGAGAGACGCCGGTGGCGAAGGCGGGGCCGGGCGGGAGGCGGGCTTCCGGCGGCGAAGCCTGGCGTCGCGGAGGCGGGCGAGGGCGCCGGGGCGGAGGAAGCGGAGGTGGTCGCCTGCCGCGGCGGCTGCGGGAGATCGGGGCCTACGTGAGGCTGCCATGTGGGCCCGGGACGTCGGTGAGAGATGGATGGGTGAGGCTGTGAGATGAGTTGCTGGAAGGAGGAGCGGGCGGCGGTATTTGAAGGAGGTAGGGTTGGGCGGGAGGCGCGAGTCTTCGGAGGGAAAACTTTCTGCCAAAATTACATGTTTACCCGTCCTTTGATATTGGTGCGTATGCCATGTGGGGCCACGTATACGTGGGTCCCCTGTGGCGGTGGGATGTTAGTGCGTGCTTACGAGGGGGTGATTGGAGGGAGTGGTTGGTCACGTTTTGAAACGGGACGGCGGCGGGCGGCGCGTGATAGAACGACCGATCTAAGCGAGGTCGCCTAGCTTCGGCCGGATTGCGATCCCATCAATCGTTTGATTCGTCTGGGCCGGCCGCCCGGTCGATCGGGACCGTTGGGTCACTAGAAAATTTCCATTTGTTTCTGAATCAGATCTACATGGTTTGGTTCAGACCCATTGGGCTCATGTAGTCTCCAGATTGGGCCAGCTTTGCTAATAAAAGTCCTAAATTTGTTCTGAGCTTAAGACCGATTCACATTAATTTGTCTCGAGTTGAATTTGGCTTTCTTTTCTAAAAACTGGCAGAAAGTCCTAAGATTGATTAATTGATACGATGAAAGTAGCTTACACATAGCAAAGCACTATGATCTTTTTCAGCCTTCAGCTTCCCTCCAGCACGAGTTCTCCATCCATCCATGCATGCCGCTCAACCATGGTGTCACCTGCCGAAGAAGAGCGTAGAGCTCGGCCACCAGAACATTTGAACGAACCGACACAGGATTCCAAAGCTTTTTTGTCGCCGCAAAGCTGAAGGCGCTAGAAGAACCTATCGGTAGGACACCTCCGTCGGGTTGTCAAGACATTTATCCGGCGTTGCGAGCAAAGCAACCCGAAACCAACGACGAAGAAGACAAATCAGAATGTAAAGGGGGACTGAAACAAGGCTAACCAAGCTGATGGAGAAATCCAATGCACTTTTGCCGCAGATCATAAGAACAACAAAGAAGAATATCAAAGAAGCATTGTCCAGGTTTCTTCGTACTCAATCAGAAACCTTCATATGAGAAAACCGGATGGAAAAAACCCCTTACCGAAAAGGAGTACAACATCTATCTTCTATCTTCGGGTTTTAGTGATGACCACCGTGATCTAATGAGAAACTTACGCACTCAAACATGGTGGCTCTTTTAACATATTTAGATATGTAGATATTATAAAATAATGCTTGATATGTGTCTAAGAAACTTTCTGTACATGTGCGGTCCACCTGCAAGAGAAACTGGTTCCAAAGACATATCACTATTCTATTGGACATGTAAATTTTTGTAGGTGCTCATCAAAACACCCACAAACCGTACCACGTACAAACTACACACTGCAGCACGTACCCAGGAATTAACCCATTCTTTTTTCTCCTCATGTCCTCGCTATAAGAGCATGTACAATGCAAGGTCTCACAATGCACTATAGGCACACATGGTACTTGAATTTTTTTTTCGAGAAACCAGCAGGAGCACTGCCTTTTCATAAAGAAGAAAAGAGGTGAAAAACCAATATGTACAGTGCGGCACACGTTTTGAAGGGATCGTGGCCAACCCTACCGACTCAACACAACTTCAGCCAATACCCACCGTGGGCATGGCTCCAGCAAACGCCCTCTCTCTTTGCTTGATGTCGTCGAAGGCCAACATCGCAACCTCATAGTGCGTCATGCGAGAACCCGTAAAAATACGCCTGTTCCTCTCCTTCCATATGTTCCACATGGCGTAGATCAGCCTACCGCTGCGCCGTCTGCGCCCCTGCGTCGTCTCCTTGGCGAGCAAATCATCCCACCAGCTGGAGACATTGCCAGGGTCCGGCAGGAGACCCGAGACCGGCAAATCCTTGTGTGTCCAGACAGACACGTGGTTCCAAACGGCGACAGAGAAGGGGCAGTCTTTGCACAGATGGGTCGCGGTTTCTTGGGCCTGTAGGCATAACTGGCATCTCGGGTCATGCGGCCAGCCACGAATCGTCAACATATCGGCTGTGAGAATTCTCCCATGTAAAACCAGCCAAGCGAAGAACTTGCATTTGGGCTCGGCATGAGCGGACCAAATCTTGGCGGCGTCGAACCTGGGGTACGATCCATGGAATTGGGCCGCGTACGCTGATGCTGTAGAGTACGTACCATTGGGGGTCAAGTTCCAGGTGATGGAGTCCTCCTGATCTGGCGTGAGGTGCAACTGGCTGATCCAGGCCCAGAGGGTGACATATTCCCCAAGCTGAGGCAAGGATTGGATCCTATCAAGTGCACGGATCCAGTTAACGCCGCACAGCTCCTGGTGCACAGTCCTGTTTTTCCTTGAGGCGATCTTGTAAAGCTCGGGCGCTAGCGATTTCAGAGGTCCCTTTCCGCTCCAGTTATCGTGCCAGAACAACGCCTTATGCCCATTCCCGATGGTGATGGTGGTACAGGCCCGGAAAAGATCCATATCCGCCTGGTCGCACGGGAGCTGAGTTCCCACCCATGGCCTGTCCGGGTCAGTCCATTGGAGCCACGGCCATCGTAGCCGCAATGCCCGTCCAAATCTCTCAATGTCAGCGATGCCGAGGCCACCCAACTGCCTTGGACGGCAAACCGTCTTCCAGTTGACCAGGGAAATGGCCACCGGTCGGTTGCCCATGGTCCTCCTTTTGCCACACAAATCCTCGCGAAATTTTGTCAAGCCTGCGAAGGATCCACTTTGGAGGCGCGAGGGCCGTGATGTGATACGTGGCAATGGCTGTGAGGACAGACTTGGCGAGGGCAAACCTTCCAGGCCTATTAAGGTGCTTGCCCATCCATCCCGGAAGCCTACCAGCGGCCTTGTCGATGAGGGGTTGGAATTCGATCTTGCGCAGGCGGCAGACATGCAGGGGGAGGCCCAGGTATCGACCAGGGAAGGAGGCAATCTTGGCGGGAAAGGTGGAGAGCATATCCGCGAGGTCAAAGTTGTCGCATCTGATGGGGAAAACCTCCGTCTTCGCCAAATTCGTGATGAGCCCGCTAGCCTCACCAAAAACCGCTAAAATGGCGGAAATTGCACGTAATTCCTCCTTATCCGGATTAGCAAAAATGCCGGCATCATCCGCGTATAGAGAAATCCTGCAGCTTGCGGTGCGAGAGCGGATGGGCTTGAGAACGCCATGCTGGGAGGCCAGCCGAAGGATCTGCTGCAGGGGGTCAATGGCTAGGATAAAGAGCATCGGCGATAGCGGATCACCCTGACGCAGCCCGCGAGCGTGTCTGAAGGGGAGGCCAGGACTCCCGTTCAGCAGGATCCTTGAGGAGGAAGATGCCAGGAACAAGCAAATCCAATCCCTCCAACGCTGCCCGAAGCCTAGGCACTGCAGCACCTCCAACAGGTAGATCCAATTGACAGAGTCGAAGGCTTTTGAGATGTCAAGCTTGAGGAAGAGGCTCGGGATGTTCTTTCCTTGAACGTTTGCAGCATTTTAATGACTGAAGGTGAATTATCATAATCTTTTTCATCGCCTCTGAACTTAAGAATAGTGTCCACTATACTTGTTTGGACCATTTTCTTGCTGGTCTACTGTGCTGCAAGATTGAATCTTTTCCTTTCTTATATCCAGGTCTTCCTATATGTACAAAAAAAAACCAAAGATTCAGGACTTCGGTTGGCTTCTTGAGAAATTATTGTCAATGATGGGAAGATTAATTTTGTCGAATTCAGTCCTAACTGCATTACCTAGCAACTACATAGTCACGCTTTTGCTGCCATCTGAAGGAGTGCCGATTGACAGTGTTATAACTTCGAAGAGCAATTATCTGGAAGGCGGTTTCTTTTGTACATGGTAGATCATGTCAGGATGCTTGGCATGAAGTTTGCTTACATAAGAAACATGATAGGCTTGGTGCAACTGACAGGAACAAATGCTACTGCTGAAATTCCTGCAAAAATTCTACAACAGGTATACATTTCTGGGGCGCAATTTATTTGGGAGATGCTATAAAGTTGTTCCACATGCCTCAAGCAAAAGGGGATCTTTCTGATGGACAGCTACTGTAAACAATCGTATTTGTTAAGTGGAAATGCCCAATCTAATTTTCGAAGCGGCGAATCTATTTTCGATTGGAAATCTATGGCTGAACTCCATTCTCAAGGAAACTGAAGAAAAGAAGAATCCATTCTCTTCCAGAAGGATATATTTAGCTTTACAGCACAGCAGTCAAGATTTCTTTCGTCCATTATCCAAAATTGCATTTGATCAGTTTCAGGACTAGTCACCTACAGATTAGATTGTCTATGTGACGGAATAATTTATGAAGAAGACTCTTGGTCATATTGTTGGAATTCCTATGATTTTAGTATTTCAAAAGCATATGCTGCTATCTCAGGACATATGCAATTGCATGCAATCTATAAATTTGTCTGGAAATTAGTATGTGTTAAGGCACAGAAATTTATATTGGATTCTTTTTCAGGGAATTATAGACCGAATATGTGCTCTTTGCTCCATGAATATCGTAGACTGGTGTGGTGTATTTAACTTAAGACTACGGAATCTTATTGGACAATTGGCAGCTGGGGCACCTCTTTAGAGATCTCTGGCATGTTGCAATTGGCTAGATCTCAAGCAGGGTCTATTGGTTCTTCGGTGAATTGAAACACTGGTTTTCTGGCTTATTTGGGTGAAAAGGAATAGATGCATTCTCAATGGAGTTGTTTGTATTTTCTGTAGGGCCCTTCCGTACCATTTCCCATAATAAGTGTTGTTGTTGCTCCCTATCCTTCGCGTGTGCAATGTTTCATATTTAGGTCTATTTTTTGGTGAGCGGAATTCAGATTATTCTGGAATATCTTTGGTGAGTTATTTTTAACACTGGCATTGTTTAGCCAGATACCGTGGTTCGTGCTGATTAACATATATACGTGGCTTTGATTGATGGATTCGGTACTTCCATTGTGATGGTCGGCCAGGAGTCAGATCATGGAGTTTATCCTTTCTCTTGATGATTACTATATCTATCTATTTTCTCAAGTACTTTGAAAGGAAGAAGATACTAATCATGGTCTCTATTGTGCTCTATTGTTTGCACCCTTAACTTTGCCTTTGTTTCCTTTGCGTAGTTTAGGTCGCTGAGAACATTATATTTTACACAAATTGCCTTGAGAATTTAAATAACAGGCTGTTTGTAGCTAGTGGATCTGGAGCTGTCACAATATACTTGAACCAAGAGGTATTCCATCATTAAGATTGATGAAAGAATACAATATAAGTGCTCCATGTGAATTTGGTGAACCAAGTATGATAATTAAGCTTCTATGTGTAGTGGTCACTTATTGCTGTATCTTGTCATGGCTGCACTACTTGAATTGGCAACTCTGACCTTGATTAGTGCAATTGCAGAAAAGTACTTCGAATCCTATCTACATTTTGTTCGAGAAAAATCCTATCTACAATTGATAGTTCATGAGCAATATGTTTTGCATTGTTCCATCTTTTTCTTTGGGAGTACATTGTTCCATCTTATTATGCTTACACTTTAATTTCACTCTTGTATTAATATTGTTACTGATGTTCTGCTGCACAACCATAAATTTGGAGGATGTGTACGTACATTTACTCGGGGCAACTATCTTTCTTCATCACCTCTTTGTTGTCGCATCTGCACATGCTGGCAGCTTGGCGCTGTAAGTTCATGGCACTTATACTTCTACAGGTGCTTGTCTATGAAGAGTTGGCATCATCAAATTCCTATATTTATTTGAACTTCTATTGCCTGGGCCCTTAAACTCATTCTAACATACGAGCTACGGAACAAAACCTGATAACACCGTGCATCTAGTTTTATAACGACATCGTCACAAACCACCCACGCAGATAGGCAAATACCTGATAGCGCACAAGCTGCATGCACATTAACGGGAGAACATGTTCCCCTCGAGCTACATGTAGAGCCATGCCATTCGCTCGTCGACGACTTCAAGCTCTTTTGCGTCTCCTCGGAAACAAAAGTAGCCCACACGGGCATACTTCCTTGCGTCATTCTAGGTACTCGGAGCATTCCCCGCAAATAAAAAGGTACTCCTAGCATCGTGGTATATCCGCCCAACAAGCTCCAGCTCGACGCAGCCCCTCATCGCTCCGGTGCCAGTGCCATGCAGCAGCGCAGCGGCCGGTCCAGGCGTGTTTGGGTGTACCTGTCGTTGAGTGCTGGCCCCATCGCTAGCCATCGCCGGAGACGAAGAAAGAGAAATGAAACCCGTCGATTGTCCAGCTGGATCTATTCTTATCATCGCCTCTAACACGTGACACGTGGCATTCTTGTTTGGACGTGATGACTTCCAGAGCTTTGGTATAGCTGATTCTTTCTTCTTGGGTTAGGTCATGTCTGTCAGGTATGCATCAGCTAACTCATCCTTTAGTTTCTCAATCTCGCCATACCCAAAGTCGTTTCTGCTCGTCCAAGAAATGCTTCCGTCATAGATCTTGTCGGCCGATGACTAGCTTCCATCAGGTGAACCACTTGAACCCTGCATTTCTTCGTGGCTTCTGCACATTTTTTAGCTAGACTTGACTAAGGGCATGTATAAAGATAGAGTTTATTATTAACTCTTTGTCTCCTCCATATCATATAGAGTTGACATCAAAATAACTCATACCATGAGGTGTGTCTTAAGTTGATTCTACATAAAAAATTAATATTAAATATATCAACATACAAAAGCAATAAGGTTGACTCAGATTTTCATTCTTCATGGAATCTGACTCTTGACGGAGAGTCAGTTTTATTTTCTCATCTCCTCTCTTCTTTACATCAATAATTATTTTACCTGATATAATGAAAAATCAACTGACGTCGCGAAGTTGTATATGCGCTAAGACGCTAATACAGTCATTACCGATTCCCAAATGTTCTCTTTCTGGGAGACAAACGAAGCATGCTTTCAAAGGCTAAGATACGTTCCTTGGTTACAGCAATTTGCGGTAACGTACATGAACGCCTTTTACACGCACCAAAGCAAACAGACACAAGTCGTGGACATTGAGCAGGAGTGGCATAGGGAGAAGAGAAATACCATGAGAAAGCTAAAAACATCGATTCCTGGACGTGCAATTTGTCCGAACATTGCTGCTGTGTAGAGCATCCTCGACAAGTCATTTTTATAAGCTATTTTTAGCCTCCATATTCTCCTCTCAGTTCCTTCTTATATCCTCATATTTTCTTATTTGTGCGGAATACACTTGGCGCAGTCTCGCGTATACTGAAGCAGAAAGTACGAAATATACTCCATACTCATAGGTGGTGGCTTCGTAGCAGGCTTTATTTTAATTAATTGTCTTTAAAGACATGGTTGTTACGTATTTTATGTTTATGTTGTAACGTCATTAGGCATAATAATTGACGGTGTGCATATTTTCGGTGCAGAGCCTGAAGTAATCTTCTATTATCTAGAAAAATATCACCGTCTCCTCTCTCTCTTATAGAGGACCCATCTTTCATTCTCTTTATGTCTTGGTTCTCGTGTAAAATTATTTTAACAAACAGCCTGTCTCATCTACCTCTATTTCTCTATTATTTTCATGTCTCTTCTAGGAAATGGCTAACATTGCCTCGTTAGACATGCCTTGTGTTTATATTGTACAATGATGGATCTCACCATAGCCTATCAAAATGGAACCATATCCGCAGAGAGCTACAGTAAGATAGGGAAGCAGCAGGGCTCCAGCCGGCCCACAAAGGCCAACTTGATCTATTTCAGCTCTGTAGTGCATAAATTACATGTTACCCTAAAACAAGAGATATGAAGCATCGAAGTACTACTGAGATTATTCTCTAGGCTTACGATTACCTTGTGGTTCTGGCAGTTCTAGATCTTCTGTTTGAGCACTTGGCGGAGCTGGACCTTCTGGCTCACCATCCGTGCTTCCATGAGCTTCTCCTTCAGGCTGTGCTTCTGCGACGTCCGTGGGTACTCTATGCAGCCCCTAAAGCCCCGGTTGAATTGAATGTTCATCGAGTCCGGTGAGCTCCATTGCCCTACGCTCGGCGAACTGAGGCCTATTTCTTGAATGCCACTTTCAATAGTCGAATGGGTCCCAACAGATAGCCGTACATTTGATGATCTCCCATTTATTGACTCCACAGCATCTTTCTTGCAGACTTCATTGTTCTTTGGACGAGATGACTTCCAGAGCTTTGATATAGCTGATTCTTTCTTCTTGGGTTGGGTTACGTTTGTCAGGTATGCATCAGCCAACTCATCCTTTAGTTTCTCAATCTCGCCATACTCAAAATCATTTCTGCTCGTCCAAGAAATGCTTCCATCATAGATCTTGTTGACTGATAACTCGCTTCCACCGGGTGAACCATTTGAACCCTGCATTTCTTCATGGCTTATTGTTTCCCAGCTGCTGGCATCTCCAGTGTCACTCTCATTGTGAGGGTTTTTATTCGAGTACATCTTGGCTGGCTTTTCCAGGAATATATCTGTCATTGGGCTAGCCTCTTGGATTTCTGATTCACATATGGCGGAGCTGTTCTTGCAGCATTGCTCAATCTCCTTTATATCAGGCTCTTCACTTGGACGCAGCTCTTCAAAAATGGAAAATATGTCTTCTGATGCTGCTGGTGGCTCATACCTGAATTCAATATCTTGTGCTCTGACTGACTTAATTGCGTGTATTATGTTCTCCGCTTCTTCCACAACCATGATGTCTCCTCTAGCACAACTGCATGCAGCAATAAAAGCCTCGACATCTTGCTGCAGTTTGCTCAATTGTGTGTATTTGGCATCCAAAGTGAGTTTTGCATCAACAAGCTTCATCTGCACCCGTTCTTCGCGCCACACCTCAGCCATCTGCAGCATCTTCCGCTCCTCATCCACATCCTCTCGCAGCTTCACGGAGTCCTGTTTCAAGGCTTCGATCTCGGCTTTGTCTTCCTCCACCTCCCTTGCTAGCTCGTTGCACACCTCCTCAGTGAGCTCTCGTGTCTTCCTCTCCTCCTCATACTCTTGCAACAGCTGGTTTGCTGACATCTTGGTCTCCTTCAACTCATTGACGAGCTTCATGTTAATCATCTCCAGCCGCCTCCTGTTTTTCTTCTCGTGATCAAGGTCTGCCTTCATATCTTCAAGAATTGCACGCACCTTCTCATGCTCTCTACTCCGCCAGGCTGCTTTCTCCTCTGCAAGTTTCTTGAACAGGTGGTCAAGTTTCTTCTTAGTTGACCGTCGCTCGCTTTCCAGCTGACTCACCCGATCATGTGCTTGCTGGAGTTCCATCTGGAGGTTAGCAACATAAGATGTTTCTTGCTGCTCGTCCAGAAGATTTAGTTGGCTGGCTATCAGATAGGCATCGTGTGATTCCATTCCTTTCATGCCCTCAGGCTCCCATTTTGTTGATTTCTCCATAGTGGTGATTGGTAGCACAGCTGAAGCAGCATGAAGCTGTACCTGCAGAATTTAATCCATCAATGGTCTTACAGACCAGTGCATGTAAGAGTAGTCAAGATTATAGTTAGCTTTTGGCTCACCTTGTGGAGCTCTCCGCTCTTTGGCTCCAAAACAGAAATGGGGCTCGAGATCTCATTCTTAAGATTCTGGTGATCACCCAAAGTATTCTGTTTAAGAAGCTGGACTTGTAGATGTCTCGGGATATGCTGTGATATAGGCAAATGCGAGAATAAAGCCACAAGGAAAAAAGAAAGTCATCAGTTTGTACGGTAAACGTTGCTGAATATACACTCAGTCATCCCACTCTTAAGCAAATCCATCCACAAAGCTCCCCATCTCCATCCAAGAAAAACGAAAAAGATCTGTATGGATTCATGTTATTATGTCTCATTGTGGCAATTTGAAAGAGACAAAAAAACACCATCTATGTACTATCAAAAAAGTGAATTGCTCCAAAGACATCCTCAAAGAACAAAGAGAATCTAAAGGGGCCCAAACTATCATCACATGCAGACCCTCTCACATAGTAGCATGCACAGTGGATCTAAATTCCAACCTACACGGCTACATCTGTAGTGTAGCTACATTTATCGCATTTCTCGGCTACGATTTCCGTCGAACCTAAGATTCAAAATTCAGAATCATTTGATGGAGCAAGAATAGTCTCCAATTGGATAGAGACAAGCAGCCAGTGGCTTACATAGGACAACATTGCTGAACCCAGTATGCACATGTTTGTTGCTGCACGACATAAGAGTCCAATCATTTCGGCCCATCTGATGCCTAACCCAATTTTGGACGGCAACTATCCAATTACACTCACCAATCTATAAGCAAGATCCAAACATTCCAATGGATGCTCCTCTAATAGACCATTCGGTAAAAGGGAAATAAACAGCTGTTCACCAGCAAAAGGGCTAAAACAGACGGACAACGCATTCCGTAGTTGCACGGGCATGGAGAGGATCCTATGCCTGGGCCCCAATTCGGGATCACATGAGGAGATCCGAGCACAGAAAATGCCACTGCCTTTTGGATCAGTAAATTTATGGGACAACGATCACGGCCATTTCCCAACGGCTGCAGCACGGCTGCCTCCATAAATGGAGGTGCTGCAGTGACACGCATCCTGCGTCAAGACGACCACTAAATGCGTCGACGCTACAATGTAGCACAGCAACACTTCAATGAGGAGAATGGAACGAATTGATAGATTTGACTACATCAAGTGAGTTAACGTAAAATAAGCTGCTAAAGTTAGCAAACACTACACGGTTTGATGAATCGATCACGCGGCATATCCCCAAAACGTTTGCAAGAGATCTGTGCCTTGGAGCAATGAATGTGTACGTTTTGACCAAGAATCTCAAGAGTTTTGCTACTGATAAATTAGTAATACATTCGGCAAATGTGTAGCTAGCCAAAGTTTTATGTCTGGTTTCCCTTGGATTAAGCTAAAGAACACTCGAAACAGAATAAAATCTGAGGAAAAATTGCACATTTTTTAGCTGAACTTGACTAAGGCGATTCACTAACCACACAATATTTAGCTACAAAAACACAGATCAAAAGTGGAAGCAAAACAACTGAACAAAAGCACACAAAACACGAGAGCTTCCAATGAAGAGCACCTGATGAATTAGCTGGAAAAACAACAAAAGTGAAAACTAGGGGTTGAAGCCACCGCGCGCGTTCATACCTCGAGTCCCACGCGAACCCTCCTCTCCCCGCCTCCCGCGCCTCCGACCACCGCCTCCGGCGGCCGCAGCCGCCACACCCCGGCCGCGAGCCTCCTCACCGACACATCCCGCGCCTTCTCCCCCGGCGCAGTGGCACCCCCTGCTTTCTTCTCGCCACCCTTCTCAGCCGCCACCCCATTCCCCAAGTCCCACTTCAGCAGCGGCGTGGCGGGCCCACTCCGCCGCCCACCGCCGGCTCCTCCTCCACCAGCCGACGCCGCAGAGGCCTTGAGCGCGCGCCGACGGAGCCGCCGAGGCGTCCGTACGGCCGCCGCGGCCGTCGGGGAAGGGGCAGCACAGCCGCCGGCGGATCGGTGCGTGGAGCTCATCGGCTGCGGGTAGGGCTTCGCACGGAGCTCTCCGGCGGCATCGGCGGAGAGAGGCAAGCGCAGGGAGGAGGTGGAAGAGAAGGAGAAGGGGGAGAGAGAGACGTTGGGGTGGCAAGTTGCAAGCGAGGAGTGAGGAGGCGTTGGGAAACGGGAGGGGAGCGAAGTGGGGAGAAGTAAACTATGACGATGCCACGATGGCGTGGTGTCTTGGTCTTGGGGGACGTGGTGGAGTGGAAGGCCGCGGGGGAGGGGTAGGATGGGGATTTTTTTTCGGCTGCACGGCTTTGCTTTTGTTTGTCTTGTTCCGGAAGCGCGCGGGATGGCTGGTGTTTTCGACTCTTTTGTTGGTGCGATCGTGGGGTTTCTGGGCTCGTGACTTCGGCAGTGTGGTGCAGGCTACAGCTGCCGTACTCCACGATGATCGCCGATAGGCCATGCTTAACCGCGGTTTTTTTTCATAAGTAGTGCATTCCGACACTTGGAATGCATGCCTTTCACCTTTCTCTGCATAAATGAGTTGTATTGGTTGTACAATTGGTCGTCGAATAATACAGTGATGTAAGTATGGATTGTAATATATTTATATGAGTTTTCTTTTTATCGATAGGGATTTCCCCAGTCCCGTTTCATTCATTAGACGAAAAGAGACACCCATATAAATCCAAGTTCACAAATCGTTTAGGCGCATTGGCTAGCTTTGAACAAAGGTGGTACGAGAGCTTTTTTCTAATGCACGCTCGAGTGATGCCCATCATTTAGAAGGAGAAAAAAATTAAGACAAAAAAACTCAACAAGCCAACAGCACAATTTCACGAAAGAGCGTGATGCATCTTACAATTCAAAAGCTTAACGCACAATGAATTGAATGCTTGCAAGCTCTCTCCGTCTCCCATGTCTAGTCCTTGTAGTGGCTTTCTCTCTCGTGGGTTGTCTCCTCTGCGTGAAGCTCTTTGCTTTCAGGGAAAGTTCAGCAAATACTGGCTTGTAGGGAATCTAGTGTTCATCAAATTACGTATATGAGCACCTTGGCAGTCCATAGACGTCAGAAAACCATTTTAGTGTTGTTCGAAAAACAAAGTTTATGTCAACTGATGAGGCTACAACTGGAGCGATTGCTCAAGAACTGAAATACTGATGGTAGATCTTATTATATGCCATCCAAGCATTGTCCTATTGTGCTAGTGCGGAAGGGAGTGAGGCATGTCTGAAGGTGGTTGACTGGTTTCGAGATGGATCTATCATAGAGTTTTGCTAGTGTCAAATGCACTCAGACGTTCGCACATCCAGCCGATTGGACCATGAAAATCTTCAATGAGTGTGGTAATTCAAGAAGTACAGGCCCTTGCACATTTACAACAAGATGTGGAGTTTGTGAAGATCAAGAAAGAGCTCAAAGTTCTAGCAAATGAATTAGCTCAATCAGCTAAGTTAAAAAAAAAGTTAACTCAATCAGCTACAAAAACTTGCCATTCGGCCGCTTGACTTGGTCAGGTACCTCTTTGTATCGCACATTTGGTGCCACGAGCTTGCAGCCCTTCGCCTGATCAATGGAATTTTATCTCACTTTTTCCAAAAGAAAAGAAAAGAAGAAAATTAACAAGCTACAAACGTCACTAAGGTCCCATCTCAGAGGACGCCTCCTAGTACTCGAAAGTGGAACACACGACACATCGCCGTCACCAACTCGCCTCTCGCTCTCTACGCCTCTCCGAAACGGAGGGCAATAACGGAACAGACCTCGCCGCCCCGCAAGTCCCGTACGTACGTTGAACCCGTCCAACACCCATCCGCCAGCCATCCCTCCCCAGATCCAAGCACTCAACCACCACCACCACGTCGTCCCCCCGCCCGTCCAGTAGCAGCACGCCGTCGCCTCACGTGCCCGCGCGCACGCACACGTGCGCCGCGCCGCTCGCTGTTCGGATGGGCGCGGACTCGCGCAGTCGCCGTGGGGCCGCGGGGTAAATGGCATCCGAGGGAGGGAGGGAGGAGACGCCGCCGCGCCACGGCGGACGTGTACAGCACGGGGGACTGCGAGTGCGAACCGCGCGCCTGCGAGACGCACGCGGGGCCCGTCATAAAAATGTCGCGGGGAAGACGACGCCGTCGTGCCTCGTGCGTCTCTGACGATGTGCATGCATTCACTTCTGCAGCGGCACCGGAGCGCTGTGATTTCTGCCGATGGAACAGGGAAGCCAGCGTTCGAAATTTAAACCCAGGGTTGTGATGGTAAAATCGTAACTGAAAGTTAAAACTGAGGCATTACGGACACGGTAACACTACAGTGATGTTAAAATCGTATGTCCGTCTAAGCTACACAGTTAAGGAGCAGTATGTTTTTTCTGGCTTCAAGTAACTTATGGTTATTTATGGATTCGTTCACGATGCGAGGAGGAGACAGCTAGTTATAAAAAATGTCGAGGCTGAGAAATAATGATCGAAGAGAATACGATGCAGGGAGGCAGCTCAAGGGAATACGATGTGATAAGCTAGACAAGTGATAGGTGTCGATCGGGCGCCGTGTATTTTACTGTGGATTCTCTCGCTCTGCATGTGGCGTTGTCGAATGATCGATCTCTAGAGGTGCTGACTGCCAAGACAGCTAGTTTCGGTCGCATCATTGGTGTTCGATCCCCGTTTGCTCCGCAATTATAGGTGTAGATCGATCGACCAAGCGTAGATGTTCATATTATCGATCTAACCGACATGCTGGAGGTCATAACGCGCGTCTTGTCTGAAACATGGTGGTTAGATCGTGAATGGTACGTACGTACGTGGTAGTTGAGCAGACAGAGAGCAGCTAGCACGGTGTGTACCGTGTAGAGAAGAGCTTTACTACTGCAGCACTGCTACGCGTTCTCAAATAGCATCAACCATATGCACTCTGCTATAGGGGTCAGGCTGTCGGAGTGTCGGTGTGTGCGCGTCTAACATCTACAAAATCACTACCTTCTAGAACTTCTGTTTTGTGGAACGTTTGCCGATCAGTGAATTTTTGCTCTCGAATGAATATCTGAATTAAATACACTTATTAATAAAATCAATTTAAGCTGTAGCCGAATTAATTTAAATTAAACACAATACCTAAAATTCACAAAGCAACTTTATCTTAAACAGATTCCATAGCCGCAAAATATTTTGAGAATATTCATGAACTGTTTGAAGTCTTTTGAACCTATTTAAACTTCAAATAAGTTTCTAGATCTATATGTTTAAAACATGGCTAAGAGAAGGTTTCACATTCACGATCTAAACCACTTATTTCGTTGTGTTCAGCTTATAACGTTGTATAGATTAATCATATACATTCAAATAGTTGTTGTTGTATATGAATTACATCCATATTTCCAATCATAAGCATTACATGACCAATGCAATATCGCAAATCACAATATGTGCATATCTTGCTGGTCCCATGGTTAGTGTGTCTCATATACATACAACAACTAGTTGAATGTTTATATGTTGCTACAAAAATAACTCAATCATATGGCACATTAGTCCCCATGACCACAAAAGCTGATTTTGAGTTAGAGCAACCATAGCAACTTAAAAATAGCAAAATCATAAAAAAAATAATCATATGACATACTCCCTTCGTCCAAATATACATGACATATTTTGATCGGTTAAGACAAAGTATTGACCAATAATTACTCTATTAGTATGTAATTTATGTGACATAAATTAATGTCATTAGATTCGCATTCAAAAGCACTTACTTCTGATTGTAATTTTATATCACATACGTCACGTATAACTAGAGAAATTATTGATCAAAACCTTATCTTAACCAATCAAAATATGCCTTATATACTTAAACGGAGGGAGTATTTTGCAAACCCTATAACAACATAGTGGAAATCGTATAGAAATAATCTCAACAGTCAGGATACCTTTTGATGGAGGGGAGGTGACATGACAAATCATCACCAACTCAAATATTTACAGGATAAAAATTAACAAGAGAACATGTGCAATCTTAAACATGAACAAATGGGGCCAAAGTTGTACGCAAAGTTTGATCGGCGCCCAAATGTTTAAGACATCAAAGTTCGTGCAACGGCCCATCAAAAGGCCAGTGTGGTTTGCCACGGCCCACCACCAACTGATTAAGGCGAATCATCAGGTCATAAGTGTCATTCTCGTCAAAACCTAAAGCATAGAAGTACCCACCCTGACGCCCTGTGAGTCTTTCCTCTGCTCATCATTATTTGTCAATAAGCAAGTGTGAGTACATCTAACATGTAGACTTCATCAAAGAGAAGTGGTCTAGGGACTAAACAATTTTCAGCGCAAAGCAACGTTTTATTTGCAATAGAAGTAGTACTCCGCAAAGGCAATTCCAGAGACATTTGACGCTAAAATAACGACGAGTATTATTATAACGGAGCATACCACGGCGGTATTGCTGAAAAAGCAGTCAACCCGGAGCTCCAGGTGGTTCGAGTATGCCCTCCTCGCATCAGGTCGGGGTCCCAGGCAAGGAAGAAGAACCATTAGGGCCTTTGGGCATTTAGACCGTGGCGTATGTCGAAAACGAAGGCTGTGGTTGGATATGACTGCAACCAAAGTAACATACCCTTACCTCTGCATATCGCTTGACAGTCGGTAATCACAATATAACACGTAGACAGCTTTAGGGCAATACATCAATGCAAGACAAGGAAACAAGAGGCTCTAAGACCGGAATATATCTCCCTTGTTTTTTCATTACGAACCCGAAATGTCCCGAGCAACAAACACAGCGTAGCATATGCATAAATGTGCAACAACACACCACATGTTATACTTCCATTGTGCCAATGTTCCTCCGCCATACAACGTTCCTACCACCATATAAACCGACTGCAAAAATCCCACAAACACATCCACTGGTTGGTTGGCTGATCCACTACTTCGACAGTTGACACCTACATCTTCCCTCGAGCAGCAGGCAACTCATGTCCTCAGGCCGCTTCCTCAAGCAGCATCCGGTCAAAGTGCCACACCCCTGCATCCAAACCATGTCAACAACTAAGACAACCGCGAACAAAGAACCATGATGCAGCATATCAAGTGTTCAACAAGACACTAACCATGCCCTTTGCCAAGTCTTCTCAGCTGCGCGACGTACTCGGAGATCTTCTTGATAGCTTCAACCTTTCATAACAATTGAGGTATCTTCACTTAGCAAAGCACAAAATGAAACATTTGGAGAGCATACATGGTGCACAGAAAGATCTCATTCTGTATTGGAGCGAGTTGGGAGGTTTTTTTACCTGCTCCTGAAGGAATTCACTCTCAACAAAGTCAGACAGCTGAGGATCATTGCACCTTGTTGCTACCTGTTAATTTTGAATGAACGCATTTTAGATGCTATGATAGTATGACATGGTATTGAATATATTGATTCAGATAAATTAACCAAGAATTCATTTCGATACAATTTCACTGTAAGTAGGCGTGTAAGAGCAACTTACACTGTGCAGATTGTGCAGCTTCTCATTCACCAGCTTCTCAAGAGCTAGAGCCAACTCCATTGCTGAGATCACAATAGAGGCACAAGTTAAAACATAAGATGCGTGGTATTGTTAGTCTTGCAGATGTAGCCATCAATTTTCTACATCAAAAGGTTTCAAAAACAAGCAGCAAACCAGGGAAATATCAGAATTTTAAATGCTTGCTACTTTCTCTTACATTGTTTCGTTCTGTTTTTGTTCTTTCATGTATTTAAATGCAAGTTTCCAAATACAACAATCATTGTGCGTGATCAAAAGGACATCCGTAGCTATCAGTGGAGACCAGCCACTGAATATTTCGGCTGTGTTTGGCTCAGGGCTAAGATAACTGGGTTAGCTAACATTAACCCAACTAGGTTAGCTTAACCCTAATTTTATGTTTGGCAACTAACCTGATTAGTCTAAATTAATGTTTGGCTAGATTAGGTGGGTTAGTTGGATTAGCAGTACAAAAATGAATATAGGACAGTCAATTGTGTTGGTTTAAGTTATTCAACCTTTTTGGTGGGTTAGTTTAATTCTGGGTGAGAGGGGTTAAATGGCTTTTACCAGTAACTTACCCAAGGGTGTTCGGCAGCTTAAGTCGCTAACCCACTTCTTAACCCAGTACCAAACGGGGCCTTACTGAAAACCTAACTTCTCTTCGACGAGTCCATGTGTAATCACTAATCACTTGATCAGTAGCTTTGCACAGTAGGGTGAATTCATTTCCACGACAAAAGCGAACTTTTGTTACTTCCCATAGTCTGGCACAACATGCAGACCACCCCAAACCACTTAATTTTCAAATGCACAACTAGACACTCAGAATCACACGAAAAGCACAGGCTCATGCACCACATATGTAACGTAACTCACTGCAGTCACGGCCAAAACAAGAGAGCAACTCACCATACAGAGCATCGCCTTTTTCAGGGTGGTCGAACTCCGTTGAGGGTGTCACGATGGACTGGAGCTTCACCCTCCCTCCACGTCTGTTCTGATCGACACAACAACACACGAAGCATCATCAGCATCTAAAGCTAGCACCGGCCAAGGATACGGACCAACTAGCAATTAGAGGGGCAACGAAATTCATACCTGGTACTCCATGAGCTTCTCCGCGTGCTCCCTCTCCTCATCACTTGATTCCTTAAAGAACCTGGTGAAACAAATGCCCATCAGAATATTGTACAAATAGCTTCGCTAACTGAGGCAGGCAAACTGAGGGTGATAAGTGATGGCTTACTTAGCAAAGCCCTTGAGAGCAACGTTGTCGCGGTCGAAGTAGGCGAAGAGGGAGTGGTACGCGTAGGAGGCATTGTACTCCACACTGCGATGAGAGTATTGTTCTTTAATTCCAGTTACAGGCATAGCTAGAATTTTTTTGGAGGAACAAGGCATATCTAGAATGGCTGACTAAGTAAAACAAAAATTACACAAACATATTTTTTTCTTCCAATTGGCATTAAAAGGGTTAAAAAAATATATGAAACCCATCCATCCGTATAGAGCAAAATTTGGGGGAATTCTGCACGACTGATCAGAATTAAGAAACACAGGCACCAGAGAAGAAGAGGATTTACTAGAATAGCACGTTGTAATTGACGGAAGCCAAATCCCTTACAAAAAGTATTCAGCGAAATGCACACGAAACCGAAATAAAAGTTATATCCGAAGAAATCAGTAGGATTAAGCGGTAAACCGAGGCATCCAAGAGCGAGAAAAAAGCGCGCTCACTTGATCTGCTCGTTGATGGCGGCCTCGCACTCGTCGACGAACTTGTGCCTGGCGAGCGACTGGTCCTGGCCCTGCGGCACGAGCGACAGCTCCCCCTTAAGCTCCTCGAACGGCTGGAACACCACTCCGCTGAGCACCTCCTTCCCCTTCCCCGCTGCCCAGCACGCCGTCGACCCCGCGCCCGCCACACCAGGCACCCTCGCGGAACCAGCGGCCCAGCGCGGCCCGGAGAGCTTGCCAACCGCGGCGGCGGCGGCGGACGGAGACGGCGCAACCCTAGGAAGCATCTCGGACTCGGACGGCGCGTGCTCGCGGTTTCCGGAGTTTGCGGGTGGGGTGGGAGTGGGATTGAGCGGTGGGAGGCGCAGAGGAAGAGATAGGGATAGATATAGGCGCGTAGGGTCCGTGGATGGACGACACGTGTACGGTGAGATGAAGTTGGGAGGAGGTGGGGCGCGTGGAGGGCGCGTGGTGGGCGAGCGCACGGGCGGGGATATTTTGGGTTTGTGGTGGTGGTGGAGCCCGGTGGCAGCGGAGGTGGAGGGAGTTCGACCGGTGGTGTAGGAAGGAGAACGACCGATCAGGTGCATCTGGTGTCTTCTTTCCTTGTGTAAATTTTATTATTTAAATTTGTCGTTATTATTAGGATGGTTTTTATTGAGGTTTCACCGGGCTAAAAATTTCCACATCAGTGGGAGCAAAGTAATCTACGCCACTATTTCACTAAGGGGGTTTAAATTATAATGGTGCAACCAGAACAAGGAGTGTTAGGGCCTGTTTAATTGAGCTGTGGCTGTTGACAAAACTGCTATTGGTTGGCTGTCTAGGGAAAACTGCTGCGGCTGTGGAAAAGTGAACATATGGTTTTTTGTGGATCTAAACCATCTACAACATTTTGAAAATTGAGCACTGAAGTTTCAGCACATTGCAAAGAGCTAGCAGAAGGCAGCTTTTTCAAACAGCTGAATTTGCATTGCAAAGCCCACAGCTACCGTTAGCAAAAGCTGCTGAAAAGCTAGCCGTCTGGTTAGGCTGCAGTTTTTTTCAGTGAAAAACTATTGAAAAGCCCCAACCAAACACTCCCTTAATATGCCATTGCTCTAGCATGTCTCCACTCACTACCTTCAATCTTTGATGCAATTAACTAATTGGGCCTATGGTCGATGTTTTGTCCGTAATAATTTTGCTTTGATTTTCTTGCATAAATTATGAATAACCGAAATCAGCACGAACACGACCTTGCCGCTCCTGTAGGGTGACCGGGGAGGTGCAACCCTAAGCGTTGCTCCTGCGATAGATGATGCAATCCGAAAACCGGAGTCTTCGCACCATAGCGTTTCACCAGTCAAGCGCACGGCTCACACCGAAGTGGAGCTCAAATTTTCGAAACTGAATTTATGCAGAAATGAAAACCACAATAAGTTGATTTTATCAGCCGACCTTTTGCGCAAGCTATATTTTAGAAGAAAAATGGGCAGAAAAATTTTCGTCTTACGGCTTAATTCAGGTCGGGCATAATGCCTAGTTCCGAAAAAATTCCAGCCAAAGCCTCCACTTTGAAAATCGAAAATATCCCAATTTCATGTGGTGAGCACATGCGAGACTGCCACATGCGAAAAAGAGCCAAGAAAGAGATAAGATGGTACACACACGGCAGTGACTGGACACGAGAAAGCATGCAGCAAATGGCCAAACAAGTCACACGCCTGACAGGGCAGTTTTGGAGGTGTCCCTGGGCACTGCGTGTGGAGGCCTCACGCGCTCTCTGGACCAGACTCACCGGTCTCACCACATCCATCCTCTTCATCAATCAATCCACGTTGAGCTTTATCGTCGTGGGCGTCGCCGTCGCCGTCGCCGTGTCGGTCTTGCACACGCTCTCCCGGATCTCTTCCATGGATCTTCTCGATCGAACCAGCTCCGGTCAATGATCTGATCGGTTTTTTGCGGAGAAATGCTCGTTAGTCAAGCACCCGTGTATGGCTCCGGCGAATGTTCCGTCTGAAAGCAAAGATGCCCCGTTCCTCTTGATTTGTGAACGTGAACTCCTCTGCTCGAGTTACTGAACTTATCGCAAGGCAAGATCGATATCTTATATCACTTAAGAAACACCCTTATGTTTGGAGTGTTACTGCGCCTCTCTGTCTTGAGGCGCTCCGATAGTACAATTCATAGTTTTTACAGCTTTTCTTTGTTTTGAGAGAGAATAGTTTCTACAGCTGTTTGTTTTATCATGCTATTCAAAATGAAAAGGTTTTATAATAATCAACGATACAATGTCCCATTGGCTCAGTTGGTTAGAGCGAATAACACCGAGGTCGCAGGTCCGAGACCTGCTTGGGCCAAGTTTTTTATTTTCTTATTTACAGTATGTACATGCGTAAAATAAAATACTTTTATGATTATCAATAATAAAATGGCCCATGGAGCGTGGTGCTAAACTGCTAATAACACCGAGGTCGCAGGTTTGAGACTTGCATGGGCCAAGTTTCTATTTTTCATTTACGGTATGTACGAACATAAAAAAGAAGAATTCTATAACTAAAACGGCTTATTAGCTCAGTTGGTTAGAGACTTAGAGTATCGTGCTAATAAGAACTCAGATTCAAGACCTGCATGGGCCAAGTTTTTTATTTTCTATTTACAGTATGTATGGACGTAAAATAAAATACTTCTATAATTATTGACAATAAAATGACCAGTTAGCTCAGTTGGTTAGAGCGTGGTGCTAATAAGGCCGAGGTGGTTTGAGACCTGCATGGGCCAAAAAATTCAGTTTTTATTTACAATACTTAGGTACGTGAAATAATAAAAATTATAATTATTGACAACAAAATGACCCATTAGCTCTGTTGGTTCGAGTGTGGTGCTAATAACGCTACACTATGTACGGACGTAAAATAAAAAACTTATGTAGTTACAACAATAAAGTGACCCATTAGCTCACTTGGTTACCGTGTTTCGCTGACTAGCTAGAAGGCCTCGCGTAGCACCGCGTCGCGCGTTAGTATAAGTTTGTGTTCTGTTTGGTGGTGTTGTTTGTAGTGGTATGAAGTGGTTGACTTTTTGTGCGTGTGTTCAATTCCGGCATGCTAATTATGGTATTCTATACTTATTCATTTGCTGCATAAGATGATTAGTAAAGTGAGTACAACAAGTTGGTTGTGAAACATCGTACAATGAGTTACTTATAAAGTATCCGCTTTATACGGTTGGGTGTACCGTAGGTAGAGAAGCAAAATAAGACCGAGACGCACCGGTAAATTTATTAAATAAAAACAAAGAGCGAAAACGGCCAGATATCGTATCATGTATCACCATTTTCATTTAAAGTCGGAGCGGATAGTACTTGAATATCAATACGGACATAGATTATGTCTATCATGAATAAAGAGCTAATGCAACATGGTAACAAATACTTTGTCAGGTGTCACGTCAAAAAATGGAAATCATATATAATGCACACATAAATCATATATAATGCACACATAACAAATACTTTGTCAGGTGTCACGTCAAAAAATGGAAATCATATATAATGCACACATAACTCCCTTACCTAAACTATGTCGATTTTATCCTCTCCCAAATCCCCTTCTTTCTCTCTTCATATTACGTTGGCACCCACCTCTATGTCCCCCTCCTCTCTCTCTCGGCTCAACTCCATCACTGGTGTCGCCTAGCTTTGGCATTCCGGTGCTGCTCAGCTCCCGCGCTCCACTACTAGCTCTCGATTCTGACTCTCGTTTTACCAAAAGGTGAGTTCTGTCTAAAAGATGGATGTCGATCCAACGCATTACTACCTTTGCTAGCGTGCTGGTTCTTTAGCTCATTGTTGGCAAAGCGGCGTTTTACGAATATTATTTGAAAATATCATTTTGTTTCTATTATTTATTTCTTTTTACTCGGTTTTTAAATAGAAAGGAAAATAAAAGGAACACAAGGACACATACACTCTGAGACACACTAGGGAAGTAGGATTTAAAACCCGCATGAGTACGATAAAACATAGGAATACAAAAGGAAAGCCGGTGCAAAATGTAGAACTATAACACACAAGAAATTTATAGTAATTGGTGTTTGGAACGTAGGAGTATAAAAACACAGGAGTTTAAATGAGAATGTATAGGAACATGATAGCATGAGATTTTCATAATTTTCGAAGGTGTATGTTGTCATCTACGTTGTTAAAATTTCATTTTTTGTTATTGACATATGGGCCGATCAAAGACATGTCGTCAGTGAACACATACGTCGTTCTTATCCCCTCGTCATTATCCATCCATCTCATCTACTCATCCCCCGATTTCCGATCGATGTGCGATCAAGCTTCACGGGACAGCTCCGACAGCGTGGACGCTCAGTGGAGCAGTGGCGTAGCTTCGTGCGGCCGCTTTGAAAGGACAGGTCCAGGGGATGACGGAGTGACCACGGGCATGGCAGCACCGCAGCACCACGACGCGACTGGTAAAACTGTCAGTTCTCCTGCTCTCCTACCTCCAAGAAGCTCTGCCGCTGCCCAGTAGTGTCTCCCTCCCGTCGTCCCAGATCGGGTCGGCGTCATCGTTGCACAGCCTGACTTAAGACGATGCCGTGTTCGTGCAGGCGAGCTCGTCCCTGTTCGTCGCGGCCTCGTCCTGATCCAGTCAGTGTCGTCCTCGCCTTGCCCGAGGCTGGCTGCCGGCGAGCTTGTCCAGGTGATCTTGTCTCCATCCACCGCGGCCCCGCGCGAATTGGATCGTCATCGTCCTTGCGCCACCTGAGCCGGGCTGTTGCGGCACTATGCTAGCTCGTTCAGGTGACACATCTCTCCTTTTCTATTCTCTCTCACTGACTTTTCTCCATTTCCCTTCTTTTTCATCTAAGATCGTCGACTCCTCTGCAGGCTACCCTAACACCAGAGAGAGACACCGGTTCTTGGTGACGGTATCGACGACGTACAACCAACGACGAGGACACCAGAAGGCCCTGGCACACCAGCCTCATCCGGTTGCAGCCGGCACAAACCAAGAGGTGTATCAGATGGACCGGTGCTCATTGGGGAGTCCTAGTTACAAGAAGAGAAGAAAAACGAGTTTTTTAAAGCCCTTATTAAGCTTTGTAGAAAGAGAGTTTCTAAGTCAATGATCCTAAACTTTGATTCTTAATCCAATGATTTATTAGGTAGTTGTACATTTTAAAAATTATGTGTAATATTAGGTCTAAAGATATGCAACTAAGCAGTTGCACATTTTCTATACCTAAATTGTTTTTTTTCTATAACTCAAGTATAAAAAGATGTGCAACTTGATAAAAATCTAAACTTGCTAGAAACCCCATGATGTGTTGGTGTCAGATTGGTGTCAGATTGGACCACATAGACAGGAAGAAGAGAAAGGAGAGGTAAAACTCTTAGATAAACCGAAATTATAAATGTATACTCCCTCCATATAGGAAATAGAAGTCGTTTAGGACATGATTACGCTTACCAAAGAGTGATTAATTAGGGGGTATTTTTCCCTGTCTGCCCTTATTAAATAGGGCTGTGGTTGCCTCCTATACAACAACAAAGCATAGCTCGAGTGGCTAGTCCTACGCGGCCCGAGGCAGGAGGTCGCTGGTTCGAGTCCTCGCAGCCTCGCTTATTTTTGATGGCCGTGGTACATTTTGCATGGCACTGTGCTGGTCGCATGCATGGGCTCGTTCTGCTCGTTGGCGCGCGCGTTTTGGCCGTCCGCGGCTCGTTTTTTGCGTTTTCGCTCGTGTTGCTTGCGCGCGCGACTCTTGCGACTCGCGCGAATAAATGGTTCGTTTGCTGCTAGTGCATCTACTACACGCCACTTCGTCTTCTCTTCTCCTGGTCTGAGCAAGCACGTTTAGCTACAAATGTCCGATTATATTCCTAGGATTGATCTCAACTTGCTGGCATCCGAAGATGACGAAGGCAACAGCGTGTTTGATCTCAACGTTCCGGCATTAGAAGACGACGACGCCGACGACGTGTTTGATTTCGACGAGCCAGAAGACGACGACGCCAACGGCGTGTTTGATCACGATGAGCAACAAGACGACGACGCCAACGACGTGTTCAATCTCGACGAGACAGAAGATCACCACGGAGGTAATGCATCACTTCGTTCTATCCTTTTGTTGCTTGTTCAGATTATTTACGGTTCTCATCATTGTTTCTTTTTTTTACAGTACTTGATTTGAACTTACCACTAGATGAGTTCGGTGCAGTTGATTTCGACTATGTACAAAATCTTGCTGGTAACTTTTTTTGTCACAATCACATTCATTTTATTTAAGCCACGACTACTTTGTTGATGCTACGGATACTTGCTTCTGTTTATTTATCTAGAACATGCTTCTTTTCTATATAACATGCAGTGGCTACTAATACATGAATGTGCTTATTAATAGAAGTGCTTTTTTTTTCTTTTCTATAGAACATGCCGTGCCTACTAATGCTTGTTTTCTTTTAACAGAAAATGTTGTGGAGAACCCCACCGTCGAAGAACAAGTTGAACAACCCCACCGAAGGAAAGAAATGTCTGAAGAGCTCCGAAACAAGTTTATCAAGCTTTGTTGGCTAGAAGCAAGAATGGGAAACTAGGCAAGAAAGATACTACAATTGTTGCTGATCAATTCGGCCTTAACATTCGGTCAGTTCAGCGTGTTTGGAAGCGAGGTAAAACACAACTTGCAAACAATGTTCCGGTTGTGGTTTCTAGTCTTAAGAAGGGAAAAGTTGGCCGTAAGGCAATACCTGTTGATTTGGAAGCATTGCGCAACATCCTCTAAAGGGAAGAATGACTATAGAGGATGTGTGCACCAAACTAAACATGAGCAAATGGAAGATTCAAAAGTATTTGAAAAAAGGTTTGCTTAGGCGCCACTCTAGTAGCATCAAACCATATCTCACTGAAGCTAACAAGAGGTCTAGGTTACAGTGGTGTGTTGACATGATTAACAGGGATTTGCTTGATGATCCAAGGCTTAAGGAGTTGTTTGACTTTGTATTCATTGATGAAAAATGGTTCTACCTATCTCAAAAGTCTGAAAAATATTATTTGCTACCCGAAGAAGATGATCCCCATCGGACTTGTAAGAACAAAAATTACATCCCTAGCCTCATGTTCTTGTGTGTTTGTGCTCGGCCAAGATTTAGGGATGGGAATTGTATTTTTGATGGTAGAATTGGTTGTTTTCCACTTGTTCGATATGAACCGGCTATGAGAGGTAATGAGAGAACCGGCCGTGTCCGTGGAGACTTGGTTATGAAGCCCATAACTTCGATCACTAGAGATGTGATTAGAGATTTTATGATCACCAAGTGTTGCCTGCCATTCGAGCTAAGTGGCCAAGAGAAGATGTGGGCAAACCAATCTTCATTCAACAGGACAATGCACCTTCCCATTTGAAACTCGATGATCCGGAATTTTGTGCGGCTGCTAAGCAAGACGGATTCGATTCGCCTAATTTGTCAACCACCCAACTCTCCGGATTTCAACATTCTTGACTTGGGCTTTTTTTCGAGCTATTCAAGCAATTCAATACAAGAAGAATACAAAAACAATAGAAGCACTTGTTCCAGCAGTGCAACAGGTAATTTTATCAAACTGTTCACACATGTTTCTTCAACAACAAATTTGCTCATTCATTCATTTGTTGCACAATTGTTTTGTAGGCATTCTTGGAGTACTCGGCACACAAAGCAAACCGAATGTTTCTAACATTACAAACTGTTTTGATGGAAGCTATGAAGGTGAAAGGTTGCAACAAGTTCAAGATACCTCACATGAAAAAAGGAACATTAGAAAGACAAGAACGGCTACCATCTTGTATCCCTTGTGATCCAGCTTTACTAGATGAAGCCGAGGCTACTCTTGCTGCATGAAACAATTAGAATGATGCTAGTTAGCTTAAGTAGTAGAGACATCCTTGTAACAGTTAATTAGAACTCAAGGTTGTTATCTTACAGATGCTTTGGCGTGATCCTTCTTGGCAGCGAGTTCACGCTCGCGCTTCTCGTCGACCATCTTCAGCACATGTGGAGGTAGCACGAGCATATCGCCATCGAAGACGACATTGTCAAGATCGGGAATGAAAAGCTTGCAGTCAAATTCGATGAAGCCATGATGCATGGCGAAGAAAATGTAGTCAGCGTGCTTGAGATGGCAGCGAGAGCATGGCCAGAACCGCGAGTGCGCACGATTCCATGCTTCGCGGTCCTCGTGGACGAGATGACAACGACCGCATATAAACGCGCCCGGCGGCAAGGATTCCGGCACCATCTCTGACTCCGGCGCGAGCTCCATCTTGTAGTCTGGCGTCATGGAGTCCGGCACCACCTCCATCTCCGACTCCGGCGCGACCTCCATCTTGGAGTCCGGCACCACCTCCATCTCCGACTCCGGCGAGAGCTCCAGCATCGCCGACGTGACGAACTTCGCGGCCTCCTGCGACTGCGAGCGGCGTGCGACTCCGACTCCTGCGACTGCGAGCGGCGTGCGGCGTGCGGCGAGCCCGAGCGGCGTGCGTGCGGAAGCGAGATCGATTACAGGCACGCGATTAAAGGGACGTCGAGCGGCGTGCGTGCGGAAGCGAGATCGATCACGGCGCTATTAACGCGCGCGGCGCAGGAGCCGAAGCGCGAGGGGCAGCGGCGTCCAAAACTGCGCTCGGAGGCTAAAACGACCTCCTTTCCTCAATTCACTCCCATCGCCAGAACGACTTCTATTTCTTATATGGAGGGAGTATTATAGTTGGGTGTTCATATCCAGCTACTTTAAAAACTAGTGGATGATTCATTCGTGGAGAACGGACATGTCCACTTAGATGTTTAAAAAATTTATCCGCTTAGATATCGACGAATTGTGGATTTCTTTTTCTTTTGAGATAAAGTGCGAAAGTGGTGTCTAAATGTATGTTATATGATTTTTTTTCCCTATGTGAACATACGTTTGACCAAATATTTCCTAGTTCACACATTATTACGTCTAGGACTTTTTCCCTTCGAGGTAGCTTTTTGGACCCAGGTGCATACGCACCCGGTGAACCAATAAATTTTCCATTGTTCTATTTCTTTTGAAGGTTTAGATTTTTTTTTGAGGGGATGTTCTAAGTTTTAGATAACAAATCTTTGGTTGGTAGTGATAGTCCATTTTTCAAATATGATCTATTTGTTCTATAACTAATTTAATTTGATGATGATGATCTGTTTGCCATTGTATTTTTCTTGTATCAAAGATATCTTTCTCACTCGTGAGGTTATCTCTCTATGATTTTCACCATCTTATTTTTATAGTTTATTAAATCTATCATATGATTATTTTTTATTTGTAGTTTGTTTTTGTAGCTCAAAGTCGATTTTGATGGCCACAAATTTGCATGACAAGCTATGTACCACATAATTAATGGGTTTTTATTATTTTTGTAATAACGAGCGGGCATTCGGGTATATAAACACAAGTAGGTTAGTGCGCATGCGCCTGATTCAGCCCAGCCCACCTCACCCCGGCGTCTCAAAAAGCAACACAGGCCGAATACATACTTGTTAAATTCGTCCCCGATTTAAAATCAAATCAAACCACCACCACCTCCGCTACGACAAAGCGAATGGCAGCGGAGGAGGCGACCCACGGCCATGACCGGGACGGCGGCGGCGGCTCCATCCCCGACGCCCTCTCCCTCTTCGCCTCCCGCCTCTCTCACCACAGGTACGCGCGCTCCATTGCCTCCCCCACACCAGCTTCTACAATCTCCCATCTCACCTCTCCCCGCACGCATCCCCGCAGGTTCGGGGACGAGGAGCTCCGGGTGCTGGAGGCGGCGCTTTCTGCAGGCGGAGACGTGGCCGCGTTGCTCGCCACGCGCTCGGCTGCCCGGCGACTGCTGCGAGAACGCGCGGCGGAGGCGCTCGCCACGGCGGCTGCGGTCGAGGAGGAGGGGACGAGGCTCTCCGTCGCCGACTTCTTCGCCCGCGGCTTCGCCCTCGCGGGAGATGTCGAGGTGAGCACTGATGAGGGAAAGGGAATCAGCGGCGGCATTATGCATTGTGTGGTGCAGTTCCCTGTTGTGTTTGCAGTAGGGTTTAAATTCGGGATGCAGTTCCAGTGCTTCAGTTCAGCACAGAAGCGTGCTGCAGCATGTCTGGTTTGAGATGCAGTCTTAGCATCTAGGGTTTAACTACGAATGCAGTTTCATTGTTTCAGTGCTTCAGTTCAGTATAGAAACCAGGTCAGAGTATTCATCAATCATGATGCGTTTGACATTTATTCCATCTTAGCTCTTTGTACAGTAACCGAGTATGCTGCGTGTTATTTTCTGCTACTTCACTAACCTTGTTCATGTACACTGCTAGAGCTGCCTTGCTATGAGATATGAAGCGCTGGTTCTGCGAGAGGCCAAATATTCCAGTGACCTTCATCTGCATGTTTCCCATGAAGAATGGTTAACCTTTGCAAATGACTCTCTTGATAATGGGTTCTACACCATTGCTTCCAAGGTAATACGCAACCTGATCGAGTTGTAGTGTCCCTTCACTTTCCTCATGGTCTGTGTCAGAAGAAAACGTCAGATGTCGGTGTTGCTTGCATATTATATTCAGTATATTGGTGATTCCTATTCGGTTTAGTCCCGACTAAATAACTGAACATCACCGTAGTTAGGCTCAATAGTATGAGTGTCCTAAAATCCAAATTTTGCTCAAAGCCCGGCCCACATGTGGGATAGCCTTACTCATGCATAACAACTCGCTTTGGCTTTTGTTCTAGCTTTGCTCAAAAGGATTAGTCCAGAGTTACTACGCTTGGACTCTCAACTCTCAAGTATCATGTGCTAGTACCATTAATGGCCCCGGGTGTTGGTGAAAAACACGAATCAGTAATATTTTGAAACTTTAAAGAAATAGAGAACTTACTTGAAGTAATATTTTGATCAGCTGTTTGAAGTTAACTTTGCTTGAGAAGTGCATTGTGCTGCTTGAACTTATTTATATTCTGTTTAAACCCCTGATTCTAGTATTAGTCTCATGTGTTAATATTTCTTACTACTTCTTTATGTACTTTCAGGCTTTTGCGAGTGCTCTTGTGCACATTCATCCCAACCACTTGGGTTTGGACTCTACTAATTATATTCTGAAGGACAAGGTCAATGATATAAGAGGACTCCAAAAACTTGGCCAAGTCATTGTCCGCACAGCGTTCGGGTGAGTATTGCAATGCCACAAATAGTGTAAATTACATGTTGGGAAACTGATCTTTCTTTAGTTTGACAATAATTTAAATGCGAAGAGTGAATACATGTTTAGTCATCAGGATAGCATAATCCATCTACTTGTATGTCTTGTTAGATGTTTAAGGAAAACAAGGACAGTTAATTGTTTTATCAAACATCAACCAGAATAGGTGGGGGTTACTAGGGCTGAGTGTTTTTTTGAGCGTGTCTTCTTCATGATTCTGTTGGATTAACTTAGCATACCTTGAACCTAGTGCAATTCAGGACACTGAATCTTCTATTGGATCTGTCAAACTTTGGAAACATAGTTTTTCATCTACCTGTCCAAATTCCAATTCTGCTGCTTGTACTGTGACAGTTCAGACACAATCGGCTGAATACATGAAAAGGAAAGCTTCAGGGTTTAATGAAAAGTGCAATTTGCACTCAGGAAAACCAAAGTTACCAGGAAGTTTGATGTTTAGGCTAGGGATCAAAACGAGGAACATACATAAACTACGTCAGAGCTGCAAGAGGAACTTAGAAGAGGTTTGAAGCATTGTTAGTGTGACATCTTCCCCAAGACCCAGAACGGCGAGAAGAGTGACATGATCTTTCCTATAAGCTGTTTTTCATACAAGAGGTGAATTTCATGCCTTCGTTTTACTCATTTGTTTCCTAGTAGTAGTTTTTGACCTCAGTCTATAGTTGAGCATCTGCAGCACGGAAGATCAATATAATTTTTGTTTAATCTCAGTTATAGACTGGATCTTTACTGGCTACCTCCTCCATAGGTCGGGATATTTCCTTCCGTCATTAATTTTTTTTTCATTAAATACATCCATACCTCTGTATGTGGCTTCTCAGATTGCAATGATTGGTGCTTTGATCAACACAAGACTACTTTGAACTTTCTCTCTGTAAGATAACTATGCCATGAGATGGTACTGATTCTGTAAAATAGATGTGCGGTTTCCATTGGTAGCATGTGCATGCGAGTTATCTTCATTTTCTTTTGTAGGCATGTGCTGTGTGGAACCCCTGTTTTTACCATTTATCTTACTATGCCATGCACAACTTAACATCTGTTCTAATCTCAAAATAAAATAATAACAGTAACACCATTCTCCAAAAATAAGACCAAAGTATTTTGCTTACGTGGGAATATTAGATTCCTGAAACGTAAAAACTAGATTATTGTTAACACCTATCGCTTCAACTCAAAAGTTCACTAACAGGTCAGTCACATGAAAATAGGATATCGGTATCAGCTTACACGGCATCCTATTACTCTGATATGCACCACAAATATTGCTGATTCCATTATTACACATGTTGCACCATCAATTTATGTGCTGATTGACCATTGCTCAATCTGATTAGATTAAGTGTGGCTAACTATGTAAAATTCTGCTTATCATACTTCAATATTATGATTTTTTCTTTCTTTATCTCAAATTCAATTAGGCGAGGCTTTTTTGGGGAAATTTGCTTTCCAGTTCATATATGAGCCTTTCGATCTGACATAGTGAGTATGTTACTTGTCTCCTTTTGTATTGTCATATTCGATGGATATTTTCATGGCAGAGCAAAAGCTAGACTAATAGTATTTGGTATGCTTTACATTTGCGTTAGGACAATGCGAAAATGCTTATCAAGTGCTTTCTTTTCTTTTGAGACAATCTCTTGGGAAAGATTACGCGTTTTTACTTCTTGGAAAGGTGTTATTAAGCACGGTAGAAAAGATAGATCATAATACATGGCATTAGTTACGTTACCTTGAGCAATAAGACATTTTATCTTGAAATTCAAAGTAGTAAGTCTCTTGGGAACACATGAAAATCTAGAAGGTTCGTAGTGAGAACTGAGAAGTAAGCATGTGAGTTATCTTGGAACGTCAGGCGCTTAACATGCGACAATGCTACGGACGTTTAGACCCAACTCTGAAGTCTGATCCCAGAGCACATGTGCATAAAACACGAACCTACCATGAATTAGTGGTCCAGGTTCATGCATCCTGATAGAATCTTGGAGCCTCTATCCAACTGGGGGCGTTTAGATGGGAACGAACAAGTTGTCGTTTTGGGGGAAAGAATTCCAGTGCCCAAAGAAAGATTAGTAAAAAGTTACTTGGGTTAGTAAGTGTCTCGGAATTAACCCTGGTCGGTAGAGGTAAAATCACACGATGTAAATGAGACTATGTCTATGAGAGGTTAGTCTGTCATGCATGTGGGTGAGCACTTAGTCTACTAAAGTTACCAAACCATGTGATGGATAGATTTTAATTTTGCAAGTCTGGAGACTTTGCTACGGTTTTTAATGGACCTAGCTTAGCGGTGAAACATTGTCGGCAAGCATCGTTGAAACTTTTGAGTTTTGATGGCAACGTGCATGTGCATGCACGCACCGCAGCAACTTTATAAGTCCTGCCTCCTCGTGGGACGTACTGTCTGTAAGAGCACCCACATAAGCTTCTCCATATCTGGTTCCCTATATCTTCATATAGGGAGCTTCTCCAAAAGATTCATTCCCCATTTCTCTTTTCACTCCACCAGCTTCTCCAAAACTCATTCCCTATATCCCACCATCCTATATTTTATTGATATACTATAACTATCACTTCATCCTCAACCCCTATTTATTCGCAACGGATAAATTTCGAATGGCGCTATATTAGAAATTCAAAATTTTTGAACGACAAAATTTGAACGGTAAATTTTTTGAACGGACAAATTTGAACGGCAAATTTGGAACGGATATATTCCCACCGGCTAGATTTGCATACAAACTTTCATAATCATAAATTATAACTACATGCTTGTACAAGTGTATATGTTTGCTGTTATAACAAATTAATTCAACACTGACATAGTAGTGCTATTCTGCAGCTGAATATAACTCCAGAGAACAAGATTTCAAGCCAAACATCTCCACTCCATTGTTAATCATCAACAAGGAAAAAGGCATTAGCACTATCATTTAGGAGCTCAAACATCTGAACAGTCCTATCTAGCAAATTTCAAGCCATAATAAGTTGAACCAAACAACTCCACTCCATTGCTAATCATCAACAAGAACTTGTGGCTTATATATGTCATGTACTAACCAATTCATGCTTGAAGAAGCTTACACAAGAAAGCTATGATATTCTGACAAGAACATGTCTAATTTACAGAAGGAAATGATACAAACTCCAGTACATGGTTAGGGCTCTGCAATCCACATCAGTTGAACAAGCAATTAGTTACAAAAGCTGATGCGCTGAATTAGGTGCGACTACCTCAACAAATCAAAATCTCATCAACTTTAGAACTGATGTGCAGATTTTACAAAGCTGATGTGCTGAATAGTTTGTTGAACTCAGCTAAAAAATTAGAACTCACCTACAAAAGAAATTGGGGGAGGCGGCGCTGCTGGTGGAGGGGAGGGGGAGTCAAGGAAGGCGGCGCTGCTGGTGAAGGGGGGAGTCGGGGAAGGCCTCGAGAGGCCGGTGCGGACAGAGGCGGCGCCCGGCGCGGAGGATGACGACGACCGCGGGAGGCCGGTGCAGACGGAGGCGGCATTTGGCGCGGAGGACGACGACGGTGGGGAGGGTGCGGACGGAGGCGGGGCCCGGCGCGGAGGACGACGACGATGGTGGGGAGGATGCCGGCGATGGAGCTCGGGGATGCCGGCGGTGGAGGCCAGATCTGACCAGGTCGGTGCTCGGGGAGGACAGGGGAAAGCCAGCCGGCAGTAGAGAAAGAGGTTAGGAAGTGCGTCATGTCGGCGGTGCGGTTTCAGATGCTGCTGGCAGAAGGGAGCGGCGGTGGATCCGCGATGAAGGCGGCAGCGGCGGTGACGAAGGCGGTGGCGGCGGCGATGGTGGCCTGCGGGGGCTGTGGAGTGGAGTAGGGCGGACGGGAGGCGACGAATATGGCAGGGATGGAGCCGCGGAGGTTGCCCGGAGCGGCCGTTGGTGAGATGCAGAACGAAATGGGTTCGCTAGCTATGGGGAACGCCGGAGGCGATATGCGGAAGGCAACAGGGATGGGGAACAGTTTGCAGAAGCTGCTGCACCGCGTTTTTGGCTCAAAATCCCTAAATCCAGCTATGGGGAATGGTTTGCATAAGCTTGTGTGGGTGCTCTAATGCCTCTTTTTTCATGCAGTGAGAGAACTGGTAGAATCAAAGATTGTCACGCGTTCCCCATGGAAGAAAGATGTTGCAGTACACGAGAAAGAATATGCTTGTTCTTTTTTTTCATTTTTGCTGGAAAAAATGCATGGATGCAAGAGGCAAGACTTCGTGTTGATATCTTGATATATAGCAGGGCTGCTAATTTCATTGAAATAGGTTGGCAGCTTGTTAGTGGTATAATGCTTCTTGCATTGTTGCTCCAACATGAATTTGTTCTGTCATCCACACTGGAAACACATTTAGGTTAGGGCGTGTGGTTGTAGAGTCTGCATCACAAGCTGGTAGTACCAGACCTTAATGCATGGGTACGTGTAATACATGTCACCTACTGACTCGTCTGAGACATTAGGGAGATATATACTTTTGTCTCTAGCTCTAGCTAGATGTCACCTCGCATTAGGCATGCAAATGACGGATGATACTTGTCTCTAGCATGCTATTATTGACATTATAGCACATGGTTGCATATACGACGTACATACGTGTTCTTGTGCACGACAAATGCCCAATCTCGTTGTCCACTTAGGACGTACATACGTGTCAGGTTGCCTCCTGGTCTTGGCCATTATGCATGGGATAAACAAATAGCACTAGTAGCATCTGTCGTTGTCTCTGGCTTGTAATCTTGATTAATTGGTTAGTATTGAGGTGACCATGCATCACTAGCTAGGCGAATGTGTAGAAAAGAGGGAAAAAGACATCCACGTCGAGGCCCGCCATGCATGCATTTCCCTCTTCGATTTGCTCACCTCTAGGAAATTAAGCACTAGTAGCAGTATCACAATATCGCTACTGCTTAATGCATGGTTGCTGCTAAGACTTTTGCACCTCATAAATACGGAGCTAATTAAACAAGTAACTTAACAGCGTGCGTCAGACGTACCAGACCACTAGTAGTGTTTTATCTGATTGAAGGTCAACCCTGAACGTGCACGCATGCGTGGGAACTAATGAACAGTCCAACAATACCAAAGGTCAACTAACTCGCCTCTAGATTGTGGTCTGGCGTGCTTTAAGTTTGAATCCATGACTACAATTCACATTTATGTTTGATTAGAAGATGTAGCCAGCTAAGTGGCGGTGCCGCGTCAAGTGAAAGGAAAGCATAATTTCCAGGCCAGAACGATTTTAGGAGATGCATAGATTATAGTGATCCAGCAAGCAGCAATTGAAAAAAGCTCATTAGCATTACATCATCGCTGACTAATTTATCATGCTTGTTTGTCGTGACTAATGAGGGCTTGCAATTAACAACCTCTCCATTGACACACAGCTAGCTCCCTCCATCTTCCTTCCTTCCTCTATAAAAAGAATAACCTCTGCACTCATCACCCCTCCCCCTTCCCTTCCCTTCCCTTCCCTTTGCAACCATCTCCATCCATTGCTCTCTCTAGATAAGCTCCTAAGAGGTAGCGCTGCCATGGCCGGGACAACCGGGAACACGCCGTGTGCGTCGTGCAAGCTCCTGCGGCGGCGGTGCGCCAGGGACTGCGTCTTCGCGCCCTACTTCCCGCCGGAGGACCACCACAGGTTCGCCATCGTGCACAGGGTCTTCGGCGCCAGCAACGTCAGCAAGATGCTGCAGGTTCGTCGCTAGCTTGCTTCCATTTCAATCCTTCATAAATTCCATCGCGCGTGCCGGAGTGAATGAATGGGGCTAATGGATCAGCAATGCCGGTGTTTTCAGGAGCTGCCTGCCGAGCAGAGGGCGGACGCGGTGAGCAGCCTGGTGTACGAGGCCACGGCGCGGATGAGGGACCCCGTCTACGGCTGCGCCGGCGCCATCTCCTACCTCCAGCACCAGGTCTCCCAGCTCCAGGCGCAGCTCGCCGTCGCGCAGGCCGAGATCCTCTGCACCCAACACGTTCGCCACGATGGACCTGCCACTGCATTGCAACAACTCCAGCAGCTGCAGCAGATGGACGATGACAAGGCCTACAATAGCCTGATCTTGCAGAATGATCTCATGGTGAACACGTTGAACGATGCTGCTCATCACCAGTTGGTGACGGGCTTCGGTTCAGCTGGGAACGCCATGATGCTGCAGGACGCCTGTCTCAAGAAAGAGTCCCTATGGACATGATGATTATGATTGTTTAGTACTTTAGTGTATCTCTACTTTGAATCATAAATATTGTCTCCGCTTCTGTAATTTTCTGAAAATATGGGAAATTGAGAAGAAAGTTAATTGGGTCACATGAGCATGCATTATATATAATCTCTCCATTTCTATTCAAGGATCATCACGGCAAAGAATGCTTGGTTTGGTTTTCTGAACCACAAGTTCAGTTAGTTCAGGCTTCCACCGTTCCACGACATGTTTGAGACATGCTTTTTTGTTTGCACATAACGACATGAAGCATCACAGCGACATATTAAACCAGCCCAAGGTAGTAGAAGGAATGCATCCAAACGGAAGACCTGACCTACTAGATTCCTAAGCGCGAGACATGTGTCCTCTCTTAACAAGCACTTACCTGGCTTCACTCATATTTGACCTGTCAGATTTTGCTTGTTAAATACTGAGACATTATGATAAGAATTGGATCTTACGGAGCTTGAATGGTTGAGTGCCTGGTGTCATAGATCAGTCGGCCAACAGAGACAAATCTAAGCGCTCTGCTTCATCAGGCAAGAATGATTTTCAAGGTCATGATTGGTTTGGTTATGAACTTTTGTTTTTTGAAACATGGTTAGTAACTTATGATATTGACAAGATGCATGCATGGGGTGCTCTAGGTGTCAATCTAGGACAAACAAAGGATCAGCTGTAGCCCCCACAGTACTGCTTACATTAGGAATACATCTTGATACAGTTTTTTTTTGCTTGACCAAAGCTAAAAATGAACATCTTATGCTCATTTTGCGGACGTGTCTCTTCCTGCAATATATAATGTGACAGAGAGCACTGAACACATATCAATAAAATATCAGACTCCTTTGGATGGATCAGGTTTAGCTCCAGATCACCGAACCACTGTTTCGTATTTTCACTAACACCAATCATTGACGGCGTGAGATCATCGAACAACCCCTGAACACCTTTTCCCCGCTCCCTAACATCCTTGTCCTTTTTTCTATTCCTGGTGGAATGGACATCGCAGAGAGATGTTTAGCACATTGAACATAATGATGCTGTTTTGTTGGGAGAAAAAATTCATATGACACCAGTGCCACGAAAGCTTATATGGTACCACCCCTAAAAATTGCACACCTTAGAAACATGTAGAAAAAATATATCATGGATGTACATTGGGGAATATCCCCAATAGTTCCTAGCGCATACTGTGAGCCAAAAATGTATCTAGTTGTGTGTTGTACAAGAAAAAAAAACAAAATAGAGCCTAAACCAACAAAGGTGAGTGTGTACAATTTTTTTGCACCACAGAAATAAACATATTTTCGGCTCAAAATTTGCACGCATGAACTTCATCCTATAATATAGATCTATGACTTCTTTTTCTGAAATGTGCAACATATTGTTTTACTAATGATGCCATATAAGCTTACGTGGCACTAGTGTTATCTATTTTTTTCTCTCCACCAGAAAAAATAATACACAAACTGGTGGAATGAATCTCGTGAACTGCTAGAACAAGTCCTAAAGACTGATAGAACATCTTTCCGTCTTTCATGTTAGAAATAATATTCTGTAAATATACGTGACTTGTAAAATACATTTTTGTATTTCTATATCTATAGTACACTACTATAAAGGGTACGAATTTAGTAAAATTTAAATGATCTTAACCATCAATGCATTAGATCTAGGCTCACAAATTATGTTGAACCCTGCAAATCACTCATAGCTACGTGTTTATGGTAGAGTCAATGAAGAGTTAATTTTCACTTAACAAAGAGTTTATTGATTATCTGTTTTATTTTCTCTCTCTATGTTCAGCTCCCGTGACTGTCGGCGTAGAGACGCCTCTAGCGGTGGTCCGGAGGGACCCCCCTTTTGAATTCGGTCCAGGGGAGTAGTGAGTCTCTTACGAGCCTTGGGGTGTATTAGAGCTTTGCGAGTAAACCCGGTGGCTAAGGAAGTAATGACGCAAGCATTTACCCAGGTTCAGGCCGCCCCGGAAGGCGTAATACCCTACGTCCTGCTTGGTTTTGTATATATTGGCGTATACGGAAAGTATGATGAGTTACAAAGGTGCGCACTGTTCTTCTTCTTGCTCTAGCCCAGAGGAAGAACGGTGCTTCTTTGGTACGGAGTAACCTTAGAGAGATCTAACCTAAGGAAAATTGAGCTAGGAAAAGAGCCAACCCTTTGCATGGACCAGGCTCTCCCCTTATATACTTGGGGGAATACCACATAGGTCAGCAAAGGAAAACATGAGCTGGACTCGTGCTGTAGACGACGTGGGCGCTACAGGAAGCGCCCACACCTTCATTTAATGCCCACTTGAGACTTTCGGCCGGGCCGTCGCCTCGCGGTGTGTCGGAGCAGGGGCTCTGACACCTTTGCCTTCGGCGGGCCCCGCAGATGGAGACTTGCGGGGTTTCTTCTGACTGGGTTGGTAAGACGTCCTCTCACGGGCCCCATAGGTCAGCCTCTCATGCCGCGCAACTGGTTGCGCGGCGGCGTCCCCCATGGGGTGAAAAGGTTGACAGCGACAGGGCGTGCGGGGCGGCGCGCTTGGTCGGTCAAAGAATCTGTCAGCCCGGGCCCACCCCTCAGAGAGAGAGAGAGAGATAGCTAACAGAGCTTATCGCCTGCACCGGTGGGACCCGGCCTGACCGTCATCATGCCTTCACAGGGCTTTGGGTTCCCCGTCGGAATGACAGGCATTAAATGTCTCCGCCAGGGCGGAGGCTTGCTGGAGAAGCTTGGCGCTGGATGACGTGCATGGACGAGGGCCCCACCAGAGGACACGTCATCCCCCGGGCACTCGGTCCCGAGCGACCTCCTTCGCTAGGAAGGGCGCCAGCTGTCTTCTACGCGCCCCCGAGCAACCCCGAGCGCTCGGGGAGCACCCGCTGGGGGGCCGCTCAGGGCGCCTTGAAGGGGGAGCCCGAGGGAGAGTGCTCGGGGGGCGGACCCCGAGCGCTCCCCTGGGCCCCACATCTGTCAAGATGCCGAGCGCTCGGGAGGGGACCCCGAGCGCGCCCTTCGCCTTTTGGGACGCCGAGCGCTCGGGGACGGACCCCGAGTACTCGCTCAGCGCATGGGCCGTGGACTCCCGGAGGCCCACGACTCCTTCTGGTTTGCGGATGCAGCCTCTGGAGGAGACCCCTGATCCCTTGGGATTGGCCGCGGGCTCCGTACGACGATCCGGGTGGGGCCCAAGGCCCCAGCGACCGGAGCGCCACACGTCACCCTCTGCGGCATCTGGTTGGCCTCCGCCGGCGGTTAGGGGTACCCTGGGCCCCATTCCGCCGACAGTGACACTCTACAAATGTCCCACGTTAATGACCAATAGTGAGGGTGCGCTTTGATGGATATTTACATAAATTATTGGTTAAAAATAAAATATAAGAAAAAGAAATGTTTCTTTTTTGAAACTAAGGCTAGCCCACCTGCTGCCGGCGATGCTAATCGATCTCCCGCGCGGATCTGCAGGAACAAATACATTTTACAGATTTCCTTTTCTCGGGTATATATAATGGGGTCCCATGTATACCACATATTGAGCACTTTTGGAGCCATGTTTGCAGTGGTGGACCCAGAATTTTGAATAAGAGCGGACCAATTTAATATAATTTTTTTATATCGTAAATATGGCATACCAATATAGAAGTATACAATTTACCAAAAACACAATACGAATAGATTATTAAGATCTATCACCCATCCTATTTTTCAATATATTCTCATGCACTAGTTAGATGATAACCTGATCTTGCAAAAACAGCTCCCACGCCTTCGTGTGCTCCACCCGAGCGACAAGGAGCTGTTTTTGGCGGTGGCGCGCATCACCCAACTTCAGGAGCTGGGGCTGACGGCCACCATGGTCGTCGGCGATTTCCTCCGACGCCAGCTGGCGCCGCTACGGGAGCGCGCGCGACCCGGCGTGGATGTACACCGGCGACGATGACTTCTGCCGAACGGAGGTCGGCGCTGGCAAGAACCTGACCCCTGCCGTGGTGGTGATGTTGCTGAAGGTGCTGCTCGGGGAGCAAGACCCTTTGCAGGCCGAGCTCGCCCGGCAGGACCTGCCACTCTGCGTGCACGCGGACCGGCAGAGTATCCTGAACATGATGCCGGTGTGCGACGCACATGGCTTCGTGTCCGCGCCGAGAGCTAGCCCGCGCGTGCCGGCTGGGGGCATTCGGATCTTCTCAAATGAAGACGAGGTGCAGGCGCGGGGGGCCGGAGCCGCGAGCGCCCCGGCGGCAGATGTTGCTGCCGACCCCGCCGACCCGAAGGGCAAGGGGCTAGCCCCGCCACCTCCGTCTCCACCACCGCAGGCGCCGACGGCGAAGAAGAAAAAGACGCCGAAGCCGACCGTGGTGGGAGATGTCGGGCAGGGAAGCTCTGCCCATGCCGGCCTCAAGTTCGGGCGGTGGCCTTCTGCGCCGCCTCCGCCGCCCCCTCCACCCGCGGGCCCTCAGGCGCCTGGGAATGGAGGCGGCGGCTCGGGGCGAGGAGCCACTGGGACCGCGCCGACTGTAAGCTCGCCGGCGGTCGGCGCGGGCGCCGCCACCGGACAGAAGAGGAAAAACCCGCCGGGATCCTCCGACCCGGACTCGGTTGTCCCGAAGGGCAAGTGGCGGTAAGAATAAACCTCACCCTTGCCTTATTTTGCTTGAGTATTGTGCTCGGGAATTGATCCCGAGCTGGGCTTTGTTGACTTTTCAGGGCGAAGAAAACCAAAATGTCCCCGAGCCCTTCTTCGGTCCCGAGCGCTCCGGTTGCACCGAGCGCGGGTGGGGACGCGAGCGCGGGCGCGGCCCCGAGCACGCAGGCGGCCGCGCGCGAACCTTCGGCCTCGAGCGGGACCTCTGTCCCGAGCGGTTCTGCGGCGCCGAACCCGAGCGCACCGCCGGCCCCGAGCGCAGCTCTGACCCCGAGCGAGGAGCCAGCCCCAAGAGCCGAGGCGGTCTCGCGGGAAGAAGCTGCCCCGAGCGCGGAAACGGCCGCGCAGGGAGAGGCGCCGGGCGCCGGTCCGGAGGAAGAGCAGGGGCCAAGTGCTGCCGGGCCCGAGGAACAGGCGGCGGCACTTGGGCAGGAGCCGCGAGCCGCCGCGCCTGAGGAGCAGGTGGCGCCATGTGAGCAGGAGCCGAGCGCCGCCGGAGCTGAGGAGCAGGCGGCGGAGCCCGAGCAGGAGCTGAGCGCCGCCGGAGCCGAGGAGCAGACGGCGGGGCCCGAGCAGGAGACGGTTCCCATGGAGGGAGCCGAGAGCGTTCGGCCCGAGAAGGGGGCCGGCGGCTCTATTGTGGTGGAGTGTCCCGAGCCTCAGGAGGAGGTGCTCGGGTGCTCCACCTTAACTTTGCTGCCGCGGGTGCAGCGCGCTGCGCGGCGCGACGAAGCATCCCGGGTGATCCCTCCCGACGCGTTCGACGTCGCGCGCGCAGCCATCAACAAATTTCAGGAGGACTTCGCCGCCAAGGAGGCGGCTTTGGCAGACAAGGAGGCCTCGCTGGAGGAGCGGGAGGGCTCGCTCGACGAGAGGGAGGCCTTGCTTGTGGTGGCGGCGGAGTCCTTCTTGACTCGCACCCGCATCGCCAAGCGGGAGTACGAGGAGGGCATGGCCAAGGTCGATCGCCTGCGGGAAGCCATGCACGAGCTGAAGAGGGAGCTCATCGAGAAGGAAAACCTCCTTAATGAGCGAACCTCCCGCCTCATTCAGATCGAAGCCAAGGTAACCTCTCGAGAGCAAGGCCTGAAGCGCACTGCTGACGCCGACCGATGCGACGAACAACTCACCCTTCGCGAAGATAACATCGAAGACCGGCTGGCTTCGCGCGAGGAAAGTTTGAAAGCGTGGGCCGCCGAAGTTCAGCAACGTGAAGAGCAACTTGCCCTTCGCGAAAAGGAGACTGAAACGAAGGAGGCGGTGCTTGCCAAGCGCGAAGGGGACCTGGAGAAGGCGACCGACAACCTGAACACCGAAGTCCAGGGCCGCGTCGATGCTGCCCGTGAAGAGCTTGCCAAGGAGATGGCGGATCTCCGCACTCGCATCCGAGATCTCGAGGGGCGGCTTGAGGACTCGCGCACTTCCGAACGCACCCTCCAAACCAAGATCCAGGAGGTGGAGGAGGCGAGGAAGCGCGAGAACTCGGAGGCCGCCGCTGCATGGCAAAAAGTGGAGGAGGCCCGCCTCGGGCTGCTTGGCGAACGCGCGAAGCATACGCGCCTGATGAGGGACATCTTCTCTCAGGCTCGGAGGGCCGTTCGAAACGCCGGGCTCGGGGACGTTAACTTGCCGGAAGGGCTCAAAACCGACACCCCCGGGGGCGTCGCCCTGGGCTTCCAACAGGTCGCGGAGCGGCTTGCTGGACTTGGGGACGCCATGACCCGCCGGCTTGAAGAAGAAGGCCAGGAGCTGGCGCTCGCGGTGGCGGAGCACACCTTGGCGTGCTACCGCAGCCGCGACCCGAGCTTCTCCTTGGAGCCCGCCGCGCAGGGGAACGACGAGGTCGCCGACGACGAAACTCGGAAGGAGATTCGAAAGGTGGCCGACCAGATCGCCCAGCGCTTCGTCCGCGAGGTGGATGCCGGCGACGACGACGGCGACCGCTCGGAGTAGCTCCTTCTTCGTTTTATATTTTGTCGTCCTTAGTCCGGGGGATAGAAACCCCTTTGTAAGAACTTGTGCTTTATTGGCAATTTTTTTGTAGTGCAAAGAACTGCTGGCCGGAAGGCCTTTTGCTCCTTGCTTTCCTTTCATTGCATTTGTACTGGACTTGGCTCCAGCAGCGTTTTGCTTTTGTCTTTGCGGGTTCTTCGCCCGGACTTGGCTCCGGGAAAGATTCTTCGCAATTTCTGATGCGGACTAGGCTCCGAGCATCTTACTTTTGCAAAGTTATGCTCAGACTTGGCTCCGAACACTTCGCTTTAGTTGTGATTTCGGGCGTGGACTTGGCCTCCGATGCCTTACTTTCACAACTTTTTTCGTTCGAACTTGGTTCCGAACGGTTTCCATCTTCGTCTTTGGTGGCGCATCTGGCTCTTGCTTGCGGACAGCCGAGGACGGCGCTCGGGACGGACCCGAGGCCCCCAGCCCCCGAGAGCTAGACGTGCCGCGTCTTGGACTTGTGTGGCGTGTCTGGCTCTTGCTTGCGGACAGCCGAGGACGGCCCGAGCTCGGGATCAGCCCCCGAGCGCTCCTCTTTAGCGTGAGGCCCCCAGCCCCCGAGCGCTTGGAGGGCTGAGACTAAGGCTCGGGAGGACAGGCCCTCGGGGCCGCAGGGGTCCAGAGGACGAGCTCCGGACTTCGGATTTTTCCTGCAAATTTATCCAAGACTTTGTGAAAAGACGATTATTGAAACCGTTAATTGTTAGCAAACGCTCTACCGACGACTGATAGAGTTGCATAATTTTGTTTCTTTTGATGGCTTTCATTTTTACGCGGCAATATTTCCTCATACCTCCCAAGCATCTCAAGGGGAACCGCCGGGCGCGTGCGCAAGCGTGTACGGTACTTGGGCGGCTCATTTGCCAGGCTGGCGCCCAGGTTAAGGAACCAGGCAGGGTACCAGGGCTTTTGAGCGGACAACCCAAAGTACTTTCCGCGACTTACGCCGATACCTTCAGGTAAATCCATCGTGACCTCAGAAACACTTGGAAATATTGCCGAGCAAAAACTATTTGCGAATATAGTGCTGGGAAGCTTTTAAAAATGGAGATAAGCGATCGGAAGCTTAGCTTAAGGATTAAGCTCCATGATTTATCGGAATCTTGGCACTCGGCCTCGATGATGTGGGCGGTACCCGAAGGTTTCGCCTTTATGAACCTGTTCACTTCATGAGCGATTATATAGCTTGACTAGCAAAAAAGGTGTTTTTCCACAGGCTCTTTCAAGACTTGCCCGTTTGTGGGCCCCACAAGCTTTCGAGTCTACCTACCGGTCTCGAGCACGAGGAGTGATGCTAGCCGAGTGACCCGACGTTGGGTAGCGCTCGGGGTTGCTGACCGGCAGAGCGCGAGTGGTCAGGGGCTTATTGGCCCTGACTCGGATGTGCTCGGGGTACAGCTAACTGCCCAAGCGTCTTACAACCCGCGGACGGTCATTGGGCTAGCTCAAACGCTCGTACTAGGATCGGTGGGACCTACTTGCTGAGTGGGGGTTCGGGACCTTGACACCCGCCGGAAAAAGAACTCTTTTGATAGCTAGCAACGGAATGTTGATGTTGAAAAGAGAATTCAATACCACACAGGGTATTCTTATAGAGGGAATTCATCTTTATATTGATCATACTGCTATTCACATAGCTTGGGATACAAGGGAGCCCCCGAGTGTAGGTGCGAGCGCGAGGGATGCTCGGGCGACCTTTGGCCGGACTGGCGCTCGGGGTTAAGGAACCAGGCCGAGCGACCAGGGCTTAGGTGGCAAACCCGGAACTTCCCGTGACTCGCTTTTGGCACTCGGGGAGCTGACCCCAAAAGAAAAACTTACCCGGGCCATTCACGGGTAGAACTTTCGCAGGAGCTCGATGTTCCACGCGTTGGGGAGCGGCATCCCGTCTTCAGCGGCGAGCCTCACCGAGCCTGGCCGAGTGACTCGGGTCACTCGGTATGGACCTTCCCACATAGGGGAGAGTTTGTTCTTGCCTTCCCGCGTCTGTGCTCGGCGAAGCACTAAGTCCCCGACTTCGAGAGACCTTGGCTTGACGCGGCGCTCATGGTAGCGGCGGAGGCTTTGTTGGTATCTGGCAGCGCGAAGGGCAGCTCGGCATCTATGTTCTTCAAGGAAGTTGACGTCTTCGAGCCTGCGCTGATCTTGATCTTCCTCCGAGTATGCCGCAACCCGAGGGGAGCGGAAAGTGAGCTCGGAAGGAAGCACCGCTTCTGCCCCGTAAACGAGGAAGAAGGGGGTTTTGCCTGTCGCCCGGCTGGCGGACGTCCGGATGGACCAAAGGACGGCGGGGAGCTCTTCTATCCAGCCAGCGCCACATTTCTTGAGTCTGTCGAAAGATCTTGTCTTGAGCCCCCGAAGGACTTGGGCATTCGCACGTTCAACCTGTCCGTTGGCTCGGGGGTGAGCGACAGAGGCGAAGCAAATTTCTGTCCCGAGGGCTTGGCAGTACTCGAGGAAAGCATCGCTCGTGAACTGTGTGCCGTTGTCGGTGATGATGCGGTTGGGCACCCCGAACCGGCTCATGATGCCTCGGATGAACTTGATTGCCGACTGTTTATTGATCTTGACGACTGCCTCAGCTTCCGTCCATTTGGTGAATTTGTCGATGGCGACGTAGAGGTACTCGTAGCCCCCGACCGCTCGGGGGAATGGGCCCAAGATGTCCAGCCCCCAGACCGCGAAGGGCCACGAGAGGGGATGGTCTGGAGTGCCTGAGCGGGCTGATGTATCTGCTTGGCGTGGAATTGGCAGGCTTCGCAGCGTCGAACCAGCTCAAAGGCGTCCTCGAGGGCTGTCGGCCAGTAAAAACCTTGCCGAAAGGCTTTACCGACCAGCGTGCGAGACGATGCATGGCTACCGCACTCGCCCTCGTGGATGTCCGCGAGTATGTCGCGGCCTTCTTCCCAAGAGATGCACTTCATAAGAATGCCATTGGTACCGTGCCGATAGAAGTCCCCATCTACGAGCGCGTACCTTGTTGATTGCCGCGCAATTCTCTCTGCAACGGCTTCGTCTTCGGGAAGGATATTTTCTTTCAGGTACGCTCGGATCTCGGAGATCCAAGGGACGACCTGAGGACAGATGGTGAGCACGAGGTGCTCACCCGGCGGCGGCCTGACGGGAGAATCTCCCACTGAAGGCGCCGCCTGGGTAGACTCGCCTGGGCGCGAGGTTTCCCCTTCGTCTCGGTCGGCGGCCTCGACGGACGGCCGAGAGAGCCTTTCTTCAAAGGTCCCAGCCAGGACCGGCTCCCGAGAGGAGGCCAGTCGCGATAAAACGTCGGCGGCGTCGTTGAAGCGGCGAGGGATGTGCTGGAGCTCCAGACCATCAAAACGCCGTTCCAACCTCCTGACTTCGCTCAGGTACGCTGCCATTTGAGGGTCCGAACACTGGTATTCCTTTGATACCTGATTGACGACTAACTGGGAGTCGCCTTTGACGAGCAGACGGCGGATCCCGAGGGATGCGGCGACGCGCAACCCCGCAAGGAGGCCTTCGTACTCGGCCATGTTGTTGGTGGCACGGAAGAGCAGCTGTACGACGTACTGGAGGGTCTCACCGGTCGGAGCGGTGAGAACTACTCCAGCCCCCGCGCCCTTGAGCGTGAGGGAACCGTCGAAGTACAGAGTCCAGTGCTCGGTTCCTCCCCGACCCGGGTCGGAGGGGAGTTGTTTGCCTTCGTCTTCTGGCACCGGCGTCCACTCGGCGACAAAGTCGGCCAGAGCTCTGCTTTTGATTGCGTGATTGTTGACGAAACGCAGGTTGAACTCCCCGAGCTCGATGGCCCACTCGACAACTCGTCCAGTGGCTTCCCGGTTGCGGAAGATGCGCTCGAGGGGGTAGGCCGTAACAACCAAGACCTCGTGCGCTTGGAAATAGTGCCGAATCTTCCTCGATGCGACGAGCACCGCATAGAGTAGCTTCTGGGCTTGAGGGTAACGCGTCTTGGCGTCGCGCAGTACTTCACTAACGAAGTACACGGGACGTTGCTGAACACGCACCCGTGATGAAGACTCCCCGGGGCAAGCCCCCGAGCGACTAGCTTCGTCCCCGAGCAAGGCGGGTTGCTCGGGGTCGCTCGGGGCTCGGGGCCCTAAGGTACCTTCGGGAGCAGAACCGCTCGGGAGCTCGGACCCGAGCGCTCCCTTTATGTCCCCGAGAGCCTCGCTCGGGAGTTTGGACCCGAGCGCTCCTTCAGGTTGCTCGGGATTACCGCTCGGGAGCTTGGACCCGAGCGCCTTCACTTGGCCGGGGGATGCCGGGAGCTCGGACCCGACCTCCCGCTCGATCACGAGGACTGCACTCACCACCCGGGGCGTCACCGAGAGGTAGAGGAGCAAGGGCTCCTCGGGTCTCGGTGCGACCAAGACTGGAGGTGAGGTGAGATATTTCTTGAGGCCCTCGAGGGCCTGCTCGGCGTCGGGGGTCCACTCGAAGTGGCCCGACTTCTTGAGAAGTTTGAACAAAGGGAGGCCCCGCTCCCCGAGCTTGGAGATGAAGCGCCCCAAAGCGGCCATGCAGCCCGTTAGGCGCTGCACGTCCTTGAGACGAGCCGGCGGGCGCATCTGGTCGATGGCCCGGATCTTCTCGGGGTTGGCTTCTATGCCTCTGCTTGAGACTAAGAAGCCGAGGAGCTTGCCGGATGGAACCCCGAAGACGCACTTCTCGGGGTTCAGTTTCATGCGAGTGCCCCGGAGACTGTCGAAAGTCTCGGCAAGGTCCTCGATGAGCGTTTCCTCGCGCCTTGACTTGACGACGAGATCGTCGATGTAGGCCTCAATGTTGCGACCTAGCTGCGACTGCAAAGTTATACGCATGGCCCGCTGATAGGTCGGGCCAGCGTTTTTTAGCCCAAAAGGCATGCGGACATAACAAAAAGTTCCCGCAGGGGTTGTGAAGGAAGTCTTTTCCTCATCCTTTACAGCCATACTAATCTGGTGATACCCAGAGTAGGCATCTAAAAAACAGAGAAGATCACACCCTGCGGTGGAATCAACAATCTGATCGATGCGGGGTAAAGGAAAAGGGTCTTTCGGACAAGCCTTATTGAGGTCGGTGTAGTCCACACACATCCTCAGCTTGCCGTTGGATTTGGGCACGACAACAGGGTTGGCGAGCCACTCGGGGTGGAGGACTTCTCGGATGAAGCCGGCTGCGAGGAGCCTGGCGACTTCGGCCCGGACGAACTCCTGTCTTTCTGGCGCTTGACGGCGCACCTTCTGCCGGAAGGGCCGAGCGTCGGGACGCACGGCGAGGCGGTGCTCAATCACTTCCCTAGGGACCCCGGGCATATCGGACGGTCGCCATGCAAACACGTCAGCGTTTGCCCGGAGGAAAGTGACGAGCGCGCCTTCCTATTTGGCGGCCAGACGGCCGCCGATCTTGACGGTCTTGGACGCGTCTTCTCCCAGGGCCACTTCCTTCACAGGGACAGAATCATCGGGGACAACTCTGACCTTGCTCGGGGGCGGACCCGGGGACTTGGGTAGCTCGGGGACGTCACCGGCGGCAGCGACTTTGGAGAAAAGCTGCTCGGCGCAGGCGACGGAGCCCCGGATATCAGCCGGCACCGTGATGGCGCCGCTGGAGCCCGGCATCTTGACTGTCAAGTAAGCATAATGGCATGCCATCATGAACTTGGCGAGCGCTGGGCGCCCCAAGATGCCGTTGTAGGGTAGCTCGAACTCGGAGACATCGAAGATGATGCGCTCGGTTCGGAAATTGTCCTTGGTGCCAAAGGTGACCATCAAGGGCACCTGGCCCAGGGGCGTGGTGTAGCCAGGGAGACGCCGAAGAAGGGCAGCGTCGGCTGCAGCTCCGCCCGGGGAACCTGCATTTTATTGAACACCTCGGGGGACAGGAGATTGAGCCCCGCGCCCCCGTCGATGAGCATGCGGGTTACCTTGATATTCCAGATGGTGGGGGAGACCACGAGCGGGAAGCGGCCCACGCCCGAGATGCTCTCAGGGTGGTCCGAACAGTCGAAGGTGAGCGGGATCTCCGACCACTTGAGGGGTCGCAAGGCGCTGGCGCTCGGGGTTGCCGAGCACACCTCGCGCGCTAACAGCTTGAACTGGCGGCGCGAGGTGGGTGTGAAGGCGCCCCCGTTGATGCACGCGACGGCCTCGGGCTCCTGGAAGCCGAGATTGTCACCTCCTCCGTTGGGCTCCTCGCCGGCGTCGCGCTGGCGCTCCTCCCTCTGCTTCTTGTTCCTCTCGGCGAGGAACTTCACCGACCTGCACTCGGAGAGGTCGTGCAGGTTGGACTCGTGGATTGGGCACCACACGCCGGGGCCCCTCGGGGGAGCCCGGGGTGGCTTCCTGCCGCCGTCGGCCCCGCCGCGTGGCGGCTTGCGAGGCTTGGCCTCCGCCGCCGCGATGGGCTCGGACTTACGCTTCTTGCCCTTCTTGTCCCCCTTGCCAGAGGGACGCGAAGAGCCGGCGCCGACGACCGCCGATTGGTCGGAGCGCGGGTTGTGACGGGCACGTGCCTCGGCCGCCTTGGCGCATTTGTCCGCGATAGCGAACAACTCCGCCGTGGATTGGACCTCGCGGGTGCCCAGCTTCTCAAGCATCTTTTCGTCGCGAACCCCCTGAGTGAAGGCGATGATGACCGCTTGAGCAGATATCCTGGGGATGGTGTTGCGCACTTGACTGAAACGCTGGATGAATTGGCGCAACGTCTCCCCCTTGCGCTGTTTGACAGCGTGGAGATCACTCTCCATGCCAGGACGCTCGAAAGTGCCCTGGAAGTTTGCCACGAACTGGTGGCAGAGGTCGTCCCAGGAGCGGATGGAGCCGTGAGGGAGGTTCATGAGCCAAGATCGGGCAGAGCCCTTCAAGGCCATAGGGAACCAGTTAGCCATGACCCTCTCGTCTCCATTGGCGGCCTGGACGGCCGTGGTGTAGATCTGCAGAAACTCCTCTGGGTGGAAGGAGCCGTCGTACTTCTGCGGCAACTCCGGCCGAAACTTAGTCGGCCAGGTGACGCGACGCAGATCTGCGGTGAAGGCCTGGCAGCCCGCTCCGTAGAGTGGGGTGGTAGCCTTCGCGCCCGGTTGGGCGAAGGCGCGCGCCGCGGAGCGTGCACGGTCGGCGGCGGGAGCGGAAGAAGACTGGCCTTCCTCGGCCCTGACCTCGCGCTGGCGCTCGATAACGACGCGAGCATCTTCATTTTCCCTCTGCCTGTTAAGGCGATGGCGAAGATCCTGAGCGCCCCCCCGAGAAGGGGAGGCGACCGACTGGGGTGATTTGCCACGACGACCCCGCGTATCGTCACGCGGAGGGCACGGCTGTGCGGCCGCCGAAGGAGTGACGTGGGAGTTCCCGCGCCCCGAGGGGGTGTAGGAACTCCGGGCCGCAGCCTGATGGCGGGCGGTGTCGACCAGGGCGGCCACGTCCTGGAGCCAAGGGCCCATTGGGGACGCGCCGCCTACTGGGACGGGAGGATGCCGGAGAAGGACTTGGATCGCCTGGAGCGTGCTCGCTTCCCCGGCATGATCGAAATTCAGCTGGCGGCGAACTGGTGGGACGGCATCGCCGGCAGGCCGATGGGCGCCTCCTGCGCCCTCGTCCGCCAGAGACTCATGCCGAAGCCCGGGGTCGACCGCAGAGGGGCCGCCAGCCTTGTTCGGGTTCTTAAGCGGATCGTCGCGCTTCGAGGAGGAAGACTCCCCGTTCCCCGTCATAGATGACGCAGGTTCGAAGAAACCCTAAAACTCCCCCTATCTGGCGCGCCAGCTGTCGGCGTAGAGACGCCTCTAGCGGTGGTCCGGAGGGACCCCCCTTTTGAATTCGGCCCAGGGGAGTAGTGAGTCTCTTACGAGCCTTGGGGTGTATTAGAGCTTTGCGAGTAAACCCGGTGGCTAAGGAAGTAATGACGCAAGCATTTACCCAGGTTCAGGCCGCCCCGGAAGGCGTAATACCCTACGTCCTGCTTGGTTTTGTATATATTGGCGTATACGGAAAGTATGATGAGTTACAAAGGTGCGCACTGTTCTTCTTCTTGCTCTAGCCCAGAGGAAGAACGGTGCTTCTTTGGTACGGAGTAACCTTAGAGAGATCTAACCTAAGGAAAATTGAGCTAGGAAAAGAGCCAACCCTTTGCATGGACCAGGCTCTCCCCTTATATACTTGGGGGAATACCACATAGGTCAGCAAAGGAAAACATGAGCTGGACTCGTGCTGTAGACGACGTGGGCGCTACAGGAAGCGCCCACACCTTCATTTAATGCCCACTTGAGACTTTCGGCCGGGCCGTCGCCTCGCGGTGTGTCGGAGCAGGGGCTCTGACACCTTTGCCTTCGGCGGGCCCCGCAGACGGAGACTTGCGGGGTTTCTTCTGACTGGGTTGGTAAGACGTCCTCTCACGGGCCCCATAGGTCAGCCTCTCATGCCGCGCAACTGGTTGCGCGGCGGCGTCCCCCATGGGGTGAAAAGGTTGACAGCGACAGGGCGTGCGGGGCGGCGCGCTTGGTCGGTCAAAGAATCTGTCAGCCCGGGCCCACCCCTCAGAGAGAGAGAGAGAGATAGCTAACAGAGCTTATCGCCTGCACCGGTGGGACCCAGCCTGACCGTCATCATGCCTTCACAGGGCTTTGGGTTCCCCGTCGGAACGACAGGCATTAAATGTCTCCGCCAGGGCGGAGGCTTGCTGGAGAAGCTTGGCGCTGGATGACGTGCATGGACGAGGGCCCCACCAGAGGACACGTCATCCCCCGGGCACTCGGTCCCGAGCGACCTCCTTCGCTAGGAGGGGCGCCAGCTGTCTTCTACGCACCCCCGAGCAACCCCGAGCGCTCGGGGAGCACCCGCTGGGGGGCCGCTCAGGGCGCCTTGAAGGGGGAGCCCGAGGGAGAGTGCTCGGGGGGCGGACCCCGAGCGCTCCCCTGGGCCCCACATCTGTCAAGATGCCGAGCGCTCGGGAGGGGACCCCGAGCGCGCCCTTCGCCTTTTGGGACGCCGAGCGCTCGGGGACGGACCCCGAGTACTCGCTCAGCGCATGGGCCGTGGACTCCCGGAGGCCCACGACTCCTTCTGGTTTGCGGATGCAGCCTCTGGAGGAGACCCCTGATCCCTTGGGATTGGCCGCGGGCTCCGTACGACGATCCGGGTGGGGCCCAAGGCCCCAGCGACCGGAGCGCCACACGTCACCCTCTGCGGCATCTGGTTGGCCTCCGCCGGCGGTTAGGGGTACCCTGGGCCCCATTCCGCCGACAGTGACACTCTACAAATGTCCCACGTTAATGACCAATAGTGAGGGTGCGCTTTGATGGATATTTACATAAATTATTGGTTAAAAATAAAATATAAGAAAAAGAAATGTTTCTTTTTTGAAACTAAGGCTAGCCCACCTGCTGCCGGCGATGCTAATCGATCTCCCGCGCGGATCTGCAGGAACAAATACATTTTACAGATTTCCTTTTCTCGGGTATATATAATGGGGTCCCACGTATACCACATATTGAGCACTTTTGGAGCGATGTTTGCAGTGGTGGACCCAGAATTTTGAATAAGAGCGGACCAATTTAATATAATTTTTTTATATCGTAAATATGGCATACCAATATAGAAGTGATGGTGATATGCCACCCGGGTATCTCCAAGGAGGACGGATCCGGCCTTCCAGCCATGGGATGGGCCGGGCCGGCCACTCGAAGTCCGACTACAACACGGGGGCACCTCACCGACGTGGAGTACAAGACAAGGACTAATACCTGTCCGGTTTGCCCGGAATCAGTTGTAACCAGATAGGAAACATATCTGTTAACCCGATCCGGACTCTGTAACCCTACCCCGGCCGGCTATATAAGGTTCGGTAGGGGACCTCCGATCGGCATCGCTTTACATCTAGCATCATCTCCATTGTTTCATAGCTCAGGCTCCTTCGAGATCGATTCTCTAGGGCCTGCGGCACTCGGGATACAGCAATACTAGCCACCAAACACAGGACGTAGGGTATTACCTCTCCGAGAGGACCTGAACCTGCCTAAATCTTGTCTCCCGTGTGCAGCCATCCTGATTTGCTGTGCTCACGCCGCCCCATAATTAGTATTGCCGGAATAATACTCCGACAAGAAGTATACAATTTACCAAAAACACAATACGAATAGATTATTAAGATCTATCACCCATCCTATTTTTCAATATATTCTCATGCACTAGTTAGATGATAACCTGATCTTGCAAAAACTACTAATCTTTAATTATTATTAGCACTAGCCAGTAGCTGAACAGAGATGTGAATGCTTATTTTATATATGTGTGTGCCATAGATGAGAACCATTGAGTATATACTGATCTCATGCCTTGAGACATTGCCATAATGAATGCCTATATTGACAGTATATATATTATGCATTGAGAATGAGAAGCATCATCATTTTTCATGAGTGCACAAGAAATACTAGTTTGATCTGTTGATTAGTGACTTAGCAGTGGCTTGAATACTCGGAGTACTAGTATTGATTAATGCGGGGGCTTGAATGCTTGATTAAATGATTAGCATTGTTGATTAGTGCTACAGAGTACTAGTAGGATATATACACTGACCGGATATATACCACTGTTGATTCAGGGTTTGATCTGTTGCAAATTTGCAAAGACGTCGCCGGTCGCTGTTTGATCGTTGCCTGCGGGCTGCCGAGCGCGGAGCGCCGAGTGCGGTGCGGCGCCGTCCCAGTGCAAGCCCCACTGTCCACTGTCGCAGTCCGACGGGAAGCCGAGGCGCCGCATGGCCGCAGCCGACAATCGGTTGTTTTTTGCGTTTTTTTTATATCGGGAAATTAGAGACTAGGGAGATTAACTGATTAAGAGAACGTGGGTTATGCCTATGCTTTGGGCTTTTAAATTTTTTTTTGAGCTATGAAATATAGGCTGTTTAGAAATTTTAGGATAGGCCCAGTGGCGGAGCTTGAACAAAATTGTAGAAGGGGCCAAGCAAACAAATTGTGCTACCCAATCCTCATAAACACTTGCCACATTAGTCTTGGTTTGGTGTAATAGCGGCAACTATTGATACTTAGTAGTCAAAATCTTATTTAGAAGGAGGGGCCAGGCCCACCCTGGCCCTAACTAAGCTCCGCCCATGGGTAGGCCACGCCCCACCCGTGCCACCCTGGGCCGCCAGTGCATGTTTGTCCAGAGGACCTTTTTGAAATGGTGATATCTCGTATAAGTGTATAAAACACATGCATAAAGCTGGAAGCCTCAATACGTGCTTTGCGGAGCTTTTGCAGAGATTCGCATTCTTTTGACACGGTGCGTAGCAATGACATTGTTCCACCTATTAGATTAAGGATGAATAACCACACATAATTATAATTGTAGTGACTAACATGGGAAACTTTGTGCTTATAGCATTTGTCCCTGCCGTAAGAAAATGGCAGGTGACTGCTTTGTTGACATATTTGCTTTCAAAAGTTGATTCCGAATTTTTAAAATCTTATCTCCACGAAGGAGATACGCTTTCCATTTGAACCAACTTGTTTATCCTTGGAGATATTCAAAACAATAATGATATTAGATAACAATATCGGATTTTTTTTTCGATATTACAGCTTTTTTTTTGTCTCCCATGTCCATTTTCGCCCAACTAGATTTTCATACGTTTGCTCGTTCTTTGGTCACCTATTGAAGTAAGTCGTTATATCATCTCAAAAATTCGTGTTAACTTCGATAAATATGGTATTTACAGACACCATCTCATAATATTTTGGTATCTATCGATACTGAAGACATTTTATAATACTGTATATGCGAATATCATATGTACCAAACCATACTTGATGTTACCGTGTACTGGCCCTAGGTGAAAGAGAACAAATAGGAAGGATTGTCCGCTGGCGACTTTACCATCAGACACCATTGATTAGCAATTTCCTTAATGTATTGTTCGATCAGTTTACCCTGTATTTTTCAACAACACAGTTTCCTCATTCGTGATTCGCCGCGAACGTGATTCGAATTCGCGGTTCACCACTTTGTAAAACAAATGAATCGGAGATATGATCCAGGAGTAGGAGGCCACAGAAGATCCTAGCTACACAATAAAGGAGTAAAAAGAGAAAGAATGAGGTGAAAAAGACGAGCCGCCTCATCTGTCACGACCTCAGCCGTCTCCTCTCCACCCCTTCCTCGCCGCCTCCACCGTGCTCCTTCCCTTCCGCCCCGCCGCCCCGCTGCTCCTCCCACCCCGCCGCCTCCTGCTCCTCCCAAGACGCCGCCTTCCTGCTCCTCCTTCCCCACCCCCGCCCTCCACCTGTACTTCTCCCCCGCGCCGCCCTCCCTCGACGACGACATCAATTGCGGCGCGGCGGCGACCCAGCGGCGACGGTGACAACATGGTCGAGCAGCGATGGTGAGGAAGACGACTTCAACGATACCTGTGGTACGTTCCTCCTGTTTTGTTCCTGTAACGAATCGAACAGCGAATCAGGTGGAGCGAATTCGAACCCCGATCTAGATCGATCAATCGATCGATCGGGATCGGGGTTCGACGATGCTCTGAACGAATCCAGTAATTATGCTGACTCAACAATGTTAACGTGTGACGGTAGCATTTTGTTACCTGAAGATATCTTATTATGTTGCGCGCGAGAGAGTATTGTTCGATCAATCTACGAAATGTTGTAATGATTTTACAGGAATCCCGAGAAGGATACTCATTTTAAGAAAGAAACTGCCAGTCTTCTAGCACTTAGTACCTGCTGACATTCAATGGCCCAGTCATCTGCTGAAAAAAACACTATCGGTCTATCTGTACATCCCTAATATCATTGGTAAGATGATTGCTTGTTTATATATCAGTAATTCAGTATATCACTGTGCTATTAACCATAATTATTGTGCAAATGCTATTTTAGAAGAGTTATCATTTCTTCTGCTATTATATAACGCCACAAGTCCATGTTCAACTTTGCTCGATGCTTCTATAATTATATAATCCTATTATTCACTTTTCTACAAACGTCTTTCTCACTGCTTTAATCTAAGTTCTACATCAGATAGCAACCAATAAGAAGCAAGAAACATACTAGTAAAAACTAACATAAAGAATGCATACCATTGATTATTTACAAGAACACAATGTTTTTCCACATACAAATTATTGCTGTTGTGTGGATGTAAAGTGTATTTTTCAATTCTGCAGGATATTTCAGGATCATTATAAACTTCATTGCATTTGCTGTGTGCTATTCCAACAGGACACTCTTTGCTATCCTGTACTTCTTCAGGCGAGTGCCGTAAATTTATTGAGGGATTTATCGTGTTCAACTTATGCAATTGGTTTATCTCTAGGATTCTAACATCTTTGGAAAATATCAGCTTTTTCTGTGATGGCTTGGATGGTTGGTTTGCCCGGAAGTTCAATCAAGGTAACAAGTCACCTTCCTTTCATGTTCAAGTCATGTAGCTTGTCCTTCTCCAGAGAAGGGTAATTTCTAGCCTTTTTTGTATGTTGAAACTATTGGCATTTATATATTAATGAACTTTTGCAAATGCAAATGGTAAATATGGATGACAGCTAAATCTCTATATGACCTGTTTGAATGAAGTTGTTTTGGGGTTCTTATTTAGTTTCACCATATATAAGATAATGAGTAAGCTTTTGAACTATCTGACCAGTTTATCCTGCTATATGTATCAGCATCAACATTTGGAGCTGTGTTGGACATGGTAACAGACAGGTACTCCTTGAATAAATCATTAATCTCTGTATGCGCAGGGTTCAAACATTTGGTAGCATCAAATAATTTACTTCTCATATTGCTCTATTTCAGGGTTAGCACTGCTTGTTTATTGGCACTTCTCTCCCAGTTTTACAGGTAAATAAAAGCAGAGCTCAAAGCACTTATTGAATCTCGATACCTGTGTTAGTTTCCTTTACAGACCACGTCATATCTTGAAAGCGCTCCTATGCAAATTTATTTTCAGACCTGGCTTAGTTTTCTTGATGTTGCTTGGGTTAGACATTACAAGCCACTGGTTTCAAATGTACAGGTTAGTTTTCTCTTACCATTTTGTACAATTCATGCCAGATCTCACTTGTTCTTGTAGTAGGCACCTCTCCCTGTTTCATAAGGCACTAAAGGGAATATAATAAATACAAACACCAACTGTGCTAACTGTGCACGTATTGTGTGATGGTTTTGCGATGCATATGTTGTGTGTTTGTCGTTCAAGAGCTCTTATGTTCTATTTCGTGATATATCTCAAATTACCTCTACCTCAATTGCTAACTATCTGATGATATAATTTCTGTACTAGTTCTTTCTTATCAGGTAGGACTAGCCACAAGGATGTAAAGGACACAGGCAATTGGCTTCTGAAATTATATTACGGATATCGGCCATTCATGGCCTTCTGTTGTGTTGCTTCTGAGGTATATGACTGTCCACACTTAAAACAGCTTGCATGATGAACACAAATCAAGGAAATACAACATGAGTGCTGTTTGGAATTGTATTTGGTTAGGTGAACTGAATGATGGGGCATAGGATTGGTAGGTTTTTATTGGCTTGATACAGCACGTGTTTATGTGACCAATGCCAACCCGATATAGAAAACGTTATACAGCCATTTAAACACCATCTCTGCACATCCGGCACCTTTTTGACCAATTAACTCCCTTATATGCCATCCTCTGACCTAGAAAGTTTCCAAATTACAGGTTCTGTACATTATCCTCTTTCTCTTTGCTGATGAGAAGTCCACAAGCTTGATTAATGTAAGATGACATCATCAATATAGGCGCTTTCTCTAATTAAATAGTTAACATGAGGGTTGCTTAGCATCTGATATTCCTGTATGCAACAGGTGTGCAGAGGTATTCTGAAGCAAAGTCCCCTCATTGTCTTCATTTTCATTTCAACTCTAGTTGGCTGGGCACTGAAACAAGTGATCAATGTCATCCAGGTATCCAAAAACAACTTTAGAACTTTCGTGCAGCTAACTGATATTTGCACATCTGCGTGGAAGTAAATGCTCTAGTTTTTTGTTTTTTTTGTTTGCACTTAGGTGATAACTGATCTTTTACTTGTGGATTGTCATGTTCAAATTTAGCTCTATGTATTTTTCTAGAACAACGGCTCATTCCACATGATTCTTACAGTAATAATGGATATACTTTGATATGATTCTTACATTCATGTACCATTCCTGAGTGCAGATGAAGACAGCTGCAGATGCTTGCGTTGTGTTTGATTTGAAGAGAGGCAAGTGAGCAAAACAGATCGAGGTCTCGTTTTAGTTTGTGTTTGGCATATCCAAGAAAAACATACGCTCAGGCGGGCTTGGTTGTAAGGCACATATAGTAGCTCCTCGATGTATCTTAACATGTCTGATCTGAGGGTTGACATGCTGTGGGAAAAGCAGCATGAAAAGAAAAGGGATAAATGCTTTGAGGAAAACAGGGATTGTCAAGTTCTGTAATCTGTATGTCTTTTCTACAGTGATGATGATTCGATCTTTCTTTCAGTACCAGCGTGATGTTTTGTTACAGGTAGTACTAGTCTACACGGTCAACATTTACTTCGTTGTATTGTTCGAGGTCTCAGATTTGCTCCTTCTAGATAAGCATCCGGGGGATTTTTCTTCTTGCAGATTCATAACCGTTTTGGAGCATTAGACCACGTTTGAAAATTTCTGTAAAATTCCTGCATTACAAACATGACATAATCCAGTGATTCATGTCAGGTTCTTTGTATCCATTTATTTATAGGTAAGTTTCATCTGTTCCATACGTTCTTATTGTAGGGTGATTACTATATAGGATACATGCTTATGTAAATTATGCACTTTGCATTCGCATTTTCGACCATCCACTGCTTATCATACAAATGTGAGAAGTAGAGTGAAAAATAGCTAGGTAAAGTTTTAATGCATTTTTGTAACTACAAATTGTATGTACCGTAGTTATCTAATTATAATTTCTACATTTTTGTTCGACACATGGATTTTCATAAAAGTAGTATATAAGTCAAACTATTTTCTGTAAAATTCATGCCCTATGTTCGTAAGTGTTCATAATCTGTTCTATAACCTCTTCGTAGCTTGCAATTTGGGAATCTAGAAAGGAGATAAACAAAAACAAATACAAGAAAATATGAATGTGCGTAAACGTCTGAAAGTGCATCTAGAGCTCCCTGATGGGTTTTGATGATTAATGATAAACGATTAAGGGACTAATGGTTTATTAAGTATATTCAGGTGAATAGTCCCCAGGTAATTGGTTTAACCCATGGATGTCGATCGCTAAAAAGTTGAAGATAAAGGAAGGCTTGGACCTAGAAGATTAATGGTGTTTTTCTAGTCTTTGATATGATCAATAGATCATTTGAGTCCATAGGACAAGCCGCCTATTAAGAGGGGTGTGAAATCTAAGTTAGAGGAAGAATCTTCATGTGTGCTCAATAGAATCCTAGAAGATCTCTTTGGAAATCTCTTTCTGAAACACAGACAGTGACTCTCGGTTTTACCGGTTTGAAGAATCGGTTGTACCGGGATTGGCCTCTATTGCGAGGTTTGTAGACTTAGTCGTCTCAAGCCTTGAAGAGCTTCAACTGCGGCACAACCGGTCTTGAGTCCGGTACTGTCGAGAATGGCCTCTATGTTGGAGAGTTAGGGAACCCTGCCGCTTAGGGTTTGCCCTAGTTTCATATTCTGGAATTCGGTTTGACCGGTTTGGAAAACCGGTGCTACCGGAATATGCTTCTGTTATCCTAGACTAAGTCATGTTCGTTTTGTCTTCGGTTGCACCGGTCCTCGTATCCGGCTGCACCGGGAATCCTCTCTGGACTTAAGTCTTTTGCTGCCCTAGTCTAAGTCGTATTCTGAGTTGTCTTCGGCTGCATCGGTCTTCGTATCCGGTTTCACCGGGAATCTACTCTGGACTTAGGGCTCATTTCGTCTCAGACTAAGTCCCGCATGTTTTGTCTGCGGTTGCACCGGTTCCGTTTTCCGGCTGCACCGAGAATCAATTCTGGACTTAGGTCTTCTGTATGAAGCGGTATTACCGGGTTAAGTTTCCGGCTGGACTGTTTTTCCTCTCTGTGAAGAAGAACGTGTCATCTTTTCTAACCCCGGCACAACCACACTCCAGAGTCGGCTCTACCGGGAATTGCCTCTGGAAATGACTCTGATGAGTATATTCTTCAATCCCGGTGTGACCGTGTTCCTTCCGGAACTACCGGCTCTGTGTTGAAGACTTTCGCTGTGCATCTGATGTTCTTCGGATATGACCGTTGGTTTGAATCCCGGTGCTTCCGGGTTTGTCTTCCAGTTGCACCGGAAGAGCATCTTTGTGCCCAACGACTCTTTTCTGCTGAACGGCTATAAATAGCCCCCGACCCTCTGCGGGCTTGGGAGGACACTTAGCGCAAAAAGAACATTCTCTCACACCGTGTTCTCCTTTCCTCTTGACTCCATTGAGATCCCTTTGAGAGAGGAAAGCTTTGAGAGATTCGAAAACTTGATTGAGCATTCAAGCACGAGCTTCTTCAAACCTAGATTTCAGATCTGTTACTCTTGGAGATTTGGCATCTCCTAGCCGGCTAGACGTCTTGGAAGAGCTCCAAATTGTGGATTCGCCTTCAAAGTTTGTGAAGGTCCGGGGATCACCTCAAGATCCACCCGAGTGATTGGGCAGCTCCTAAGTGGACAAGGCTCAAGGAGAAAAAGGTGAAGACTGTGTGTCTTTGGAGCTAAGTGCTCAGCCTCTCCAAACGAAGAAGTAGAGTTGTTGCCAACAACTTGAACTTCGGATTATATCTTTGTGTCTTCAATTCTTGCTCTTTGCTTTATGTTAATTCTTCAATTGAGCTGAATTCTGTTTGTTTGTTGTTGCTTCACCTATATATTGCTTCACCCTCGCATGCTAAGCAACTAATTTGTTAAAATTTGATAATCTCCTATTCACCCCCCCTCTAGTCGATAAACCTCGATCTTTCAACGTCCCAAGCATCCAAAATCTGGAAGAGAACAGCTTTCAGTTCCTCCCTTAAAATGCTGCTCCAGTATTTCTATAAGAAAAAAACACAAAATGGCAGGCCACTAATTTGGGTCGGCCTAAAATTATGGATGCTGAAAGCTTAGGCTTAATGCGGCAGGATCATATGCCAAGTGGAAGAATAAAAACAATATAGTTACAACATACAGAAACTATCATATAAAAACAATGTACCGTGAGGTTTATATCTATATACCTATGGCGAGTGCTACAAATCGGTATGCCGATATTAGCATTCCATCGGTATAGGTTACAGCTGTCGGATGTGATGGCAAGATTAGCAATAAACATGATTAGCTAAATTTACGGGAGACAATTTTAGTGACTATAGGAAACAATTGTAGGGACAATATGAAACATGGACAACTGTCTGCATGCAATACGTAGTGTGTGCTTCTTCTATTAATGCAGCATTGAAACATTTGTATAGCGAGAGGGAAACACTTTACTAAACCTTGCGCAACAAAATTTTCGAACCAATACAACAATGGAAACACACGTTGTAGATCCGATTTAAGGAAACATCATAGATCCGATTTTTAAGAAAACTGATCCCGAAATTTTAGGAAACAAACTGTGAATTTAATTAGTTTAATTGACGATTGGATTGGCCAGAGTAGATATGTGTGGAAACATTGTTGTCGTAATACAGAAATATATAGTTAAGACATAGGCAACAAACTTGTTGAACCAATGCAACACACGTCGTAGATCCGATTTTACAGAAACAAAATTGGTTTAATTGGTTTCTTTCATCCAGGTATTTTGTTTCCTATACAACAAAAAATTGCTTTATATACAACAATAATTTGTTTCCATCGTCGTCCAGCTACTCAAGACGTCGAGCAGGTCCTCACCGTCGCCGTCGCCGCTACTGCCGCCCATCCTCTCCAGGTGCTCCTGGATGGTGCCGTCGAAGATCCGGTCCACTTTATCACGGCACTCCTTAGCGCGACGCACGGTGCTACTGAGCCGGCGGGCGAGCCACGACGATGGCCATAGGTCGGCCGGGTTGAACCCCGCCGAGAGCTCGATGGAGTGGTCGAGCTGCCGGAGGAAAAATTCGCGGTCCTTGCACCGGTCACCGATCACGGCACGCACCTTGCCGTCGGCCACGAGCGCGGACAACAGCACGCGCATCTCCACGGGGCGCCCGGCCGCCGCCGCGACCGCGACCGCACGGAGCATGACGACGACCTCCTCCACGGTAAGAAGTGGGTGGCGGCAGCAGCGAGAGATGAGAGATGGATGGTGACGGCAGGGAAAAATAGGAGATAGAGAAACCCTAACTAGCTATTAGGGGATTATATATGTTAAGTAAACATCGTTAGATGATTAGTCTGGATCGGATGGCTCTGCGCTGGGCCGACGGGAGCTACGAATCGGGATGCCGGCGTCTAACGTTTACCTATAACTATTTAATGCTTTCTCTAAAATACAGATACATGTAATTGAGAATATACCCTAAAAAACACTCTGCAACGATCAAAGATAGACAAAGAAAGAGCAACCATAGTTCGTCCGAATTCCACGATTCCCTCCATAAAATTTACAAAACAAAACTCTCCCGCCAAAGCGTAGCGCTTTCCGTCGATCTTTCCACCATCAGATCTTCATCCTGTGGCTCTCACCCCTCCTCTCCTGCCCCTACACATCCCCTTCCACGGTTCCACCTCCCCCTCTCATTTCCCCAATTCCGGCCCCAACCCTAGCCTCATTCGCACCGCCGTCTCGGCATCGATTTCGACGACCCGCCTCCCCCCGCCGCCGGAAGCGACCGGCGTGAGCAGGCGCGTGGGTACGTGGCGCCCGACGCGCCTTCCTTCTCTCTCGGCATAGATTTCGAGGGCGATGGCGGCAACAACGAGCTCTACCTCCCCGCCGGAAGCCACCGGGAGGAGCGGGCGGGTCGTTATGAGGCCCCTGATGCCACCTCGTTCTCCCTTGGCATCAACGACCACGGCGGCGATGGCGCCTACGAGCCCCACCTCCCCGCCAGAATCCGCTGGGAGGAGCGGGCGCGGCTTCACGAGGCGCCTGACGGCCCGCCATTCTCTCTCGGCATCGACGACGATAACGGCGACGGCGATGGCGCCAGTGAGCCCCGCCTCCGTGCCGTAAGCCGCCGGGAGGAGCAGGCGCGGCGTTACGAGGCGCCCGAGGCCCCCGAGGCCCACTCATTCTCTCGACGATGGCGACGGCTTCATTGCCGGCGGACGGCGTCACGAGCAAGCGCGATCCCAGGTGGCGCCCGGGCTCCCCTCCTGGCTTGTCATTGACGATGAGGACGACGACTTCTTCCTTCCTGGTGGCCAACGGTCAGATCCAGCACGAGGCGAAACCCTAGGCCCGGGCCCCTGCATCTGCAACCGGAGTCGACTCGGTTTAAGAGGTTGCGGAGGGGCCCCGCGCCGCCACCTCCGGAGCCAACACCGCCTCCTCCCGGAGCACCAATTCCCGTGGCGACAGAGGCGTCTCCAGTTCTAAGCGGGAAGGCAGCACTCGGGACTATTAGGAGCTTGGGAGGATGAGATCGAAGATTTCACTGATGAGGAGCGACCAAGACGAGGTGAGGAAAAAACTGGTCTGTATCTGTGGAATTTCCGTTTGATTCTCTTACTAGGTGTTTGTTTCTAATTCTGCAATTGATATTTGCACATGCCTGCATAAATCAATGAATCCTTTGTCTGATCTTTCGTAGAGATATGCAAAGTTGATTTATTATGTAAGAAAATCTTTGGCTGGACCCAGGTCTAGCAGCTCCACCTTTATCTACCATCAGTTCGTCTTGAGATCCGAGCTCCTATTAAGGGCCAGTTCTTTTCAGCTTCTAGGACAGCTTATAGGTGAAATTAAGCTTAAACCAAAAAGAACACAAAATTTGTCTAGAGCTTAATTTCACAGCTAAGCCTCCTTGCTGTTGATTGGAAAAAAGCTAGGGAAGAGCAGCTTCCCGAGCTCTTCCCGAGCTTCTATCTGAAGTGAATACAAAGTTTCCAAAAATGCCCCTGAAACGAACCGTTATTACGGTCATTTGCCACTCGGAAAAAAACTGCCCCCCAGCTTCCCGAGCTCTTCCCCGTCGCCATCCCTGCCCTTGGCCCAAGCCCCGCGGCCGTCCCCGCCCCCGGCCTCGCCGTCCTGCTCTTCCACCCGCCGTCGTCCCCGCCCCCGCCCCCATCCTCGCCGCCCTGCCGCCCGGGTGGCCCGACGCCGCACCGCCTCGCTCTTCCACCCGCCGCCGTCCCCGCCCCCGGCCTCGCCGCCCTGCCGCCCGGGTCGCCCGACGCCGCCCGCCCCGCTGTCGGCCCCAGCCCCGCCCCGCTCTCGGCCCCATCCCCGCCCTCGGCCCGAGCCCCGCCGCTGCTCCCGCTGGCGGGGAGCCCCGGAGGCGCCGCGTCGAGGGTGATGGAGACTCGGCAACACCGGCGTGCTGCTCCTCTGCCGTGCTGCACCGGCCCCTCCACTGGTGCGTCGCCTCCCCGCCCTAGCTCCGCTCCGTCCCGCCAGAGCCGCGCCCCGCTGATCCAGTCGAGCGCCGCCCTTAGGTGTTGGTTGCCTGGGTGTAGATCTGCTGGCTTGAGTGAACCGAGACCATGCGGATGAGATCTGGGCCTGTGTATGTGTCAACAGGTTTGCTTATTGCCCTCACAAATTTCGTTTGCAGTTTATGGCATCCTAGACTCATTTGTAAAGCATCCATCTACGAATGAAGAGTGAATTTGTTGTTCAACTATTGTATGGAGATGTGTATGGCAAAGCACTGATGATGATCTTGTTCAACTATTGTATGGCACTTGTGTTTGTGCATCAGATGTATGCCATCAGATCAACCCAGCAAAAATTCATATAGTATAAGTTAAACATCACACAATTACAGTTCATGGACATTACAGACTTTTCACCAGAGAAATCAGAAAATAAGCTAAGAGCACAGAAGCTGAAAAGAACTGGACTGCGGTTTCTCTAGAGCTTTTTTCCACCGCAGTTTCTCCGGGGCAGCTCTTGAGAAGCTGTTTCTGGAGAAGCTGCAGCCGAAAAGAACTGGCCCTAAGCGTGTTGAGAGATAATCCCAGCAGATTATGGTTAGGTAGCCTAACAAACCTAGTGAACAGTAAGTACTGACTCAATTTTTTGTTCCATATGGTTACTGCAGGGAGTAAAATATTCTCTAGTCATTGCACTGGAATCGAAGCTATCATCATCACAGTGAAATTTTGTGAAAATAATTACACTAGGATACTGAATTCTGAAATTTTCACAACAAGTTGTTATATGTGAGAATGTTCCGATAGGTGACTTAGTATGAAAAAAATTTAAACACCGAGAATAGTGAGTTAGAATTAATTCCTCAACTTCAGGGTGTTCTATGAAAAGCAACAAATGTGAGTGAAAATGTTTAAGTTTGAAATTTATGTCTCAAATGTTCCTTTTTCCTTCTCTCATGTCCCATAAAAAATGCAATTGATTACCGAGCCATGTACAGCATGGCAGTGCACCGTAGCATCCTCGTTTGGCATGCAGATTGTTTCACACACCCAGATTACTGTTCATCCATTGTTAATTGCATCAATTGGCTAATACAACACATATCTCCAGGCCAACCAAAAAGGATTCAACTGCAGATGAATCCAGCAGCTCCACCTTCATCTACCATCAGTTTGTCTTGAGATCCGAGCCTAATCTAGTTTGTGAAACAAATTGAATGGACATGGGAAATGCTGACCTTTGTTTGTGCAATTTTATGGTAACTTAGTATGTCTGGATACTTTCTACATGCCTGTAGAAATCAGTGAATCATTTTTGGTGTCCTCAGTACAAATATGCAAAATCGATTCATTCTGGATCTTTATGGCAAGCAAAACAGCTGAAATCTACCCAATCTGGCTTGCATACACATTGTGTCTTCAATATCTTCTGCTCCCTCCCTCGACCAGATATTTTCAGTGTAATAAAAAAGAAACAGTTTTGTATATTGTCTGCTGGATGAGAGTAAATCCCTTCGATTGTCATTTGTTCCTTGCCAGCCAAAAGCTCAGCAACTGCTAGCCCATTCGACATAGTCCATGAATTGACAAAATCAGCAATAGACTTGGGTATTTCTGCAAGTGTAGTCCATCTTTGATACAACAAATCCCAAAATGCGTCCTTTGTTTGTCTCTTTGTAGAATTGTGTAACAATATTTCATGATGGAGCTTAGCCTGCAGCTGGTTGCTATGCATTTTTTCGAGAACCTACTGGATTTCCTTGTGTAGAGCAATATCCAATTCTCTTCTTTACTTGCAGGGATGCCACTATCAGCTGGTAGCTGCAGCACTTCCACCAAGTTCTATCTGTTGAACCAAAATGTGTTGATGATTCAATCAAAAAGCAAAGCAAAGATACCAAAATTTATGCAAATGCCAAATTCTTTTGCTTCAAAAACTTAATAAAGCAAAGAAGCCTGTTAGTCCAATTAGAAAGAGACAAGAATCCATGAATAAGTATCTGCAGAAGAAGCCTGCCTTTCAGCAAAACAGCCATTCTGAAGGGAGCACTATTGTGCAGAGGAGCAAAGATACGATGAACGACAGTTGGGCGACACCTGCTCTTGATGAGTTCTGCAGCGAGTATTTCAAATCTGTGAAAGACTCAAGTCCGTTTCAGCAGAAAGATGTCAGCAGGTTATCTGGTTCCAACGTTTCTTGACCCTACAGCTCTGTTGGTGAAATCGGGGAACATTTCCAGCATCAATGCACTTCAAATGGAGTTGTACTAGAAGAGAATCTGACCGATAGCCATCCTCTTGCCGTGAATTATTTCTTCCACCATGATCTAATGGTACAGATGCTGGTCCATGAAAGATTGCAGCATTTTGTTCCCATCAGGGCAGAAACTACCCGGAGAAATGAGTACAATGGAGCAGAGAATCTGAACTACAGGTAACACACTTCTTTACTATTATATAAATAGGAGTTGGTGGTGGTGGTGGTTCATCCACACTCCCATCTTCCTTTTCACTCTTACTTAAAAATTTCTAACAACAAAAATAATAAACTAATAAAAATTTCTAACAACAAAAATAATAAACTAATAAAAATTTCTAACAACAAAAATAATAAACTAACTAACTGAAACACAATTAAGTCCCCCGTTTCACCTCCCTAAAATGGAGCAGAGCCAAAGTTATGGTGAACTAACTTAACGACCTCCCTAAAAAATCTCTAACAAAAATGGAGCAGTCGAGTCGAAGTTATGGTGTAAGGCCATAGGCTGAGCACCAAGCACGGGTATTTTGCTAGTTATAATCATTGCTTTAGTCCTCTTAGTAATGTCATCTGCTAATTGCTGTTACTTTGCTTCTTTGTCTTAAAATAGGAGCCAATTCAGCCAAAGTGGTGATGCTAATGATCGGTGGGTGACTCCAAACAGAAGGACCTCTGTCCCAACAGATGTTGGCAAAAGAAGGGTAAATGCCAGCAGAACTCAGTCTGGCTCTGGCCATTGGTTCACTGGGGAGGATTGCAGGAAGGTAAACCTCAATGTTTATTTTCAGAGTTCCAGTTCGTTGTTTCTAGATTTTTGATAAAATAAAGGCTTTTTAGTCTGTTAGTTGTATGCGTTCATATTTGCTCCATTGAATTTGTGATGCAGGTTTATGTCTCAAAAAATGGGCAGGAGTTAGCTGGCCGTGACGCCTATCAACAATATAAAAAGATGAACTGCTTGTCCATTTTGAATAATAGCCAAAGTTACATTTACTTTCTCCTGGTTTGTTCTGTACTCCTGTTATAAAAACCATTTATATGCTTGATCTCAGAATAGGTCTAGGAAATGAACCTATTTGCAATCTTAATATCCACCTGCTATGGGATGTTTGGATCTTTCATTAGCTTTGCACAGTTAAACTAGGCCAAGATAGCCCTCCAGATTCACCACATGTAACCTTGTAACTGAAGTAGGGGTGGAGATCAGCGGATGGATGTTACAGTAGAAAACCTGGTAGCTCGTTGTTCCTTATGAACTCCATATGAGATTGGACATCAATTAGTTAACAGCTAAACATGTTGGCACCCAGACTACACCTGAGTTTGCTTTGCTCCCTTGCTGACAGGGGAGAGCTGATTTGGCTCTCCTTTGTGGGCAAGGATTTTTGGGCAATTATGAGCATTGAACAAACTTGTTAGCAAAGCTAGTATTTTCATTTTTCATTTTTTTAAACTTCGCCAGACGGCTCTCCTTGTTAAGCAAGGCCAGAATTTAAATGAACTTGAAATGATCATGTCCATCCTTTCTCGCTAGAAGCCATTTCACAATGACCGTTACCTAAACTAAATCATTTCTAGAATCTCTTGAGGAAGTGATAAAATTATTGATTTTCTATATTAACATGATGCTAATGGGCCAAAGGAGACAATTTTGTTCCTTTTACTGCATTATGGTAATGCCATCTAATAACATGTTCTTGACAGCAAAGTGGCAGGGGATTTCACAAGTTGAAGAAAGGTACAGTTAAGAAGGTTCAGCTGGAGCCAAACGAGGTTCTTCTAGAGCAAACAAAGCCACTTCCACAGCAAAGCGAAGCTCATCAGCAAAAAGGAAGCGATGAAATAAAGAGGTGCATTGGTGGCCTAGATTTCACAATTGAGAAGATATCACTGTAATTAGTTAGTTCCTCCTGTGCATTTCATCTCAGAGTTACAAAATACTTGACTGGTGTCACATGGTTTTAGTTTGTTAATATAAACACATACAATAAGCTTCGGTTGTCATCCTTCTTTGTTAAGGTGATTTGAGCGACTCGTTGTCTACACTGTTGTTGTGCTTCCTCGTGTGCGTGTATTTGGTTGTTCTCTCTTGTTGCTGTTGTTGCTGCTGCTGCTTTACCCTATTGGTCGGTACCCAAAATCCATTTGCTACGCACCACTGGTTCTTCCGTTTAGGACCATCGTAGCGCGGGTAGTTCTCAGGGTGTAATGATTTTGCAATGCTTATCAGATGTGTGTGATAATGGAGACTTGTCACATGACACCATTAAGGTTGTATTATGTGCTTGTCATGTGTATCCGACTACGAGTCGCTTTCCTGCCTGCATGTCAACATCCTTCCCGCGTTCTGAATACTAGCATTTTGGCGTGAAAATAGACCTGCCTCTCTGCCTGTCGGTAACCTGAATATCTGCCTGTCAGTAACCTGTACCCTTAGGAATAGCTTGTGGCCTGACTGAAAATAAGCTATGCCCCTTTCTAGACGGTTTGGGTTTGTACATAAGCTGGTTTGAGCTTAATGGTGTGGGGAAACTGCGGTGTGGGGAAGCTTGAGAAGCCCCACCTTCCCCTTCTAGACAGCTTCTGAGATTAAGCTTATGGGCAGAGGTGGAATGTGGAAAGTCTATAGTACCCTTTGCCTTATTCGGTTGCATACGCAATTTTTATAGCATGATTAGCAATGTTAATACATGACAATGACCTTGATTAACAAAAAGAACAGAAAGATTCATCACATTTGTACATGATCCAATACAAAAATAAATAAAAAACTTGACTGCATTATTGCAATACTGTTCTTCTACCATAAGTGAAATTAACATAAATCATAGCTCTCGCATCTCATTAAGCATAAGTCTTCTGATGCATATATCAATACATCCGATGCTTGTCAAAACAGATCATCAATAGCTAACAATTTCCACACTGCATACACACATGCACATGAAATTGTCAAAAAAATTCATAATCCACATCAGTGCACATCGATTTTTCACACATGTTAACATGCATTAGACCACATCAGTGCATTCTTCAAATTTTTCTCACAACCGAACATGCATCAGCCGATCAAAACATCGTAATCAAAATTTGATGAATAAATTCTAACAAATCTGCATCCAAGCCACGAATTCATGAACCTAAAAAGGGGATGAACTATTGGGGGATGTCAGAAGTGGATCCGGCGGCGGTTGTGCTGGATCCAGCGGCGGAGGGCGGCACTGGCGTGGGGAGGAGGAGGGCGAGGCCGGTCGGGGAGGAGGAGGGCGGCGCCATTGGTGAGGTCGTCGCTGGAGCAACCGCACTGTGCTGTGCCGCTTCGGGCGGAGCTCCCCACGCCGCCTCGGGCGGAGCTCGCCGCGCCGCTCCAGTCGCCGACGACGAAGGTGGAGGGAGGAAGAGGTGGATCCGGCAGCGAACGAGCCGGATCTCGGCCGGGGGGCCTTCGGGACGGCAGGGTATGGGGGAGCGACCTCGGGCCCGCGGGAAGGGAGGGCGGGTGCGTGCGGCGGCGAACGGTGGCGGAGGCGGAAGAGAAGGGGCGGCGGCGGATGGTCGTGATGGTGGACGAGGTGGCGGGGATGGACAGGACGAGGGGGCGGAGGAAGAGCGGCTCGGAGGAGCCGGCGGTGGCCGTGGCGCGGAGATCTGGGGCTGGCTAGGGGCCGAAGGGCGGCGCCGGCGGGGGAGGGAGGGGGAACGGTGGCGGCGGGGGAGGGAGGCGGATGGGGAACAGTGGCAGCGGGGACTGACAAGAGAGAGAGAGAGGAGAGGAGGGCAGGGAGCTCGGGATGGGGGAGAAGGATGGGGAGAGGAGAAATTTTATTATATACTCAATGGCATAAGTGGGTAAATTTGAGGAAGTAGTGAGGATAGAATAGTATTTAGTCTAAATATGCACTGTGAGAAGCTCGGGAAGCCTCATTTTGAAGCTTCCTCTCAACCAACAGAAAAAAGAGTGGCTTCAATTTTAAGCCTAAGCCTAAGCTTGCCCTTCTAGACAGCTTATGGCTTTTTGGGGCCATAAGCCACCTCATAAGCTGTCTAGAAGGGGGCCTATAAATCATCCTTAAGGATTAGCATGCTTTAGGCTGTGGTTTTAACACCTCCCAATTACTTCACATACCGAGAAGCCTCATCTGTGCTTCTCAATCCCTCCCACCTGCCTATTATGACCAATATTCAGAGTTTACCAAATTTACAGGAAAAGTCCCACTGCGTATATGAACTAAAATCCTGGCTGTTTTTCTGTCCTCCATCCCTACCTCGCGTTCCCCATCACAACAGAGAGCAACACGCTAGGGTTAGCACCGCCGCCCTCTTCTGCCCTTGTCGCCGCCCTCTTCTCTCGCACAGCCGCCTCTTCTCCCCATGCTGCTGTGCCCCTCTCTCCACGCCGTCATCGGCCTCTTTCTGGACCTCATGTGCAACGCCACGAGCTCCTCACGCAGCCTCGACCTCGTGTGGTCGGCAGGTCCTCTATCCGCGACCTCCTATCACTGGACACTCTCCTGTCGCCGGCACGCCCTCCCGCCGGATCCGCCGAGCTCCGCCCTGGCCTCCTAGACTCCCTGTGCAGCTTAGCTCCGCCCTAACCGCGTCCTCCCCTACTCCCTCCGCCTCTCGCCGCCGGCCCTCCCTTCGCACCTGCCCGTTGCCGTGTGTTGTTCAAAGTAAGACCATGAGCTGTTTTTGATGTTTCTTGACAAGGAAATCAATCTGTTCATGCCTGTTATGTGGTGTTAAGACAATCAGATGCTAGTGGAAATCAGTTCTTTGCCATCAATCTTTTTACCACAATGGCTAGCAGTCTGTTGGTGTATATGCATGTGGGTTAATGCATGTATTTACCTGGCATATGATTCATGTGTATATGCAGTGATAATATATGGCGTATGCAGTGTTGGTATGTATTTACATGTCCATGTTATCCATTTATGTTCCTTTTCATGTATATATGACATAGCGAGCACTTTATTTTATATGACATAGTGATATGTTCATAGATGGAAAAAGAGAATACTAGCAACAAAGCAACTTGTGATGCTGTTGTTTATAAAATATTTCTTGACATATGTGTTGACAAAGTGAATGCAAATAACAGGTTGTTGGGATGCCGTTGCTCCAAGAAGGACAAGAAAAGTTTCTTTCATGACATAAATCCAATCTATGACAGGAATCTAGTGAGTTGAGGTAAGGATGTGTGATCCAAAAAAGTTTTATGATATGTTCAAGATGAAGAGATTAGTTTTTGTCATGTTGTATGAAACACTTGTGAATAATTTGGGTTAAAGTCAACTCTTTCCACGTGTTCTAAAGAAACATTCACTCTCTTTTTTGGACATGTGGATCACCTCAATCTAATATGAATGGTGCTGACTAGTTTAAGCATTCAATGTGGACTATTAGTACGAAGTTTGGTGAGTTTTTGGAGTGTACCTATAGAATGTAGGTGATGTTATTGAACTGAGATATCTTATTTTCAGCAAAGTTCATCAAAGACTTAGAAAACCCAGATTTTGGCCTCATTACACACATCCTTATCACAGTGCATACATGCCTCAAAGTTATATACATTAATAGGCATGGTTACACAAGTCAAAATTTTATGGTAACATGTGACTTTGATATGGAGTTCACTTTTACGGTTGCTGGATACCCTGAGTCTGTTCATGACACACGTGTATTCTTTCATGCTTTGGTGCAATATCAACATTGTCCGCACCTGCCCGAAGGTAACCAGTTTGTGTGTTATGCCTTACTTTCTCTATTAGTCATGTAATACATAATATTCATTTCATTATAAATGTAGGTAAATATTATCTTGTTGACTTTGGGTATTCAAATTGAACCGGTTATTTAACCTCATTCAAAAGACAACGGTACCATGTATCAGAGTTTTAAGTTTCTGAACCAGTTGGTATGAAGAAAATCTTTAACTATGGCCATTATTCTCTTTGAAATGTTATTGAACAATCATTCAGTTGTGTTAAGATGAAATGACATATATTTTGTGGCATACTAAGCTACTATGTTGACAAGCAAAAGAAGATAGTTTATGCATGCATAGCTTTGCATAACTATATTCATGATAGTACTCTACGTGTTGAATACTTTGAGATGTTTCAGGGAGAAGAGTATGTTGAAGATGAAGTGACAGGTCGTGGCGCGGATATTGCTACATCTAGTTATGCTGATAGTACTATGGACGTAGTCCAAGATGGTATTACGAAGAGTTTGGTAGCAGAGAGATGAATGAGTGCAATCTAAGTATTTTTATTTTATTGGCTAGAAAACTCGTACAATTTGCAACATATTTTAATGGCAAGAAAACTTGTAAACTTGTCCATACTTAATGTAGTGCTTGTAATTCTTATATTATTGCCGGTATTATTTGTCAATTTTTTTTCCTAGAAACCTGTTCAAAGAAACTCCCCAAAACAAAGATTATATCTATTAAAGAACATACAAACAAGTCCAAAGTACTTCAGACTTTGCACCCTTCATTATAGACAATAAATTTAAATCCATAAGCTATTCCTAACATGTAGTTACAAATAAGATGTATTTATTCTTATTGTAGTCTATAGAAAACTTATCTAGACACTGGTTTATGTATAAGTCTAAGTCGTACATATAGACCTTACACTACTTTAAAGCTCCACTCTTGGCAGTTAAAAAAATATGTTTGTTGCGCACCGTAATACAGAGTAAACCTCGAGAAGTAATAATGTCACGTCGATGTCAATTCTCAAGTCGGTATATAACACCAGACTGAACCCGTGTCTTTTGGCACGGCGGACCCCCTCCGATCTTGGCCTTGCAAGCAAGCACCACGTCGTGGCATGACAGCTCACATGACAGGTCACGCTCGTTCGCCGTCTTCACCGTCACGTCCACCGCCGCATCGTCCCGCCCCAGCTCGCTGGCCAGCTGGTCCCGCAGGAAGCGTGGCACCACCACATCCTGTCCCCACGCCCTAACCCGGCCCTCGCGCTCCCCATTCGCCTCCGCGCAGAACGGCTGCAGGGAGCCCTTGCCGAGGAGCGCGTCGCCGTAGAACACGAGCGCCGTCGAGAGGACTGGGATACACGCCTCGAATTTGTCGCCGGTGTTGTTGATGCGGAGGGTGAGGTTGAACACCGGGGAGAGCGTCGGCCGGTCGCCCGCAACGTCGTCCAGCCCGGCGACGCCGGTGATGGCCATCGTGTACTCGGGGGGGTGGCTGCATAAATCCTGCTGCTGAACGAATTTGTAGAACCCTATAGAGATGACAGCCATGAGCGCTATTAACGCCAACATGGAGAGCGCGAGGACAACAGGACGGGGAACACAGCGTCTTTTCTCTTCGCCTTTTCCTTCGGTCATGCCGGGAAAAGCCTCCATGATCCTACTCCTACCGACTGTCAGGCGCCGCGCGATAGAACGAACCAGCGTTGGTGTACACGTGCTTTTTGATCAGTTCTGCTCGTCTCGAACGGTTTTAGTCAATGCAGACGTGCAGCTAGCAGTCCAGCGATATAAAAGGACGGGATGCCGATGCCCGGGAACGCTCACAAGAAGACGGATTCGTGGTCGTCCCGGATTCTGCAAACTGTTTTTTACATTGAGGTATATAACACCCTGACGGACTCCGCTTGATCGTTCATGGGCTTTGGGCCAGGTGCACATGGGCTTGTGGCTCAGATCGGTGGCTATAACTATCAGAGAAGAAAGCAACTGCGGGTAGAGGGCATCGAAGAAAATAGGAAAGACAGAGCCTCTCTTTCCCGATCGACCCCTGCTTCTTCTTTCTCCGGTCTGGATGCTCTCTGCAAGCAACTCCTGTCGATCTCATATCACGGCGATTGCCCCGGCCACGGGGCACTACACGAGGATATTAGTTGTAGCCAGGTGCGGCGACGGATCAAACCGATGGCGTACCGAGTCTACGTCTAGAAGTCTATACCGTAGTTAGATGCGCATTAGTGTAATTTAATGAGTATTAAATCTGTTGATGATACCTTATCGTTCAATTGATAATAATTCACGAACTTCTCACACACTAGGACGGCCTACGGAGCGCTTGTCCCCAGCTGTTCCGCAAGAGTAACTCTCACATACACACGTTGTGCTTCCTTGTTCTGGCCTTTGACTTGTTTGTGGAGTACTGCCATCCGCCCCATCCTGAATTCCTGACACCCTCGTGCCTGCCGAGTGCCGCGCGCCCCAGCACCGGCACCGCACCGTGCGCTCCCCTCCCGGGGGGGAGGCTCACACCTCACAGTGAGCGCCGGTGCCGTCCCGTTCCCGTGTGGCCATCGTGCTAGCTAGCGAGCCCTCCGCACCTGCCCGGTCCGTTGCGCTTGCTCCTCGCGTGTGCTCGCCTGGTGCGCGGGGTGGGGTGCCGTGAGCGGGGGCCATTCTTTGTGCACCGTGCCCGTGCGTTGTGCCGCTCCCGCACCGGCAGTTTCCCGAACTGCCACCCCCCTGCCTCGCGAGGGAGGTCGGGTCGCGTGCAGGTGCCTGTGCGCGCCGGTAGCGAAGCGATTTGCCGCTCGCGCTCGCATGGGGCAGAGGCGCCGCATGTCGGCAACGTGAGAGCTCTCCTGCTCTCGATTGACTAATTCCACCTTGAATCCAAGGAATGACGACGGGATCTTATCCTTCGTTTCTTCAACTGTATGTTGATTCCAACTGTGTTTTCTTTTCCGAATAGCTGATTCTAACTCTGGTTTAGTATCGGACAGATTGAACATTTCCAGTTTTCCAGCACTAGCTGCTTCATCCGTCATGACTAATATTTTTTATTATTATTTTGAAAATGAAGGCAGGAGCGCTGCCATTTTGTAGAGTAGAAATAGAAATGTTTAAAACTTTACAACGGCCACGGCGAGCCAGGAAAAAAGGAAAAAAAATAGATTACATATCACCGTATAGGGGAGGTCCTTTCATTTGGTCTATATATTTCTTCTGAGAGTGGATACCTCAAACACCCTCAAATATTCATTTCTAAAAATTCGTCGATTTCTCTTTTTCCAAATATTCCACAACACATATATTAGGACACCTCTGAAAACCTTTTTTTTTGTCTGGTCCATAGCATTTGTGTTGGCATCTCACCAAACGTCAAGTGTGGCATGTTGGAAATTAGAGTTGGTGGTGATCCCCATCCAAGAGGACATGATCCCCCACACCCCTCCGGCGAAAAGACACTCTCTTGCAAGATGCTTATTTGTATCAAACTCCGAGTTGCAAAGTCGGCACGTGTTCTCATGCAGCCATCCTCTCACGGCCAATCTGTCCGCCATAAGTGTCTTTTCATGGAGCAAAAGTCATGTGAAGAGTTTGCATTTTGGTTCCGCCGTCGCTCACCAAAGTTTAGTGGCCAAAAATGGTCTTGTCATTCCTTCGAATTGGCATTTGTAAGCCGTTACCACGAGTAGGCTCCCGTGTTTGTCCACCTCCACGTGATGTGGTCTTCCATATCATCATCTAAGTGCACTCCATCCAAGACCATTTAGAGAAGAATAAATTCTTGAAGTTGTGTCGTTGTCGTGATGGGACAAAGTGAGCGGATCCACAAGTCATCATGTAACTACCGTTGCAACGTGCGGTTTTTCCTTGTGGCCAATTGGAAAACTGAAGGCACGATATCTATTGGTGCTGTCCATTTAGCCACCGGTTGTCACGGACCCGGGAATTCCATATGATTAGGGGAATGATTAGTCGCCAAGGACTGAGAAGTCACCGAACATACCATACGCGCTTACGTCGTATGTATCTATCACCGTTGGGTAACCCGACATCGGACCCACATACCATACGCGCTTACGTCGTATGTATCTATCACCGTGGGTCAAGCCGGCCGAAAGCGACTAAACTTCCCAAAACCACATATAATTCACTGATCCGGTAAAAAACTGGCGCTTCTCTCAAGTCACTAAGCAAAGTAGTTCCGGAGGAGCCCGACCATCGTACCCTCACCCTAACCTAGTCCGGAGACTAGTGGGTCGCTCGAGAGCCCGGTACGATAGTCCACACCCAGCCTGACCGGCACTGCATCTCAGCCAGCGGGTCACTCAACCGAAGTACTTCTCGAAGTGAGCTCTAAGAGGAGACGACACTTCTTTACGATCGATTCCATATACTTCAAACATACACGCATTGTATATGGATCGATCCCAGATAACAACTTCATATCACAGTGCACTCTAATAAGGAGTTATTCAGATTCATAGTCCTCCTCTTACCCGAGGAAGGTCATAAGTTATTCAGATTCATAGTCCTCCTCTTACCCGAGGAAGGTCATAACACACACAATTGTAAACCCGAAGGTCGATTACAAGTTCTTCAACTTCAAAACAGCAAGCAAACGAAAATGTAAACCCCTGAGGTGGCAGCCCTACCACCTCCATATGAAGATATCAAACCACATACATATACCATAGGGATAAGGTATCAACTAAACCGCCGGATCCTCATTTTCGACGTCGTAATACTCACCGATACTAGGATCACCTGCAACAAGTTCGGAATCGAATTCCGTAAGTACTTTCGTACTTGCAAGCAACATTTGTAGGCTCATCCCAATTCAATTTCAGCATGCTTATAACAAGGATAAAATGACAAGCATCAATTAACTCTCAAAATATGAAGCATGGCATGTACATCAAGACAAGCGATATCAACATCACCATCTCCATATTCGTTTCAACACTTTACTTTCAGATCAGCAATAACTTAGAATTCAACCAAGAATTCGTTTCAACTTTCACACCAATTCAAACCGAGCTCAAGTTATCAAACTATCTTGCCCCTCGGGACTAGATTCAATTTCTGAGCAAGTTCATCAAGACTTAGTCAGGAGGTGTTCCGAAATGTTGTTAGCCATAGCTGGCCGGCTATGACTATCCAACATTCCCGCATAACACTTCCACCATGGGTGACGGGTAAAGCCCTACGATACCGGCATCGACTGAACGACTACGGTGCTTATGATCACCTCGCTCAGTGATCCATCGGTAGGTGTCGGTACCCCGGCTCTCACAACTCACCATTAGGGTTCCATAGATAATTAGTCCTTTTAAAAGATCACCGCTGACCTTGCAACCAATTAACCTACCATGCTAGTGATCACGCTATCACATACCGTAGCAATTCTCAAAACAATTCCATACCAGTATTTCATCCCAATCACAAGCACATCATGAAATGAATTAAGGAATCTTAGCGAGCTTTTGTATACTTGCCTTGCTGGGTTTGCTCCGGATCACAATAGTACTCAACTTCCGAATATTCCTCGCCACTCCGTTCTACTCAAAAATCAATTCCCGGAATACAAAAATAAAGCAAATGAAAGGACTTTAATCAAAACCAGCAAGTATAAGAACCCAAGAATGGATGATATGCAGCTCAATATGTAAAGGACCACTATATGCAACTAGCGCAATTGGTTTCGTTCAAATCGGAGTTATAGAATTAAAGTTATGATTTTTCTAAGTTTCATATAGCATTTCCATTTTAGGGTTAATTAGCTTATTCATTAAACCAACAATTAAACATGATGGTGCTCATTCATGAAAATGATGTTATGGCAGTGAATATCAACTTAAGTGGGTTAACACCAATTATTTTTCAGTTAGGGTTAAGCTAGATTCTATAGTTATTGTTTCGCAATCATAAGGTTTACTAATTTAAGCATATATGGGAATTTCATATATGGTGATTCATGGGTATGATGAACTCAGAGAACGATATACCTTAAAACATAAATATTGACGCAACATATATCCTATTTTGAGTTAGCATGAGTTTTCTAGAATTATTATCGCAACATTAGGGTTTGAGGGCATTTTAGTCATTTCCACAAATTTACGGCAATGTATCATGAACAAAAGTTATGCTATGATATTCTACAGATTAAAAGAAGAACAATAAAAGAAAAATCACTTAATTTGGAGTTCCTATGAATTAGTTATGAATTACTAAAGTTTAAGCAAATTCCAGTATTTTCTGAAATTTTCAGAATTCGAAATTTTAACCCATTTCCTTTTATTATTCAGCTGAGCTCTACCCTCTGCCCATGACGTATGGGTCCAGCGAACCCGGACCCATCTCCCTTATTTCCCTCTTTTCTTTTAACCCTATCGGTCTATTACACTTGGGTCCCAGCTGTCAGTTATTCTCTCCCTTTTTATTGTCCTCACGGGCTCAACTCGGAGGAGAGGGCGGCCGGTGTCCGAGCGACGGCGAGTGGCAGCGGCAACTCAAGCATGGGATACAGAGGGAGAGGTGGAGAGGTAGACGCACCAAAAGCTCGAGCGGTTCTCGGAGGTCTCGTTTTGGTGCTCAGGTGAAGCAGTCGGGAACGGAACCGAGGAGGTTGTCGGCGATGGCGAGCGGCGGCGTACGGTATCGGCGGCGAGGGCGCTCGGCTACAAACCGGGGATGAAGGAAGGGTCAATAAGGGATAAGGGGCCCCCGGGGACCCAATAAAGCACGCAGTATGGGGTAGGGCTTACCGGACGAGACGAATTTGGCGACGGCGGGGAGAAGACCGGCGATCGGGACGATGAGAAAATCCGAGGGTTGGCTGCGAAGAAAATCCGATTAACTCCGGCCGTGAGCTAATAGGGCGGGGACGAGTCGATTGAGCCAAGAAAATGGGAGGATGGTGCTCACCGTGCGTGGAAGGAGGGGAAGACTCGCCGGACTTGGAGAAGAAGGCGTCGGTCCGGTGGTTCAGCGGTGGTCCTGCGCAAGGTAAGGACGAAAATGAGCCCCTTGTGAGATGAGTAAGCCCGTGCGCGCATTAGATAGGGGAAGAGGTATCGCCGGACTCGAGAACGGTTCCGTGCCGAGGGCGGCGTGTTGCCGGAGCTCTCGGTGTTACTCGGGTCTGGTGAAAAGAGAGGGCGGAGAGCTCTGCGGAGAGTGCGAGGAGGTGCGGGAGGTCGGGGCGGAGCCGTTGGCGAAGCAACCGAGTGGGAGGAGCGTGTGGGGGAGAAGGAACCGAGGGGGAGAGGCGCTCGGCGGCGTCGGGTCATGTCGAGCACGGCAAGTGTGCTCGACAGAGGAGGCATGCCGCGTGGAGGACGGGTCTTGACCGGCGGGCTCCACCGGTCAGTGGCTGCGTGGAGGCGGGTTCGGCCGGGTGCCAGCACGCAGAGGCGGGGGAGAGCAAGGGTGCCGGAAACTGAAGAAGGCGGGAAGAAGGAAAATGCGCCTTCGGGCGCAGGCGGGAAAGAAATTGGGCTTAGCCCAGGTAGCGGGAGGAGATGGGCCGACTGCAGCCCATCCGCGCGGTATAGGATTTTTCTTTTGTTCTTTTTTTGATTTGTCAACCTCTAATTCAAATTTAAACTTGCCAATTTGATTTCAAACAGGGTTTCGGATGGTACACAAATAACAGCAGAATTTCAACAAGATTTCACCACTAGTACATTTTTGTGATTGAAATTAAAAGGAATGTATCACTTATTTTAGTTAAGTTTCATATACGTTTCAATATAGTTGGAAAGTGTGGGTATTCAGAATGTTATCCAAAGATCTTTAGAAATGTTATTAGGAGTTCAGGAAGATATTTATATTTCAATTATGAAATTCTTCTATGTTCAGCCGGAACATCTTTCCTCAAGCAACAAATGTCCCATTCAATTTTATAATGGTCATGAAGTAATATCCCAAAAATTCGGTGACCTAACCTACTTCCAGATTTATCAACTTAAAGTGGGTTTCCTTAGGGCCGTACTGGACTTAGGTATAGGTTTGGAAAAACAGTTAGTTACCGTCAGCTCATTTACCTTAGGTCATGGGTGTAGAGGAGGCAAGATTTCGAGTTCACGCAAGGTTTTACTCGACCTAGATGATAACATGTGATGCAAAACTCCAACTTTATTTTTGTGAGAACTTAGGAAGTTCTAATTACATGATTTATAAGCAATGGGTCTTTACACCGGTCCTTTCTTTCCATTCCCCAATGAGATTGAGGTGGCAGCTCTAAAGAGATTCATATCAATCTCGTTGCATGGAAAGCGTGCCCCTTCCCAAGTGCTATCCTCGGAGGTCCATTTCATCCACGGCCAATGCAGGTGTAGAGCTATGCCAAATTTTTGTAAGTCAAAGATGCTGAGAACGTCCAGCTCCTTTGGCCGATAGACTGTGGCCCAATTTATTAGGAAATATCCTCTCTATTATCCTTCCTCTTTCTTCCATAGGAAACCTAAATATTTGCACGGAAAAGACCCGTGTCTCGTTGAAAAAGGCCGTAGAAGGTCCACGAGATCAATGCCTTCGCATCGGACTAATAATGAAAGACACACGTACGTACGTCTAGATCAACGGCTGATCGCTCTCGGCCTGCGTTGGGTTTGTCAAGAAAACTGAAGCCGCAGAACGCCAATCGCCTTGCCTGAACAATGACTGTTTAACAAGGATAAAGGCGTGTACGGTCAAATAGAACGCACTGGTAGTGTACATGAGTCGTGACGCTAGATCATAATCGTAGCATGCATGAGAAGAAAAATGTTTAGGAAGTTACTAAAGACACTATTTTATTTACAGGGATCCTGGGTCCGTTTACGGTTTACCAGAGGACTTCGTCCTGATTTGATAAGTCTTATTGGAACAGGCAAAGGCAAAGACTTATTATCTTCTATGATGTCCACAGAAATAAGATCTAGATCCCAAGTCCTAATAAGATACTAGTATCTGATATGGACTACTTGGTATGCAACAGAAACCGTTTCTTTTGGGCGATATGAAACAGAAACGAACTACTTCATCGTACTATGTACGTAAGTGGTTGTACTCGTGAGATAGTATGACTCTTGCTACTGCATCGATATATCTACGTATCGTGATGATACCCTCTCCAACCGCACGATCAATCCATATCTCGCCCAATACGTGAGACGGTGCGATTACCTATTCCTTCGATTCCCTCAACTTGTTACCATGGCTGGCGTCTCGGCTCCCACGGCTCGCCGCCGCCTGCCGGACACGTCGTCGAGGTGCGTGGCGGAGAGCGTGACGGGGACGCACGACTTCGTGGTGGCCAACTACTCGCTGCTCGACGGCCACTCGCGCATCCTCGGCCACGTCAGCTCCACCCGCTTCACCGTCGGAGGCCACGACTGGATCCTAAGGTTCTACCCGGATGGCTCCAATGAGAACAACTCCCTCGAGGTCACGTCGGTGTATCTGTCCATCTGCAGCGGGACGGTGCCGCCGGGAGGCGTGAAGGCGAGCTACACCTTGCGGCTGGTGGACAGGAACGGCGACGCGTCGTTCGTCGGGCGCCGCAAGACGAACATGCACACCTACCGGAACGCTACTGCGTGGGGATTCAGATGGTTCTTCTGGAAGCCGTTGCTGCGGCTGTCGCGGTGCCTCCACAACGACTGCCTGACGATCAGGTGCACGCTCACCGTCATCAGGCCGCTCCCCGCGGAGGACACAACGGCCGGCGGCCCGGCCGCCGCGGTTCTTCCGCCGCCGGAGCTGCCCGGACACCTCGAGCGCGCGCTGAGGGACGGGAGAGGCGCGGACGTCACGTTCCACGTGGGCGGCCGGGTGTTCAGCGCGCACAGGTTCATGCTGGCCGCGCGGTCGCCGGTGTTCGGCGCGGAGCTCTTTGGTCCGATGATGGAGAAGGATATGCGGCGCATACAGATCACCGACGTGGAGCCGGCCATCTTTGAGATGCTTCTTCATTACATCTACACGGAGTCGTTGCCGCCGTGTAACGTTGAAGGTTACAGCGTCGCGGTGATACAGCATTTGCTGGTCGCGGCGGATAGGTATGGGCTTGACAGGCTGAAGGTGATGTGCGAAGGAAAGCTGTGCGAAAGCATCGATGTTAAGACCGTCACGACTACGTTGGCGTTAGCGGAGCAGCACCATTGCAAACGGCTCAAGGATGCGTGCTTGGCATTTATGTCGTCGCCGAAAGTGCTCGACGCCGTCCTGGCGACCGACGGGTTCAAGCACCTCATGGCGAGTTGCCCCCTTGTTTTGGAGAACCTTGGGGACAGTGTATCTGTCGAAGGGAAGTAATCCGACCTAGAAATTCAAAAGGATTTGTAAGGTGTTCGATATTTTCTCAAGTATAAGTCACTTGTTGTTTTAACTATATCAACTTCCAATCATATGTCAATTTCCGTCCTAATCTAATCATTAAAAAACAACAAGATTGATGCCATTGAGCCTGTAATCTTCGAGGGCCCTTCTTCATTTTGTATGCCCAGGTTCCATGCTAGACGACGAACATTACAAAGAAGGCAAAGCTGCGAAATTGCAGCACATACTAGTTGCCGCGGATCGATAAGGACTAGACAGGTTACGGGTGCTTTGTGAAAGCAAGTTGTGTCAGAGCATTAACATGGAGACGGTTGCAACCACATTGGTTTTAGCGGAGCAACACCACTGCAGGGATCTTCAAGAAGCTTGCGTTGAGTTTATGGCTTCAAGGAACGTGCTACGAGCTGTCATGGCAACCGATGGATTCAGCAAGCTGCCCTTTGGTCATGAAGGAGATATTGGACAAAGTGTCCCATAGTGACTCTGTTGTGATCATATGCTTAATGAATTATGTGGAGTACTAAATTTTAGACATGTTCGATTATCTACATCTTAATATGTATGTGTTACCGTGATATGATCATGCATTCGTGTATGCTTTGTGATGCCATTTTTATCATATGATCTCTATTACTACTTCAAGGCGTAATTCCTACTAATTAACAAAAAAAATGTTTTCTCGGTTCTTTTTTAAAAGTGAGTATCTGCTATGGCACTGTTTCATTCTTCAGTTTATTCAGATTTTTGCTACGTGATTGAATTTATTACAGTATGAACATTTAGCCTGGTATTGCGGTAGTACAGTAATATATAGTGCACATGGTTTACTCTAAGTAACGAACATTATCATGGAATCTGAAAGAATTATAGATACTATACTTCGTGGCTTACTGTACAACGGTGTAAAATTTGAACTTCAGATCCATTCTACGTAGCATATAATGAATTTCTGAAAAAAATCTTAAGAATTCAAATTGTTAGAAATTTCTTTTGTTTTTAGGAAAACAGGAGCACGCCCCCGGCTCCACTGCGTAGAATGAAACCAAACAGTTCACATACAGTAAAGTCATCTAGACTTAAACCAGGTAATCACAGGGGAGTGCACGCAGGCACATGCAAGCAGAAATGCATGATTAACTATGGAAGAGTGGCCTCGGAGGGAGCCTGAGAAGCGACCATGTACTCTTTCAGCGTAACCATGCGCCGAGGAGGCCGGCCAGCGTGTTCCTGCTTCAGCTCGTCAAGTGTCAGCCGGGATCCCAAGCAATGCATAAGCGTTCCCCTCGCTCGACACGCATTGCTTGAGATTCCTTGCAGAGTGGACTCCAGCTTCTCATCAGGTTTATCATCGATGCCCATATTCCTTGCAGTTGGCTAACTGAAGTCGCTAAAGATGAATGAATAGCCTGAGGAAGCTTGCTTGAAGAAAGAGAGCTTTTCTTGTTTCTTCGTTGCAGGTCGTGGGGTCGGGTATGTTGGTTGGAGTCTATCCTTCAAGTCTGTAACAGATGGTGGTTGTTTTTGCCTGGTGTTCTGGGTGATACTTCTGCTTCTTGGTGATGTGGTTTTTATTATAACTGTCTTAGCTAGCCAACTTGCTATGATTTCATTAATGAAATCGGGGCGATGAATTTTACTGAAGAAGTTGGTCTTCGGGGTGGCGGATGGTGTGGAAATAGAGGGAGCCGGAACTCGGAGGAGACACAAATGGGCCAACAGGAGGTCAAAGAGAGAGAGATGGAGAGAGCAGCACGGGCTGCTGGTGGCCGAGGCCACATGAGCCGAGAAAGGGGGAATGGGCCGACGTGGTGGAGATATGGGCTGTGTGGCCTGGAAGTGACGGATCAGAGAGTAGAGATTCGACCTGTAAGGCTTTGGGAGATTTTTACACCCTTTTTCATTTTGGAAAATCACGCAAAATTCCTTGCAACAACCATGGAATTATTATAACGGACTTGCAAAGAATTAGGGATAGACACCAGCGATTAACGAAACAAGCCAGGTGCTATCCCGTGATTCCCGATGGAGAGACCATTAGGGGGACGCGTGCGCATGACATAACACCCATTGTCGTTTTCCTTTGCCATGGCTAGCAACTCGACGACCTCTGCAGTTAACCATGGAGAGCGTCAATGCCTATCGGCGACGTCATCGAGATGCCTCACGGAGAGCGTCACTGCGACCCACAATTTCGAGGTGGCCAATTACCCGCTGCTCGACGGCATGGGCGTCGGTAAGTATGTTATCTCGAGCACATTCAAGGCTGGCGGATACGATTGGGCTATCGAGTTTTACCCAGACGGATTTGAGGACCGTGCCGGCCATGTCTCAGCCATTTTGCGTTGTGTCAGCCGAGCGAAGGATGTGAGGACCAAGTTCACCTTGAACATGCTGAAGAAAGAGGGCAAAGTACAAGTAACCAATTTCGGTGTGTTAGATCATACCTTTTCACCTTCAAGTGATTCTTGGGGCTATAGAAAATTCGTTGAGAAATCGAAGCTCAAATCATCGACCCACATCAACAATGGCTACTGGACGATAAGGTGCGTTCTCACCGTTATCAAAGAATCAGGCACGGAGCCTAAGGGGAACCTTATCATGGTTCCGCGCCCGAATCTGCAGGACCATCTCGAACTCATGTGGAAGGATGGAGAAGGAGCAGATGTGACATTCAGTGTGTGTGGCCAGTTGTTCAATGCCCACAGATGTTTGTTGGCCGCACGGTCTCCGGTTTTCAAGGCGGAGCTCTTTGGCCCGATGAAGGAGAACATAACACAGCATATCAAGATTGATGACATTGAGCCTGCAATCTTCGAGGCGCTTCTTCATTTTGTATACACAGATTCCATGCTACACAATGAACATTACAAAGAAGGTGAAGCTGCAAAATTGCAGCACATACTAGTTGCCGCGGATCGATACGGATTAGACAGGTTACGGGTGCTTTGTGAAAGCAAGTTGTGTGAGAGCATTGACGTGGAGACGGTTGCAACCACATTGGTTTTAGCGGAGCAACACCACTGCTGGGATCTTAAAAAAGCTTGCATCGGATTTATGGCCCCGCGGGACATGCTGGGTGCTGTCATGGCAACAGATGGATTCAAGCATCTCGTGGATAGCTGTCCGTTGCTCATGAAGGAGATTCTAGGCGAGGTGTCCCGCTTCTGAACTCGCTATTCCACTAAGAGTTCAGATGATCATGTGCCCATGTCAACGATGAGGTGAATTTTTATCATTTGCAGTTATCTACATTTCAATATATGTGTTACGTACTACGATATAATCATGCACTCCTGTACCCTATAAATCCTAGGGAAAAAGTATCTACAGGTTATGCGTTGTTCCATCTATCGGTTTATTTAAATTTCAGTCAAGTGAGTGGTCTATATATGTCGTTATCTGGATCTGTTCCGTTTGAACCGTGTTACTCAGAGTCCTTAATTGATTGGATCACATGGAGTGTCTGTGTCTTCACTGCCTGCATGTTGCATGCGTGTTCCTTTTTGTTGGACCTGCACTTGCGTTTTTTCCTGACATTGGAAGTGCTCTGCACGCTTAGGCCACGGCCACGCGTGGCTTACAAGGACTAATCATAGTAACTATCCTGTTAATCTAAAGTAATTGTCCTTGTATTCGAGTCAGGTTTTGTACGTTTCACTGCTTGTTTTCAGCAAGGACTCCCTGTGTATGCATCAATGCATGTATCGGTGTACCACTTACGGGACTCTCTGCAGTCTGCACTGCCCTGGGATCGATGAATACCGAAAGCGAAATTAGTGTACCCTAAACGTGAGAAGCAGCCGGTCATCTGCGTAGACGCGAGCGCGCGTGCATGATGGATTTGTGGCGCCGTCTCACCAACAAGGGCGGCGAACGACCGGGCCGCATCCTGCCGGATACGTCGTCGAGATGCGTGACGGAGAGCGTGTCCGCGACGCACGACTTCGTGGTGACAAACTACTCGCTGCTCAGCGACCTCGACGCCGGCGAGTACGTCAGCTCCGGCACCTTCAGCGTCGGCGGCTACGAGTGGGTCATAAGGTTTTACCCTGGCGGGTACAGTACTGCTCACCAAAGCTACCCTTACTACGCATCAGCGTTTCTGCTCATCTCCACGGGCGCCGCGACGGCCAGGTACACCCTAGGGTTTCTGAACCGCGAGGGCGAGGCGTTGCCGGTGGCAAACGGGAGCGCGTACACGCACACCTTCCGTGATTCGTCGAGGGGCTGGGGATTTGCAGATTTCGGACGCAAATCGGAGCTGAGAACGTCGCGGTACCTCCACGACGACTGCCTGACCATCAGGTGCGTCCTCACCGTCATCGCGCCTCGCACGGAGGACACCAGGACCGGCCCGGCCGCGGTCCCGCAGGCGCCGGACCTGCAGCTGCACGGCCACCTCGAGCGCATGCTCACGGACGGGAAAGGCACGGACGTGACGTTCGACGTGGGTGGCCAGCCGTTCCGCGCTCACAGGTGCGTGCTCGCCGCGCGGTCGCCGGTCTTCGACGCGCAGCTCTTCGGCCCGATGAAGGAGAAGGACACGGAGCGCGTCGAGGTCGGCGACATGGAGCCGGCCATCTTCGAGCTGCTCCTGCACTTCATCTACACGGACTCGCTGCCGGGAAACGGCGAGGGCTGCAGCACCGCGGCGACGCAGCATCTGCTGGTCGCCGCGGACCGATACGGGCTGGAGAAGCTAAAGCAGATGTGCGACGTGAAGCTACGCGGAAGCGTGGACGTGGAGACGGCGGCGACGACGTTGGCGCTGGCGGAGCAGCACCACTGCCCGCTGCTCAGGGATGCGTGCGTAGCGTTTATATCGTCCTCCCCGAAAGTGTTGGCCGACGTGGTGGCGACGGATGGGTTCAAGCATCTCATGGCGAGCTGCCCCGTGGAAAATCTGAGTGAGAGCTTCGGCAAGGTGTCACTCGTTGTGAGGAACCAGGAGAAGGATGTACCTAGATAGGAAACGTTTGTAAGGTTCATGCATGGCTCGATCGAGACGTGGCTTATGCGTGCGTTTTTTCTAGTCCACATTATTTTGGAAAGAAAATTTCGGTAATCCCAAAAAAATCACTTTTGCTATCTCGCAGTCAATATTTTTGAATTCATCACAGTCGAATTTTTCCATCGTCTCATTTTTTTTTGATTCGTGCATCTGTTCCATTGTTTGTCGGGTCCGTTTCTGGTTGTTGGGTCTCGCCCGTTTGCCCTTTCTATCCGATTTCAGGTTGTTTCCTCTGTGGCCGTATGTTCTTTGTGTCCGCACCGAAGACCGATGGCTCTCATTCTGTTATGGCTGCTTAATTTTGCTTAGAATCTCTTGTTGTAATCCTCCGGTGGGAACGTTTTTCTTCTTTCCTTAATAAAGAACAGTCTTCGGCCCTTCGAGACACATATGAGAGAGAAAGAGTACAGGAGCGAGAGAAGGGCGAAGCAGCTGCTCACCGGTGTTTGGTGAGGGAGTTCACTGGTGTTCAGTGACAGAGAAGGGCAACGAGGAAGTATGTGCTCGTTCATGTCAGGTGCCGGGTACAAATGGAAAAGAGCGAGAAAGGGGAAGAGAGGGAGAGCAAAGCAGTGATTTCATCGCTTCCTCTGTCGTCTCCTTGTTTTTACATCGCCGCCTTCATTGTCGAGACGTCAACTGCAGTTTTGTAAAAAATTTACCTAAATTTTTATGAAAATTCTGTTAAACAAGATGAATCGCCATGAAACTTCCGTGAAAACTCTGAAGCATGAACGAAACCACTTGAATTTCATATGACTTATCATGAACTTTGCACGAAGCACCATGAATATTTGACAAGTCAAATGCAGATGAAACATCAGGAAGTTCACATGAAATTATTTGAAACATGAGTGATATGACATTTATCTAACTTATCATGTATTTTTTTTTAACGAAACACAACTAATTATCTATAAAATATGACGAAATCCCAACAAAATTCTCAAAAACATGAGCCAAACCATGTGGAGTTTATCTGATATTTTTATGTATTCTTCATATATTTTTTATGAGACACCATAAATGTTTTGTGAAATTCTTTGAGACAAGAGCGAAACAATATGAAATTCATATGATTGTTTTTGTATGAAATATTCATGAAACATGATTGGTGTTATTTAAAAAATGATGAAACACCATGAAGTTCTCTCAAACATCAGCGAGATCATACTATGAAACATGATGAAAGACCATACAAATTCTCCGAAACACAAGCGAAACCACCTGGAATTTATCTGAAATTTTCATTAAACAACAAGTGAAACAAGAGCGAAACTATGAAACTGGATAGTTGTTTCTTTTGAAGTTTCATTGGATTTTTATTTAAAAATAAATCCAATATCGATCTTATTTTGAAGAACCCGTTACTAGGAACACAAAGGTTGAAACAAATCACAAATTGGACATTCGGTTCTAAGTATAAGAGCATTTAGAATTTTTAAATAGAGAATAAATCCATGAGCTACGTGCATAATGGTGCTCTTTTTGGCTTCACGGTTGACGAGAGAGAGAAAGGGAGAAAAAAATAAAAGTTCGATGATATGGAATGTCGCCGTGCAACATCACGTGGTTGTGTACCACATTTCTGCTCAATCCACTGCTAGACATAAGTATTGAATATGATGCCAACAAATATCTCTTACATATTGCAAAATAAAAAATATACTGTACAAATCCCAAATTAACAGTGTGTGGTGAATAAGGCTCAGTGACATACCAATGCACGGTAGAAAATCCACCTCCGCAAGCAGCAGCAACCTAGGGTCGGAGATAGTAGAACCTAGTAGCAGAGGAGCGGGCCGTCCCTTACCCTTATGACCCACCAGGCAACCCGGTCACGCGTGGGAATCGCTAAGGCTTTTGAAGGCTTCCGGTGTTGTCTCTCCAAGAGCTTCTCGATTTAACTTGACCTGTCCTCCCCTATAGGACTGCTAGTCCTTTTATAGGGGGCTTTCCGAGTCATATCGGACATGGATTTATTCCCGAGTAGGACTCTGGCTTCCTTAAACGTCGGGATTGACTTCCTGGTTTAAGGGATGTACTCCCTCCTTACGGGGAGTTACCTTATCTCCTGGGATCCTTACCGGATACGTATTCGACTCCGGTAATCCAGAGAATTGTATACTGATACCTCCTCGTATACGGGATACTATACTAATCATCGTCAGTAATGCTTAGTAATACTGGGTGGGAATTTAGTTCATCTGATAGTGTTCATGTTCAAATAAAAATATTATGTTAATGACTTTTTTCCATGTCCATGAACAAAATATTGTGTTCATGATTTCTTTTGTTCATGCATAAAAGTCATGAACAAATGATGCACAAAAATATACTCTCTCCTCTCTCTCTCTAAAGTAATCAAGAACGGATCGTTAAAATCATGAAAATAGAAGGGCATAAATGCTAAATGACTATCAAGTGTCATGAATCTTGAAGCATTTCAGACTGTATAGATAGTATGTGAACACTCTATTATGGGTGAGAATCTGTATTCTAATAATGAGCTAGAGATAGACGCAGGAGGTGGACGGAGAAGGTGGGTAGGTGCTGCCCACTTGGCGTATAAGGCCGCTGTTGAATAGCATTAGTTGTTGGAATTTGGTGGAAGCTCATGCGATTATGTGCCGAGCCTAGTTTTTGATTGGGCTGGTATGAGCTAGTTTCGTCAAAAGGATTGCGTTTTTCCTTTCGGATAATGCATGATTTATGTAGACCGTGTAGTCTCTCTCTCAAAAATAAATAAATAAAAATTAGGTAGTGGTGCTGCTGCATCGTCAGGTCATGTGTTCGTGTAAGAGAGATTTTACGATACATAGTACTCGCTAACATGAAGTGGTAGTACCACTTAAATCTGACCGTTCATCCACGAGGGTATATTAATGTTTTTCTCTTTCCATTGAAGGGTAGTCTTGGCTTTTGACATATCCAATTCCTAATCAATAACCAATCAAAAATTACGGATCATGCGCGCGCACGCTGCTGCTTTCGTCCTAATCGAGCAAACACCGCCGCCTCCTTGGCCTGCACGCCTGCACCGTCGCTCATCCTCCCCCTCAAGAGCGCGGAGCCGCCGCCTCTACCTCATCTTGCCCGAACGGGAGCCTCCTCCTCATCTCGACCGAACCGCCCTCCGGCGACCACACTCCGGTCACCGTCGCCCTAGCGCGGCCGTGCTCCGGCGACCACGCCCCCCGGCCGCCGGCCCAGCGGGGCACTTGCACACACAACAAATTGACATGCTCTAGAAAACAAAAGCGAAAAAGGAAAGAAGAGTCAAGCCAAGGCAATTCTGCAGTATTAACTACTAGCACCAACAACACAAGCATACACATACGCAGAAAACTCGATTGCATTCTTACTACCGTCTCATCACACGCAAAATCTAAGCACCACAAAATGCAATTGAAGCATTCGGTGGAGTTACTCGATCCGATTCAGCTAGCGGGTGAAGGTGCAGAAGATAATTCTGATGTAGATCAGCATGGCGGCCGACACGAGGGTGACAAGCGAGATCATGGTGGCTTGGAGCAGAGCCGCCGGCGCCGCACCTAAGCCGGCCGAGCTTCACCTGCAACCACGTTGACGAGGGCCATCATCAGGAACCCGGTAGCCACTGCTCCGGCGGGGCCTTGGACCGGTGACCATGCCTCGTCCGTCACCTCTCTAAGGTGCAGGCACGCCACGGTCGCCGCGAGGAGTTACTGACGCTGTCTTTTGTTTTCAGATTCCAAATATAACGTACTGAGATGTGAATATGAATGAAATTACTAAAGTACCCCTGCGAATTACCCTCTAGATTGCCTTGTTACCCCTGAACTCAAGGTACTCCCTAGTTTTCGGAGGTGCTACTCCAAAATCATCCATCGAATTAGAAGAAATGGAGAGCCCATATTCATTTTCGGTACAGTAATAGAGCTCCGTGTAAACACGTACATCATCCTTTCATCTCCCATCATTATGTGATGCAAATCAATGACCGTTTGTACGTCGAGAATCCCTTTACACGAATGATGCATGGGAATATGAAGCGGATGCACGGTCATTCAATCGATTGAACTTTATTTCTGCTCGCATGGGGACGAGTTAAGCGACGGTAGCCATTCTAAATTAATGCCATGTTTAGTGTTCACTGAGATCTTCTAAGCTCCAATGCGCTCACGTTTTCACTTCCCTCAATAAAAAAAGCTCTACAGACTAAGAGAATAACTTTCAAAGAGTTTTTTAGGTGAAAAAAAGCCTTAAATCAAACCTAAGACAATTTTGAGACATGGCTTAAATTTTAAGCTTACCTCATTTCTCCTTAATAGCAGGAAGCTTGCTTCCTGAACTTCTTCAACCCCTCACTTAATATACCCCGTCGTTTACACTTGAATTTCGAACAAATTACAAAAAACCTCGCACCGAAGACCTAATTTTCTAATTCCCAATCTCTCCCTTCTCCTGCCCACCCCGAGCCCGCTTCTCTCCCTGCTCGCGCCACCTCCCCACTCCCCTCCCCACCCGCCGGCGGCTGCTGCGCTGCTCAGGCCGCCGCCAGCCTCCCCGCCCTCTCGCCTCTCACGGCCGCCGCTCGCCCGCTCGCTCTCTCGCGCCCGCCGGCCGCCCGCTCGCCTCTCGCGCCCTGCGCCCGCTCGGCTCTCGCGCTCGCCGCCCGCCCACCTCTCGCGCTCGCCGCCAACCCGCTGGCCTCCCTCTGCGCCGCCCTCCCCTGCCAGATCCCGCCCCCTTGCGCCGTCCTCTGCTCTCCTCTCCCCCGCCAGACCTCGCCGCCTGCTCGCCTCCGTCCGCAACGGCGGCTCGGTCCCTCTGCGCGGCTGCCCCCCGCAAGATCCCACCGCGATCCTTGCGGGAAGTAGGCGCATAAGCAGGAAGTTACGTGTACTCTGCAATCGTGCAACGCCCGTTGCCATTTTTCTTTGCCATGCCTAACAACTCCACCTCTGCAGTTAACCATGGCCAGGCCTCATCCGTAACGTCGTCGAGATGCTTCACAGAGAGCGTCACCGCGACCCACAATTTCGAGGTGGCCAATTACCCGCTGCTCGACGGCATGGGTGTCGGTAAGTATGTTACCTCGAGCACATTCAGGGCTGGCGGCTACGCTTGGGCTATCAGGTTCTACCCAGACGGATCGAGAGAGGACTGTGCCGGCCATGTCTCTGCCTTTTTATATTGTGCCAGCCGAGCGAAGGATGTGAGGACCAAGTTCACCTTGAATATGCTGGAGAAAGAGGGCAAAGAACAAGTAACCAACTTCGGTGTGCTAGATCATACCTTTTCACCTTCAAGTGATGATTTTGGCTATGGCAAATTCGTCGAGAAATCGGAGCTGAAATCATCGACCCACATCAACAACGGCTACTTGACGATAAGGTGCGTTCTCACCGTCATCAAAGAACCAGGCACGGAGGCTAAGGGGAACCTTATCATGGTTCCGCGGCCGAATCTGCAAGACCATCTCGAACACATGTGGAAGGATGGAGAAGGAGCAGATGTGACATTCAGTGTGTGTGGCCAGTTGTTCAATGCCCACAGATGTTTGTTGGCCGCACGGTCTCCGGTTTTCAAGGCGGAGCTCTTTGGCCCGATGAAGGAGAAGATAACACAGCACATCAAGATTGATGACATTGAGCCTGCAATCTTCGAGGCGCTTCTTCATTTTGTATACACAGATTCCATACTAGACGACGAAGATTACAAAGAAGGTGAAGCTGCAAAATTGCAGCACATACTAGTTGCCGCGGATCGATACGGACTAGACAGGTTACGGGTGCTTTGTGAAAGCAAGTTGTGTGAGAGCATTAACGTGGAGATGGTTGCAACCACATTGGTTTTAGCGGAGCAACACCGCTGCTGGGGTCTTAAAAAAGCTTGCATCGAATTTATGGCCCCGCGGGACAAGCTGGGTGCTGCCATGGCAACAGATGGATTCAAGCATCTCGTGGATAGCTGTCCGTTGCTCATGAAGGAGATTTTAGACGAGGTGTCCCGCGTCTGAAGTCGCTATTCCACTAAGAGTTCAGATGATCATGTGCCCATATTAATGATGTGGTGAATTTTTATCATTTGCAGTTATCTATATTTCAATATATGTGTGTTACTACGATATAATCGTGCACTCCTGTACCATATAAATCCTAGGGAAAAGTATCTACAGGTTGTGCGTTGTTCCATCTATCGGTTTATTTAAATTTCAGTCAAGTGAGTGGTCTATATATGTTGTTATTATCTGGTTCTGTTCCGTTTGAACCGTGTTACTCAGAGTACTTAATTGACTAGTAATCGTGCATGTGCAACGCACGTCTCAACTAAAACATGTAGAATTTACGTGAATACAAAAATAGAGTATGTTAATATTGCTTACTACTACAACTCAATATTTATTTGAAATAGTAATTATGCACGTGCAATGCACGTCTCAACCAATGCATGTGAAATTTATGTGAACACAAAAATAGATAAGACAAAATCTTGACATAATCTGTGGGGACACTTCATGCTAAAAATTAACTTTCACATGTTAGACTATTCCATTTACTGCCACAAAATTGAACCCCCACCCCTAAATAAACAAGGGGGTTTGATTTCAACCTGACCCAAAAGATTGCTTGATTTGATTTATGTTATAAGCAACAGCTAACTTATTGTGTTTGTATGATCTTTTTTCTTTCTTTTAACCCAAGATATATGCGTGTTCTGAGACTATTGAAATATCTCACTGTTGTCTTCCTTGGCTGGTCTACATAAACAAGGTCGTCGAAGCAAGCAACACAGAGGTGCAAAATTATTGCCGCAGGTGGCGTCTGATGTGTTCAGCCGGAGACAGGGGTGAGGACCTGTGGTGATGCGACTTACTAATTGAGCTGGAAAAGTTAGGGACTAGTGGCTGTAATAGACTAGTGTTTCTCTGTCTGTTCAATGGAAGTTGTTATTGATGGGGAGTCGAATTGTGTGGTTCTATTCTACGTAAGGTAGCATAGCAGTAGAGAGGTTCTTGAGAGGAGTAATCTATCCATGGGTCGCCGTTTTTGTAGTTGGTTGTAGGGAGACTTCTGTTTTCGTTTTCAGCGACTTAACCTCGGAGCAGTAGATTTGTTGTATAATAGTGTTGATATATATACTTTGTATCCATGTTTTGATCATGGTATAAGTTAGTCATTGATATATATGCGTTGTATGCAAACAAAGAGGGAATTGCTAATGCTGATTTATAAGGATTTACATCTCTTACTGATCTACAAGAGTTTATCCAAACAACAATTTACAACCGTAAAGAAATAACCTTGTATTCAAGATTTTTTTGGGGAGCTTGTAAAATACCTTTGTAATATGTTTACAAGGGTAAATATTTTCGGGGCTTTCAAGCAGGGCCATAAAGCATCTCTAGCAGACTAGCCAAATCTCACCCTCCATATCCTCATATGCTGGCTACTCATAAAGATTCCCCCTCCATATTATTCCATCACTCTAGCAGAACATCCATATCTCACCCTCCATATTCTCCTCTCCAATATTTTAACAATATCATATAACTACCAGTAGATTTTTACCGGTTATATTTAAAATGGATATTTTTTGAACCACTATTTTTCGAACGGCTATTATTCCAACGGTTGTTTTTTGAACAGCTATATTTTTATAACTGCTACTTTTGCAACAGCTGGTCATCAATTCTAAATACCATTGCTACAATAAATTTTTAGAGTTTTTCATCAAAGGAAAATTAAACTAATCGAAACTAAGAATTAAAAACTGAAGCATCGCAAGGTCGATCGGATCCGGTAGTTGTGTCCGACGCGTCGAGATAGTCAGAATGGAGTACTCGCTAGACGATTTCAGAGTCCAAACTTAGTTAGGGTAAATCAGATCAGAGGGCAGAGATTAATTCAAGGATTAATTAAATAAATAATACATTACCGATAAAAAATAAAAATGAATAAAATAATAATAATATATAAGAAAAAGAAAAATAGTGCTCATGCTTGTGCCCCAAATCCCCCATTCACACGCCGTTGTTGTCACCTTTGGGCTTGCCACCGCCGCACTAGAGCTACTCCGCCGTCTCCGGCCGGTCGCCGCGGCCTCCCGCCTCCGCGCAGCGGCTCCCCATCCGCCTGCGTGCCGCCTCTTCCCCCACCTCACCCTATCGCCGGCCGCCCTGCGCTCTAGCGCTGCTCGGACCAAGTCGCCAGTCCATCGCTACATCACCTCCACCGGTGCCCCACCTCCTCCACACGGCTCACGGACGTCCCCGCGCTCCTCCTGGACCGCTGCACCTCTCCTCCCTCGCAGCCCCCTCAACTCCACCCTCCTCGAGCTCCTCACCCCCGGTGGCGCCCCCTCCCCCGAGTTCCTCCCCCGCGGGGTGGCAGAGAGCAGAGGCGGCCGGCGGTGCGGAGAGGCCACGGGTTCAGTTGGCAGGCGCGGTTCCAGGAGATGGCGGGGAAGCTTTGGTTGGCGGATGGCGTGCGGGATGGCGCACGCCACATTTGGCGGTCCGGAGGATGGGGATAGCACAGCCTTCAAAATAGCGGGAGTGATGGCGTGCCTGCTGGAGTTGCTCTTAGGGTATAGATTTGGATTAGACTCCACCCGCACAGGTTGGGTCATGGGTTGGGTCCGCCACGTTGGAGGTGGGTGAGGAGATTGCACGTCCAACATGACACGCATGCTGGTGTTCCCTTTTGCCACATCAGATCGGCCTGATGTGTAGTGTGAGAACCCTAACTCTGGCGTAGTCGAGGGAGACGTGAGGTGGAAGTCGTGGAGCAACTCGCGCTGCTGAGTTGATCCGAACCTAACGCGCTACGTCGAGAGTTAGTCGAGAGGGGGAGGAAAATGGTTGTGCATTCGCATTCATCGCATACATGGCATATAGTATTCGTGCATAGTAAATACAATTGAAATTAAACTTCATTAATTAAAGGAATAACACAATGTCATTGGTGAATATAATTGAATCGAAACTTTATTGATTAACAAAATGATATAAGAGTTAATGATACAACATTGTTACAAAAGAATAAAGAAGAAGAAATAAAAATTACATGATTAAGATTCTATCTATACAAATATCTAAAAACCCTAACTCTTGAATCTTCGAAGTCTTCAAGTCGGAGAGGGATACTGAGAGCCGAAGGGGGGAGAGCCTTCGGGAATGTAGGCGGTCATCCCAGGTCAGCGAGTATGGGCACTCGAGACCGTTGGGAATCGTGCCGTTGCTGTAGGAGGCAAAAAGTTCCTAAATCTATATTTTGAAATACGTGTGGTCTTATCGGCACAGTTCCGCCGACGTCCGCAGGGTTAGCTGCGGGGGCAAAATAGTGCCGACGACCTAAAATAATTTTAGTTTTCGAAAATAGTTCTGTAAAGCATTTATTGTTTTCGAAAGTGTCCGAGGGCCACTTTGGCTAAGACCCTCATCGGACAAACCCTAGTATTTTATATTAGGGATAAAAGAGGTGAGAAGGGTATTAAAAATAATTTTATTTCCCTTATGCTAAATTGCCTCCATGATCTTTGTTTAAAAAAAGAAATCATTTTTATAAAACTGAATAAAGAGATAAGGCAGCCACTCCATACAATCTGAACTAAGGTAACCAATGTGAACAAGGCAAGCAGCCATCGAGTGGATCTCAAAGCAGCCAACAAAAAACTATCTCAAGTGAATAGCTTAGCTTATAAGGCAACCAAAAGATCAGCAGCCTCCGTAGTAATCCAGAAGAATACTAGTAGCTGCTCACAACAACCAGTACGAGGTGGCCGTACCCAGGTGCTGTAGATGCTAGTAGAGACCACCAGAGAGAGCAAGGGCAATAGCCATTTCCAAGCAAGCCTAGAGCAACCAAGAAACAAGCTCCAGGAGGCCAAGGACCTCAAGAACAACAAGTGCGCCAAGAGGAGAAGGCCACCAAGGACCAGAGAAGGAGTTACAAGGAGCAAGAGGAGGACCATCACTAAGTCCAGCAGTTCAGATCAAGGTAGGCTGATCTATCCACAAATATTACCACCTTGCACAAGCTTGTGACTAGAGGTTGGATAGGATAAGGGACCCTCAGAATCTATTTATCATCACAGGAAAGTGTAGGAGGCCCCAGTAGTATCTGTTCTTATTTTGGCACCATAAGAATCCTCAAACACAAATCCTCAGGCATTAAAGTTCATCACTGGGTTTTAAGGTAGCTAAGGCAGCATGTGTAGCAATCTGTTCTCATCAATTCTACCTTTCTCAAACCTTTCTAAAGCCTAATCACCATAGAAGTGGACCAAGAATCAAGAAATGGTATCTGTTCTTACCAGTTAGTGAAACATACCAAATCATACAGGTGTATCACTTGAAATCCTACTCGCCAACTAATAAACAATCAATTGCAGCATACTAATTGGGAATTAAATTGGCCAACATGTTAACATCATGACATGCTCAACTAAGGCCAGGTGAAACATTTGTTCCTCCAGTTTAATAGAACTAATAGGTGCATATATGGAACAGAAAGGAACAGGACCAAATTCACTACACCACGAATGAGTTTTAGAATGTGTCAGCTAAGCAGTTATTCACAGGGCGCGGTATGCATTGATACCTTAGGATGCTAACTAAAGCTAAAGATCAACACTAGATGCTAATCAGAGTAAGTTAAGTCTAAGATAGTGGTAAAAGATTCTTAGGAGAAGACTTGGTGTTTCAAAGAACAAATTGGTTAGGCCATAGAATCTTTGTAGTAGGATCCTAGCTTAACATCCAAATAAAGTAATCAAGTCATTAGTATAATAACTCCAGGAACTGAACTAGTAGATTAGATTATCCAAATTATAAACATACTCTTGAATACTCTTGTTAAAGGGCAACAGAATCGAAAATCATAACTGTTAACAGAGGAAGTATACCTTCCTACCAAGTACAATATTTACCCTTAATAAAATTTAAAGAATAAGGTAACCAAGGTAATTAATCTGTCTTTATCCAAACTTTACTATTCTCTAAACCCTTGCTCAGGTAAAGACTGTCATGATAAATGGATATGTCAAGTATAGCACCCATAGCTTAATCAATTTATAGCGGCAAGCCTACGTTCTCTGGAACCAATCGAATACATGAACTAGGCTCAAGATAGTGATCTGGTTTCTCTCAGTTTGACCATAAGAGAATATAACTACAAAGAGTTCAGTAGAGCAATGCTTAAAAATCAACCAAAACCAAGATCAATCGGACCAACCATTGAAGAACCCTAGAACGAATTGGGGAGAAAAGATAGGAGTGGGGAAGAGAACTTACCTCAGGCCGGCACATCACCGCGGTTGCGGCGCGGTCAACTCACCGCCGTCCGGCGGTGATGACCGAGGATGGAGCAGCCGAGTGAAACGGCACCAGTAGCGGCGGAGTACCAAGAAGGTGGCGACCGAGCAAGAGCCAGCGGGGCTGGACCCGGGCTCCGGGTTGCGCCGGAGCGGCGCTGAGGCAGGGTGCCGAAACGGCACCAACGCCGGGTGAAGGACCGGCGGCGGGGTGAGCTCGAGGCGGCCAGAGCGGCAGCGGCATCGGGCGGAGGCCAAGCGGGGCACTGAGAAGGCGGCGGCCGGAGAGAGGAGGTAGAGGAGGCGCTGGGCTAAGGCGGCGGCGGCGACCAAGGACCGGCCGGGAGTGAAGCCGAGTGAGAAGAGAGAGAGTTGGGGAATTTTGAGAGGAGAAAGGAAGAGAGAGCCAGGGTGGTGTCGGTTTGGAAAAAAAAAGAAAGAGAAGAGAGAAAGAAAAGGGGAATGAAATAAAGGGAGAATTAAGAAGAAATAAAATAAAAATGGAAAAATGGAAAAAGGGGTTTCTTAGAAGAAAATCTAAAACTAATTAAGTTAATATTTTTCTTGAATAGTAGAAATAAAGAAAGCAAATAAAAGAAGGGTCATAACATATATATATATATATATATATATATATATATATATATGTGGGTGAATAAAAAGGAAACTAAGAATTAAGAATAATCGTCCAAGTTAAACAATTTCTCTTGGGAAGGAAAATTTGTCACTAAGTTAGCTACCACAAATCTAAATCTAATGCCTAGCTAACTAAAAGAATTGAAAAAAAAACTTTAAACTGTTAAGTGAAATTAAACTAAAAGTTTAATTGATAAAGGTATTATGTGAAAATCAACATAAGGTTTAATCATATCTAACAATTGAGATATCCTTTTAAAATATCCAGAATATTGGAAGGAAGTGTGTTCAAGAATTATAAGTTTAAAATCCTTAAGAAGAAGTTAAATACCGCATCATCTCATGCACTCAACGCCATGTCATTTCATATCATCGCATGCATATATCGCCATAGTAACTGCATTCATATTGGAATTTCTTGAATTAGTCCTTATCGGACTTCATTGCTTTTATCAGAAGCCGGAGTTCAGCAGACAGGACCGTCGAACTCCACTACCTATCCGTTACCAGGCAAGTCCAGTTTCTTGTTCATGTCCGTTGAGAATGTTCTTCGATTTCCCTCTTGTCTATAACATGCACTGAAAACCTAATTTCTAAAGATGAATCAACTGTTGTTTTGTTTTGGATCGCCGGTTTTTGGGTGATCGCATGGCGGGTGGTGAAATCCTGGTATGGGTGCCGTTTGGCACATTTGGGAAGGTGGATTTCATCACACGGGAAAGTTTCATATAAGGTTAATGCAACCAATGATCGATTGTGCTTAAGGGCCGTAGTGATCGCGCATACCACATACCCTGTATGGGCGGGGCTGAGCTAAAGTACCCTTTACCCTAGGTCTATACTCCCCCGGGAAAGGAAGACCTCAATAGTTGTATGCGGGGTATCAGCTATTGGGAAGGTGGCGCTAGCCATTGGCTATCCACAACACGTTGTATCCGGAGTATCAACGTGAGACTGGTAGTCCTTGGCCTGATTGTGCAGGACTGCGACGCGGAGTATAACCGAGCGGGCGGTGAAACGGCTCTGTGATTTGACGGTCTGGTAGTGCATGTGACGACATGAACTCCATGACTATGATCGTTTGTGGGTACAGTTGTGCACCTCTGCAGAGTGTATTGAATCGTGGCATTGTCACTCCGTGTTCCCGGTTGGAACTGCGAACCCGGCAAGAAAGGGATTCATCGGGAATCCTAGCAGCTTGTGAGACATGAGATCATTAGTCTCTTTAATTAAAACTTGACTCTCTTACCCTCTCCACCTGCATTGCTTTTGAGAGAACGTCGTCGTTCTCAGTAGCTAGTGCATCAAACACCTTTTTGCTATTCCTGGACTTGTTGAGTACCTTTTGTACTCATCCCTCTATCTAATTCCTTTGAGTAGGTTGTGAGCCAACGACGGAGGAAGAAGTGGTCTATGTCGAGATCGACGACGAAGTTCCCGAAGATCAGCCAACGACAACGGAGGACGAAGGCGTCGACTACTACGTCGAGTTCCGCGACGAGGACAACGCCGAGTAGTGTAATAGGTCGTAAGAGTGATTAGGTGTAGATAAGACTTTTGCTGTAACCAAACAATAACGGTTTTAAATTCCCCGTACTTTTGGGAATGTGTTGTAAGACTATGTTGTAATTCGAGTTTGTAAATTATGTTTGTATCATATGGACCGCTGCAATGCTTCTGTCGTGCCACTCTGTTAAAGGTGGTATCAGAGCAAATGTTGAGACCTCTAGGCATAAAAGTCTAGTTAGGAGACCTGTGAACCCTAGGAATGAAGTTGGAACCTCTATAAGGATTATCTCATCTATAGTTTTCTTTTAACAAGGATAAATGTATTATTTTCAAACAACTTTCCTATTAATCTCTCTAGAAATACCTAAGGTTGTGGGTTAATTTAATTGTTTTGAGAAAAAGATAGCAATATATCATACACTCGCTTACCTTCTTAACCTATAGGAGATTCGAAATTTCAAAAAGAAAAAGAAGTAATCATGACAAGGGTATAAGGGTAAGGGAATAGGTTATAAGGTTAGAACCTTAAATATCGATAATGAAATATTTGTTTTTGCTTTTGTTTTGGACACAGTAGATAAGAGCACATAGGTTATCACATTTTATGAAATTGAGTGTCTTCTTGGAGTTATGGTTTTTCTCGAATCTTTGCATGAGTGCTTAGCTGTGATTATGAAGATAAAAGCTTAGTATATGTCGTTGAAGATTATATTATTAAGCTTTGCTTCATATCACAATGTAGGTGAATGGCGAGCCCAGGTGAGGAAACCCTAAGGTTGACGGATGAGCAAGCTCAGAAGGAAGCGGAAGAGAAAGCCAGAATGGAAGCCGAAGAGAAGGCCAGGATGGAAGCTGAGCAGAAGGCGAAAGCTGATGCAGCTAGTGGGAGTGGAGGCAGCGGTATACCTCCACCGTCACCGAGGTATAGCACCGAAGAAGCTTTCATGCAATATATGCGCCAGATGGAAGAAGATCGGAAGGCCAGAGATGAAGAAAGGCGAGAGCGGCGTGAAGCTCAGGAGAATCAAAACAAGTTCTTCGCTGAGATGCTGAATCGGATGGAAGGACGAGCCCGTGATACTCAAGCTCCAGCAGGAGGAGGCGTTAGTTTGGGCGATTTTCAGCAGACTAGACCTATGATCTTTGCCACATCAGCTGAACCAATGGATGCGGAAGACTGGTTACTAGACACCGAGAGGAAATTGGAGACTGTCGGATGCAATGATGAGGAGAAAGTACGCTATGCCACACACCAGCTTACCGGACCTGCAGCGGCATGGTGGGTCAATCTCAAGGCAGTTCAACCAGCTGGAGGAGTAATCACATGGGATATCTTCAAGACAAAGTTTCGTGAAGCTCATGTGCCATCTAGTATAGTGGCACTGAAGAGGAAGGAATTCATGGACTTGGAGCAAGGTAACATGACAGTTACCCGATATGTGTATGAGTTCAATCGACTGTCACGTTATGCACCGGATGATGTGGACACGGAGAGCAAGAGACAGCAGAGGTTCATGGAGGGACTTCATCCGTTCCTGTTGATGCAGCTGAGACTTGTCCGTGCAACAGAGTTTCAAGATCTTGTGGATCGTGCCATTACCCTGGAAAATGACTATCGCAAGGTGCAAGAAGATCGGAAGAGGAAGTTTGAACCGAGGCGACAGCAGTATCAGCAGAATAAGCCTCGTCGAGTGGTTTATGTTCAGAGGAATCAAGCTGGAGTTATACCTACTGGAGTAGCAAGCCGAGCACCGATACCTCCGGGTACGTGCTACACTTGTGGAGGAAGTCACTATGCACCACAATGCCCGAAGAAAGGAAATTGCTATGGTTGTGGTCAACCAGGACATAAGATCGGCGATTGCCCGAATCCAAAAGCTCAACAGCCACGACCTCAAGCACCGAAGCCAGCAGCACCAGCTCCAGGAGCAGCAGTTCGAGGCGGACGAGGTACTCAAGTCCGTGGCAGAGGCAAGGTTCACGGAAGGGTGAATCATGTGACCGCTGAAGAAGTCGGAACAGCAAGCGACGTGGTGATTGGTACACTACCTATCTCATCTCGTATTGGTATCGTACTTTTTGATTCTGGAGCAACGCATTCATTCATCTCGGAGGAATTCATGAAGGGGATACCATGGGAAGCTAGTTCTTTAGAGAAGCATTTACAGGTGCAATCACCTGGAGGACCCATAAAGGTGGATAAGAAGATAGAATGGCTAGTCATAGAGATTAGTGGCTATGCATTCTTTGCCCATCTTTTGATCATACCACTCCAAGGCCTAGATGTTATATTAGGTATGGATTGGTTAGCACGTCATAAAGCTCAGATTGATTGTGCTAGCAAGACCGTAGTTCTTAACCACTGGGTAGGCGGAAAAGTTATGTTTCAAGGTCAGAGGAACCCAGAAACTAAACCGGAATTTCAGTTAAACACTTTGGAAGAGAAGGGTATCGAGCAAATACCAGTTATTAGGGAATTTCCTGACGTATTTCCAGATGAGTTGCCGGGTATGCCACCAGATAGAGAGGTAGAGTTCACTGTTGATCTGGTACCGGGCACATCACCAATAGCTCAAAGACCATATAGAATGGGACCCGTAGAGCTAGTGGAGTTAAAGAAGCAGTTGGATGAGTTAACGGAGAAAGGATTCATCCGAGAAAGTATATCACCTTGGGGAGCACCAGTTCTTTTCGTTGATAAGAAGGATGGTAGCATTCGGATGTGTGTAGATTACAGAAATTTGAATAATGTAACCATCAAAAACAAGTATCCTTTGCCAAGGATCGACGATTTGTTTGACCAAGTTAAAGGTGCTGGAGTTTTCTCCAAGATAGATTTGCGATCGGGATACCATCAAATCAAGATCAAGCCGGAGGATATCCCGAAGACAGGATTTGTCTCTCGATATGGACACCACGAATACCTTGTGGTACCATTTGGATTGACAAATGCACCAGCAGTGTTTATGAACTTGATGAATAAGATCTTTATGAAGTATCTCGATAAATTCGTGATCGTGTTTATCGACGATATTCTCATTTATTCTCGGAGTGAAGAGGATCATGCAGAACATCTTCGGATAGTATTGCAGACTTTGAGAGAGCATCAGTTGTATGCTAAGTTCAGTAAGTGTGAATTTTGGCTAGATCAAGTCTCTTTTCTAGGCCATGTCATCACAAAAGAAGGAGTAGCAGTGGATCCAAAGAAGATTGAGGCAGTTGTAGATTGGAAATCTCCAACATCGGTCACAGAAGTCAGAAGTTTTCTGGGATTAGCAGGATATTACAGGAGATTCATTGAGGGATTCTCCAAAATTTCTGGACCTATGACCAAGTTGTTGAGAAAAGATACCAAATTTCAGTGGACGAAGCTTGTGAGAGCAGTTTTCAGGAGCTGAAGCGAAAACTCACTACCGCTCCAGTGTTAACATTACCGGAAAGTGGCAAGAATTTCAGTGTTTATTGCGATGCGTCCAAGTCAGGGTTAGGATGTGTGCTAATGCAAGACCGGAAAGTCATCGCTTATGCCTCGAGACATCTCAGACCGCATGAAGTCAACTACCCGACACATGATTTAGAGTTGGCAGCAGTAGTGTTCGCGCTAAAGCAATGGCGGCATTATCTCTATGGATCCAAGTGCGAGCTGTACTCGGACCATAAAAGCCTAAAGTATTTCTTCACGCAGAAGGAATTGAACATGAGGCAGCGAAGATGGCTTGAGCTAATCAAGGACTATGATTTAGAGATCAACTATACACCAGGAAAAGCCAATGTTGTGGCAGATGCCCTGAGCCGGAAATCTGAAATTCAACCGGAGAAGGTCGAAGATATATCCAAGCATATTCTTCAGGACTTGGACAAAGATAGAGTTGAGGTTATAATCAACAAAGATGAAGTCAGTATTGCAGCTTTAGTGGTTCAACCGAATCTTCAGGATGAGATCAAGACACATCAACTGGAAGATAAGTTCATTGCGGAAGAGGTAAAGAGGATCAAAGCAAAGCAACCATCGGAGTTTACCTTAGCGGAAGATGGATCGCTATGGTATAAGAATCGGATATGTGTTCCTAACATGCGGAGATTAAGAAGGTGATCTTGAAAGAAGCTCACCAAACTCCCTACAGTATTCATCCCGGAAGTACAAAGATGTACATGGATTTGAAGGGAATATTTTGGTGGCACAACATGAAGCAGGAGATTGCCAAGTTCGTGTCGGAGTGCGACACTTGCTCAAGAATTAAGGTAGAACATCAGAATCCGGCAGGATTAATGCAGCCGTTACCGATACCACAGTGGAAGTGGGAGGAGATTGGTATGGATTTCATTACCGGATTACCGAGGACGCAAAGGCATAAAGACGCTATCTGGGTTATTATTGATCGGTTAACCAAGACAGCACATTTTATCGCCATCAATCAGAATTATTCCTGTGAAAGACTTGCCAAGCTCTATGTCCAAGAAATCGTTAGCAAGCATGGAGTTCCCAAAAGGATTGTGTCTGACCGAGGATCGGTATTCACATCTGCGTTTTGGCAACAATTACAGCAAGCTTTAGGTACTCAGCTCAATTTCAGTACATCATATCATCCTCAGACCGGTGGACAGACGGAAAGAACAAACCAAACTCTGGAAGATATGTTGAGAGCCTGTATATTTGACTTTGGAGGTACATGGGACGAACATCTCGCTTTGGCGGAGTTCGCATACAACAATAGTTACCAGAGCAGTATACAGATGGCTCCATTTGAAGCCCTATATGGTCGGAAGTGTCGATCACCGATATGTTGGTATGAAACCGGAGAGAAGAATCTCATCGGACCGGATCTTGTCAAAGAGAAACATGATGCAATAGCAATCATCCGAGAGCGGTTGAAAACAGCTCAGAGTCGTCAAAAGAGTTATGCGGATAAAAAGAGACGACAGGTAACATTTGAGGTAGGAGACTTAGTTTATCTGAAAGTGAGTCCTACCAAAGGGGTGAAGAGATTCGGTATGAAAGGGAAGTTGAGTCCCAGATATATCGGACCATTCCAGATTCTAGACCGGAAAGGAGAAGTAGCCTATCAGTTGAAGCTACCGACATCATTGTCGAAGGTACATGATGTATTCCACATCTCACAACTCCGAAAATGTTTGAAAGAACCAACCGATAGAGTGGAACAGTCGGAAGTGGAATTGCAAGATGATCTGTCTTATGTTGAAAAGCCGATTAAGATTCTTGCTGAAGAATGGAAGCAGTTGAGGAATCGAGCGATCAAATATTGCAAGGTGCAATGGAAGAACCATCCCGTCCGAGAAGCGACGTGGGAGAAAGAGGAAGATCTGCGTAGAGACTACCCGTCCTTATTCAGGTACCTCATCTTTAATTTCGAGGACGAAATTCTTTTAAGGGGGGTAGGATGTGAGAACCCTAACTCTGGCGTAGTCGAGGGAGACGTGAGGTGGAAGTCGTGGAGCAACTCGCGCTGCTGAGTTGATCCGAACCTAACGCGCTACGTCGAGAGTTAGTCGAGAGGGGGAGGAAAATGGTTGTGCATTCGCATTCATCGCATACATGGCATATAGTATTCGTGCATAGTAAATACAATTGAAATTAAACTTCATTAATTAAAGGAATAACACAATGTCATTGGTGAATATAATTGAATCGAAACTTTATTGATTAACAAAATGATATAAGAGTTAATGATACAACATTGTTACAAAAGAATAAAGAAGAAGAAATAAAAATTACATGATTAAGATTCTATCTATACAAATATCTAAAAACCCTAACTCTTGAATCTTCGAAGTCTTCAAGTCGGAGAGGGATACTGAGAGCCGAAGGGGGGAGAGCCTTCGGGAATGTAGGCGGTCATCCCAGGTCAGCGAGTATGGGCACTCGAGACCGTTGGGAATCGTGCCGTTGCTGTAGGAGGCAAAAAGTTCCTAAATCTATATTTTGAAATACGTGTGGTCTTATCGGCACAGTTCCGCCGACGTCCGCAGGGTTAGCTGCGGGGGCAAAATAGTGCCGACGACCTAAAATAATTTTAGTTTTCGAAAATAGTTCTGTAAAGCATTTATTGTTTTCGAAAGTGTCCGAGGGCCACTTTGGCTAAGACCCTCATCGGACAAACCCTAGTATTTTATATTAGGGATAAAAGAGGTGAGAAGGGTATTAAAAATAATTTTATTTCCCTTATGCTAAATTGCCTCCATGATCTTTGTTTAAAAAAAGAAATCATTTTTATAAAACTGAATAAAGAGATAAGGCAGCCACTCCATACAATCTGAACTAAGGTAACCAATGTGAACAAGGCAAGCAGCCATCGAGTGGATCTCAAAGCAGCCAACAAAAAACTATCTCAAGTGAATAGCTTAGCTTATAAGGCAACCAAAAGATCAGCAGCCTCCGTAGTAATCCAGAAGAATACTAGTAGCTGCTCACAACAACCAGTACGAGGTGGCCGTACCCAGGTGCTGTAGATGCTAGTAGAGACCACCAGAGAGAGCAAGGGCAATAGCCATTTCCAAGCAAGCCTAGAGCAACCAAGAAACAAGCTCCAGGAGGCCAAGGACCTCAAGAACAACAAGTGCGCCAAGAGGAGAAGGCCACCAAGGACCAGAGAAGGAGTTACAAGGAGCAAGAGGAGGACCATCACTAAGTCCAGCAGTTCAGATCAAGGTAGGCTGATCTATCCACAAATATTACCACCTTGCACAAGCTTGTGACTAGAGGTTGGATAGGATAAGGGACCCTCAGAATCTATTTATCATCACAGGAAAGTGTAGGAGGCCCCAGTAGTATCTGTTCTTATTTTGGCACCATAAGAATCCTCAAACACAAATCCTCAGGCATTAAAGTTCATCACTGGGTTTTAAGGTAGCTAAGGCAGCATGTGTAGCAATCTGTTCTCATCAATTCTACCTTTCTCAAACCTTTCTAAAGCCTAATCACCATAGAAGTGGACCAAGAATCAAGAAATGGTATCTGTTCTTACCAGTTAGTGAAACATACCAAATCATACAGGTGTATCACTTGAAATCCTACTCGCCAACTAATAAACAATCAATTGCAGCATACTAATTGGGAATTAAATTGGCCAACATGTTAACATCATGACATGCTCAACTAAGGCCAGGTGAAACATTTGTTCCTCCAGTTTAATAGAACTAATAGGTGCATATATGGAACAGAAAGGAACAGGACCAAATTCACTACACCACGAATGAGTTTTAGAATGTGTCAGCTAAGCAGTTATTCACAGGGCGCGGTATGCATTGATACCTTAGGATGCTAACTAAAGCTAAAGATCAACACTAGATGCTAATCAGAGTAAGTTAAGTCTAAGATAGTGGTAAAAGATTCTTAGGAGAAGACTTGGTGTTTCAAAGAACAAATTGGTTAGGCCATAGAATCTTTGTAGTAGGATCCTAGCTTAACATCCAAATAAAGTAATCAAGTCATTAGTATAATAACTCCAGGAACTGAACTAGTAGATTAGATTATCCAAATTATAAACATACTCTTGAATACTCTTGTTAAAGGGCAACAGAATCGAAAATCATAACTGTTAACAGAGGAAGTATACCTTCCTACCAAGTACAATATTTACCCTTAATAAAATTTAAAGAATAAGGTAACCAAGGTAATTAATCTGTCTTTATCCAAACTTTACTATTCTCTAAACCCTTGCTCAGGTAAAGACTGTCATGATAAATGGATATGTCAAGTATAGCACCCATAGCTTAATCAATTTATAGCGGCAAGCCTACGTTCTCTGGAACCAATCGAATACATGAACTAGGCTCAAGATAGTGATCTGGTTTCTCTCAGTTTGACCATAAGAGAATATAACTACAAAGAGTTCAGTAGAGCAATGCTTAAAAATCAACCAAAACCAAGATCAATCGGACCAACCATTGAAGAACCCTAGAACGAATTGGGGAGAAAAGATAGGAGTGGGGAAGAGAACTTACCTCAGGCCGGCACATCACCGCGGTTGCGGCGCGGTCAACTCACCGCCGTCCGGCGGTGATGACCGAGGATGGAGCAGCCGAGTGAAACGGCACCAGTAGCGGCGGAGTACCAAGAAGGTGGCGACCGAGCAAGAGCCAGCGGGGCTGGACCCGGGCTCCGGGTTGCGCCGGAGCGGCGCTGAGGCAGGGTGCCGAAACGGCACCAACGCCGGGTGAAGGACCGGCGGCGGGGTGAGCTCGAGGCGGCCAGAGCGGCAGCGGCATCGGGCGGAGGCCAAGCGGGGCACTGAGAAGGCGGCGGCCGGAGAGAGGAGGTAGAGGAGGCGCTGGGCTAAGGCGGCGGCGGCGACCAAGGACCGGCCGGGAGTGAAGCCGAGTGAGAAGAGAGAGAGTTGGGGAATTTTGAGAGGAGAAAGGAAGAGAGAGCCAGGGTGGTGTCGGTTTGGAAAGAAAGAGAAGAGAGAAAGAAAAGGGGAATGAAATAAAGGGAGAATTAAGAAGAAATAAAATAAAAATGGAAAAATGGAAAAAGGGGTTTCTTAGAAGAAAATCTAAAACTAATTAAGTTAATATTTTTCTTGAATAGTAGAAATAAAGAAAGCAAATAAAAGAAGGGTCATAACATATATATATATATATATATATATATATATATATATATATATATATATATGTGGGTGAATAAAAAGGAAACTAAGAATTAAGAATAATCGTCCAAGTTAAACAATTTCTCTTGGGAAGGAAAATTTGTCACTAAGTTAGCTACCACAAATCTAAATCTAATGCCTAGCTAACTAAAAGAATTGAAAAAAAAACTTTAAACTGTTAAGTGAAATTAAACTAAAAGTTTAATTGATAAAGGTATTATGTGAAAATCAACATAAGGTTTAATCATATCTAACAATTGAGATATCCTTTTAAAATATCCAGAATATTGGAAGGAAGTGTGTTCAAGAATTATAAGTTTAAAATCCTTAAGAAGAAGTTAAATACCGCATCATCTCATGCACTCAACGCCATGTCATTTCATATCATCGCATGCATATATCGCCATAGTAACTGCATTCATATTGGAATTTCTTGAATTAGTCCTTATCGGACTTCATTGCTTTTATCAGAAGCCGGAGTTCAGCAGACAGGACCGTCGAACTCCACTACCTATCCGTTACCAGGCAAGTCCAGTTTCTTGTTCATGTCCGTTGAGAATGTTCTTCGATTTCCCTCTTGTCTATAACATGCACTGAAAACCTAATTTCTAAAGATGAATCAACTGTTGTTTTGTTTTGGATCGCCGGTTTTTGGGTGATCGCATGGCGGGTGGTGAAATCCTGGTATGGGTGCCGTTTGGCACATTTGGGAAGGTGGATTTCATCACACGGGAAAGTTTCATATAAGGTTAATGCAACCAATGATCGATTGTGCTTAAGGGCCGTAGTGATCGCGCATACCACATACCCTGTATGGGCGGGGCTGAGCTAAAGTACCCTTTACCCTAGGTCTATACTCCCCCGGGAAAGGAAGACCTCAATAGTTGTATGCGGGGTATCAGCTATTGGGAAGGTGGCGCTAGCCATTGGCTATCCACAACACGTTGTATCCGGAGTATCAACGTGAGACTGGTAGTCCTTGGCCTGATTGTGCAGGACTGCGACGCGGAGTATAACCGAGCGGGCGGTGAAACGGCTCTGTGATTTGACGGTCTGGTAGTGCATGTGACGACATGAACTCCATGACTATGATCGTTTGTGGGTACAGTTGTGCACCTCTGCAGAGTGTATTGAATCGTGGCATTGTCACTCCGTGTTCCCGGTTGGAACTGCGAACCCGGCAAGAAAGGGATTCATCGGGAATCCTAGCAGCTTGTGAGACATGAGATCATTAGTCTCTTTAATTAAAACTTGACTCTCTTACCCTCTCCACCTGCATTGCTTTTGAGAGAACGTCGTCGTTCTCAGTAGCTAGTGCATCAAACACCTTTTTGCTATTCCTGGACTTGTTGAGTACCTTTTGTACTCATCCCTCTATCTAATTCCTTTGAGTAGGTTGTGAGCCAACGACGGAGGAAGAAGTGGTCTATGTCGAGATCGACGACGAAGTTCCCGAAGATCAGCCAACGACAACGGAGGACGAAGGCGTCGACTACTACGTCGAGTTCCGCGACGAGGACAACGCCGAGTAGTGTAATAGGTCGTAAGAGTGATTAGGTGTAGATAAGACTTTTGCTGTAACCAAACAATAACGGTTTTAAATTCCCCGTACTTTTGGGAATGTGTTGTAAGACTATGTTGTAATTCGAGTTTGTAAATTATGTTTGTATCATATGGACCGCTGCAATGCTTCTGTCGTGCCACTCTGTCACATGTAGCCTGGAATGTGAGAATTCCCTACATCTCTAAATCTGGTAAAGAGAGGAATTTGTGCTCTTAGATATGGTAATATGTGATCGAAAGTTTAAAATCTAGTAAATTGTGTCACGGTGGTACAACTTCTTGGTAAAAAGTAAAATAAACTCAATAGTTTAAATAGAATCGAGTATCAGATTGATTTTTCTCATATGACCACTGTATCTAGGCATGCGTGCTCGAGTCACTATTGGCGTCTACAAATCAATACTATTTTTCTAAATTATCCTTTTCTTCCCTTAATTTCGGTCTGTGTGAATATTTTTCAGAACCAAAGGGCACAAAGTATGTGCGAACATATATTCTGATGTGGATATAAACTGGAGCACTCCCGCAAAGAAAATGAAAAATAAACTGGAGCACGTTGCCTAGCCGAACCAGTATATACATCGCGTATTTATTATTTTTCACTTTCTACTCGGTCTGAAGTGCGATAACTACTTTTCTTTACTCGTGGCAAGAGGCAAGAGCGCATGGCTGGATCACATATATAATTTCTTTGGTGAGACGGATTGTTTTATCCGTCTTTCTCCTGGATTATACAGGAATTATTATGATCTCATGCTATTAAATTCTACGGGTTCTCATTTATGTAGCTGGCTGACAGTGATTTGTTTGCAGGCAGCCACGCTCGGACACGGCCACGCCGCACACGGCCCTGGAGTTTTTCTTTTCATCGCGGAGATCCTTTCGCACATGAATATATGCAACGTACGTTCCATTAATTGATGTGAGCCGTTCCCCATCAATCAGAACGGCTGCACAAACTGCAGTCGATATCGATAAGAACTCGTACAGTTTCTGCGGCTATACGTTTACGATTCCTATTCAGCGTCCTCATAGGTCTAGGAGTCCGGTCCAATAACACCTCTCTGTGTATACATAAGACGGCTATGCGTCAAAACCAAGTTCAATTCCGTGAGCCATCGCCCTTTGTTCTCTCCTGACTTTGCCATGGCTAACACCTCGACCTCTGCAGCTAACGACCACGGCGAGTGCCTATTCGAGACGTCGTCGAGATGCCTGACGGAGAGCGTCACCGCGGCGCACAATTTCGAGGTCGCCGGTTACTCCCTGCTCGAGGGCATGGGCGCTGGCCAGTACGTTAGCTCGAGCACGTTCAGCGTCGGCGGCCGCGACTGGAAGATCGTGTTCTACCCTGACGGGTTCGACGAGAAGGACGGAGCTGCCTACGCCTCAGCTTTCTTGAATTTCTACGGAGGAGAGCCGGGGGTCAAAGTGAAGTACACTTTCAGTCTGTTGGATAAAGACGGCAACACATCTATACGAAAGAGTGTGCAAACATGTACCTTTGAGTCGCCAAATTATATTACCGGCAATCGCAGGTTTTTCGAGAAGTCCATGCTGCAACAGCTGCTGGCCGTCGACGATGACTGCTTCACAATTAGATGTGTTATGACTGTCATGGTGCAACGCATAGAAGATGTAAAAACCATTGTAGTCCCGCAGTCGGACCTGCACGAACATCTTGCAAACATGTTGAAGGAGTTGGAAGGCGCAGACGTGACATTCAGTGTGGACGACCAATTGTTCCGTGCTCATAGATGCGTACTGGCTGCACGGTCGCCGGTATTTAAGGCGGAGCTCTTTGGCCAAATGAAGGAGAATGCTACTCAGCCCATCAAGATCGATGACATGGAGCCAGCCATCTTCGAGGCTCTTCTTCACTTCATTTACACAGATTCCCTCCCAGATAGTTGTGGTGAAGATAAAAATGTGGCATGGCAGCATTTGTTGGTTGCCGCGGATCGGTATGGACTGGACAGGCTGAAGGCAATGTGCGAAGGGAAGCTGTGCCAAAGCATTGACGTGCAAATAGTTGCAACCACACTTGCTATAGCGGAGCAGCACCACTGCGTGCAACTCAAGAATGCTTGCCTTGGGTTCATGTCTTCCCATGGTGTGCTTAGTGCTATCAAGGAAACAGACGGATTCAAGCATCTCGTATCGAGTTGTCCTTTGGTTCTAATGGAGATTTTAGACAAGGTCGCTGTCGTCAGGGCCACGAGACTATGAGTAGCCCCGCTTAGAATTTAAATACTCTGGTCCATTTGTAAATAGTTGTTGACCTTTTAGGTATTGGATCAGTTTCGAGCGTGTAATTTTGACCGCTGCTTTTCATACGAATATCTTAGTAAAACTTGAAAGTTGTGTCTCTAATGATATTATTTTTAGCTAACCAACCTAAATATTAACACATTTATGAGTTGAAGCTAGGGAGATTTGACGGCACGTTTTTTACGAGATCATCCATCTATGAATGGAGGTAGTTAGTATCTGAGTTATAGCCGTACTAATTTGATTTTTATCATATGGCATGTGTATACAGGAATGACTCATTGACACTATAAATTCTAAGAATAAACCTATAGTTTGTTTTTGAATTATTCCTTTTCTCCCCTTAACTGTGGTTTGTGAATATTTTCCAGAACCAAAGGACACTAAGTATGTGCTGGTATGTATAATTGTACTAGATAATTGCCCATGCGTTGTAACGAGGTATAAATATTCTAGTACGTTAGCTCGTGATTTACCTGCCCATATTAATGTGATTGTGTAAAAATAGTAGGATTTTATTTGGTAAACACATATTTGGTAAGTATTTATTGGCAGGAAGGTTGCAAAACAGGAAAATTGGACGAAGAGTGGGCAAAACGCACTGCCGGCAGGAAAGGGAACGCTACTCTTTTTTTAAGTAGTAGAGATATTCGGATGCGGGCACTATGCCGCTTCTCCTTGCGTTACCTCGCCGGGCTGCGATCCTCGCCTAGCTGATCGGCCGTTCTCGCCGCCCCCACAGCCGCACCTCCACCTCTTTCAGCCTCCGGCTGCGTCTTGCGGCAGCCGCCGAATCGTCCTTCGCCTTGTTTGTCCAGCTCGTTCGCCGAGAGCAACTTTGCCCACATAAAAGGTACGTACGTTTGGATCGCAAACGAGAAGGGAAAATTCCGGCCTAACCCAACCCAACTTACAGTTACCAGGGGCTGCCTGCCAAACTGGGCTATACAGATGGGCCATACTCGCATATTCTGTTTGCAAGCAGGCATGCACGGACACAACCCGGTTTTCTCGCTTTCTCTCCTTCGCATGCATCTGAACACGTTCGTTCGATTGCATGTTAATGCCTTCCCATTATGTTATGACTCCAGCTGATAAGATCATAACAATAAGAGCTCTTATAGTATTAATTGCTGCTTACGGTCCTATCTATCGCCGTATCCTTTTCGAGAGTCCACGAAAATTTTGTTCGCAAATATAGAATCCATGCCTGTCAAAAAGAAAAAGGATCCACGAAATTTCGGTTTGCTGAGAATAAATTTTACAGATTAGTCAGCGTGTCTGACTTTTTTTTTGTCTGACTTAGCCTACAAGTCAATCTACTAGCGATAAGGTAGAAACTATATCTATTACAAATTCAAACTGATTCTACTCCATCTTTTAAGGGACTCTATGATATTCTACGGCTTCTCTTTCCCGTATACCCTAAGACTTGGCTAAGGTACGATTACTCCTGTGCATATATAATACGGGCATGTGTGTAAATTTCGTTCAAGCTTTGTATTTATATTTAATAGAAGACGAACGCCCATTGCCCTTTGCTCTCCTGCCTTTGCCATGGGAAACATTGACTCTTCTTCGGTTAAGCAGTACATACCCGAGACGTGGTCGAGATGTTCGACGGAGAGCGACACGGTGGCGCACAGTTTCGAGGTGACCAATTTCTCGCTGCTTGAGGGCATGGGCGCCGGCAACTTCATTAGTTCGAGCACATTCAGCGTTGGCGGCTGCGAGTGGGATATCAGGTTTTTCCCTGACGGGTCGAAGGAGGACATCACTGGTGCCTACGCGTCGGCCTACTTGCATTTCTGTAGAGGAGAACCAGGGGTGAAGACCAAGTACATTCTGAGTTTATTGGACCAACATGGCCGAGTGTCTGAGCAATTAATGAGCTTAGAGCATACCTTTCAGTCGATAGATCTTTGCTGCGGTTATAGCCAATTCATTACGAAGTCCAAGCTGCAACGACTGCTATCCTGCAATGACGATGGCTTCACGATCAGGTGTGTTTTGACCGTCATGAAAAAGCATCAGATAGAAGATGTAAGCACCTTCATCGTCCCAACCCCGCCGTCAAACCTGCACGAAGACTTTGGAAAAATGTTGAAGGACGGGGAAGGCGCGGATGTGAGATTCAGTGTGGGAGACCAATCGTTCTGTGCGCATAGAAGCGTGCTGGCCGCACGATCGCCGGTTTTTAAGGCGGAGCTCTTTAATCAGATGAAGGAGAGCAGCATGCAACACATCAAGATCGACGACATGGAGCCTTCTATCTTCGAGGCACTTCTTCACTTCGTATACACAGATACCCTGCCAGATAATTGCGATGTTAAAAAACACGTCGTACTGCAGCATCTGTTTGTTGCTGCGGATCGGTACGAATTGGACAGGCTAGTGACAATGTGCGAAGGGAAGCTATGTCAGAGCATTAATGTGCGAACAATTGCAACCACCCTAACTTTAGCGGAGCAGCATGGCCGCATGCTACTAAAAAATGCGTGCATTAGATTTTTGTCTTCGCAGGATGTGCTCAGTGCTGTTAAGGAAACCGATGGATTCAAGCACCTCATGGCAAATTGTCCGTTGGTCATGGTGGATATTTTAGAACAAAAGTTGCTGCCATCAGGGGTATGAGTAATTTCTGTTATAGTTTGTTTTAGAATACATTCCTGTTAGAACTTAGTCGAATAGAATCGAGTTTTAGTCGTATTCAAACTCTATTTCTTTAACCATGTGCCGGTGTATCCATTGCACAACTGAGCTCCCACCCAGGATAGTGTACTCGCTCTAACTCGTCAGCAATATGAATTCTAAAAAGATCTCCATATACAGTATTTTTGCCTTGTTTCTTCCATCTGCACCACATCATTCGGTTTAGGTAGCCTTGAGCTGAATTAGTACACCATCTCTGCTCAGTTTTTTTACTTCCTCTGTTCTTTTTGGAGTGAGATAACTTTTTATCTGCACTATTACCCAAGGTCGTGTGGTCAGTCAGATCACACATATTCAGAGTCAGTGGTTTTCTGTACCTGACCTTGACCAGTTGTTTCGCTGTACATTTTAATTTTTAGGAACATATCTCACTTGTTTCCTCTCTTGTGTGTTGCAATCAGGTCGTACGGAGCCAGCCGCGTATGACTCCCGGACGTGCGGTTGTCCGCTCCGCTGCCGTTCTGGTGGTGGTCTCGGTTGGCTTCATCCTCTTATCCCGCAATGGCGACCATTTTGCAAGCGGTGGAAACGAGGCAAGCCGTGCTTGGCTCGTTCGACCTTCTACGAAATATTGATCGGCGCAGCTCGTATGTATGACCGAGCTGAAAGGGAGTACGGGCTCGCGAACCGATCCTACAAACTGAGCAGGAAATTGTGTTCCACAGTTCGTAGCACAAATCAACATTCAGTCTACAGCTTGTTACAGAAAGGAAGTAAAATAGTCAATTATGCTTACTTAGGAAAAAGGAATGAAACGAAGCAAAAGTAATTGTCAGTGCTCCTCATCCGATAAAAACAGCACGCTTCTCATGTTCAAAGCATACGTCATTTCGTTTTTTTGAGACGAACCCATAATCATTACCAGTGGCCATATGACATTAATTTCTGACCTTTTTTGGTCGCGGGAATCACATTTGATACCAGATGGCGCTTATCAGCTACGTTACGCGGATACGGCCAAAAAATACCATACCGATATCAGATAGCGTATCGGATACTCCCAGATACCGTATCCGAGAAGTATCGGTGATTTTCTGATTTTAAAATAAAAAAATAATTCCGGATACTCTACTGATACGTCGCGATACGTCTGGGATACCTCATACCCAAATCACCCATTCACCCGTGAGCCCTAAATCCCAAATCATCCCGGCCGGCCTCCAAATCCCGTCTCCCGCTCCCTCTCGCCACCGCCGCTTCCCACCCCTGCTCCCGCCGGCCGCCGCTCCCCGCCCCTGCTCCCGCCGCTACCGTCCCTGCTCCTCGCCCCTGCTCCCGCCGCAGCCGCCGCTCCTGCAATCGCCGCCGCCGCCGCTCCTCCCTCCCCTGCTCCCACCGCCGGCGGCTCGGCGCCGCTCCCCTCCCCTGCTCCTGCTGGAGTGTTGGCTGCTGCAGCCGTCGTTGCCCGCCCGGCCGCCCCTGCAAGGCTGCAAGCGCCGGCTCGCCGCCGTTCCCCTCCCGGCCTTGCTCCCGCTGCAGCTCGTCGCCGGCTCGCCGCCGCTCCCTTCCCGGCCTCTCGCTACAGCCGCCGCTCCCCTCAAGCGCAGGTAAAACCTAATGCTTCCATGGTATACATAGTATCATGATATCATCTCATAAGTTGTATGACTTAGCTATCATCTAGTTATCAACTTGTGTGGATACAATCTAACATAAGTTTTTCCTTAATTCAGTCAATACGGTGATGCTGTACTGAAGCTATCTTGATAAACTTTAAGCCGGGGTTCTATAGATTGTCAACTATACTCATTTTTGTATATTGGTATACTTGTGTTATATATAACATTTCTAGTGTGATGAACTGGAGTGTGGATTTTGTTTGTTATGCCCTTCCTTGCAGTCAGTTTTATTTCTTAACTTAACTTGAAGTCCTGCACTCCTGCACTGAATTAACGGTTTGCTTTAATTACCATTTTGTTTTGTTTTCTGGAGATGGCTACTGGATGTGGGAGCTCTACAGCCTCTGCTAGCTCTGCAACCGCAACTGGTAGCGCTGGAGCAACCAGTGGAGCTGCCTCCAATGCCTCGAACATGTTGAATGTTGCTCGTGTGATACCACCAAATGACGATGAGAAGAAGCCCCTTTGGAGGTACGTTGAGGTGCTAGAGAGGACCGGAAAAGGTCAAGGAGGGAACACCAAGTTTAGATGCAGACTTTGTGACCACATTACCAGTGGAAGCTACACAAGAGTTATGGCGCATCTCTTGAAGAGGAAAGGTGCTGGGGTGACTCTCTGTAAGCGTGTGACAGTAGATGTTCTTGTTCAGCTCAAAGCTGAACAAGAAAGAGGCGATGCCATGGCTGCTAGCAACGTTCCTAGGGACATTCCGCTGCCAACAAAGGGTGTTAGTAGGAGAAAGAGAAGAGCGACTTCGGCTCTTGAAGTAAGCCTCAATTTGGGAGTCCGCAGCTAGCTTGATGCTTTGATTGCTAGGATGTTCTATACCGCAGGTTAGCCACTTAGCATCTTTCACTTTCAATATTAGGTGTTTTAAACTTTTAATTTTGATTGCACTTAGTAATTAATTTCTACTTTATTTGTAGGCTTGCCTTTCAATGTTGCAAGAAACCCTTGGTTTAGAAATGTTTTCAAGTTCGCTGCCAACAACAACTTAGGTGGCTATGTCCCTCCAAGCTACAACAAGATCAGGATGACCCTTTTTGTGCAAGAGAAAACCCATGTTGAGCATTTGCTACAGCCCATCAAGACAACATGGAGCAGCAAAGGTGTAAGTATTGTATCAGATGGGTCGTCTGATCCTCAAAGGCGTCCACTCTTAAATTTCATGGCTGTGACAGAAGATGGACCTATGTTTTTAAGAGCAATCAACGCCGAGGGAGAAATAAAGAGCAAGGAGTACATCTATGCAAGGATGTTACTGATAACGTAGCCAACTGCAGAGCTGCGGGACTGTTGGTGGAGCAAAAGTATCCTCATATTTTCTGAACTCCATGTGTCGTCCACACTTTGAACCTTGCCTTGAAGAGCATAGGTTCACCCAAGAATGAGGATGATCCAGAGTATGTACCTTGCAATTGGATCAGTGAGGTTGCAGGAGATGCTGCTCAGATCAAGAATTTCATAATGAATCACTCCATGAGGCTCTCTATGTTTAATGAGCATAGTAAGTTGAAATTACTTGCTGTTGCAAAAACAAGATTTGCATCTCTAATTGTGATGTTGAAGAGGTTTCGTGATATCAGAGAATCTCTTACGTTGATGGTAGTGAGTCAAAAGTTGGCTGACTATAGGACTGACAATATGGGTGGAGCACAGTTTGTCAAAGAAAAAATTATTGATGATTTATGGTGGGATAAGGTGAACTACATCCTTAGTTTCAGTGAGCCTATCTATGCCATGATACGTGTAGCCGACACAGACAAACCATGCCTCCATTTGATCTATGAGATGTGGGATACAATGATTGAGAAGGTGAAGACTGTAATTTATCGACACGAAGGGAAACAAGACCATGAGCACTCTGACTTTTACTCTATTGTGAATGATATCTTACAGAGTCGTTGGTTAAAAAACAATACCCCATTGCATTGCTTGGCACACTCACTAAATCCCAAGTAAGTTGCTTGCTTGCTGAGTTGCTGTCCATAGATTAATTTAATTGTTGTCTTTTCTAATGTAGTTGCTTCCTGTTCTTAGGTATTACACTGAATCTTGGATTAATAAGGTTCCAGGCCGCCAAGCTCCACATATGGATGATGAGATTTCACAAGAGAGAAATAAATGCTTTAGGAGGTATTTTCCTGATGGAGGTGAAGAATTACACAAGATCAAACAACAGTTTGCTAACTTTAGTTTGTTTGCAAATGGATTTAACTCATTTGACTCTATTGAGAATAGAGCCTACCTAGAACCCAAGCAATGGTGGGGAATTCATGGTAACTCTGCCCCAGATTTGAGAAAGATTGCGCTAAAATTACTTGGGCAGCCTTCATCATCTTCTTGTTCTGAAAGAAATTGGAGTACCTATGGTTTGATACATAGTTCAAGTAGAAACAGGTCATATATCTTCTTTCTTAATTATTCTTGATTTTACCACTTGCATCGCATGTTGCATCTACATGGAATTTGACTTCAATATTATCTGTTGTAGGCTTAACCCTGCACGTGCCGAAGATCTAGTTTTTATACATCAGAACTTGCGTCTTATTTCAAGGAAATCGTCAGAGTATCAAAGTGGCCCATCAAGATTCTGAGACATCGGCGGAGACACCTACGAGTTATTTGTTGGTGGTGCAGATTTTCTTCAGCAAGCTGAGCTCTCGCTAGATGAATCGGAGCTAGAGGCTTTGGTAAATGATATTGGGGCATTGGACGTTGGTGAGACAGAGACGGATTCAAACTCTGTGTGAACTGAAGTAGTGAAGTACTGTGGCCTTACTTACGGACTATGGTTTGTGTGAACTGAAGTTGTGAAGTTAAATAGCTTATTTTGTAATATTATGGCCTTACTTATGGACTATGGTCTTGTGTGAACTAAAGTTAATTAGCTGCTTGTAGACTGGTTGTGGACTTGTGGTTGAGTTAATTAGCTACTATGTGGTTAAGCACTTATTTGGTTGTGGGCTTATCGAGTTGTGGTTGAGTTAATTAGCTACTATGTGCTTAAACACTTATTTGCTGCTGTTTGGAATGTGGAAAAATGGAATGAGACTTGAAGAGTTGGGGTGCTATACAGCTATGTAAGCATGATGTATCAATACATTATGCTGTTATTTATTTATATCAATGTACTAATTTACTCTCAGTTGTTGGCAGGCATAAGCTGGATGGTTGGAGTATTGGAGATGGAAAAGAGAAGACACCAGCAATTGGGCCAACAACTACATGTCTACATCAATATCTAGGTATTCTAAAATCATCGATTTTCTCATTTCCTTATAAATATTCATTAATTTCAGTATATTTATTATTTATTATATATATACAAACATATCGCCGTATCGGTGTTTTTAGAAAAATGCCGTATCGGGGTATCGCCGTATCGCGTACCGGTATCGGTATCGCCGTATCGGGGTAACTTAGCTTATTAGTCCAAAAGAGTGGAGTTTAACCGACATCGGTTATTGGTCGTAGAGACCTAGACCTTGGGCCTGGCAACCCTGACAAGGAAATCTTGCTAGCCATGCCGCTTAACTTCCTCGTGAGGACTTTGTGTTCCTCGATAGTGGTCAGAACACTACCCTGAGTGTACCTTCTTCCTCCCGCGTCATGTTTCTGCTGCCGCACCAGTTCATCCCTCCTTCAATTCCGCCCCCGTCCTCTCTCTAGCAGCTATTGCCTCCTAAATGGAGGGTTTGGTCGTCCTCCCTGCCGCTCCATCCACCTCCCCATCCCCTGCCATCTCTATAAGCCTGGGGGGTAGAAGACAACCCCTTTATAGTTGTGACCCCTCCCACCCTCCACTCAAACCTTGACCTCTCGAGCGAGTCTTAAAGGAGACTCCAACTCGTCATGACATTGTTGGGATGACTGTCCCTTGCGCGGTTGTATTCGACCATACGGACAGTTCCAAAAATTGAGGATTAGGCTTGCCCCCATGCTTTAGGGCATGTATAATAGATGACATCAACTGACTCTTCGTCCTACAGTGTAGGAGTTTCTCTAATATGAAGGAGAGAGATAAAGCCAACTCGCTCTAGAGTCGACCTCAATATCTGTGTATACTAATGGTATTATTTTCTAGTGTTGACTCTTGTGTAGAGACAACTTAAGAGACAAACATTTGTACATGATGTTTGCAGTGTTGACTCTATAGAAGAGTAGAAGATCAGCAGCGAGCTCTACCTCTATAGGTGCCCTTACTTGCTGGTCTACCGAGTCTGTCCTCGGCTCGCTTATTTGCCATTTTCACAACCCAATAGCTGCACCTTCACCTCCTTGTCTAAACTAACTTTCGGTTGTGTCTTGTGGCAACCGCTATTTTTTCTTCTTTTTTCTAAGAGGAGGCAATCGCTAAATCGTCATAGGCTTTGCTTAGGATTACTACTCACGGATTGGGACCCCGCTCACTCCGCGAGGAAGACTTGGCCCATAGCAAAATTTATCTACCCGCCCAAGAAGTACATTTGGGTTACAGAGAAGAGAAAAATCTAGGTCTAATGTAACTCAAGCTATATGTTTTCTCTGTCACAAACTGTCGTGGATCATCTCCGCGCGCTAGTTGTTGCCGGTTGCGCCACCTAACGACACCCGCTCACCTCCACATGTGTGATCAAGGTTTTGTAGTTGAAACTTAATATGATAAACTATTTGGTACATAAAGATCAATATGATATCGGAGTCGAGATGCTCTGAGTTCATAATCTGGCTAACACAATATTAATGCAAATAGTTATGGTCCTTTTCGAGTCCATTGGCTTAATCTAACGATATTTACAAATGCATGACATCAGCTGACTCTTCGTAATACCATATAGGATAATTTATGATGTGGAGAAGAAAGAAGGAGGAGAGATAATTGTTGGTACGGAGAAGAAAGAAGAATCGGACTCTAACATAGAAGAAGCATCTAGAATAACAAAATTGTCTTTGCTGCTGCATTAATTATTGACTCTTTGTGTAGAGTCAATTTGAAAGATAACACCATTGTATTAGTTATTCGATTGTCAACTTTAGATGACGTGAAGAAATGAAAGAGTCAACGATTGACTATCTTTATAGATGCCCATAGGTGGACTAGTTAGTGTCAAGGCACTAACCACTGAACCCACGCGGACCAACCCAGATTAACTCATCCTTTATATAGTTTCTAGTGGATTGGGTCGGGTTCATATCTAACCTAGCTTGTGTGGTTATGATTTGGGTTGGGTCAGACCCGGGTAAAGTGGTAACCCCGTTGAACCGTATTGTTTTTCTAGAATCCACGAAAAACTTATTGGTAAAGAAAATGTATCCACGAAATTTCGGTTTTAGTTTTTACTAAAAGCACGTTTTAGGTATCCAGAATTAGCTAGCGTATCAATCATGTGGTGACTTGGACTACAAGTCTACTGGAGATAGAGATAACTCAATTAGGCATCATATGGGGTACGAATTCTAACTGATTCTATTCTATTTATAAGGGATTCTATTCTATATCTTGTCAAGCAGTACACGACGTAAACTACGCATGCTCCCGTGCCCATCAGTGTAAATCTCGTTCCAGCTTTATAGGTGAAAGAGCTCTCCTGCCTTTGCCATGGGAAACATCAATTCTTCTTCGCTTAAGCAGTTCATACCCGCGACGTGGTCGAGATGCTCGGCCAAGAGCAGCACCGCGGCGCGCAATTCCGAGGTGACCAGTTTCTCGCCGTCGAGCCTGCACGAAGACTTCACGAACATGCTGAAGGATGAGGAAGGCGTGGACGTGACATTCAACGTGGGCGACCAACTGTTCCACGCTCATAGCCGTGTGCTAGCCGCGAGGTCGCCGGTCTTCAAGGCGGAGCTCTTCGGTCGGATGGAGGAGAACTATACTCAGCACGTCACGATCGATGACATGGAGCCATCTATCTTCAGGGCACTTCTTCACTTCATATACACAGATACTCTGTCAGATGATAGCGATCTTGTTGGGAACGCGCCGTTGCAGCACTTGTTAGTTGCCGCAGATCGGTACGGGATGCACAAGCTAATGGCGATGTGCGAATGGAAGCTATGCCAAAGCGTTGATGCGGAAACAGTTGCAACCACCCTAGCTTTAGCGGAGCAACATCACCGCGTGCGACTCAAAAACGCTTGCATTGAATTTGTGTCTTCGAAGAATGTGCTCGGTGCTATTAAGAAAATCGATGGATTCAAGCATCTCGTAGAAAGCTGCCCGTTGGTTATGGTGAATATTTTAGAACAAAAGTTGCCGTCGCGGGTATGGATAATTCCTCTCATAACTTCGTCGAATAATATCGAGTTCTAGTCTATTCGATCGATTTTTCTGACCATGTGACCGGTGTATACCATCTTTGCTCTTCTTTTACTTTCGCTGTTCTGTTTGGAGGGTGTTAATTACTTTTTGCATCTACTTTGCCTAAAATCCTAGTTAGTGTGCACACATACGCAACGTCAATGGTTTTCTCATCAACACGATCATGTCTCGCTCTACAGTTTCCATATATTTACTTGTTTCCTCTGTTTGGGCAGGTCGTACGGAGCCTGACCTCGCTGGTTCGCCGTATGGGCTTCCGCTCCGTCTGCGTCCTGGTGGTGGCCTCCTCGGTTGGTGTTGGTTACATCCTCTTGTCCCATGACGGCGAGTCTGGAAACGAGGCGAGCCGGTCTTGCCTCCCCCGGCTCGGCTCACTCGAGCTTATCCAAGAGTTCCAAGAATCGGCTTGGCTCAACTCGGACATATGAGCTAATGAGCCAGCCGAAAGGGAGTCCCACCCAGCTCGATCTCCGCTCGCCAACCGAGCCTACAAACTGAGCGTGTTGCAGAAAATGTTCACAGTTTGTAACACAAGTCAGCATTTAGGGGTACGAATAATTTCTCTTATAATAATAACTTAGTGTTGCTCTACCGATGTCAAACCTTCTTTTGGTGCTGAAACTTATTCCGTAAGCTATTACGGAGAAGTTGTCGCAACTTGAGCTAAAATCAGTCTACTGTATACCATGCTCGCTCCTATTCTGCTTTCTCTGTTCCACCTGGAGTGCGATAACTGTTCTTCTTCACTCAACCGAACATTGCGTCATACATCTTTACTCTTATAAATACGTTAATTGGTGGTGGCGATCCATCCATCTTTGGGTAGACCACCATTTAAATCCGACAAAAACGGTTAAGACGAGAGCGGGTGTGAATAATCTAAATAGCATAAATGGTAATATGAAATCTTCTTAAATATATAGTATATTTCCTTTAATTTATAGCAATGCATGGATATTGTGCCAGTATCATTTCCAGATAAAAGGATCACACGTATGTAGCGCCAACGGTCTTGGCCCATAGCCCATTGTTCCTGGGCTTCCCTCCAGCTGCGGCCTTCAGCTTGTCTCTTGGGTCATTTTGGCCCGTAGCCCATTGTTTCAACATGGGCCCTAAAATTGGTAGTCTGGTTGGGCCAGCCCACGCGCATCCGCACGCAGGCTGTCAGACGGGCAGGGGGTTTTCTTCTCTTGAGCCGCACGGGGGTTTCTGACTTCTGACTCCTCATTTCCACCAGATTTGGGGTTTTCCTGTCGCGCTCCTTCTCCGTCTCCGGCAGCCGGCGCGCGACCTCGACGGTGCCCTTCTCCGGCATACGCTAGGGGCGATCCAAGGCTGCCCTTCACGGAAGCCTAGGAAGCGCTGCATCCCTTACCCCTCCGGGCGCGGGCGCGGTGGATCTTCCCCCAATTGATTCCCGATTGTCGTCTTCCCCTGCCTCGACCACCTTCGCCGATCCGCCGCCGCGACGTACCGATCTTCGCGCCGCTGAGACTATCCGGATCGATTCTCGGGACCCTGCAATGCTGTCATGGGTGTCGGGCCAAAGAAATTCCTCACTTGATTGGTCCGTTTCTTCCTGCCATGGGTGATCATCGCGACCCGATTTTCCCGGCGGCGGGTCACTGCCTGCCGAAGACGTATTCGATGAGCCTGACGGATTCCGTCACGGCGGTCCATGACTTCAGGGTGACCCGCTACTCGCTGCTCGACGGCATGGGCGTCGGCAGGTACGTCAGCTCCAGCATCTTCACCGTCGGCGGCCTCGACTGGGCCGTCAGGTTTTACCCGGACGGCTCCGCCGCCAACTGCCTCGGCAACGCTTCCGCCTTCTTGTATTACTGCAGCCGTGACAAGGACGTCAGGGCCAGGTTCACCCTGAATTTGATGGAGAAAGACGGCAAGCTGTCCCAGGTAACCAATTCCTACATGAAGCATACGTTCTCCCCGGCGAGTGACAATTGGGGGTTCATCAAATTCATCGAGAAATCCAAGCTTCCAGGGTCGCCGTTCCTCGAAAATGACTGCCTGACGATCAGGTGCTTGCTGACCGTCGTGAAAGAATCTCGTACCCAAGATGTGGAGACGAATTCAATTGTGGTTCCACCGTCGAACCTGCACCAAGATTTTGAGAACATGCTGAATGATGGAGAAGGTGCAGATGTGACGTTTACAGTGTGTGGCCAATTGTTCAGTGCTCATAGATGTGTTTTGGCTTTCCGGTCTCCGGTCTTTAGGGCGGAGCTCTTTGGTCCGATGAAAGAAAAGGCCACGCAGTGCATCAAGATCAACGACATGGAGCCTCTGATATTCGAGGCGCTTCTTCACTTCATCTACACAGATTCCCTGCCTGATAATTGCAATGATGGCAAAGCTGCAGCTATGCAGCACCTACTTGTTGCCGCGGATCGGTATGGAGTTGACAGGCTAAGGTTGCTGTGTGAAAGAAAGCTCAGTGAAACAATTGATGTGGAAACAGTGGCAACCACCCTAGCTTTAGCAGAGCAACACCACTGCTCGCAGCTTCGACAAGCTTGCATCAGATTCATGGCCTCGCCAAACATGCTTGGTCCAGTCATAGAAACCGATGGATTTAAGCATCTCATGGCAAGCTGTCCGTTGGTTATGAAGGATATTTTAGACAAGGTGTCCCACCTATGGAGTGACAAGTCTTGTGAGAAGTAGAATAAGATGACAGCTTATGGACTTAACTGTGGTGATGGCACCTTATGGACTGAACTGTGGTGCTTAATTTTAGTCAGGTTCAGCTATCTGCATTTCTGTATGTCACTGTGATATCTTTCATGTAGCTTTCTAATGCGTTTTTTATATATACATTGCATGACAGAATGACTAATGGCACCATGGAGTAAGTTTTAGTAAAATTTCTGTAGGTTCGAGCATTCTTCTCTTTATTTATTTTCCTTAATTTTGGATTTGCAATTTATTGCTTGCTTTCCTTGCTCCTGAATATATACTAATTACTGATATGAACCAACAATTCAACATTGGAGCTGATCTAAAATAACACTGGAACTGTAAACCACATTCTTTTGTTTAATACCAATGCTCCAGCCCTGAACCGTCTCTGCCCTTTTCACAGATGCGTGATACTCCTTTTCACAGATGCGGTATTTCAGCAGACATCCTGGTGTAGTACTCCCTTTCTATTTGAGAGGTGATGTAGTGCTCCCTGGTTATACTAGTAAATGTTAGTTATGGAAAAACAGGCTTTGTGACTTCTCATTCCCATTTTGCATATCACAGTCCATCACAAGATTGATCATTGATTTTCCCAACGCATGGGAATATGAAACGTCCAACGCCGGTCAGATTACTGCAACCTTTCAGCATCCTCTCGGTTATGGTTGGGTGATGCTTAGATTCCTAAACGCTCTGCTAGGTGTAAACTGGACGGCTAAAAATGCCAGGGCAAAGCGTCTCCAGTTCTCTGAATAAGCAGTTTCCTAGACCCACGGGAACATCACTTCACCAGGATCTGTTCCAGCACTGTCCCTTGCCATCCGTGCCATGGCTGACCTCTCAGCTTCCTCGGCCGGATAGCGCCGCCTGCCTAGGACATCATCGCTGAGCCTGACGGAAGATGTTACTGCAACCCATGATTTCAAGGTTACCAGCTACTCGCTGCTTGATGGGATGGGCGTCGGCAAGCATGTCAGCTCCAGCATCTTCAGCGCCGGGGGCTGCCACTGGATCGTTAGGTTCTGCCCAGATGGGTGCAAGGGGGGAGGCCGTGCTCCGTGTGCATCAGTTTTCCTGCATCTTGTCTGGGCAGCCATGGATGTTCGGGTAACGTACAGCTTAGGTATCCTGCAGAAGGGTGGCATTGCAATTTGACCGGTAAACTACAATGCAACAGATATCTTTGAAGCGCCAAGTGACAGTCAGGGCCACCTCAATTTCGTCGCGAAATCCTTGCTGCGAAATTCGTCGTGCCCACGACGATGGTTGCTTGACAATCAGTTGCATGCTAACTGTCATAAAAGGATCTCTCGCACGGAAGATGTTGATATGAATTCAGTTGACAGGCATGTTTGATCTGTGTCCAAAATTGTCGGGGAAATATGTACTAAACTTTGGTATTATTACAGTTTGGTCACACAATTGTTTGCTCGTGGATTGAGCAAGTTTAGGCAAGCAGAAGAACTAGGTCGCCAAAGTGGAGGGGATTTTGCCAAAGTTTTGACAGCATACCAAGCACATGCAAAATTTGGCAAATCAAAAATTCGTAACCTTCAAACCGAACAGGGCAGCAACCTCTCTGCACCAACATCTTGAAGATATGCTGAAGAATGGGGAAGGAACAGACGTGAAGTTCAGTGTTGACGGCATATTGTTTCATGCTCACAGATGTCTGCTAGCTGCACGGTCTCCCGTTTCAAGGCGGAGCTTTTCGGTCCAATGAAGGAAAACGCTACACGGTGCATCCAGATCGACGACATGGAGCCTTCGATCTTCGATCGCTGCTTCACTTCATCTACACAGATTCCCTGCCTGATAACTGCAAACATGGCAAAACTGCAGCGATACAGCACTTACTCGTTGCCGCCGATCGTACGGAAAGGACAGGCTATGGTTGATTTGTGAGACCAAGTTTATCCAAGCCATTGATGTTGATTCAGTGGCAACCACCCTAGCTTTAGCAGAGCTGCACCACTGCTCGCAGCTGCGACGAGCTGGGATCGGATTCGCGACCTCACCGGACATGCTCGGCGCAGTCATGAAAACCGATGGATTCAAGCACCTCGTAGCAAGCTGTCCGTTGGTCATGGAGCAGATCCTGGACAAGGTATCCCCCGTATGGGGTGACACCTCTCGCTGAGAAGTTGAACAAGATCACACCTCAACACCTCATGGAGTAAAAATAGTGGTACCAAAATTTTACCCATGTGAGCTTCAGAGGGAAAAGAATAGCCATGTGCAGTTGTTAAATTTCTATATTTATCACTGTGATAGTATCTTTTATGTACTACAAATTAATAAGCTGTTTTGTTTGACTCATAGCTATCTAGTTTAACTTCCCTTGCGTTTTTATTTTGTTTTCGAGTATGACCAATATATGGCATATCTATTGTGTGACAGAATTCCTATTCAGTAACGTGCTTGACTCATTGGCACTACGCAATTTTTGTTGCATGCAACACGATGCGTACTAGTATCTGGCGACTCGTTCATGCCGTGCGTGTTTGAGGGCGTCACCAGGACGCACGATTCCGAGGTGGTCGGCTGCTCTGTGATCGATCGACGGCGTCGGTGCCGCCAGGAAGGTGCAAGCAACACGGCACGAAAAGCCTTGACGTGACAAACACCACGTAAGACCGCCATGGCATCATCCTGCAGGCTCTAGCGAAGCAACACCGCTGCAGGTTAACGACGCTCCAAGCACGTCATGTCCGGTCTCCCCCTGCGAGGCTACCAGCCGGTTCAAGCATGCCAGGTCGAAGCTGTCGTCAAAAAGAGAATAATGAAGGTCAAACTGTTCCTTAGTGACGAAGGATATTTGGAACTGGAGAGCAAAGGATGTACCTACATACCTCAGTGATAATGTATCTTAGGGCCTGTTTGTTTGGCAGGCTTTTAGTTTTTTAGACTTTGGGTTCGAAGCCAGAAAAACATCTATTTACCTGCTTTTGGCTTTTAGCTTCGAAAAGCCTGAAATAACTTTTAGCCAAAAGCCAAAAGCAGGTAAATAGGTGTTTTTCTGGCTTCGAAGCCAAAGTCCAGAAGCCAAAAAAAGCCTAAACAAACAGGGCCTTAGTCGTGCTTAATTGACCAAGTTTAAATAAAATGGTTTTGAAAGAAAATTCGTTTCCCTTAGATTGGACCATTACATATGACATGGATGCATTGTATGTTAATTGGTAGGACCTCTTGGGTATTTTCCTGGTCAAGTGGTCAATCTATTACATGATAGAACTTCCCTCTTGTTAATTGGTAGGACCTCTTGGGTATTTCCCTGGTCAAGTGGTCAATCTATTGCATGATAGAACTTCCCTCTAAAAGCCTGTCGTTGTGTTATTTGGCATTTTATATGGGACTTGATAGGTCGAGCTTTGAGAAGTTAGAACTAGACCATCTGATCTTCTGCCATGAGATTAAAACACATTTGCTATGTGATGGAATAAACTTTTTAAATCAATACAATATGATCAATATGATTTTTTCATGTAACAAATTTTTCCTGCACACGGGAAATATTTTTTCATGCAGTGAAAACTAAGCAAAAATCAAACTATATAAATATTAGTTCTTTTTTAGAAATCTCTTTGTCTGTTCGGGGAACAATAGCTTCAAAGGAGTTCCACGTGAACGCACAGAAAATAGTTCGACTGCCGTGAAAGTAGAAAGAAAATAGCATAGGATTTACATGGAAAATGCAAGTAAGATTTTGCAAATTTTCAGATTCGTCCAACTCACGCATCGTTATCCCGGGGCATCGTTTTCTTTGATCTGGACCGTCCAATCGAGATCGCACGGGTCCCAAGCACTGACAAGGTGGGCACCGTGGTCGGATGCCCCCTGTTAAATTCTGACTTGATACGTCTCGTGATCTCGTCCAGTCATCGTCGTCCTCGTCAGCCGTCAAAACCCTCCCGTCGTTCCTCCGGTCCCTCCGATCACCGCCGGCGTGCTCCTGATCACTCCCCGCCGCGCTGCCCCGTCTTCCTCTCTCGCGAACCCGACCGCGCCGAGGCATCTCCGCTGCGGCCTGCTGCAGCAAGCTTCCCGCGACGACGGCACTTCAGGCTGCGCGCTGCGTTGTAATTCCCTGATCGCTGCTTACTTTCCTCTTGCTTTCGGACTGTTGTCAATTAGTCACTGGTTACAGACTCCTTCGGAAAATTGTTAGATTATGAAGTTCTGGAATTTGATCTAGGAGCCTATGAGAAAAAAAAAGCGAGGATGTCACCCTAGCTTGGTTGCTTGTGGGTTTTGTAGTCCATGGAAAATAAATTATCTAAAATTCCTTGCTTCCATTTCCCCAATTTTAATTTTTCTCTTCTCATCTTAGATGTATTCTGATTGCTTTTGGTTCATATGGGGATGCTAAAAAATAGATGAAAGCATTCTGCCATGAGTTTCTTACTTGCAGTTCTTAGTTGGTATTTGGGTCCATCTGGGGATGCATTGAGATGAATTTATCCCGGTTGTGTTACTACATTTCTATGGTAATTTGTATTAAAACATAAAATCTTAAATTGTTTCAGCCTGGCCACTTCCAAAATTTGAGTAGTAGTATGTGATTTTTAACAATTCAACATCCTAGGAAATTATTCAAATATATGTGATAGCTACAGTAAATATACATGCTTGGAATCCTTGAATCAGCAAATCCATTTGCGAATATTAGCAAATCAGTCTACTTTTGGTACTGCCCTACCACTTACAGAGATAAGTTTGCCCTATTGAATAATACAACATTTCTTACCATTTGCACCTTCTTTTGGTACTATTGCTTGTGTTTTGGTTAGGGGTACCAACTAACAAAATCCATCTTTCTCTTTGCGGATCTTATGCTAGTTATGATGCCATACTATCTCAGCAATTGCTGACACACAACTACAAACCAAAAGGGAACGCCAGAAGTTTCGCAGAACCCGTGAACTGATCCAATGTCATGCTGTAAGTACTGCCCTGCTGCTCTGGTTCGAGGTATAATGCTTACAAATTACTACACCTGAAAATGTGAACGCAGAACCAGTTCTCGGCATATTAGCAATACAAGAATCAGTTTTTAGTCGGTAGCAGATTTTTCAGAAGCAAAATTGGTTTCTTTTGTTCTTGTCATGGCTGAAAACTCAACTCTTCCAGCTGATCGTGGCCCACCTGAGACAATGTCAAGGAGCCTAACAAAGAGCATAACTGCGATTCACAATTTCGAGGTTACCAATTTCTCCTTCCTTGATGGTATGGGTCTTGGCAAGTGCACAGCCTCTAGCCTCTTCAGTGTTGCTGGCTATGACTGGGCTGTCAGGCTCTATCCAGATGGGACCAGGCCAGAGGATGGATCTGCTTATGCATCAGCCTTTTTGTATTTCCACGGTGGAGCGGCGGGCGTGAGGACCAGGTTCAGCTTAAGTTTATTAGACAAAGATGGGAATGTATCACAGCTATCTCACTTCCTAGGAGAACATACCTTTGAAAAAGTAAACTCTGATTGGGGTTTCAATCGGTTTGTTGAGAAATCGAAGCTGAAAACGTCGTCATGCCTCAACAACGACAGCTTCACAATAAGGTGCGAACTCACCGTCATAAAAGAACCTCGCGTGGAAGTTGTAAAAGCAAATTCCATCGCCGTTCCACAGTCTAACCTGCACCAACACTTTGAATGCATGTTGAAGGTTGGAAAAGGAGCAAATGTGAAATTCTGTGTGGGTGGTCAGACGTTTCATGCCCACAGGTGCGTGCTGGCTGCACGGTCTCCAGTATTTGATGCAGAACTCTTCGGTCCGATGAAAGAAAAGGTCGAACAGTGCATCAAGATAGAAGACATGGAGCCTTCGATATTCGAGGCGCTTCTTCATTTCATCTACACTGATTCGCTGCTTGATAGCGGTGTAGAAGTTGATGCAATGGCAATGCAACACTTGCTAGTTGCTGCAGATCGATATGATCTGGACAGGCTAAGGCTGATTTGCGAACAAAAGCTATGCGAGCGCATCGACGTGGGAACGGTTGCTACCACCCTGGCTTTAGCAGAGCAACACCACTGCCAACAGCTTAGAGAAGCTTGCATTAGCTTTATGGTCTCCTCCAGAGAGCTAACTGCCATCATGGCAACTGACGGATTCAACCATCTGATGAAGGCTTGCCCTTCGGTTCTGAAGGAGATTTTAGATAAGATGTCTCGTGAAAGAAGCAGGTAGTGTCGATACATGACTAGGCGATACATTCATCCATCCGGCGATGAGCAATGAAACCCATACAATGTATAGTTCTCCATAACTTTGTCTATCAAATTGTAGATGTTCTTCCTTTTCATGAAGAGAATTTTGTAATCTTGGGGAACCGTAGATCCTAAATAAAGATATGCATTATGGGATGATACTAGTATTCTGTTTGGCTGTTGACTTGCTTGCATTGTGTTGAAATATGTTGATACGATTTTATTGCAGGTTTCTGTTCGATCATGTTGACCGAAAGGAACTTCTTGTTAATGGAATTTTTGAATCTCTATTTTGTACTAACACACTTATAGAATGGTGTGGAAGTGTAATGCTATAAAATATTGTTACCATAAATCTGACGGTACCATTTAAATAACCAAATTAAATATCTTAAAAAAATTATTGGTCAAACATTATTAAGTTTTGAGTGGTTGGGATCAACAATGTGAAGTATTATAAACCGAAGAGAGTAACAAAATATCTATGCTTTGCTAGAACAGAAAAACCATATTACTTTAGAAAGTTAATTTGTGTCGTCACACTCAGCCTGTTCACACGGGCATGGGTGATTTGGCTCTCCGTCGCTAGTTGCTCCTTTCTAACTAGCACGAGAAATAATTATAAAAATAATTTTTGATGATATCTCAAATCCATTTTGTATTTCTGTTTGTAGAAGCGTTTTTTCTAGAGAAATGCCTTCACTCCTTTTGCTTTTCAATCAAGATAGAAAGGCCATGTACCAAAGTACTTAAACAAAGCGGACATTGAATCACACGGAAGGTGCGGTAAGCAATCTTACAGTAAAAATCAAAAATAAAAAACAAAGCGGACAAGGACGCCGTTTTTTTTTCCCAGCAGGTTTTTTTCTCTCAGAAAAGAAAGAACAAGGACACCTAAGGGTGGAAACGGATCGGATACGGATCAGATAGTGTCCTTCCCACTTCCGTTTCCATATTTTCAAAGTAAATACGGATACGAATATGGATGTTGTCACATATGAATACGGATCTGATGTTACTTGAATACGAGTACGAATCGGATATATACTCAATTCGGTCGGATACGAATATCCTACAGCTTTAATGATAGACTATGGTAAACCACATAACTAGATAAGTGCATGAACATGATGATGAGTTAATGATATATATAAATCGATGACATACGATAGTAATAGGTTCTACATGGATAAGTGATAATAAAAAAATATCTCACATAGAAAAATAGAGTTTTGCTATGCCTAGGCTATATAATTGGGCTAAGGGGTTAGAGACTTAAAGAGAGTTATTGAAATGTGTTAATATAACTTTATTCGGATACGAAATCCGTATCTGTATTCGTATTTATTTTATAATCTAGTACCATATCCGTATTCGTATCCGGAAAATAAATTCGGATAATATCTATATTCACATCTATTTTTAATTTAGATACAAATATTACTTGCCGTTTTAGCGTTACGAATACCGGATAATACAGATTATCTACCGGCAGTTTCCACACACCCCCCGCTTGTCGCCCACGGTAAAGTGGAATTTCCCATCTCCTCCCCCGTCTCTCTCTCTCTCTCTCTCTCTCTCTCTCTCTCTAGGGTTCGGGTCTCTCGCCAAGTCGCCATGATGCAGCAGCCCCCGCCGTCGCAGCCACAGCCTGGCATGGGGGCGCCCATGCCTCCCCAGGGCGCGGCAGGGCAGCCGCCGCACTGGGGCGCGGTCCCGCCGCCGATGCCGCAGTACGCGCAGCCACCGCCGCAGCAGCCGCAGGCGATGTGGGGCCAGCCGCCGCCGCAGGCGCCCTACGGGCAGGCGCCGGCTCCGCAGCAGTACTACGCCGCGCCGCTGGCCCAGGCCGCCCCGGCGGCGGCGGACGAGGTGAGGACGCTCTGGATCGGGGACCTGCAATACTGGATGGACGAGAACTACATCTACGGCTGCTTCGCGACCACCGGGGAGGTATGTATCCCGATCCGGTGTGAGATTTGTTTTCCCCGATCGATCTGATGTGTGATTTGGTTGCGCGTGATTTGGATTGGTGCGCTTGCCTGCGAGTTAGTAGATGTATGGGTCGCTGTTGCTAATGGGTTACTGCGAGTTAGTGATTTAGTCGTGATGGTAGAACTGCTAAAAAATCAAGCTCTAGGATATGAGTTACTTCGTTGCGATTCTGTGTTCTTAAAAAAAATCAAGCTCTAACTGATTTAGCTGTGATTATTGAGCAGTTGAATGTATTTTGATATGATTGTATGATGGTGTAATGACAGCTGTGTGTCGTGAACTTTAAAAGGCTACCTTCTCTAGTAAAAGTTTTTGTTTTTACGTATTTATTTATCTTTTGCACATGGGTGCGAATGTTCTGCAGACCATGTACATATATAAAGCTGCTTAATAAGATTTATACGGTCCAGTTTTGGTATTGATATTTTTAATGTCGTTTCTCAGATGATAAGAATTGTTAGACTTGGATGACAACTTGTATGTGTCTCCGTGCATTCATGGTTAAATGACCATTTCTTAACAACTTCACGTTAATTTGCAGGTTCAATCTGTGAAGCTTATCCGTGACAAGCAAAGTGGACAACTTCAAGGTTACGGCTTTGTTGAGTTTACAAGCCATGCAGCCGCTGAGCGAGTTCTTCAAACTTACAATGGACAAATGATGCCTAACATTGAGTTGGCATACAGACTGAATTGGGCCAGTGCTGGTGAAAAGCGTGATGATACCCCGGATTATACAATTTTTGTTGGGGATTTGGCTGCAGATGTTACAGACTACATATTACAAGAGACATTTAGGGTCCATTACCCTTCGGTGAAGGGCGCAAAAGTTGTAACTGATAAAATGACAATGCGTCCAAAGGGTTATGGATTTGTGAAATTTGGTGATCCTACAGAGCAAGCTCGTGCAATGACTGAAATGAATGGAATGCCTTGTTCTTCCAGACCTATGCGCATTGGTCCAGCAGCAAATAGAAAAACAACAGGGGTTCAGGAGAGAGGTAAATGTTGTCAATCTCATGTCCCTGCAATAGTTATTAGCTATTACATATATGCAGTTACTTCTTATGTATACCTGATTGCTATGCTTGAGGGTACCTTTACCTTTTGCCCTTTCTATTTTTCTGTTGTTGTTTTACTTGTTTGTGTTTGAACAAACCGAAGCTAGGTGTCAACCTGTTTTCTGCAAGACGTCAGTATTTACTAGTATAATGGTCCCTGCGTGAATTAGGATCATTTAATGCATTCGAATTAGATCAATAGACAATGTAGACTTATGAAACTCGTGTTATCTGGAAGCAGGATGTCAACAGGCCCTCTTCGTATAGGAGCCCTGGAATTGACTTGAGCTGTGATGCATTTCTTGTGTAATGTGTGGCCTCATTTAGGTCAGTGTAAATTATTTATGTCCTAAATTTGTAGTCCATTTCTGGTACTTTTATTTATTTAAAATTATTTTCCTGGTTACTTCAGGATCTATTGCATTTCTATGTATATATTTAGAAGACTATTTTGTGTATAAATTTTTTTTAATGACCCATGCTCAGTTGGGAATGCACACAGCCAAACTAAACTGGTATGTTGTGTGGTGCTTGCTTCATTCATTAGGGTTGGCAGTTGAGGGATTGAATTCCTTCCTCATGCATTGGGAGTTAGACTTTCCATTTACAGCTTTTTTAAGAAGAGAATTTCGTATAACCAATGATAGTACCTTTTGGGAGTGATTCCTTATTTCTTTCTTTATTTATTGTAATGTTCTAGTCACTGTTTTAGATTTATCCTTTGGATTCTGCTTCGTAACTTACTTTTGCGGTATAACAGGCTTGAGCTGTATCTTTTCATTTCACTTGCCACTGTTAATCTGCTAAATTAAGATATGGAATCAATGGTTGGACCTGAGATTTTAACAGTACGCTGCATTCCATATTTTGTGTTTCAAATCTAGCTTGTTTAGAGGCTTTATGCACATAGCACTTAAAATAGTGTTCTACTTATCTTTGCCCTTATACTATTAACTTATATTTTCATTTATTATTGTCTTACTATCATTCTTGGGCCACTTGATTGCATTATTGATCTGTTAAATGAAATTTTGATCCATGTCTGGTGTCTACTTGACTGATGTTTAGCCTGGCCTTTAGTTATCAAACTTATTACGATTCTTGATGACTATTTTCCTGTTTGCTGAGCTAATTTAGTTACTCGAAATAGCATTTTGTGATTTTGCTATTCTTCTCAATGCATATGATATAACATGGCTGGATCATAGCTACTTTAATGGCCAATAAACTCTTGCATACTATGCATTTATGTTTACCCTTTGATATTTTACAAAATCTTACAATTTATTTTCTTCACTTTTTTGCTTTCATGTACAGTACCAAATACAAATACTCAAGGAGCTCAGTCTGAGAATGATCCTAACAATACCACCGTGCGTTCTTAGTTCTAATTTTCTGTATAGCACTAATTGATGTTCAGTTTTTTGTTGACTTTTTTGTCTGTTGCTGATCTCAGATATTCGTTGGTGGCCTCGACCCCAACGTCACTGAAGATGCCTTGAAACAAGTTTTTGCTCCTTATGGAGAAGTTATCCATGTTAAGATCCCTGTTGGGAAGAGATGTGGTTTTGTTCAGTTTGTTAACAGGTCGATCGTCAATCTTATTTGTTTAGTTGTTCCTTTTGCGCAGATTTGTAAAGCACTTTATTCTAAATTACTCTGCTCACTGCATATTCAGGCCTTCTGCTGAGCAAGCTCTGCAAATGCTGCAAGGGACCTTGATTGGTGGGCAGAACGTTAGGCTTTCGTGGGGACGAAGCCCTTCGAACAAACAGGCTCAGGTCAATTCTTGCATGCTAACGTTCTATCCTGTCTTAGTTGTATACTGGAGCTAAAGTGGATAACATTGTGATCCTTGAACATTTTCAGCCTCAGCAGGAATCCAACCAGTGGGGTGCAAGTGCTGGTGCTGGTGCTGCTGGTTACTATGGTGGCTATGGACAAGGTTATGAGGCTTATGGTGGGTATGCACAACCCCAAGACCCTAACATGTATGGTTATGGAGCTTATGCTGGTTATCCCAATTACCAACAACCAGCAGTAGCACAGCAGCCGCCACCACAACAGGTGAAGTTCCTCTTTGATATCAATGCAAATCTAGCCCTAGAAAATTGTAAATTCAACATTGAATTCTAATCCATCTGTTTACAAATCTATATGCCTTTTTGGACGTTGGCATGGTTCCGACATGTCAGTACCAGTGGCCATAATCATAACCTCTACTGACTAATCTAAAACTGTGCTGTCTTTTCCTTGTTCCAGTGAGGCCCGTTTGCTTGCTCGATCACATCATTGGGTTGACGAGACACATCAGAACCCGTTTCAAGGCACTGTCAAGCTATGTTCTAGCTCTTGTCAATAGAGAGAGACGGTTTCCTAGACTCCAGATTTTGATTCCCTCCGGGCAAGATTTATTCTATGCACTGTATTATGAACAGCCGTTGTCATATTGTGATTCTTATATTCAGACATGTACTTGAAGCATGCTTTGTTTAACCGCCTCTCCTGATCTACTGTTATTTATTGCTATCTACTGTTAAACTATAATATTGTACCGGCTATTTCTTGTTACTTTTTTGTTGACTGTTTTGGATTCTCCTTCATGGACAACCTCGCACCATATATTCTCTCTCTTCTTTACACATTTTAAAAAGCGTTGAAAAATATGAATTTTTTTAGTGTTTATCATGCTATTACATGTATACTTACAAATTTTGATGCAAAAATTACGTCTGTGTGCACCCTGCATAATAAAAACAAATTCTACACCTCTGAATAACATAGTAGTCATTATTCAGGATGTACCATTTTGTTTTTTTGGTGCAGGATGCAAATGATCATATGTTCGCACCAAATCTTGCAAGCGTATATGTTATACCACGATGAATATTCTTGAATTTTTTTTAAAAGTTCACAACTTTCTACAATGTTGGAGAGGGGAGAGAGATAATCCATTTTATTCAGTCCACGTGGACGGGCATTGTATCAGGGCACTCTGTGGACAATGGATTTCGTAAATACTCCAAGAGTATCTGTTTCGTCGCTTCGTTTGGATAGCACTTTGCCCCGTTAAAATATCTTGCTCATGTTTTTTAGACTGAGAGCTGCTGCTATCTCGATACCTGTTTGGAATGTCGGAATTCCATTCCATACGAGTTTTCACGCTATAATTCCTATATGAATTACGCAAAATCCAAAGTTTCAAATAGTACGTTCGTCCTGTTCGTCTGAATCTGCATGAAGTCTCTGGTTAGGGGTTATGAAACGAGAGGTTCAATTCATGAAAATTTAGACGCTATTTTATGAAAGAAGGGTTACAACTTGCAACGAGTGCAAAGGAAATGTAAATGCTGTCACTGCACCGAGAATGTCTCTTTAATTACCCACAAGTGCTCAAAGAACTAGCAATTCTCATCATCGACGATTTCTACTGGAAACAGAATAACATTTCCGACCATAGAAAAAAGAACCCTATATAAACTCATATAAATGCCAATGCAAAGCGACAAAGATGACGAGAAAGGCACTCATAATTCCAGACAAGCACAGTAGCACCTGTACGACGAGATTCTTGTAGGATACCGACAACCGTTTCTCGCGCTTTAAGATACGCGCCCGAGCCGGAAAAACACATTTCCGCGAACACTGTGGCGTCGCTGCCACGTCCGAATGAACCGACCCATCACACGCCCGCACCCGCTTGGACCCTTTCCTTTCCCCGCTTTGGCTTTTTTTTCTTTTCTTTTGCTCGGCTCGTCGCCTCCCTCTCTTCCTCTCTCCCCACCCATGGCCCTCCCCAAAAAGGCCAAGCCGGCGCCGGCCCCCGCGCCGGTGCCGAAGGCTGCGGCTCCGCCCCTCTGCGAGGCGCTGCTTCTCGCCACCCTGTGCATGGTGGGCCTGCCCGTGGAGGTGCAGGTCCGCGACGGATCCGCCTACGCCGGCGTCTTCCACACCGCCTGCGTCGACGGTGGACTCGGTGGGCGCTCTCCTCCCTTCCATTCCTTCCCCCCCCTTCTCGCCGATTTCGGTTGGTCTCGTGTGGGCCTTGGCGTTGGGTTTGGGGATCACGGGAATGGCATTCGGTCCGTGATCCGGCTGCTGCGTAGAGTGGATGGCGTGAGGCTTAGTGAGGCCAGATGGTGCTCTGTTTTTCGAAGAATGAGTTAGTGCCCTTGTGATCTGCTTGTTGGTTTGAGCGGCCGCGGTCGCGGTCGCCGGGAGGTCGCTTTGTTAGTTTTTAAGAGGTTGGGCTTGATTTCGATTTTGGAGGGGGGTGTAGGGATCGCTGGGTATTGTTTCTCTTTTGTGATGCGGCTATGTGTGTTTTGCCGCCCAAGATCTTGGTCGTTTTCGTGTTCGTGATTTCGGTGAGGATTGTCCTGGAAATTGTATCTTGATTGGGTTCGTGGTAAACTACAGAGGATGCCCGAGCCCGATGCCCCTCTTACGGCTTTTGAGATCATATGGAGCTAGCGATCCTGGTTTGTACAATGCAATTTCAATTAGCAATTAGCATTGCATTCTTCTTTCTTTTATCCTATATTGTTTGTGTTGTGAGTTTGAAGTGTCCTATTGATGATCTTTTGCATCTTAGGGCCTTAAGGGCGATTCAAAAGTAGTATATGGAGATCACGGGCAAAGTGTTTTTGCTTTCTTATCCAGTTGCAGGTTACGTTGCTGTCGTGGTGCTATACCAATCAGTATTACGGATTTAGGGGGTGGAATTCTGCGTCCCTTGCTGCCATTTTAGGTGATCGCGAGGATTTGGTGCCGTGTTAAGGAGATATCGACAAATATGCTTTCGTTCTGTCATCAAGCGTTTATCCTTGATTGTGTGATCCAACTGTAGCACGTATGTCGTTAGGTGCCACTTTGAAGGGATTGCAGTGGCAAAAGTTACTGGTTTATCTCTAGATATGAGATGTGATGAAGAACTTCTTGGTGGTTTTCTGGACATCACAGGGAATGGTGTCGTTTCTGTATTCTAATTGCACTTAGAATTGTCACCCTGGTGGCATTTTAGTACATTACTCCCTTTATATAGGTTAATTTGTGTTTGTTTAGGATTTGTTGTCAGTTCTCTAGAAAATTATTTTTTTCTTAGCAGATCATGTGTGGATTGGCCTTGATTTTGCAACCTTTCTACTGTGATATGCACTTCCTAAGTTCTTTTCACCTCATAATTTGAGTTCGCTGAGTGCTTATATAGTTGGAACTTTGGAGTCTTGGGCAGTATAATGTTTGTCTTGTCTGGTTTCAAAGATAAATTTTGAGTTTTTTTGGGAGAAAACATCAGATTGATGGATTTGTATTGAGTAGGTGTTGTGCTAAAGAAAGCAAGGAAGATCACAAATGGGAAGGACGACACCAATCTATCGCTGGGAGCTTTTGTGGATACTCTCATTGTTCTACCAGATGATCTTGTTCAAGTGATTGCGAAGGTAGGTTTAATGCACTTCCTATGCTATGAAACACATTGCCTTCATGGAGTTGATGTAAATTGTTATTTTTCCAGGATTTTTCACTCACTACTAAAGACATTTATAGAACTACTGGTTGTGACGTGGTGGCAGCCAGTGGATCAACGAAGCCTCAAACTTCACATTCGAAAGACCCAAGAACTTCCAGATCTGAAAATGTGTCTCCATTAAAGTATGTTCTCGATTCAACTATTCTATGTTGTTTCATGACACACCTTTTATTGTATGCGTGACTCATGCTTTGCCCCAGTAATATGACAATAACAAGGATGTCTTTAATTTGTACGGTTGTTTCTTTCATGGCGCTGGTTCGGAATGTAAATTTTAAGCGATCTATTCTATTTGATTACATTCTGCCTATTTTTCCACATCCTACTCATTCTTGACCTTAATTAATGCTATTTCTGTCACAGACAGGTTGAGAAGTGCAGCAGGCTGGGTCAGAAGAGTGATATCTCCATTGGGAAAATTACTCCAAGTATTAACTCTAGTTTTTGTCTTCTATTGAGATAGTCCTTTCACCCTTATCTTCCTTGAACTAAATATGTCTGGTTTCGCAGTGAACAATAATGCTAGAAGTTGTGGCTCTTCAACTGGACATCTAATGCCAAATATCTCCTTGAATGGGATTTCGTGTTCTGCCGCTGTGGGATCAAAAGATGGAAATGTTACCAATTCAGTTTCAAATGTTAAAACCTCTCAACCAGCCAATAATTCAGCTACGAAAATTGTCATGTCAAGCAAAACCACTGCTAAGGTGAGCTCGTTCAGTACGCGCTAATGGCGATAAGTGTGTAACGATCTGACCTACAAAATAGTTCTTGCTGATTTTATACTTTTTTAATTATATCATGTATCTGCATTTGGAGTACAACATAGTATTTAATCTTTACCTATTATTTTAACAATGTACATATTTCTTAACTGTACAGATTTATCAATTATCTCAATCATGTTGTAGATGTGTGGTTTTTCTCAATATTAATAAAATAACACTCATGCCAAACAGAATATTATTGCTGATAAATGGGTCCATAAGGAAAAGACTTTAGAAACTAGTCATGAAATTAAATATGGTTAGTCAAGGGTCAATGTTCTTGGCCTAGAATGCTATTTTATGACGAGTAGTGCATTCTTATTTTGGATTGTCACACATAGAAGTTTTCTTCCCTTCCTGAGACAATTTGAGGACTGCTATATTTTCTGAAAGATTCAAGTATGGGCATGTGCAATGTAGGTGCTTAGCAATAGAAAAGTGTTTTTCTTGCCACCTAGGACAGTAAGGTGCTAATGTTGTAGTGCCAATGCTTAAGTAGGCACTGGTGCCTGATAGGTGGTTTTGTGTATAGCTCAATCTAATTAATAGATAATACAACCATCTAAGCACCGAGGTACTTGCATGCGAGAAGATAATGACCCATGTAAAAGCATTTGTACATGCCCTAATAGCAATGCCTTTTTTTTTACTGTTGTTGGTGAACCTTTATAACCTTCCTATACTTTATTATCTTCACTACTTCATGTGCAGTTCACCGTTATCAGTCCATTCATCATTCTTAAACATCATTTCAGGAATCCAAACTCAATCCCTGTGCTAAGGTCTTTTCTCCATCTTTTGCAAGTTCTAGACCGGTACTTGCAGCTGCATCCCCTGTTAACCCAAACTACATCTCAAACTCTGTCCCTGAAGTTCCAACTAGTGTACCTGTATTTGAAACTCACTCTCTGCCAGGCAGTTCATCTCTATCCAGCAAGGTTGTTCATTATAATAACCTGGCTCCTGGAAACTTTGGCAGTTCACCTCAATATGTTCAATCAGTAAGAACTTCGATTTACTCCTTTTTATAATTGAGTTTTCATTTTTTATCCAATAATTTTACCTTTTAGTTGGATCTACTATCATATTCTCTTGAAGTGATGAAAGGGAAATGTGTCATAAGATGTTTTAACTCCTATTGCAGCATGTGATATGCCTTCGAGTTGATAGTTTGCTATACAGGAGCTACTACATCATTATGTGCTCTATATTTTAACTCCTGCATTTACTTCTCTTCAGGTCTAGTTGTCAACATACCTTGAAGATCAACTAGTTGAATAATAGCTATATCTTATTATTCTGTTATTGTACTTATATGCCAAGGCAAATACATTATAAACCTGACTTTGATATTCCTTGCTGCCTAACTTTAGCCTGCATGGTTAACTTGGATACGATCATGCTTCTAAATTCTGATAAATTGTGTTTACATTTTTTGCATGACAGATTGCGGGGCATAATGTGGCAAGGCTAGATCCTGCTAGACTTGGTACACCGTATCATCCCATGCAAGTGGGACCAACCTATATTGGCCCTAGTCCTCAGCATGTAAGCTCTAAATTCATTTGCTTAATAGGATATATAATCTATACTAATTTTGAAAATCTGTTCATTTGTGTTCATGTATTACTTGAAATTCTTTTCATTTGTGACTCAACTGGACCAATTTAACTTTATTCCATACATGATAGGTGGCTGGTGGGAAGTTCAGTCCTGTTGTTTATGTTCATCCAGTTTCTCAGGTGAGTAATGCACCATTGGTATTTGTACTAAGAGTTCTAGTGGATCTCTTTGAGAGTAGGAAGATGATGCAAGTATAATTGTGCTGTATTTATTTCTGTAACTGATTGAATGGTCCTGATTCCTTGGAGACATCATGTTTGTCTCCTCTATTGCTTAACCAGTAGAAACATACCTTAGTTAGAAATTATCCAAATTTAACCTTGGACATTAGATTGGTCTTAGAAAAAGAAATTTTACTGCCTTAGTAATGGTCTTAGGTAATTGAAGAGTAGCATCACGCATTAGCATATGTGAGGCTTTACTGTGTGGGGTGGATCTTTGTTTGCAACTGATGTTGCATAGACTCTTACTTAGCGGGTCAAGTTCACTTATTAATCAAATGATTATTTATTTTAAAATTGACCGCTTAACTTCTCAATATCTCTTCCGAGTATCAAACCTTGCTCCACGAAAGGGATATTTACTGTAAATATAAAATGGACTGGACACAGATTCACCCCTTGTTCATTTGGCTGATATATTCTTTGGTTTCCATTGAAGGATGCAATGCATGGGACACCTGTTATTTCCCAAGGATGGCCTCGTCCTGTGTTGTTGAACTCATATCAAGCTAGCTTGCAAAAGTTTCAAGGTAACAAATCCTACCCATGGTAGGCAACTTATGTAGACATTGCAATCTTCAAATTCAGTGTCTTTGATGAAACGAAAGGTACTGAAGTTTTTTTATTACAATGATCATAACATTATCTGCAAACCTCTTGTCTCCATTCTCCAGGCCATGCCCCAGTCTATGGGGCCCTGCCGGTCATGGCCACTGGGAACCTGCCGATGGTGGTACAAAGTCCTGCACCGCTTGTGCAGCCATTTCAGGCCATTCATCCAATCATGTTTCCTTCTGCAACCGGCATGTTCCCAGGCAAATACATGTAAACTTGTCATACCAATGTGATTTCTGCTTTCGTTGGAAGAATCTTGACATGCCCCTTCAGTTTCGGGGTATACATCTAAGAGGACTCGCAATTTTGCCTACTTGTCAATTCACCTACTAGTTGCTGGTCTGTGTCCGTGTTTTTGTTGGAAGGACTTGCAACTTGTGCCATTCTCATGCTTGGTGAGTTCACGAGAGGAGTTGATATAAAATAGAGAGATGATCTAAGCAATTCTTTTTCTGCCTTGGCAGTACTTTTTTCCTCTTCTTTTGCCTTTTGAGAGCAGTATGTACAATGAGACGTTGTAAAAGAGTAAGATAGTGAAGGGTCCTCTTTTTTCCATCTTGCAAGTATATCAAGTTGATTGACAAATCTTGCTGTTATGAGTGTCATATTTCTTACTGTGGGTGCATATGCAGACCTTAATCTGGTGCTCTTTTTATTTTTCGTGTGTGTGAAGGTGCTCCATTTTTTGCTGCGTTGGAACTTTCGAATGACCGCACACAGCCTGTTTAATCATTTGTTGCAAAGCTTTCAATAGTTTCGACTTCCGAGCACAGCATCGGCGGCAAAACAGCTACAAAAGTATTTTCTATCGTTTACTTAGTAAAACAGAAATTACATCGTTTGTCAGATGCATCAGAAGCAATAAGAAATCAAGATCCTGAGTGAAATGAGAGCTGTTTTGTGAGAACCCTAGTTAATGAATTAGTCAGAAGAGGCGTGAGGTGGAAGTCGGATCAACTCGCGCTGCTGAGTTGACCTAATTCTACCGGACTACACCGAGAGCTAAGTTGAAAGGGGGAGGAATTTTGTTGTGCAATCGCATTGTTCATGGCATACATGTAGTTCATCGTATTCATCATTCACACACGTCAAAAATGATTGAAATTTGACTTTATTGAATAATGAATATTGCAAAGGTCTTTATACAACAACATTGTTACAAATGAATAGCTAAAGAAGAAAAGAAAAGTACATGTTGGAATTCTATCTATACAAAATCTAAACCTAATCTCTGAGTCTCCGAATCCTTGAGTCTTGAGTTGTCGAGGAACACCGAGAGTCAGAGTGGGAAGATTCTTCGGAAATGTTGGCGTCCATCCGAGGTCGTCGAGTATGGGCACTTGAAACCGTTGGATTTACGTCGTTGCTGTAGGAGGCAAAATGTTTTCGAAATCGACAATTCGAAATAAGTGTGGTCTTACCGGCACAGTTCCGCCGATATCCGCAGGTTTTAGCTGCGGGGGCAAAATAGTGCCGATGACCTAAATAATTTTTAGTTTCAAAAATAGTTTTGTAAAACAATTTTATTTTTAAAATTGTCTGAGAGCCACGTGGCTAAGACCCTCATCGGACAAATCTAATATTTTGTACTAGGAATAAAAGAGGTGAGAAGTATTAAAAATAATTTTATTTTTCCTATTCTAATTACCTCCATGAGTTTTACTTTTGAAAAAAAAGAAATTGCCTTTTTAAATCAACTAAAGAAATAAGGCAGCCAGTAAACAAACATTCTATCCAACCATTTATCCCAACTTGATCGAAGCCGCATCTCTTGAACCGCAAGGCAACAAACCCATCAAGGCAATATCCAACAGCCACACACTTTTGACCAAAGTCAATTCCTTACCAAATAAGGCAACATGTTTAGATAAGGCAAAAATCCACCGAAGGATTTTATCCAATAGCTAATATATTTGGCTCAAGGAGGTTTAGTCAGTGAGCTGAAATTTAGAGCAAAGCAGCCATGTGGTAGCAAGGCAGCATGAGGTGGCAAACAATTTCCACCGGAGAAGCCTAGGAAGGCTCGGTTTATACAGAAGTATGGCAACTAGGAAAAGAAGAGTAGCAGTACTAGATTAGCCGAGTAGCACCATTTTCTCAAAAACTAGCAGCAACAAGGGAGCAATAGCATAACAGCCACTTAGGAGGAGCTCCAGAGGAGGAACCGAAGCCAAGCCAAACTTTAGGAGAAGGCCATCAGAACCAAGTGAAAGAGAGCAAAACAAGGTAGAGAAGGATCAGCCGAAGGGAGCTAGCAGGAGCAAAAGGAAAGGAGAATCACCAGGACCTGAGGGGGAGCCACAGCCATAAGGAGGATCAAAAGTGTATAAGGCCAAGCTTACTCTTGTCCAGCTATCAAGGTAACCATGATTCATCAAAGATCAGCCTTAGCACCCTTATGTCGCATATAAATGCATAAGAGTTTAGTTTGACAATGATAGAACCCTCAGAACTTGGTTTCATCATAAGAACTTTGTAAACAATTTTGGTAGTGTCTGTTCTTATCAATAACACCACAAGCTTCTCAAACAAAGATCTCAACTAAAGTTCATCAACGGGTTTTTTCCCAAGGCAACATGTATAATAATATGTTCTTGTCAAATTTTCATCCTTTCTCAATTTCTCAGAATAAGCATCATGTATACCAAAGCCACAAATGAGATCACCTCAGTATCTGCTCTTATCCCATTTCCCAGTTTTTCTCAGAGTTCATCATTAAATACATTAAGGCAACCAAAAAGGCAACAATATAGTATATCTGCTCTTATCAGTTTGTAAAGAAAAATGTAGGCATAACCATATATGGGAAACAATAGAAAGCAACTGAGATTAGTCTAGCACCCGTTCTTCAGTCTGAGAAACTGATATAGATATATTCTCAATAGAGAAAAAAAATGGCAACTTAGATTAAGCTAATATCTGCTCTTACAACTATGTGCAAGAAGTATTTCAGAGGTCAGCATGGACATTAGTTAGCTAAGACTAAGCGTAGTTTGTTCTTGTTAAGTTAACATGGTCCAATAGCATAGCCGTCAAATCACAAGAGCAGTGGTATCACAAAAATCAAACCATGCCGATCAGGCAATTATAGACACGAGCATGTGTATAAGAACAACGAATCCATATACAGAAGCTAAGAGATCAACCTTAAAGAGGTTAGTTTAAGTCATAGTAGACTATAGCCAAGTGTATCAAATCCTAGGAATTGGATTCCGCTTTTCCCCCAAATCAAATCAGCAGTTGAAGAACCCTAGATCAACTGGAGAATGGAAGATGATAATCGGGGGAGGAGCAAGAACACTTACCGGGAAGAAGGCACAGATGGCATGGGGAGCCCCGGCTCGCCACCAGCGGGAGGCGGGCCGACGGAGCTCCGGTGGCGGAGCTGCGACGCCAGCCTCATCCGTCCCGGGCGGCGACCAGGGCGAGGCAACCAAGGAAGGCGGCGCGGCTTTTGGGAGGCGGCGACCCCAAGGGTTGGCGAGGCTAAGGCCGAGCCTCCGGCTTGCGGCCGGAGCGACGCCGTAAGGGAGCGACTGAGGCAGCCAACAAACGAGCGACCGGAGCGCGCGTTGGGGCACCCGCTCGAGGCGGCGAAGCCGAGAAAGCCACGGGTACCAGTAGGGGAGGTCCGGGCGAGGCCACGGAGGTGGCAGCAGCCAGACCGAGGACGGCATGGCGGTGAGTTTTGGCATAGGCGGCGGCGGCGAGTTCAAGGGAAAAGGAGATGGACGCGAGCGATGAAGAGAGGATTGAGTGAGGGGATGGAGGCACCGGAACGGGCCATGTGGGCCGGCCGGTGGTTAGCACCTTAAATTTTTTTTGGAAAAGGAATAAAAAGGGCTTGAAAATTTAAAAGAAAGGAAATATTAAAAATATATATGGGTATATATGTTACTAATTTTTTGAAATCAGAAAATAAAAAGAAATAAATGAACAATGAGGATAACTTCACAAAGAGTAATTTGAAAATTTAAAGAATTTACTTAAGTTAATATAACTTTTTGGAAAAGAAATTAAACTTATCTAAAATTTAGTAAAACATGTTAACTCCCCACTAAAGAAGGTCAAACCTAAGATAGATCCTTAAGAGCTTTAATTTCTTAGGTCAATGGAAATGGATTTATTAAGAATATTAAAATTTAAGTAAAGTAAAACCAAGAGGGAATGGATTAATGCTATCATACGAAAGTTTAACATGAGGGCCAAAAATATCTAAAGATTGAATTAATCCCTTAAGGAGTTTTAAGACTTTTAAGGAGTGCCCAAAAGATTTAAGTTGGATTCATTAATGATAACCTTGATACATACATCATCTCATGCATATGATGTCACGTCTTTACATTCACATTTGGAATCTCTTGAATTAGTCCTTATCGGACTTTATCGGTTTTCTTTGCCAGAAACTGGAGTTCAGCAAGCCAACCAGTCGAACTCCACTACCTATCCGTTACCAGGTAAGTCCAGTTTCTTGTTCAGGTCCGTTGAGAATGGTTTACAAAATTTTCCTCTTGTCTATAACATGCACAAAAGGAAAATATATTTTGTAAAGATAAATTAACTATTGTTTTATTTTGATCGCCGGTTTTTGGACGATAACATGGTGGGTGATGAAATCCTAGAAAGGTGCTGAAGGCACATCGGAAGGTGGATTTCATCACACGAGTTTGTTCACATAAGGTTAAAGCAACAAATGATCGATTGTGCTTAAGCGCTGTAGCGATCGCGCAAACCACATACCCTGTATGGGCGGGGCTGAGCCAAAGTACCTTTGCCATAGGTCATACTCCCCCGGGAAAGGAAGACTTCAACAAGTTGGATCTGGAGTATCAACTGTTGGGAAAGTGGTGTTAGCCGTTGGCTATCCACAAGGCGTTGGACCTGTAGTGTCAACGTGAGATCGGTAGTCCCTGGCCTGTTGTGCGGGACTACGACGTGGGTATGACTGAGCGGGCGGTGAAACGGCTCTGTGACCATAGGAGTGTAGATGAGGTTTGGCCACCTCAGATGCATGACTGTCGTCATTTGTGGGTATAGTTGCGCACCTCTACAAAGTATAAAGAATTGTGGCTGAGTCACTCCATGTTCCTAGTTGAAACTGCGAACGCGGTAGGAAAGGGATCCATCGGGGATCCTAACAGCCTGTAAGACATGAGATCATAGTCTCTTAAAGTAAAACTTGACTCTCTTACCTTATAAAACTACATTGCTTTTGGAGAACATTGCTGTTCTTAGTAGATAGTGCATCAAACACCTTTTTGCTTACTCTAATTCTTTTGATTAGACTGTGAGCCGACAATGGAGATAGAGGTGGTATACGTCGAGGTCGACGATGAAGCAACCGAGAAACAGGCGTCGACGAAGAAGGACGAAGGCGTCGACTACTACGTCGAGTTTCGCGACGAGAATGCTACCGAATAGATATTTAGGTCGGATGAGGCGAGAGATGTAGATAAGGCTTTTGCTGTAACCAAACGATAACGGTTTTAAATTCCCCGTACTTTTAGGAATCTGTTTATAATACTTCATATTTTATTCTCAGTTTGTAATTTAAGTTGTAATATATAGACTGCTGCAATGTTTCTGTTGTGCTACTCTATACGATATATTGTGGACAAAAAGGCACTTTGTCTACAATATGTTAAAGACCGACATATTATCCAAGAGGGTAGTAGACAGGTCACCGCATGTTTAAATATCGGAGATGCATAATCCATTGGCATATACAATTTGCCAAACGTGGCAACGAGGGTTAATTATCATAAGACACACGACAAGCTTATGCAGTAAACTTTAGCAGTGGTGCTGTAGCTCTTGATCTGGATCCCTGGATTTTGATCAGACGGTGGAGAATGGCTCCTGCCGCATAGCATTGTAGCACATCTGCATTTAGACCTCTAATGCAGAGGATACAATTTCGATCCAGAATACAACAAAAATTTACGGCTCAGATATATTTGTCATTTTCCTAAAAATCTAAGTATGCATTCTTTTAATCTTTTGCATTTCTATATATGCTAACTGCTAGGCATCTTGGTTTTCTATCTGTTGAACCTCTCAGCCATAAAATTAGGAGTATGAGTAGAATCGACATTCTTGTAAGCTTGGCACAAACATTGTAGAGTGCAAGATTTCACCAAACAACAGGAATTACGTTGTCTTTCTCAACCTTTGCTTTCATTTGCTGTCAACGTTCATTCCATGTTCGTCATGCACAGATTGAACATCGTCTGGGATTCAAATATCAAAATCACAGCAGTTTGTTAGTTCTTAAAGTAAAAGTAAGTCTTTCAAAGATTATCATACTATTTTCTGAGAAGTGTATAACTACCTAGGGGCTTATGAGTTGCACTTGAGGCCTCTGCAATTAGCGCAGTTCCTAAAAAAAGGAAGTAATTGCCACTAGTTTAACTGATGTACGGAAGACAACAAATAGTTTGACATGTAGATACTGTAGCAATTCCGGAAATGTTTAGATGGAGGCGAAAACACAATCTTCAAGGTATTTTCAACAAAATATTGGTTTCCTATTTATGTACAATCATCACTCATTAGTATCCACTTTGAGCTGATCTACACAAATTTTAATACTTTCCCATAAATCAAGCTTCGAAAGTCATCCAAAAGTCTTATTTTTACCTAAGGCTCCTCACTTTGAGCCATCAACTCCTTTCAAGATGTCAGTTTCTGTCTTTGGTTGCCCAGATTGTTCTGTGTTCTCTAAAAATTTCATACCAATGGAGTTAGCTCAGAGTAAGTGTTAAGCGTATGAAACAATAAGATCATATATTACCTGATGGTTCCTTATTAACAGCATTTGACTGCCCTCTGGGGCCTAAAGAAATACCACCATTAATTATCATTTTAAATAGAAGATGAGTTATTTAGGGCATCGACAAGCATAGAACTATGTTGTACCTGATGCTCTTTTGATCTCATCCATGACTGTTGAATCAACACACTGAATTTGGCCTGCAAAAAGTAATCTAACTGAAACAACTTGCACCATACCAATTATATTTCTAGCACATTTTTCTCGAAAATATTTCTAGCATATAACAACCAGATCTTACCAGAAGATTCCTTAACCACATCCATTACTGGAACATCAAGCAATTTCCTTTCCCCTATAGCACAAAAAGGTGAAAATCATGCCACTCATTTGAGCTCTCTTCCCACCCAGAGGGAATATTTATTTCAACTTTAAATACATTCCTCTTAAAGGCGTATGAGTTAGATTTAACCTGGAGATTCCTTGACAACTACATCCACGAGAGTAGTGTTCAGTTTTTCAGCTTTCACTACAAAAGGAGTAAGTTTCGAGCGTTAATACAGCCAAAATAAAAATTATGAGATGGAACATCACATAGTGCAAGAAGTTTCCTGAGACCCATGTATAACATGCAGGATTGACAAGTTTCTGAACTTGTCCTGGGAAAAGACACATTTGAGATTTCAACTCAATGTGGTTGCTGATCTGAACCTCAGCAGGATATCTAGTTCAGCAGAGCATACCTGATGACTCCTTGCTTCCATTCGAAGATTCTGAATCTTTGTCAACCTCAGTGACAGATTTCCCTTCAACCAGCGCATCTTGAATAGCCACTTGCTTGCATGATATCAATACAGATTGAGCGGATTTAACTGGCACAGCAGCAGCTGATGGTTCCGGGTTCACAGATTCAGTGTCCTGCTTGGGCAAATGCCTTGGTTCACCATTGCCAGATGTAACTGAGATAGGCGTTGCTGCCACAACCCCAGAACTAATGTAAGGTCTTGCAGTGGGAGGGATGGTGTGCATGGCAACAGATTTCCCAACAGGCCTCCTCATCTGTAGAGGCTTTGCAAGTGTAACATCCTCCAAGCGGACTGGCAAGTGAGGAGCAGCCTGCATGTGGATTGCAGATGCTCGCTTTCGAACTTGACTTGGTCGAAGCATGGGGAGCTCAGGGGCGAGATCATCCTTCGGTGTTATTGGGCGGAGGTTATTTTCATCTAGGACCCAACCTTTGAGCACCTGGTTGTCCTTCACTTTCACCGTAATAAGAGAGAACCCAGGACATTTTTTGGTCATCTTGCCAATAAAATGCTTGCCAACAACGTTCATGCCTGAATTACCTTGCACATGAGCACTACTATAATTGGAGGCTGGGTTCTCGTAAGTCTTAACTAGCTTAGCAGAATCTCTAGGTCGACTGGACTTATCACCTTGGGCTTGATGTGCGGGCAACACATGAATTGTACACATTTTAGGGGCAACACTACCACCTGATGTATGGTTAATCTGTAAACCATCATGTCGGATATTTGAGCCATCTAGCGTGCTGCGAAGAGGTGGGATGCTCTGAATGGGTTGTGCCATCTGTGGTAGTTCATTTATAGTATACTCATATTTCCTTGGGCGACCACGCTTACGCTTTGCACCAGCAACTGCCGGCTGCTCAATGGACAGCAGTTCGTTAGATGCAACAGCTTTATTTGCTTCTGATGTCATCTCTACTAGTTTGCTTCAACTTTTTGCAGCTGGAGCCAAGAATGATGAGACTACCCTATTGAAATGAATTACCTTCAATCAGCACAAAAGTTTTTGCCTGCTAAACAAGCGTAGTGGCACAATGCAATGAGCACTCAAAATTAAAAGGACAGCAACAGTTGATGACAAATAAATAGAAGACATGATAGAGAATTTGCTTACAACCAAAAAGCTACTTTCCTGTAAAATATCTGCCAACAATTGGATTTAAAAAAGGCAGTTCTCATGGTACTATTTTCAGAATCCACACGGGCACAGTTTGCAATCAATGATGTAAACCGCATCTTGACAAGAGTACACAAGCAAGTCAAATCTAATGTTGGTACTGGCCACTTTTCTATCATAATAGATATCCTTGGTTCAATGCAAGATTGAATGCATCACACAGATTAGAAGCAAAGAAAAACATAAATACTTCCCTGATTTTAAATGTTCCGTGACACCTCTTACCAGTACAAACAAGTAATTAACCAAAGCGGCTTCAATTCTTAAATTACTAACATACTAACACATCTTAAATCCTTAAGGTTGTAACACCTGCCCTGGACATAAAATACTTGATGCTGACTTGTGATTTGCAATTTCTTATCAAAATCCATCGACATTAAGACCTTAAAAATTCGCAGCAATATCCAAACAGGAAAAATAGGTGGTAAATTTCCCTTCTATCCTGGCCATTCCAGAACCTCGTCCCATATCATCCTATCACATCGCATCGACGCAAAAAATCATCAGACAGAGCAACGGATACAAACAACGAAAAACCGCCCCAAGCCTAGATTGATTAAACCGATCTAAAAGTTCCTAAGATATAACGGGGAAAAACCAGACACAATCGAGCCATACAATCATAGGCATACATAGATGAAGGAAGCGATTACCCTAAAACTCTGCCCTACGTTCGCCCTTCACCTCGCGCCCTCTCGTGTTCAGGAGAGGCGATCGCGCCCGCGGACTGAGAGGGGAGGGGATGGATACGGATACCGCGGATGGGGCGGGGGGAGGTGGCGGGCGACGGGGCGGGCGGGCGGGCGGGCGGAGGAGCTAGGGTTCTTCTCTCTCCGGGGAATGGCGGGGGATCGGGGGACGGACGGGACGAGACGAGGCGATGCTCCTATGTGGCTCGATGCAAACGGCGAGACGCCATACAAATCGTGGCTACGGAGGCGGGACGCAGGTGGCGCGGCTTGGTCCACTTGCCGCCGCCCGGCCCGCCAACATGGATAAATGTTTTCATGGGCTGATGGTTCTGTTCGGTCCGGCCCATGGGGCCCGTTAACCACCTGGGCTGGCCCGCAAGGGGAGTCTCGTAGTAAAACGGTAGAGGTCCCCAACGTTGTACGGTGTGTGCCACTGACAAACGGGGACGGGCAGACTGGATGATGAATTGACGACTGATGAATCAACGGGGTGGGCCCCACGTTTTGGGCATGAGAAACTGCAACGTGGGCCATCTGGTATGGGGATATCTGTGTATAGCCCGGCCCACTAGCAAGGTATTTAGAATTTCGGATTTGTTATTTCTAAGTCATCTAAGATCATCACTAAGCTTATAGTTGTACGAATTTTTCTGTGCAACTTTAGGTCTAGAAATATACAACTTTCCAGTTGCATAAGTCTAAACATGTAATTGCAGCTGATTTCTAAAATATATAACTACTCAATCAACCGTTAGATAAAAAGTCAATGTCTAAAACCACCGACATAGAAATAACAATTTCAACGTGTTCTTAGGATTCTTGCCGCTGTTTAACTCGTTCTCTTGCTATCAAAAGTAGAAATAAAATTCGATCTGTTGACCAACCACAACAGTGCATCACTTGATACTTTATAGACCCATGCATCGTGCATGAAATCGACACTCCATCACATGACGATAAGAGGTGAAAAGGGTGATGCGCGTGATCACATATAATGTCATAGTTAAACAAAAACACGACGATACACCACTGCCGAGTTTACATATATACCATATACTTTCAAAAAGTAAAAGAATAGATTTTACAGAAACAAGCTCGAGGAAAAACTAGGCTCCACGACAGTATGGGTTTCCGCCAAATTCTTGCTCGAGGTTGGCACTAATAAAACTATTCCTTTTTTTGAACATAATAAAACTATTCCTTTATAAATAGAGAAACACCGAATTTATTTTAGTTAAGATCCCGTTTGAATGTGAAGTATTTTTAGAATTTTTTTAAAATACCATAGTTTCTAGAAAATTTATAGTTTTAAATATTTTGAGATGTCTGGATCTAATCAATAGTACTCCCTCCGTCCTAAAATGTAAGACATATTTTGATTTGTTAAAACAAGACTTTGACCAACAATTACTTCATTAATATATGATTTATTTGATACAAAATCACAATCATAAGTACTTTTGAATACGAATCTAACGACATCAATTTTATGTCATATAAATTACATACTAATAAAGTAATCGTTGGTCAAAACTTTGTCTTAACGAATCAAAATACGCCTTACATTTTGAGACGGAGGGAGTATAATTTTACAAACCGTGGTATTTCCAATACCATGGGCTTCTCAGAGTATTAAAATATTCACTCTCCACTTTTTTTTTCTAAACCGAGGAACGCCTGCCCCTTTGCCTTTCGCCCCTCATCTGCTTCGTAAACGCTGATTAGTTTTATCGGTAGATCGTGCACGCTCATATTTATACGCAAGATGGTTTCGGTCTAGTGTATTCACGTAAGTTACGTTTGAAGCATCCGAACAGATAGAGAAAGATCGGCTTCACGTACGTCCACATGAAGGTAGAGTTGATAAGTTTATATTCAAGAGTTAATTAACCAAGCGATAGCTCATGCGTGCATGCAAGCTTACGAATCCGTTTGAATTGAATATTCTTATGACCGCTAGTTATCTAACAGCATGCATACTTTTTCCTCAAAAAAAAAGAAGCATGCAAACAAAAATAAAATACTCTGCTAAACACAACAATCTTCAAATGCCCCATGGTTTTTTGGATACTCTAAAATAATGTGACTGGCATTTCGTGCCTACAATTTAAAAAACTGTGATTTTTAAAATACTCGCATCAAACAGACTCTAGTTAAGTTGGGTTTTTGACAATCAGACTAGTACAAAAATTAACATATGATCGGAAATTGATAAAGAAAAAGAGAAAACATATGATCGAAAGTTGATCCAATCGATACAAATGTGATTTACGCTTAAGAAAATTTCAAACTTCTGATTTTCTGGCTTGGATTACTTCCTCTCGACGCTCTTCTCCAAAACCAGCAGGGTGCAACTTGTCATGAGGTGATTGAACCCGTCGGTCGGCGCGACGGCGCTCATTACTTCCCGCAACGATTTAAACTCGAGGCAGACATCCTTGAGCAGCTCGTAGTGTTGCTCTTCTGCCAGCGTCAATGTAGTTGTGACGGTCTGCACGTCGATGCATTTGCACAGCTTTTCTTCGCACATTAGCTTCAGTCTGTCCAGCTCGTACCGATCTGCCGCGACTAGCAAATGCTGCACTGCGGCGGCGCTATAATCTTCAGACGGTAGCGAATCCGTGTAGATGAAGTGAAGAAGCATCTAGAAGATGGCCGGCTCCATGTCGACGACCTCTATGCGCTGCGTATCCTTCTTCATCGTTCGGACCAAAGAGCTGCGCGTCGAAGACCGGCGACCGCGCGGCGAGCATGGACCTGTGCGCACGTTGCCGCCCACGTCGAACGTAACCTCCGCACCTCGCCGGTCCTTGAAGGCGCGCTCGAGGTGGCCGGGCAGCTCCGGCGGCGGAACCACGATGAGACCCCTCTTGCACTCCGTTCGTGGCTCTTTTACGACGGTGAGGATGCACCCTACCGTTAAGTGGCCATCATTGTTGAGGTGAGACGGTGATTTCAACCTCGATTTCTCCACGAATTCAGAAAGCCTCGATTAGCACTTGCCGGAGAAAAAGATGTGCCCTCGTGCATCGATGTTAGTTACTTCATTACTTGTACTTTGCCTTCTTTCTCCAGCATGTTTAAGGTGAACTTTGCCCTCACATCCTTCGCTGTGCTGAGATAATACAAGAAGGCTGACGCATTGCCGGCACAGTCCTCCTTGGATCCGTCTGGGTAGAACCTGATACACCAGTCGTAGGCGCCGACGCTGAACGTGCTCGAGCTAACGTGCTTGCCGACGCCCATGGCGTCGAGCAGCGGGTAGTTGCTCACGTCGAAATCGTGTGTCGCGGTGACGGTCTCCGTGATGCATCTCGACGACGTCTCGGGTAGGCACACGCCATGGTTAACTGCGGAGATCGGGCCGTTACCCATGGCAAAGGGAAACGATCGACAACGGGTGTTGATATCAATGATCTCCTCAGCGGGGGTCACGGGATATATAGCAGTCTTGTCTCCTTAACCGCCCGTGCCTATATCTATGTAGTGCCCTGTTAACTCCTTCCAATTCGGGTATAATTCCATGGTTGCTGTAACCTTCCATGCCCCAAGGTGTCCGTGCTTTTTCCTCTTCCCTTCGCGACGGGCATCGCACACTTGCAGAGTTCTAGATTGGTACGATTGTCCCCTAGTTCCTTTGCCTTGTTTTCCTACGAATTTGGTGCAGCCACTGATGAATTCCCGAGTCTTGCCCACGATCTTTTCTCTCTCACATCAACTGCAAGCATGGATGCCCAAGAGTTGCCGTCACGTACCTTCATCTGTCTGCTCCAGTACGAGAGAATGGAGTTGAATAGCAACACGGCACATCTCAAACAATCCAATCGAATTCCATTACTTTACTCTCAGTCTGTCATTCTTTTTTTCTGGATGTTCAAATTGTTCAGTACTTTTTTGCATTTTGCAAAATGTATCCTCTAATAATGCACATAGGAGAAGTCATAATCGCTGAAACATAGTACAGACTGAACTTTATTAACCTGCTTCTCTGCGTGGAGAAGTGAACACTGTTCGGTACAACACTGAATTTACTTGAAGTACAGTTCAAGGAGCTTCTTCAAGGTCTGAGACACACTTGTGAATGGATCAAATGCGACTGACGACTTCAGCTTCAGGTCCGGGAACTGATTCGTCAAGGCCTCGTTCATCCCGGGCATTGACATCATCTGTGCAAGCTGGTCCGAGGAGACTTCGCAGTCCTGCGGTGTGTCCTTGATCTTGCTCGGATCATAGCCAAAGCTGGCAGCATAGGACTTGTACTTCTCGATGAACTCTGTTCCAGGGTTAGGTGTTCTTGAGTATATCTGATTCAATGGCAGAAAGATGAGTTAATGTTCAGTTCTGAAAATAAACTTGTCTTAGTTCAATTGCCAATATAATCAATTATGGGAACATTTTAAAATACTATTGTAAGAGCTCTATTCGCAGAATACAAGCATGCATGATGCATGGGGAAGATGGTTAGATATGAGTGTACTTAGTTTATCGTCCAGAATTCAGTTCCTCACCTGAATAAAGCTTTCGTCCTTAGCTCCAGACACCACGGCGTAATTGTCATAATCAGTTGCAATGACATCATAGGGTAACTTGGGTATGAACGGGAGTGTTGGGAAACGGAGAAAGCATTTGCTGCGGATCATCTCCTCCCTCTCGAGATCTGTCTCAGCACTAGCCATGTCCTCTTCAGACAGACATTGCACCCTCCCCCGGATACCGGTGATGTATCCATCAGGTGAACCATGGACACAGAATGTCTCCACCTGGATTGCGCGTGACTTCTCATCAAATGTATACACTCCCTGCAGTACCAGCAACTTTCTGAAATCATCCACTTACAGTTCCAAATCATATGATGCAAAAGGTATGGAAATAGCTTGCCTATGATAATTCTGTTTGATACTGAGATGTCAATTATATTTCTGGGACATCATACAGACTATTCTGTCTTTCTCAGAAGAAGAGAGAGAGACTACTTTGTGTGAGGCTTGTCATTACAATACCTGAGTGCAATGGCAGTCTTCTTGTCCCTGACCAGCAAATCCACGTTTCAGCGATGCTACCTCGAACCACCTACCAGAGTAGCGAACTGGATCAAAGTTCTTGGCAGTCATACCCTTCATCATCATCATCCCCATGCCGCCATCATCCGAAGGGCCGTCAAATTTCAGAGGAACTGCATCTTTGTCGATGGCTGCCACCACTGCAACCTGGCACAAACTCGGCTGGGCAAAGGTCTCTGAAGGAATAGCCTGGTCAACAAGAAGAGTGCATCGATACCATGGCGCAGGTCTTAACTGGTAATCTTACTCTCTTTTTCTGTCAATGAAATTAATAAGTTTGCTTACTCATATGGAAAATGTGACAATGGTAAAGCCTATTTGCTCTCTGAATTAGTACGTGCATCTGATGATTTTTTCTAATACATAGGTACCTGACTCGGGGGAGAGATGAACACAAGAGAAGCAGCAAGGGACGAGAACAAATGCTTGGATATCCCATTATTTCTCAGTGGCACTTTCTCATCCAGAGAGCATCTGAAATTAGTTCGCGCAGCAGGGCTACATTTCCTCCTGCCAACAAGAAACATACGAAGACTCCCTCAAGAAGAAATCAACAGAAAGGAAACGGGCGCAGCTCAACAGCATTACGTCCAGGTTGCAAACCAAAATCTCGGGACCAATTTCAAGCTTTTAACAGTCTCTATCATTTGCTGAATGTGGAATTTGATCCGACATCAAGAACACCCACGCAGACATGCTACAGATTGTAACAACACCCATCCCAAAACCAAAAACCTGACCAAACCACATATTTCAGCTGCTATCTCAGAATCTATCTCATACGTGGTTCCAGCAGCAGCTGCAATCACACCCTGATCTACACGCAGCAGGTCAAGAATTCACGAAAAGAAAAACCACAGCTAGTACTCGCATTGCTACTATTTGTCAGTACCTGGAAGAGCAGGCAGGGTGCGAGGCAGCGACAGAGGAGGAGCCTAGCAACGCCAGGACCATGGCTTCTTCGGGTCGCGGCCTCGCCTCCTCCGCGTGGTGGAAGAACGGAATCGTTTTCTCGAGATTTCGCTGTGGATCCCCCGCATGATGATGTATCTGGGTGGCCGGGGCAGCTTTGCTCAGAGAAGGCGGGGGCTGTGAATGGTGGCCGGTGGATGAGTCCGGTCCGGGAGAGAGGAGCGCATCCGGTTCCGCCCAATAGGTGGACACCTGTATTTTGCATTGTGTAGTGGGCTGATGGGCCTGACCCGACCCCGAAACCTGGGCTGAATAGTTCTCAGCCGACCAAAGCTGAAGCAAGCATGTGCTCGCTGTACAAAATATCTCTCCAGACTCTGGTCCAGAGCTTTGCTAAAACAAAGAATCTGATCCGCTTTGCTAAAGAAAAAAAAGACGCGACTCTAAGAAAAAGAAAGAATCTGATCCGCTTTTTTTGACGAAGGACTAAGGGAGTAATATTATCCCCGGTCCCTGCATATCAAGATATACACAACCAATGTCTCACAAACAGTCTAGCACAAAAGAATATAAATACATGACGAATTATTCGACAAACATCCCAAAGCAATACAAGGCATAATTAAAAAAAGAGATATTATGGAGCGCCTCCAACACCAATTTTGGGCTGCTGCCGCTAAGCACTAGATAAGAACAAGTGAAGAAGTACCTGTCTCAATAGGTTGCTCCCAGTCTCCAATGATGATCGCTGATCCTCCTGTTGCAGCGGTATCCATGAATCTAGAAGATATGTACATGCATAAGAACACCACCTGATTTCAATGACAAAAGAACTTTCTATCAAAAATTAAATAATCGCGACAAAGCCAAATAGCTGAATGTAAAGCAAGGACACTAATGAAAATTCGATCTCTGATATTATCTTTTAAAGTACAGTATCAATTCCCCATCATATAGGCACCAGAACGAGGGGGTATCAGGTTAAAAGCTAGTTCTACAACCTGCTCAACAAAATTGAGCAACTTGACACTCAAAAAATAGGTGTTGAATAGTTTCCTTCTATGAACAAAAACAACATCTGAAGCCAACCATTCCAGTTTCGTTTAATCAAGTTATCTTTTGTGAGAATGACCCCTCTGCTCAGGTACCAAAGAAAAATCCTGATTTTGAGAGGCACCCTTAACTTCCAAAAATGTTTATAGCGAAACTAAACATTAGAGTTCATCAGGAAGTGATAAATAGACTTATCAGAAAACTGCTCATTAGATTTTAAACTCTAAACGAGTCTATCCCGGTCCCCAGCAAGCGTGAACTCCGCATTATCTATCATCAAAATTTTCCACTCCGCCAACTTAGCCCCAACAATTGCTCGTCGAAAAGATAAATTTAATGGTGGTAGTCTAGAAAGCCAAAGCCATCATCACATGTTTATTTTGGGCCATGTAATATAACCGTGGATATTTATCTTTCAAAGGCTACACGTGATGTGATAGTTCACTTCTCATCACGCCCAAAGAGAGAGAGAGAGAGAGAATGCTTTATTTTGTAACCTTCAGCATTGACTCTATAGGATTTCTTTCCTCTTTGTTCACAGAAAGGCATGCCCACAAGAGCTGGGCAAGAATATATATAGGGTGCTTTGCTTCACCTCAGAAAAGAGCTTTTTTACTGTACCCCGGTACTCCCTAAACTGAGATAGGAGTACCAATCTAATCTAACAATCCATTTGTAAGGGTAAAATTGACTTTTTATGCCACCAAGGACACCTCGTCACTCGCGCGGAACCGGTGAGGCACCGTCGCCGGTGCTGCCATCGTCGTCGTCGCCATTCTCCACGGCGGCCGGACGCGTGGGCCGGCGGAGGCACGCGTGGGCTGGACTGGAGGCGCGTGGGCGGGGCACGGGCGGGCAGGCCGTGGGCGGCCTGATGTGCGGGCTGGTGGAGGACGCCGACGATGGGGAGCACGATGGAGGCAATGGGCGGAGTGTTTAAACAGAAATTTAAAAAATACGAAATGAATTGGGTATTAGGGTTAGAGTTTGAGTGAATATATTGCTAACATATTCATCTGAGAAAAAAGAAAGTTATTTTCATAATTCCAGTTTTATCCCTCATATCAGGGTATTCTTTTTTTTGAAGTCTTTGGAGGTGGTACTCCTTAACTCTAGTATTATAGTACCAGATAAGATGAGCCATTAAATTAGAATAAATGAATGGTCCACATTTATTCCGAGGTACCGTGAAGAGATCTCAAAAAAAGAGAAATAGAGAATGCATGTGCCTTGTGGTTCTTTGCCTCCCTCTCGATCATTGCCGGCGTCCTGTTTCACTTACGGGTTCCTGAGTTCTCTTCCTGCCTTGGAGTGTTCGTGCATAGTGGGTGATTATTTGATTGGTGGCCCTCCAGCTGTCCAGCATCAGCTCGCTGTTGCCGATTCCATGTGATGGATTACCCCACGCCTATTTCTTTCCTCTTCCTTTCCTTTCACTTGCAACTGCTCGTTTGATCTGATCTATAAATCTCCCCTCCCCTCCTCCTAAACGACACAAGCTCACAAGTCACAAAAACAACACCTGCGCCCGCAACCATCTGGTCTCCTCTTTCACTCGTCTCCGCCTCTCGCTCGCAAGTCGCAACCACCGCAGCTCTTCTCTAGTTAGCGGAGCTCCAGGCACTCTTCCATCGCTGTCGTGGCGACCGCTGCTAACGCCGCCCACGTCCGCCTGGGATTCGTATGCTCGCATCACTTCTCTCGGCCCGTGCAATTTTGCCAACGAGTTTAGTTGTTAATTACTCTAGTTCTTACGAGTATACTTGTTGCTGCTCCCGGACTAAACCCAAAACTCGTTGTTCCCTGTCTGACTTGCAGCCTGTGGATGCCAAGGTAATCTTCGGGGAGTAGGAACCGTCTCTCACTCTGCGCATCCTCCTGCCTCGCCGGCATTCCTCAGCCAGAGCTCAGCACCTCCTCATGTACGTCAACATTCCTTTGTACTACTGCTCCTATAGTCCTATGGCAACAAAGTTACCAGTATTATTGCTAGTGACTAACTGCAAAGAAACGAATTCCTTTACCTGCATGCAGCACCCCGAATTGAGAGCGTGAGGATGGAGGTGGCCGTAGGCGCGGCACGGTGGGTGGTGGGCAAGGCGCTGGGCCCCGTCGCGGACGGCCTGCTGGAGGCGTGGGCGGCCAGCAAGCAGCTCGGCCCCAACATCGACGCCCTCAAGATGGAGCTGCTGTACGCGCAAGGGATGCTCAACAACACGCGGGGGCGGGAGATCGACAACACCGCCCTGAACGTGCTGCTGCAGAAGCTGCGGGATCTCGCGTACAATGCCGAGGACGTGCTGGACGAACTGGACTACTTCCGCATCCAGGACCAGCTCGAGGGCACCTATGAGGCTGCCGACGAGCATGCCAAGGGCTGCGTCTGCAATCTCTTCCTCAACGCTCACCACACCGCCAAAGCTGTTGGCAAACTGCTCCGCGTCTCTCCGTGCTCGCGTGCTACTACTCTTGGTGATCCTAGCGAGCCAAGAGGTGAAGATGGAAGACAACAAGTACTCTGCTGCGCTTGGCCATGTGCCAAGCGGAGGAGTGCACGCGACAATGAGGAGGCCGATGAGGAGGTCAGCGGATGCATGCGCAAGCTCGCTTCCGGTGCTTGCAACACCTTCCGCGATGTTGGTAAACGCCTCCATTGCCCATCTCTCCCATTTACTCATGACGATGATGATAATACTGGCATGCCAGTCCTTTGCGATGCCCGCAACAACTGCAAGGTATCCCAGAAAAAGCATGTGAAAGAAACCCCAAAATTGGAGTTTGATAGGGTGGATCTATCTAAAAGAATGAAACATATTGTAGAGCAACTACAGCCCGTGTGTGCAAAGGTCACAGCCATTCTAAATCTAGAGTTGTTGGGTTCTAGCCGTATGACTGCCCCAAGCACTGCCAAGAGTCCTCCCACCACCACCTCTGACATTATAGATTCACCATTCTATGGAAGAGACCCTACAAAGAAGAGCATCATTGGTAGCATCGTCGAGGATAATTGTGGCAAGTACTTGACTGTCCTGCCAATTGTTGGTCCGGGGGGCATAGGGAAGACAACTCTGGTGCAACGTATATATCATAGCCAAGAAGTGCAAAACCATTTTCATGCCAAGGTTTGGGTATGTGTCTCTCAAAATTTCAATGTTAATAAGCTGACAGAAGAGATAGAAAAAGCTATACCCAGTGTGGAAGGTGAAAAAAAGGGCACATCACAAGAGTTGATTGAACAAAGACTAAAATCTAAAAGGCTTTTGTTGATATTGGATGATATTTGGAAGTGTGAGTCCGAGGACTGGAATAGGCTTTTGGTACCACTCAGAAAAGGTCAAGAAAGGGGTAACACAATTGTAATCACAACTCGGTTTCCAATTGTAGCAGAAATGGTTAAAATTAGAACAACCGATAGTTCAATAAATTTGGAGGGTTTAGAACATGGAGTGTTCAGGGAGTTATTCCAAGCATGCATTTTTGGTGAGGAGCAATCAAAAAAGGTTCATCATGGGTTACTTGAGATTGGAGATAAGATAGCGGAAAAGCTGAAGGGATCCCCTCTTGCAGCAAAAACGGTGGGTAGATTATTGAGGAGCAACCTCGATTTGTATCATTGGACAAGAGTCCTAGAAAGTAGAGAATGGGAAATGCAGACCGGTGAACATGACATTATGCCTGCATTAAAACTTAGCTATGATTACCTGCCTTTTCATGTGCAGCAATGTTTTTCTTATTGTGCTTTGTTTCCTGAAGATTACCAATTTGATAGTGAAGAGCTCATTCACTTTTGGATAGGACTAGATATTCTACATTCTGATGTTCGAAACAAAACAGTTGAAGATATAGGTCTAAGCAGTTTGGATGCTTTGGTCAACCATGGATTTTTCAAAAAAGATGAAACTGATGGCAATCCACATTATATCATCCATGACCTGCTACATGATTTAGCTCTGAAGGTTGCATCTCATGAGTGTCTTAGTTTGCATCGCTCTAATGTGAGATCAATACAAATTCAGCCATCTATTCGTCACTTGTCGATCATAATACATGGCGCAGATGATAATAATGGAATGTCTGACGAAGACTTCAAAAGTGAGTTGAGAAAACTTAAGACGAGATTCAAAGTTGAAACCTTGCATACTTTGATTATATTTGGAGAACATTATGAAAGCTTTGTCAATATTTTTGGTGATTTGTTCAAGGAAGCAAATGCTTTACGTGTTCTTTGTTTGTCTAGCATATCATATCCCGTGGAGTTCATGTTACATAAATTTTCAGCACTTCTTCACCTACGGTACCTCAGACTAGAGACCATCTTTGGAAGGAAGATGCATTTACCGAGTAGCCTTTCTAGATTTTATCATTTGAGGGTTCTGCATCTAAAAGCACAGGATGGCTTTCATGGTGATTTGCCCAGAGACATGAGCAACCTTGCAAAATTGTGCCATTTTCTTACCGACTATGATGAGCTTCATTCTAGAATTTATAATGTGGGGAAACTACAATTCTTACAAGAGTTAAAGAAATTTCAAGTCAAGAAAGAAAGTGACGGTTTTGAACTAGAGCAGCTAGGTCATTTGATGGAGCTAAGGGAGCTTGGCATTTATAACCTTGAGAAAATACAAACAAAAGAAGAAGCAGCCGAAGCAAAGTTGGTAGATAAAAACCACTTGCACAAATTAACACTAGATTGGGAATCTAACATTGAGACTGATTTGGAAGCACTGGTTCTTGAAAGCCTTCGACCAAATTATGGTCTTCAAGAATTACGCATTATAGGGCATGGGGGCCATTCTTGTCCGACATGGTTGGGTAGCGAGCTCTCTCTTAAAGCTCTAAAATCCCTTCATCTGGTCGGTGGAGGTTGGAATTCTCTTCCATCTTTTGGACAGATGTGGATGCTTAATGAACTAAAACTGGAGGATATTGCTACACTCAGTGAGTTTGGTCCAAGTCAATTTGGTCCTACCACAGAGCAAACCTTTCATAATTTGAAAAGGCTGACACTTACTGGATTAAAAAGATTGGAGAAATTGATTGTAGGAGTGTTCTCTGGTTTGCAAGTATTGGTCATTACACATTGCCCTGAGCTATTGGAGTTTCCTTTTCTGAACAATGCTTGTTATGCACAGGAAAAAGATAAAAATATACATTGGCTTCCCAACCTACAAGAGTTTGAAATAGAGGATTGTCCAAAACTGTTATCACTACCTCCTATTCCTTACACTCGCACTTTGTGCTCCGTTAAGATAAGTGGTGTGGGGAATGGTCTAGAGAGATTAAGTTACTCAGACCAACCATTCTCATTGATAATTAAAGGAAATGAGACTCTACACAGCCTAGATGACACGGTGTTGGCATTCCATAATTTAAACGAACTAAAGAATCTGGGGATCAGAAAATGCCCACCTCTAGCCGAGAAACACCTTCGGATGCTGACTTTGTTGAAGAATCTCGGAATAGATGATTCAAGTAATGTTTTCCTGCCGTTAGCAAAAAGTGATGTCAAATGGCAGCTTCCAATTGAGCGTCTTAGTATAACGAGAAGCGGTGCTAGTGGGAAGGAACTGAGACAGTTCCTCTATCATCTCCCAAAGCTCTCTAACTTAAGCATAGAGGATTGTGAGAAGATAACACGGTTGGGTGTGGAGGCCGACCAGCAAGAAACGACAGCACCAATATCACTGCCAGCAGCTTCAGCTGTTAAAATGGAGGATACACAAGCAACATATCAGCATCAGCAAATATCAGGGGAGGTGGTTGAAGAGGAAGTAGTAGTCGAGCTAGTTGCGAAACAAGAAAAAGAAGAGGAAGATGGTACGCTGCTCCTCCCCGCCCATCTGTCCGACTCTCTACAGGAATTGGCCATCTACGACTGCTCAGAGCTTAGCCTGATGGCTTCCCCAACTCTTCCTGATGGCCACAAGAGAACAGGAGGTCAAGGTGGAGAAGGAGAATCGCTCCAAGCCTTGCACTCCCTCCAGGAATTACGTATAAGGGTCTGCCCCAAGTCGCTCTCCGCCTACAAGACCTCCTCGGTTTTCTCTTGCTGTTGCCCTTTCCCGTCCTCCCTGCGATACCTCTCCCTTTCAAACGCGGAGGGCATGGAGACGTTTGAGCCCCTCTCAAACCTCACCTCTCTCACCAATTTATACATAGATGAATGTGGAGAGGATTTAAGATGGGAGGGCCTGTGGCCTCTCCATACCAGGGGCCAACTCAGCGATTTAACCATCTTTGAATGCCCCAATTTCTTTGTTGTTTCGGATCCCGTACGGGGGCTGCAGGATGAACAAGAGCAGCAGCTTCTTCCTCCCTCACCGACTTCCTTCAAACTGCGGAAGCTCTGGACGGATGACGTGGCAGGAGTCCTCGTTGCGCCCGTCTGCAGCCTCCTCTCTTCCTCCCTCACCGAGTTGATCTTTCAAATAAACGAGGCGGAGCGCTTCACAAAGGAGCAAGAGGAGGCCCTTCACCTGCTCACCTACCTCCAGGAATTCTGCTTTTTGGACTGCGCCAAGCTGCAGTGCCTCCCAGCAGGGCTAAATAAGCTCACCAACCTCAAGACATTGGAGATCATGAGGTGCCCAGCCCTCCGATCGCTGCCCAAGGATGGCCTCCCGAGTTCACTGCAAGAATTAGATGTCTATCATTGTTGCAACGAGGAACTAAAACAGCGGTGCAGGCGGTTAATGGGAACCATCCCAAATATCAGAATCGGAGACTGATCCAAAGTAACAAACAATTGCTTGTTCTTACCAATTCCCAGGTCCCACCATTCCCTTGCTTTTTCCTGATCCCACACACTCCAAGTCATTTTTTCGGTTTGGTTTACCTCATTACTGCATAATCTGAACATTGTTTGTTTCGATCAACCGTGCAGGGACAGTTGTTTCTTCTATCCTTGTGGAATTCTCTCCATCCATGCACAGTTGGCACATGAGGGTCTCAGGTGGTATCTTCCTCCTGTACAGAAATCTGGTGAGTACATCTATGATCACATCACACTTTGCTATTTATAAAGTTAATCCACGATATTCATATGCAACAGATTGCCATCATTGTTTGTACCTTTTCCACTTTGGAATTATGGGTAATTTCGGTCCCAATGTTCATGACAGCTTTAGCAGAGTCAAAAGCATCTGCTTGTTAGTTATTTGTATGATAGAAAATTTTCCCCAGATTAGTTAGTTTAAACCACTGCTCTTGAAACATTAATTCCAATTAATGTGATGATGATGTGATTGACCACGGACGCACTAGTCTATTCAATTGCAAATTTATTTCCCTTATGTAAATGGTTCAATACTTATATGAGATTTTGTGTTACCAGCAGAATAATACATCAACTGTGATATTTTATCACCTGTGCAGCTTTTTATCCTTGTTTGCATGATATATGATGGTTTATTTTTATTAAATTTAATGCAAAGAAGATGGGGCATTTTCAGTTGTTTTTGCATAACACATGACTTATTCTTTATTTCCTCATTACCATTGGCTACTCGGTACGAATAAAATTCTATATAGCTAATCCACCAAGACAATTTCAGTTTTTCTTTTCTTCTTCCTAACCAACGGAATATTCACAATTTATTTTGGTGTGTTATGCAGGTTTCCTTATGTTAATCCTGGTAGGTTTCTATATGTACTTTGCATCTACACATTGGGTCATCACTCACCAAGACTTGCATTGTACCTTGCGAGCTTGGGCTTATCATATTGAAAGATCTTCACGTAATAGGCATAACTGTATAATCAGTAGCCACCAAGGAAATCAGTCAAAGAAGCAAGAAAAAGGAGAAGAGAAATTTTGCACATCTTCACCAAGTTGATGACCAGAGAGTCATACAAAGTTGAATATGAAGTTCCGCATGATCTTTGATCTGTACAGTGTCTTGAGTGTTGGTTTATAGGAACATTGAATTTGAAGGGATTTTGCAATTACAGACAGTGGCAGTTTTAGTAAAGGCTATTTTGAGTGATGAAAGCAGTGTTGAGATGGAACAATGAAAGGCTGTACAGGAATGAATGTTTGATTTCAGGCGGTTTGGACTTTGGAGTGGTGGTTTGTCAGACATGAGTTGGGGTTTGAAGGAAACAACAGTGTTGCTTCTCTGAGTAGCTGAAAATTGTCCCTATTCTTGTAGTGTTCGTGGTAGCAGTTCTTGTGCCAAGACTGTATCTCGATATTGTGGTGATCATGCTGTGATTCCTCTATTGTGGTAACAGTGGTGCAGGCGGTCAATTGAAACCATTCCAAAAATCATAATAGAATATTGAGACTGATTAAAGGTAACAAATACCTCCATGTTTGTTCCCATGCCCAGTTCCCACCATTATGTTTTCTTTTTCCTGATCCCACACACGTGAAGTCATTTTTTCGGTTTGGTTTACCTCATTACTGGATACTCTGAACATTGTGCAGGGTTCTCTGTTCTGGAGTTGTACATTCTTCTACCTTTGTAGAGCTCTCTCCATCTATGCGCAGTTCGCACATGAGGGTCTTGTGTGGTGTCTTCCGCCTGTACATAAATCTGGTAAGTGCTGGTAAAATGGTGTACCCTATCAATACCTGGATGATTTCGAACATAAATAAATATGTAAATTCAATATCTTGATGTGCCCAGCAAACTTTTTTAAATCCACATTGAATAAAGCGATGCCGTATAAGTGTCTTCCCCAAGTAGCTGCATATGTAAACTTGTCTTTGATTAAAAGAAAATGAGAAATGTCTTACTTTTCAAGGTAGCACAATTGCTCCATAAACAAGTTGTGTATTCAGGGAGTGGTTGTGATCTCTTTATAAGCCTGTAATTATCTTGCACTATAACCAGTCCTTGATATTCCAGCGATTTTGGCTCTCAGCTTACTCAGTTTGTTCCCTAGCATTTGAGCTTATCCTCCTGCTATATCAGATATCGATAGTCATACGGATTTGCGATTTTTTCGTTCTCCAGAATAACGAAAATAGTTGTCCTAAAGCGGATCTCCATGCCACCTGTCTTTTAACAAGTTGAGAAACCAATGTAATTCTCAGTTAATACTTAATAGCATTTCAGAGTTGCTTTGTCTTCCACCTGGACGAAACCTTTGATAATTTGATGTATTCACCATTTATTTTAACAAGTCGAGAAACCAATGTAATACTCAGTTAACAAGAAGATCTCCATTTTCTAAGGACTATTTTCTGATCCTTAGTTCTTTATAGTGAGGTCGGTGGTTACTTTTATTTCTGAACCGACTGCAGGAGCTCCCATCGAACAAGGAGTCCAGATAATGTACAAGTCCCCTACTGGTGAATTACAGGAGGTCAACTATATGCATATTATACTGTAGCCAGTTAGCCACAACCGATAAAATGCTACAACAACAGGATGCCTCGCGCTACAGCGCCATGAAGACATTCTGAATGCCAGTTGGCTCTGTGATTCATAGCCAAATCATCTTTGATACTGATCCCTATTTGGCCCACATTCTCCGAAGTCTGCTCGAACACTCTCTTGTTGTGTTCTTTCCAGATATTCCAGGTTGTTATCATGATGGCAACCACTCTGTCCATCCTGTGCGACGCCAACAGGCATTCTGTTTCCTGATGTCACCAGTCCGTGAGGTCTCGAGAGCTGCCGATGGCTGCACCATTCGAGTCCCGAGATGCCAGAAGTCATGAGCCAGAGCCACTTTGGCCCAAATTCCTCTCGCAGAGACGCACTGTAGGATGAGATGATCAGCCGTTTCAAATTAAGTGTTGAAGACACATCAGGCAGGAGGTGCTGTGTGGCCAATTCTGAACCGTATCTCTGGTAAGTACCTTCTGCAAAAGAACAGATTTTCCATTGCTCTCCATGACAAAATACTGAATTTTTTGTTCTGATCAGCTAACAGTAAATCAGGATGTCACTTCTGCCGAGAATGTACTTGCTGCTCAACTGCATACGTGCAAAACTTGCTTAACTAGTGATGGAACTGTAAGTGTCTCACTCTTATTGATCTTTTCCCTATTTTAGTTAGACACATAGTGTCAGATACTAATGTCAATTACGATGATACTTTAATTTTGTAGATCATCTCCTTGGAAGCTTCATGTCGCCATAGAGAAGTGTTGGCCAAAGGTCCGGTTGGTTCAGATAGTCTTCTGCTACTGCAATAGACACACAAAAATGGTATAGTCCGGCGGTGAATGTAACTTCATCTGTACCAACGCTAGAAATAATTACTAAACTGCATATATATATATATATATAGATCCGCTAATCTGCACCTACGCTCAGAATACTTATTCTGCGTGCTGACCAACCGACCGAGCCAGCCAGCCCAGACCCACCACGTCCCTCCTTTTTCACCACTGACCGTAAAACTATTCAGTAGATATAGTAAATCCATCGAACTATATTACTGTCGAACAGATCCCTCACGGTAACGTAACTTCACATGTAAAATACGGTAATTTTATGTCTGTCAAGTAGTAAAACAACATGTGTTATCGTAAACTTCAGGACTCTAGTAATTTTTGTATAAAGCATGTCGTAAAATTACTATTATATGTATACGATATTACGATCTTGCAGCCATCATTTTACTGCATGTCTGATCGTTCCATACTAGAAAGGAAATATTTCTTCTCTTTGTTCACAATCACTTGTGTAGCCCAGTCGGTCAGTAGAGAAGAGCAACGTGCATGAGGTCCAGGGTTCGAATCCTACCCTGTCCTTATTTTTTCAATTAAAACAGATTAGGGGAATATTTCTTCTATACTAGAAATATTTCTTCTATGTATTCACAATCACTTGCATAGTTTTAGTTGGTTAGAAGAGAAGAGTAACATGCATGAGGTCAACGGTTCGAATCTCACCACCTCCTTATTTATTCAATTAAAACGGATGGCGTGCGACTGTGAGTTGTAAAACTTAAAATTTTTTTACGGTCTAAGATGTGCGCGAGACAGTAAAGGTGTGTATAGGATGTCGTAAAATCTATCACCAAATGTAGTAACGCACGAGACAGTAAAGTTATGTATAGGATATCGTAATATCTATCATCAAATATAGTAAAAGTCGTCAAACTCAGAAGTTTTTTACGGTCGAGATGCGCGAGGTAGTAAAGTTGTGTATATGATATCGTAAAATCTATCGCAAAATGTAGTAATTCTGAATCACACTAAAATCTCAGCAGTAAAATCCCGTCCGAAAATTACTACTCGATAGACATAAAATTATTGCCCCGTTTTTTTTTCCTTCGTTGGTTCTGTGGCTGGCTCGGTCTGACGCGTTTCGGTCGAAGCGCAGATTAGCTTAATCTGCGCTCTCTCGCGCATATTAGCGCTGCCGTATATATATATATATATATATATATATATATATATATATATATATCTTAGTGTACTTACGAAATTTCGGTAAAATGCCACATTTGGTTCCCTGACTCCGATCAATGCCACATTTGGCTCCCCGGCGAACGCAGCGACTCAAATAACCCCGCGACGAGCCAGACACGTGCGGCGTGGCACCTATCGCGGCGAGGCACCGCGACGCACACCGATCGCGGTCGTCGGGCGCGACGCACACCGGTCGTGCTCACCGGGCGCGACAACAGCCCATCGCCGATGAGGTCGTCGCGGCCGCAGCGCTGCTCCGCTCCGTCTCACTGCCCCTAGCCTTTCGCCGTACTCCGCGCCGCTTCCGCCGTGCTAAGCTGCCGCGGGGGCTGCTTGCCTCACCGTGCCGCGCCACCGCACCAGCGCCGCGGCCCCGGGGGCCTGCGCCGCCGCCTCCCCTCCAGGAGCCCGTGCCGCTGCGCCGCCGCTCCTCCACGCCACTGCCACGGTTCAGGGGGCCTGCGCTGCCGCTCCCCTTCAGGGTTCGCCCTTGTCGCCGCCGTGGTCGCCGCGCCGCCGTCCGGCGCTATCGCCATCGTCTGTGCTCCTAACCGTTGCGCTCGGTGAGCGCGACCGGCGTGTGTCGCGGTGCCTCGCCGCGATAGGCGCCACGCGGCGCGTGTCCGGCTCGTCGCGGGGTTATTTGTGTCGTTGCGTTCGCCTAGGAGCCAAATGTGGTATTGACCGGAGTTAGAGAGCCAAATGTGGTATTTTACCCGAAATTCCTCGCCTTGTGACATCCTTATTCACTTTTTTCTGAAGGCATTTGGGCCGGGAGGCCCAAGAAACTTCTGGATTACTCTACAAAGTTGATTACAGCACAGCCATTACAGGGGTTAACATAAAGAAATTGAAAATTACAAGCATGCTCCTGACATTTGTAAGAAGGACCTCTGATGCAAAATAAGAAAAGCAAAAGAGTCCTTCCCCACAGTTGACGGTGCGGGAGACTCCAATGTCGCCGCCGGCAGTAGACCTTAGTGTCGTCACACCTGAGCCTGCACATAGCGAATGCTTCACCGGAAGCCACCATGGGCAGTTCAAGGTGAGGGCCTCCATCTCTTGAGGTTGAAGAAGACGCCCGTGGAGCACATGCGATCCATCCGCCGAGAATGTCGCGTTCCACCAGGAACATCTAATGCAAGGACCCACAATCCTATGGACGTCGTCGTCGCCGTGCACAAAGGCTTGAAGTTGTCGCTCGATCCAGAAGCCGGAGCAGGGGGGAGAAGTACACGCGCCGCCGAAGCAGAACGTCGGTCCAAAGGCGATCAACACCTCAAGGCAAAAGGGGAATTTATTTGGGCATATATATCTCTACTAAATAGGAATTCTCAAGTACAAAGGTCGTAAGAAATCTTCAGCGTATCTTAACAAGTGTAATCACAGGTAATCAATGTACGGGCTAAAAAAGAATCCACAATTTATCCTGCTAATTAAACTGTCAGTAAATATCTTGCTCTTGGCTTTGTGGTGTGACAAATCAGTGTGAAATCATAGACCTTAGTGTTCCTTCTGAGTAAGATGCATATTCTTCTTCCCCCAAATACATTCATTTTTTCTTTGCTTCCGATATCATGCACTGAATCCTCCCGGTGACTTGGCGAGTGCAAACTGTGTAGCTGCGACAAGATCAGTTACACGTGGGCCTGATTTTATTTGGTCTTCCAGTGGGCTTTAAGAAGGCCTAAGCTCATTTTTTCCTAGTAGTAGTAGTACTGGACAACATAGTGGCAACATGATCCAGTCAGAAAAAGGAAAAAACAGTGGCAACAGACACGGAAGCGACGGCCATGGTTCCGGCCACCGGCGCCGGCACCGATGACCCCCACTAGATGGAAAAGGTATCCTTCTTCTTCCGACAGATGATAAACCTATGCTTCTGACGGCCATGGATGTAAAATTGTGATCAAGGTAGCAATGCAGGTGGTTCTCTTTCCATAAAGTTCTAGCCTAAGGCAATGTTTGGGCGCTTAAAGTGTTCATCAGAGACATAGGACAAGTGGTCTTCTGGGCATATCTCCTTCAGTGCAAGCTTTTTCTTTCAAAACAATCTTTTGATTGGTGTGTTTTAGCTCGTGGAAACACCCAACTCTTCTCTCAGGTGAGCCGCACATAGCTGTTGTATGCTCCTCTATGCTCAACAAGAGCAAGCTGATGCGATCTTTTCGTGAAGCGGTATTTCTGTCTGCCAAACATCTACATGTAACACACTTGCTTTGTTCATCCTTTCTTTTGTGTTATGTTGACTAAGTTTACCAAATCATTTTTAATCCCTTTGTACCAGCACATCATCCAGCACATCATCTCAAGAGAAACTTCTTTCTGATGATGAAACCCAAGTACTATATATTGATTACATAAGCGGGGTGATGATGTGCAGGTAGAATAAATTAAATTATACTACCTGAATTTTTAAATGTTCTTTCTGCATATATTGGCACATAAAGAAATTAAATCTACCTTGTCTTTTGGAATAATTGTAGGGTTAATAATCTTTGCTGCACTCAGTCTCCATCCGTTGTAAGTTGCAAAAAGTATTTTGCCGTAACCTGCTCTTATGTTGCAAATTAATATGAATCCAGTATCATCGTTTAGCATGCTTACTTTAAGTGGATAAGCATATGGTTATGCAAAGTTACATGTACTTATATAATGCATATTTGGTCTAACTTGCTTCAGCTCTCAGCCAGTTGACTTTGAAGCCGCTTCTCTTTAATATTAATTCTCCTTAACTTTTAAGCGGCTTCCGCCATGAAAAATGAAAACACAGCTTTAGCAATCTATGGCATGTGTTGATTTATGAAACAACCGAGTAAATGATGGAGTACTGTTTTGCTAATGCATTACCCTTCCTTTATGCTAATCTTGTTGCTTGTCTTTGCCTGCAGCTACTGAGCATGCCTTCAAGAATATTTTGAATAGCCTCCCTAAGCCTAGGGGTGGCGAATATGGGAAGTTCTACACCCTTCCTGCGCTAAACGATCCACAGATCGGTAATTACTCTGCTTGCTTTTGGAATTTTTTGTGTTTTCTCCTCCCTTCACTTTGTCCATTACAGTTGACATTCTGACGGACTGTTGAGTCTGATTCTTGCATCCTAGACTTAGGGAAAACTATAACACATGCTAATTTTGTAAGTCAACTCCGTATTTTGTCACTTCCTTTCAAGAATTTCACATTACTGATTTGCCATTTTTTTTATTACTTAGTTATCAAGCTTTAATGAAGTGTTTCACTGTCTCTTCTTCAGAACACTAGAATTTCACATTACTGATTGACTTATGAATATATTTTGCATGAAATATTCTATAGTTGTAACATTACGCATGCATATTAAATCTGTAATTGTTGTTATTCGGCTGACAAAGATTTTCTTTTCTGCTCTATCAGATAAGCTGCCCTACTCTATCCGTATTCTTCTGGAGTCAGCTATCTAGAACTGTGATGATTTTCAAGTTACCAAGAATGATGTCGAGAAAATCATTGATCAGGAGAACAGATCTCCAAAGCTGGCTGAGATACCTTTCAGGCCAGCATGAGTTCTTCAGGTTTTGAACTGAAACATCACACAAGATTACCCTGTTTCTGTATGCCTTTTGCTTATGATTGACGTTACTCTCTAGGACTTCACTGGAGTCCTAGCAGTTGTAGATCTTGCAGCTATGCGTGATGCGATGGCCATATTGGTAGTGATGCCGACAAGATTAATCCATTGGTACATCTTATCTCCTTCTCATTGTTTTCTAAAAACTTCCATCAGTTTGTTCTTTACCATCTTTGATTTTCTCAGCAAAAAAAATTCGTGTAGCCAGAGTTAGACCCTATGTTTCTGATGACATCACTCATCGATCCTGTTGATTCAAACTTTAGCTTTCTGATATACATAGTTTCATTTCGACTGCAATGATCGGTGCAGGTGGAGGTAGCAAGGTCGCACAATGCACTACAATCAAACATGAGCTGGAGTTTATCCGCAACAAAGAAATATTTGGTTTCCTTAAATTGGGCTCTACCACTTTCCACAATATGCTGGATGTCCCCACTGGTTCTGGTATACTTCACCAGGTAAATGTTCTGGGTCGAAAGAATTATTTCTATCGCTAATATGTCTTCTACCTGAACAACTCTTTATTTTCATTTTTGATTTGTATACAAATTTTCAGGTCAATCTTGAGTATCTTGGCAGAGTTGTTTTCAACACATATGGCATTATGTACCCTGACAACGTGGTTAGCACTGATTCACACACCACTATGATTGATGGTTTGGGTGTTGCGCCATCACCATGGGCAAACTCTTTTACCCATTCTGTCACTGTTATTTTGATAGCCAAAATAAACATAAAATAGATGGTCAAAATAAAACGGTGAGCAAATCATAACAGTTCATCACACTTCTGATGTTTAGAGATGGCAAAATTATCTGTGGTGTTTTCCCTATTGGGGTGTGGCTAGGTTTTTTTATATTCCCCTTATGTATGCCGATTCATGCCTCCCGGGTTGGTCTTACAGGGATGGGGCTACATCCCCATATGCCCATGGGACTTGCTAAACTTTACAGAAAAGAAAGTTGTGCATAAGTGATAAATTCAGTGTGTGGCATGCCGTTTCCTTTTTGTTTAAACATGAACTTTTAGCTATATCTAAGAACTTTGTAGTTTTGTAGAGCTATAATTTGCGGAACACTATGCCTAGAAGCTTTAAATGTTGTTACTTAATTATTGTAATCATCTATTCAGCATGTTGTAGTTAGCTTTCTAAGCCTCCCACAGGGATGGGCATGGGTATGAGGAATATTGCTCATGTTAGGGCACTATGGTGGGGGCACGCAGTAGCTCTAGAGATTCCAAAACTGTCTGGCCCTATTGCAATCCTTGCCATTGTTTCACCTATTGCCATCCTTGCCGTGTTCCTTTCCATTGTGATATTGGTTGAACTGGATAACATAATCCCATGAACATAATTACTTATTTTCATTTTTGTAATTATAGTGTATCTGAGTTCTACCTGCATCATTATGTAAATTAAACCTTGAATTTTGTTTTAGGTGTCCATGATTCGAGCTAACAATATGTTTATGGAGTACAATGAGGTATGCCTTTTTTTGGGTGTTACAGCACTTGAATTTCAGTTATTTGTTGACCAAAATGTAGGCATATTTCCATGCATGATTGCAACCTCAAGCAGACAGAGTTTACTCTTCATATCTTGCGTTGGACCTTAATGAGGTGGAGCCTTGCATTTCGTGTCCGAAGAGGTATAACTATTAGTTTTATTAGACAAATTTTCTTCAGGGGTAGGTGCATTATGAGTTCGTGACATGCTATTTGATTTATCAACCTGTAGGCCTCATGACTGTGTCACTTTGAAGGACATGAAATCAGATTGGCCTGCTTGCCTGGACAACAAAGTTGGTTTCAAGGTTAGCTGTCGGTTATGTACCTGAAGATCTTTGCATTACAAATTTACAATGTTGTATCTGACATTACTTGCAAGTACACAGAAAAAATCCAGAGTTTTGCGGTGCCAACGGAAAAATAGGACAAAATTATGAAATTTGACTTTCATGGACAACCTGCTGAAGTCAAACATGGCAGTGTTCTTATAGCATGGAAGTGTTGCTGGCAAGGTTGGGATAATTTGGCTCGTCGTGGGACTAAACTCATGGAAAGGACTCAAGCAAGTTTGGAAAATGCTGCTTCTGCTCTGGTCGGACTCAAAATTATTAGAGACGACTAAGAAAAACATCAAATTATGTGAGCTTTGTCTTAACAGTGGCTAGAATATTTGTCTGGGTACTTTTTCAAACACATTACACATATTCATCTAAGAAGATAATTTCAAAATTTGTTGGGATTATATTAGAGTGGATATAACATCAAAATTTTAAAAAGGAGCTTATATTGGTGTGGTATATATTGGACAAAAGAACTGCATTGTGTGTGCTTGATTACTATTGTATTTTTAAAAAAATTTGGTAAAATTATACTATAACTAGTATGGTTTATATTTTTTTGGTTGCAATTTACATCAATCGAGATGTGCGTTGTACGTGCCCATTTACTAATAGTAGTAGTAGTGGACAACATAGTGGCAACATGATCCAGTCAGAAAAAAGGAAAAAAACAGTGGCAACAGACACGGAGGTGACGGCCATGGGTCCAGCCACCGGCCCCGGCACCGACGACTCCCACCTGGGCCACCTCCACTCGCCCTCCCTCGCCGCCTGGGGACTCATCTGTGACCGCCGGTCCCGCCTCCGACCCCAACCTCTCTCAATCCGTAAGCGCACACCCCTCCAAGCCCTGCTCCCAGTGGCGGTATCTTGAACACAGAGGTGGGGGTTTTTCCTCGCCCTGTTCCATGACCTGGATGGATGGATGGCTTCCCGTGTGTAGGTGAGGAGTGTGTTCCCGGTGACGAGCGAGCTGTTCGTTTCCCTGCCGCGCCGCCGAGTCCGTGGCCTCCAACAGCGGCGTCGTTGTTCTTGTAAGCCGTGCTTTGCGTCGGTGATATGTAGTTTTTCAATCTTGCTCTTCCAAGATGTTTTTTTTAGAACAGTAGAATCAAGCGAGCACCGAAAATTGTTCTTCACGTGCAGTCGCACACACGTATCTGCCGTCGACAGTTCTGTCGTTAACTCTGGCTGGGACTTAACTGGGCCTTAGCCGAGCACAATACATGGGCCGGATAATTCCTGATCCCGCCATACTCGGCGCTGTAGGTGCAGGAGATGAAGAGGTGGTGGCGGTTCTCCAGGCTGGCACCACAGCGCGGGCAGCAGTTGTCGTCGCACAGCGCGGGCAGCGAGTCTTGCTTTTAGTTTCGCCCCACTGATGCAGCGACTAGTTTAGTTCGTCAGATCCGTTGGGGCCATTGACTCCTGAGAACATCTTCCGGCTACCTTCAGTAACAAGAGAAAAGCTCGAACAAATTCTAGTCACTTCGCAGCAGCCTATACCTCTCGCTTTGCTAACTTGTGTGCTTCTTTCTACGTGCCTGACTTTGCTTACTGAAAGGCAAGTTTTAACAGAGACTAATAATCTGTGCATTTCTTGTATTTTCTTTTCTTTATCGGAAGTAACCTTGCGTGAGTTCAGTTCACGATACGGACAATCGATTCTGGTTCGAACCATTTGATTGCAAACCCCGGCTCACTGCAGAACAAGTAATTGCCATGTGCCTTCTCTGCCTGTGCGATCGTGCCGCCGACACCAGTTGCGTTTAGAGTACAGCACTTGGCGCGAGATCTGAAGCGGAGTCTTATTTTCGCCGTTAAGTGCATCGATGCTTGGCAGCTACGTTAGTTCAGCTCATCAGATCCGTTGTGTGTGGGGGTTGGCATTGCCTTGCAGCTTCCGATCACATCTGTATTTTTTCAGACGAATGGCAGGTGGTTGGGCTGCGGCTGTTGACAAAGCTGCTGTTGACTGGCTGTCTGGAAAAGCTGCTGTGGCTGTGGGAAAGTGAACATATGGCTTTTGGTTGATCCAAACCATCTACAACATTTTAGAAAATGAGCACTGAAATTTCAACACATTGCAAAAAGCTGGCAGAAGCCAGCTTTTCTAAACAGCTAAATTTGCACTGCAAAACCCACAGCTACTATTAGTAAAAGCTGCTGAAAAGCTAGTTGTTTGGTTGGACTGCAGTTTTTTCCAGTGAAAAGCTGCTGAAAAGCCCAACCAAACACCCCCTAAGGTCACCAGCGCACAGATGGAAACAGCCAGACATGGAGCACACGCTGCAATCAGAGTTGTTTGGGGGTCCGAGCAATAATTCACTTCTCATCACGCCCAGAGGGAGAGAGAGAGAGATGATTACCCCACGCCTATTTCTTTTCTCTTTTTTTTTCTTTTAATTGCATCGATGCTTGGCAGCTACGCGTTAGTTCAGCTCATCAGATCCGTTGTCCCGGGGGGGGGGCATCTGTATTTTTTTCAGACAAACACATGGACATGGTGCGGTAGAATTAATCCCACTTGTGGTCTAATTTCCGAGATTTCAATCAGTCAAAATTCCGACGTGCACTGGCCGTCACTTCAGTAGCACGTAACAACTGAAGCATAACAGTAGTGAGATGGATTTAAGCAAAAACTTAATTTTCGTCGGGTCTATCCTGTTAGCACGGGTGTTAACCATGTAATGAAACATCTTCAATATTCGTACAAACTGTCGTTGGGCTGCGGCTGTTGACAAAGCTGCTGTTGACTGGCTGTCTGGAAAAGCTGCTGTGGCTGTGGGAAAGTGAACATATGGCTTTTGGTTGATCCAAACCATCTACAACATTTTAGAAAATGAGCACTGAAATTTCAACACATTGCAAAAAGCTGGCAGAAGGCAACTTTTCTAAACAGCTAAATTTGCACTGCAAAACCCACAGCTACTATTAGTAAAAGCTGCTGAAAAGCTAGTTGTTTGGTTGGACTGCAGCTTTTTCCAGTGAAAAGCTGCTGAAAAGCCCAACCAAACACCCCCTAAGGTCACCAGGGCACAGATGGAAACAGCCAGACATGGAGCACACGCTGCAATCAGAGGTGTTTGGGGGTCCGAGCAATAATTCACTTCTCATCACGCCCAGAGGGAGAGAGAGAGAGATGATTACCCCACGCCTATTTCTTTTCTCTCTTTTTTTTTCTTTTAGTTGCATCGATGCTTGGCAGCTACGCGTTAGTTCAGCTCATCAGATCCGTTGTCCCGCATCTGTATTTTTTTCAGACAAACACATGGACATGGTGCGGTAGAATTAATCCCACTTGTGGTCTAATTTCCGAGATTTCAATCAGTCAAAATTCCGAAGTGCACTGGCCGTCACTTCAGTAGCACGTAACAACTGAAGCATAACAGTAGTGAGATGGATTTAAGCAAAAACTTAATTTTCGTCGGGTCTATCCTGTTAGCACGGGTGTTAACCATGTAATGAAACATCTTCAGTATTCGTACAAACCGTCGTTGGGCTGCGGCTGTTGACAAAGTTGCTGTTGACTGGCTGTCTGGAAAAGCTGCTGTGGCTGTGGGAAAGTGAACATATGGCTTTTGGTTGATCCAAACCATCTACAACATTTTAGAAAATGAGCACTGAAATTTCAACACATTGCAAAAAGCTGGCAGAAGGCAGCTTTTCTAAACAGCTAAATTTGCACTGCAAAACCCACAGCTACTATTAGTAAAAGCTGCTGAAAAGCTAGTTGTTTGGTTGGACTGCAGCTTTTTTCAGTGAAAAGCTGCTGAAAAGCCCAACCAAACACCCCCTAAGGTCACCAGCGCACAGATGGAAACAGCCAGACATGGAGCACACGCTGCAATCAGAGGTGTTTTGGGGGTCCGAGCAATAATTCACTTCTCATCACGCCCAGAGGGAGAGAGAGAGAGATGATTACCCCACGCCTATTTCTTTTCTCTCTTTTTTTTCTTTTAGTTGCATCGATGCTTGGCAGCTACGCGTTAGTTCAGCTCATCAGATCCGTTGTCCGGCATCTGTATTTTTTTCAGACAAACACATGGACATGGTGCGGTAGAATTAATCCCACTTGTGGTCTAATTTCCGAGATTTCAATCAGTCAAAATTCCGAAGTGCACTAGCCGTCACTTCAGTAGCACGTAACAACTGAAGCATAACAGTAGTGAGATGGATTTAAGCAAAAACTTAATTTTCGTCGGGTCTATCCTGTTAGCACGGGTGTTAACCATGTAATGAAACATCTTCAGTATTCGTAGAAACCGTCGTCTACCCCCGTTGATCAGGCACCGGGACAAGGTTCAAGGCTGCTCTAGGGTATTCGGCTGCATGAGAGATTTTACAAACCAACACCTCTCCATCCAGGAAACGCGAAGGGCCAGTTAGTAACACAAGCAGCGGCCCAACAAACTTCCAATGGTCACCGGAGTCGGGGAAGGCTCCAACTCCAAAAACCCCGGCGACTAGCTAGATTACATTCCAATGGCACTAGAACTAGGAGACCGAGCGCGAGATCTGAACCCAAGTCTCTATTTTCATATCGCGCCACCGATTGCTCAGTTGGCAGCGATTAGTTTACGTGATCCCATCCGTTGCGGCGACTTGACTTGAATCTGCCCACATCTCTAAATCTCTCCTTCCCCTACACATTCGACACATCTGCTACTCCCCAACCTATCTTCTCTTTATTTTTTGAACGGAACCTGCCATCTCTTTATCAGAATCTGATTACGGACTAAAAGGATATCAATCCGTTGTCCTTCAGTTTTGCCTGAATCTGATTAGCAGTATAAAAGGACGAATCCAACGTGAAGTTGGTGTATTTCCAATTTCCGTTTCTTTATCAGAATTCAGAACTAGCCTTGCGTGAGTTAAGTTCAGAACATAGCCAACCGATTTCTGGTTTGAAATCTGATTGCAATCCCGGTGCACTGCAGAACAAGTAATTGCCATGGGCCTTCCTCTGCCTATGCGATCGTGCTGCCGACATGACTGGTACTAAACTACGGCTCTTGGCGCGAGATCTGAAGGGTTCATGCGGAACTGCTCACATGTCTGGCATCGACGACTCAACTGGGTCAGGGTCTTCTTCCTCCGAAATAAACTCCCCTGCCATTGCCAACCTTTCTCCCCTCTCCAAACACGAGAGGAGTAAAGTAGCAGAAAGAGAAGTTTTCTGTCAGGCTGCAACGATGATTCAAGTCTGAAGACTTGGTGCGAGATTTGATGCCGAGTCTTGTTTTTCTATTTCGCGCCACCGGATGCTTGCCTGGCAACGATTACTTTAGTTCATCATCTATCTCCCTATAAACTTTAGAGAATATACTTTTTTTTGAGAGGAACGGGAGGGGGGAAACCCCTACCTAAATTTTATTAAAACTAAAATTGAACAACAAATATTAAAGTACATAAGGTTGGATCTATGCATCATCATGCATAAGAACCGTAGAGAGAAGTGTTAGAATTAATGGGCTGTAGGCCCATGTTCCAATTAATTCCTGGAAAATCTCGAAGGTCCATATGGTTGTATGGTAAGTGGTGGAACTTAGTCCTACATTGCTAGTGGAGAGGGAGTTACACCAATATATAAGGCTTGGTGTTCTACCCTCCACTAAAAGCTTGAGAAGAGAACTAATTCTTGCGCACTCCTCCTCCGCCACCCGCCTCGCCACGTCGCGCGCGCGTCGTGTTTCGTGATCGAGCCGAGCCGAGCGCTGCTGGCGACTGCGTACATGGGAGCAGGCCCCCGGAACCCCGCCTCTCGAGAACCTGTACCGGGTGAGGGGCGATAAGGTTTTTGCGGAGCATCTCGGCGCGACTGCTCACGACCGATCTGCTCTTTCATCGACAACCGCACGGCTGCCTCGACTACTTCCTCGTCGTCGGACGAGGACTTCATCGCCATGGCTACTGACGCCAACGCTGGATCGTTCGCCGCGGCTATCCCGACGTACGTGTTTCAGTATTCCTGCTTTGCTTTTGATGCAAATGAAATAGAGATGTTAGAGTACTATATAGCTTTCAGTTGCATGTCTATTTCGCCTGAGATGGTTTATCCTATTTTAGATTAATTCAAAAATTACTAATTAATTCAACAGGAAGAAGGAAGACACTTTTTGTAGAAGACTGTAGTTGTTCGAGTCAAAGGTTTGTAGCCAAGTTGTAATGTTGTTTTTGTGCCTCTCCTTTCTGGATCTTCAGAGCCAGAGGTGCAGCATATCTTAGAAGTTGGATGTTATATTTTGAGTAGTAAGTTCGATGTTGTCAAACACTTTTTGGTTTCGTGACAGCCAGATATTCCACACTAGGCAGGTGGCTATCAATCCCCACGCTTCTTGAAGTTGATAGGGGAGAATATACTCACATCTCTATATATTCGTCCCTCTTACTACTCACCAGCTCCCTCACACATCTGCCATCGATCCACCGTGTGCCAACCCGGCAGGCGGCAGGAACCCCTCGTGTACACATACTTTTCGATTCCTCCTCTAGCAGCAACCGCGTCAGTATTACTAGGAAATAGTTAACTGTTCTCCCATGAATTATTGGTTTGAGTCACTTTACCTCTAAATTATTTTGGACTCATTTAACACCCTAATTATTTGAATTGGGAATACTTTATCCTTGGTCGGTATCTAGAGGATAAAATGGCACCTACAAGTTTTAAAAGATATTAAAAAAATACATACATGTAGGTTATAAGCAAAAGCTTAATTTGCTTCGGGTCTATCCTGTTAGCACGGGTGTTAAGCATGTAACGAAACATCTTCAGTATTCCTACAAACTATCGTGTACTGAAGAACAGCACCGTTGATCAGGCACTGGGACAAGGTTCCAGGCTGCTCTAGCGTATTCCGCTGCATGAGAGATTTTACAAACCAACACCTCGTCTCCAGGAAACGCCAGCAGCGGCTCAACAACTCCCAACGGTCACCGGAGTCGACGCACGACGGCACGAGGGTGTATTCTATTCGCGTGTAGCCGGGCAAGTGTCCAAACCCCGGCGATAAGTTTACATCCAAATGGTACTAGAGCTACAGGACCAGCGCGAGATCTGAAGCCTGGTCTCGATTTAAATTCGCGCCACCGAGCGCTTCGTTGGTCGTGATTATTTCAGTCTAATCCCATCCGTGCTCGCACCTCTATATCTCCTCCCCTCCTACACATCTCTGTACTGCACGAATTTATACTACCTGCCATCTCTGTGCACATCAATCCGCTCCGGCATTGCTCCCTCCGTCGCAGCTCAACGCCTTCGCGGCAAGGACATTCATATCAGTGAGTACATATTTCTTGTAGCTAGTTCTCCTCTAGCAGCAACAATTAATATCAGTATTATTACTCACTGACTGCATCTGCAAATGATTTCAGCGTGAGGATGGAGGTGGCCGTAGGCGCGGCGCGGTGGGTAGTGGGCAAGGCTCTGGGCCCCGTCGCCGACGGCCTGCTGGAGGCGTGGGCAGCCAGCAAGCAGCTCGGCCCCAACATCGGACGCCCTCAAGATGTGCACAGTGCATCAAATTGGAGATCTCACTGGTGCAGTTGCGCATCAAAGTGAACTCTTTGTTTCCATTTTCCTTCTTGGAACCCTGCTTTGACATTGACCTTTAGCAGCAGTTTCGTTTGTTATGTGTTCGCGGCCATGGGGGAATCTTTAGTGCTTGGGATGTCTCCTTTGCTTCCTTATCCTAAAAACTGAGGTTAAGAAATGCAACAAACGTGATACACGCCCATCAGGAATAGAGGAAAAAGCAAGGGACACGAATGGGAGGTGCTCCACGTGACCAGCGCACAGCTGGAAACAGCCAGACATGGAGCACACGCTGCAATCAGAGCCTCAGAGGTGTTTGGGGGTCCGAGCAATAATTCACTTCTCATCACGCCCAGAGGGAGAGAGAGAGAGATGACTACCCAACGCCTATTTCTTTCCTCTCTTTTTTTTCTTTTAGTTGCGACGGCTCGTTTGATCTGATCTATATAATCTCTCCTCCTCTCCTCCTAACATCACAAGCTCACAACAACAGCAACACCTGCGCCTGCAACCATCTGCTCTCCTCTTTCACTCGTCTCCGCCTCTCAAGTCGCAACCACCGCAGCTCTTCTCTAGTTAGCCGAGCTCCAGCCACTCTTCGTTACCCTGCACCTGCTAACGCCGCCATGCGTTTACCTGGCCGGAAGGAGCCACGTCCGCCTCGTGTGCGTATGCTCTCGCATCACTTCTCTCGTCCCGTGCAATTTTGCTAACGAGTTTAGTTGTTAATTACTCTTAGTTCTTACGAGTATGCTTGTTGCTGCTCCCAAACTAAACCCAAAACTCGTTGTTCCCTATCTAACTTGCAGCCTGTGGATGCCAAGGTAATCTTCGGGGAGTAGGACCGTCTCTCACTCTGCGCATCCTCCTGCCTCGCCGGCATTCCTCAGCCAGAGCTCAGCACCTCCTCATGTACGTCAACATTCCTTTGTACTACTGCTCCTATGGCAACAAAGTTACCAGTATTATTGCTAGTGACTAACTGAAAAGAAACGAATTCCTTTACCTGCATGCAGCACCCTCGAATTGAGAGCGTGAGGATGGAGGTGGCCGTAGGCGCGGCACGGTGGGTGGTGGGCAAGGCGCTGGCCCGTCGCGGACGGCCTGCTGGAGGCGTGGGCGGCCAGCAAGCAGCTCGGCCCCAACATCGACGCCCTCAAGATGGAGCTGCTGTACGCGCAAGGGATGCTCAAACAACGCCCGGGGGCGGGGAGATCGACAACACCGCCCTGAACGTGCTGCTGCAGAAGCTGCGGGATCTCGCGTACAATGCCGAGGACGTGCTGGACGAACTGGACTACTTCCGCATCCAGGACCAGCTCGAGGGCACCTATGAGGCTGCCGACGAGCATGCCAAGGGCTGCGTCTGCAATCTCTTCCTCAACGCTCACCACACCGCCAAAGCTGTTGGCAAACTGCTCCGCGTCTCTCCGTGCTCGCGTGCTACTAATGGTGATCCTAGTGAGCCAAGAGGTGAAGATGGAAGACAACAAGTACTCTGCTGCGCTTGGCCATGTGCCAAGCGGAGGAATGCACGCGACAATGAGGAGGCCGATGAGGAGGTCAGCGGATGCATGCGCAAGCTCGCTTCCGGTGCTTGCAACACCTTCCGCGATGTTGGTAAACGCCTCCATTGCTCATCTCTCCCACTTGTTTTGCGATGCCCGCAACAACCGCAAGGTATCCCAGAAAAAGCATGTGAAAGAAACCTCAAATTGGAGTTTGATAGGGTGGATCTATCTAAAAGAATGAAACATATTGTAGAGCAATTGCAGCCCCTGTGTGCAAAGGTCACAGCCATCCTAAATCTAGAGCTATTGGGTTCTAGCCGTATGACTGCCCCAAGCATTGCCAAGAGTCCTCCCACCACTACCCCTTACATAGATTCAATATTTTATGGAAGAGACCCTACTAAGAAGAACATCATAGATAGCATCACTCAGGATAATTGTGACAAGTACCTGACTGTCCTCCCAATTGTTGGTCCTGGGGGCATAGGGAAGACAACTCTCATACAACGCATATATCAGAGCCAAAAAGTGCAAAACCATTTTCATGTCAAGGTTTGGGTATGTGTCTCTCAAAATTTCAATGTTAATAAGCTGACAGAAGAGATAGAAAAAGTTATACCCAGTGTGGAAGGTGAAAAAAAGGGCACATCACAAGAGTTGATTGAACAAAGACTAAAATCTAAAAGGCTTTTGTTGATATTGGATGATATTTGGAAGTGTGAGTCCGAGGACTGGAATAGGCTTTTGGTACCACTCAGAAAAGGTCAAGAAAGGGGTAACATAATTGTAGTCACAACTCGGTTTCCAATTGTAGCAGAAATGGTTAAAATTAGAACAACCGATGGTTCAATAAATTTGGAGGGTTTAGAACATGGAGCGTTCAGGAGTTATTCCAAGCATGCATTTTTGGTGAGGACAAATCAAAAAAGGTTCGTCATGGGTTACTTGAGATTAGAGATAAGATAGCGGAAAAGCTAAAGGGATCCCCTCTTGCAGCAAAAACGGTGGGTAGATTATTGAGGAGCAACCTTGATTTGTATCATTGGACAAGAGTCCTAGAAAGTAGAGAATGGGAAATGCAGACCGGTGAACATGACATTATGCCTGCACTTAAACTTAGCTATGATTATCTGCCTTTTCATCTACAGCAATGTTTTTCTTATTGTGCTTTGTTTCCTGAAGATCACAAGTTTTATAGCGAAGAGCTCATTCACTTTTGGATAGGACTAGATATTTTACATTCATGTGGTGGTCGAAACAAAACAGTTGAAGATGTAGGTCTACGTATTTTCAGGATTTGGTCGACCATGGATTTTTCAAAAAAGATGGAACTGATGATAATCCACATTATTTCATCCATGACCTGCTACATGATTTAGCTCTGAAGGTTGCATCTCATGAGTGTCTTAGTTTGCATCGCTCTAATGTGAGCTCAGTAGAAATCCGGCCATCTATCCGTCACTTGTCGATCATAATAGATGGCGCAGATGATAGTAATGGAATGTCTGACGAAAACTTCAAGAGTGAGTTGAGAAAACTTAAGACAAGATTGAAAGTTGAAATCTTGCAAACTTTGATTATATTTGGAGAACACGTTGAAAGCTTTGTCAATATTTTTGGTGATTTGTTCAAGGAAGCAAATGCTTTACGTGTTCTTTGTTTGCCTAGCATATCATATCCCATGGAGTTCATGTTACATAAATTTTCAGCACTTCTTCACCTACGGTACCTAAGACTAGAGACCATCTTCGCAAGGGTGATGCCTTTACCGAGTAGCCTTTCTAGATTTTATCATTTGAGGGTTCTGCATCTAAAAGCACCGGGTGGCTTTCATGGTGATTTGCCCAGAGACATGAGCAACCTTGCAAAATTGTGCCATTTTCTTACCGACGATGATAAGCTTCATTCTAGTATTTATAATGTGGGGAAACTACAATTCTTACAAGAGTTAAAGAAATTTCAAGTCAAGAAAGAAAGTGGCGGTTTTGAACTAGAGCAGCTAGGTCATTTGATGGAGCTAAGGGAGCTTGGCATTTATAACCTTGAGAAAATACAAACAAAAGAAGAAGCAGCCGAAGCAAAGTTGAGAGATAAAAACCACTTGCACAGATTAACACTAGAATGGGAATCTAATATTAAGCCTGATTTGGAAGCACTGGTTCTTGAAAGCCTTCGACCAAATTACAGTCTTCAAGAATTACACATTAGAGGGCATGGGGGCCATTCTTATCCGACATGGTTGGGTAGCGAGCTCTATCTTAAAGCTCTAAAATCCCTTCATCTGGTCGGTGTAGGTTGGAATCCTCTTCCATCTTTTGGACAGATGAAGCTTAATGAACTAAAACTGGAGGATATTGCTACACTCAGTGAGTTTGGTCCAAGTCAATTTGGTCCTACCACAGAGCAAACCTTTCATAATTTGAAAAGGCTAACACTTACTAAATTAAAAAGATTGGAGAAATTGATTGTAGGAGTGTTCTCTGGTTTGCAAGTATTGGTCATTACAGATTGCCCTGAGCTAGTGGAGTTTCCTTTTCTGAGCAATGCTTGTTATGCACCGGGAGAAGATGAAAATATACATTGGCTTCCCAACCTACAAGAGTTTGAAATAAACGATTGTCCAAAACTATTATCACTACCTCCTATTCCTTACACTCACACTTTGTGCTCCGTTAAGATAAGTGGTGTGGGGAATGGTCTGGAGAGATTAAGTTACTCAGACCAACCATTCTCATTGACAATTAAAGGAAATGAGAAACTAGATAGCCTAGATGACACGGTGTTGGCATTCCATAATTTAAACGAACTAAAAGATCTGAAGATCAGAAAATGCCCACCTCTAGCCGAGAAACACCTTCGTATGCTGACTTTGTTGAAGAATCTCGAGATAGATGGTTCAAGTAATGTTTTCCTGCCATTAGCAAAAAGTGATGTCAAATGGCAGCTTCCAATTGAGCGTCTTGAGATGTATAGCTGCAGTGCTAGTGGGAAGGAACTGAGACAGTTCCTCTATCATCTCCCAAAGCTCTCTAACTTAACCATACGGAATTGTGAGAAGATAACACGGTTGGGTGTGGAGGCCGACCAGCAAGAAACGACAGCACCAATATCACTGCCAGCAGCTTCAGCTGTTAAAATGGAGGATACACAAGCAACATATCAGCATCAGCAAATATCAGGGGAGGTGGTTGAAGAGGAAGTAGTAGTCGAGCTAGTTGAGAAACGAGAAAAAGAAGATGGTATGCTGCTCCTCCCCGCCCATCTGTCCGACTCTCTACAGAAATTGATGATCTGGGACTGCTCAGAGCTTAGCCTGATGGCTTCCCCAACTCTTCCTGATGGCCACAAGAGAATAGGAGGTCGAGGTGGAGAAGGAGAATGGCTCCAAGCCTTGCGCGCCCTCCAGGAATTAAAGATCCTGTGGTGCCCTAAGTTGCTCTCCGCCTACAAGACCTCCTCAGTTTTCTCTTGCTGTTGCCCTTTCCCATGCTCCCTGCGATACCTCGACCTAAAAGTGGGGGGCTTGGAGACGATCGAGGCCCTCTCAAACCTCACCTCTCTCGCTCGATTAGACATATATGAATGTGGGGGGCATGGAGTGGCCCTCTCAAACTTCACCTCTCTCACCTACTTACGTGTCCGTAGATGCCCCAATTTCTTTGTTGTTTCGGATCCCGTACGGGGGCTGCAGGATGAACAAGAGCAGCAGCTTCTTCCTCCCTCACCGACTTCCTTCAAACTGCGGAATCTCTGCACGGATGACGTGGCAGGAGTCCTCGTTGCGCCCGTCTGCAGCCTGCTCTCTTCATCCCTCACCGACTTGACCTTTCAAGACAACGAACAGACGGAGCGCTTCACAAAGGAGCAAGAGGAGGCCCTTCACCTGCTCACCTCCCTCCAGGAATTCGCCTTTTTTGACTGCCACAAGCTGCAGTGCCTCCCAGCAGGGCTAAACAAGCTCACCAACCTCAAGAGATTAAAGATCATGAAGTGCCCAGCCCTCCAATCGCTGCCCAAGGATGGCCTCCCGATCTCCCTCCAGAAGCTCAAGTTTGCATGGTGCGACAAGCTGCAGTGCCTCCCAGCAGGGCTAAACAAGCTCACCAACCTCAAGACATTGCAGATCCTGTGGTGCCCAGCCCTCCGATCGCTGCCCAAGGATGGCCTCCCGAGTTCACTGCAAAAATTAAGTGTCCGGTATTGCGACAACGAGGAACTAAAACAGCGGTGCAGGCGGTTAATGGGAACCATCCCAAAAATTAGACTCGAAATATGAGACTGATCCCAGGTAACAAACAATTGCTTGTTCTTACCAATTCCCAGGTCCCACCATTCGCTTGCTTTTTCCTGATCCCACACACTCAAGTCATTTTTTCGGTTTGGTTTACCTCATTGTTTGTTTCGATCAACTGTGCAGGGACTCCTATCTCGGAGTTGTACATTCTTCTAGCCTTGTGGAATTCTCTCCATCCATGCACAGTTGGCACATGAGGGTCTCGGGTGGTATCTTCCTCCTGTACAGAAATCTGGTGAGTACATGTATGATCACATCACACTATGCTATCTATAAAGTTAATCCACGCTATTTCATATGCAACAGATTGCCATCATTGTTTGTACCCACTTTGGAATTAGGGTAATTTCAGTCCCAATGTTCATGACACCTTTAGCAGAGTCAAAAGCATCTGCTTGTTAGTTATTTGTATGATAGAAAATTTTCCCCAGATCTGTTAGTTCAAACCACTGCTCTTGAAACATTAATTCCGATTAATCTGGTGATGATGTGATTGACCACGGACGCAGTAGTCTATTCAATTGGAAATTTATTTCCCTTATGTAAAGGGTTCAATACTTCTAATACGAGATTTTGTGTTACTAGCAGAATAATACATCAACTGTGGTATTTTATCACCTCTGCAGCTTTTTATCCTTATTTGCATGACATATGATGGTTTATTTATTACATTTTTATTTAATGCAAAGAAGATGGGGCATTTTCAGTTGTTTTTGCATAACACACGACTCATTCTTTATTTCCTCATTACCATTGGCTCCTTGCTACAAATAAAATTCTCGATAGCTAATCCACCAAGAGAATTTCAGTTTTTCTTTTTCTTCTTCCTAACCAAGGGAATATTCACAATTTATTTTGGTTTGTTATGCAGGTTTCCTTATGTTAATCCTGGTAGGTTTCTATATGTACTTTGCATCTACACATTGGGTCATCACTCACCAAGACTTGCAGTGTACCTTGCGAGCTTGGGGTTATCATATTGAAAGATCTTCACATAATAGGCATAACTGTATAATCAGTAGCCACCAAGGAAATCAGTCAAAGAAGCAAGAAAAGGAGAAGAGAAATTTTGCACATCTTCAGCAAGTTGATGACCGGAGAGTCATACAAAGTTGGATATGAAGTACTGCATGATCTTTGATCTGTACAGTGTCTTGAGTATTGGTTTATAGGAACATTGAATTTTATGGGGTTTAGTGACAGTTTCCAGGAAACCAGTTGCCAAGTGTGAAGATCTCAACTTGTGCCTTCCATGATGTACATAGAGCTGGTTAGTTTATGCAAAATCACACCAAGCTCATTAGAAATTTAAGCCACATTATGTTGATTTCTTGCTTGTTGTTTTGGTTGTTCAGGGTGTTTCTCCCTTTCTTATCTTTGAGTAGTTCTGGTCTTCTGGAGTGCTAGGTTTGGAGGCCAATAATTATAGACCGAAGGTAACAAACGCTTGCTTGTCTGTACTCATTCTTTTTTTTTGTTTGGTTCACCACAGTTACTGTTGTTTCAGATGGATAACCCATATGTTTTAATCTTCTGTGCAGGGCTCTTCTTCGATTTGTACATTCTTCTAGCCTTCTTCAATTCTCTCTGTATACAAGTACAGTTCCGAGTTGCCAATGCAAAGCATGAAGGTCTCAATTTGCATATTCCATCCTGGACATAAACTGGTTGGTATATGCATAATCACCTATACTCCCGTAGTTCCATATACTGTTTAGAAATTTAATCCGCGGTATGTTTAGCTGCATCTTCTTGTTTTAGTTACCTGAGCACTTTTCCCTTCATATGTTTTGAGTTGTTCTAGACCGTGAGTATTAGAGTGCAAGTTGGACAAATAATTCCTTCTTGGTACCCATCCTCGATTCCCACCATTACCCTTCTGTTTTCCTGATCGTACACACATGACACAACATCATTCTTTTCGGTTTTGTTTGTCTCATTACCTCATAATGTGAATAGTGTGTGTTTCGATCTACCGTGCAGGGATCTGTCATGTCGTTGTAAATTCTTCTATAGAATTCCTGCAGTCATGCACAGTTGGCACATCATGGCCTTGTGTGGTGTCTCCCTCTGTACATAAGTATGGTGCGTATATGTAAAATCACACTTTACCCTTTGTAAAATTAATCCATGGTATTTACCTTACTTTTTCCTAATCCTACATGTCAAGTCAATTTTATTTGGTTTGCTTTACCTCATTACTGCATAATCTGAACAGACCATATTTCGATCTACTACGTAGGGCTCTCTGTCTTGGGAGTTGTACGTTCTTTTAGCCTTGTAGAATTATCTCCATCCATGCACAGTTGGCACATGAGGGTCTTGTGGTATCTTCCTCCTGTACATATATTTGGTAAGTGCGTGTACCCACATAACTTTACTCCTGCTGCACCATACCAAATTACCATTATCTAGATGATTTTTTTAAAATTAATCAATGCCTAGATGTTCCCAGCAATTTTTTAAAAATTCATAGGAACTAAGAAATATCAAGAAAACCAATGTAATTCTCAGCAAATGCCAATGTCTTCCTTCCTGGACAAAATCGATGATGTATTCAGCTTTTCTTTTTTGTTTCTTGTGCAGGTGTTCTTTTGATCGTTCTGGAGGTTTCTAGATACTTTGCATTTACATTTTGGTCGCCACTCGTCAAAACTTGGTGGTGTACTTGGCTTATTTGGCTATACTATGGCATAATGGTTGAGTAAATGAGATTTCGGTATTTTGCTACTGATATTAAGGTTTGTAGTTTTTTTCAATTCAGTGCTACGTTGATGTTGATACCAGGTGTTCTTGCATTCATCACAACTGTTGTTGCTTGTTGAAAGTTAATGAATTTCAGGAAGTTTACAAGAATATTCCTCATATCATATCAGTGCATGCTTGGAGCCAATTCAGATATCAGGCTGTCATTAAATAGGTATCCCAACATGTTCCCCCTTTGCATCTTTATAAAAGCCTAAAGGCACCTGTGTAATTGTTTTAAGTTCCAAACTTTCAGATTCAACCTAGGTTCTTAGGTTGCTTGATAACTGTGGCATGTGGCACAACTTTGGAAATCAACCATGCAATAGTAGCAGGTCTCTGAAGGTATAAATCCTATTTGTGCCTTGGAGGAAAGGTTGGTAAACCCTGGTTGAAATTCATGAACGCTTTAGCTATGCTAGATCGTATTCAATGTGCAATTGTCAAACTCTTATTGCCTCATGAGACCTAGGTTAGAGAATTTACTGCTTTCTTGATAAGTTGGCAATCTAGCTTTTGAGCATGCTTATAATCTCTGAAATCATTGTCATGCTGAATTAAATCACATAAGAGAGTTTTGAGTTGATACTTATAGTCGGAAAGGTAGAGAACACTTGTTGTTAGGTGATTGATGAATACTGATTGAGCAAGAGGCTTGAGTTTGCTAATTTTTATTCATATTATCGCCTCGAGTTAACTATAGTGAAGTTGATTTTATCCTCTAATTGATTCGAAATATTTTTATGTCCCACCAATGCAAAAATTGGAGTAATTTTCACGAGACTTCACTATTGCATTCTGAATATTTAGTGTGTATTGTTAAGTTTGATGTTTTTCTAGTCTGAAGTCTTTCAAAGCTGGTCATTTTTTTGCGTAACCTAATTTTTGCTAGCCTCTTCAACACTCGGCATTGCATTTCCTTCATCAGGGTCTTGCATACTCCGCTGGTGTATCTAACTCCCACACAAAGTAAACCATTTCTTCCATGTGTTCGCCACATACCTACCTATATAGCGCATCCGTCGCTATTCCATTGTAGTTGATTATGCCTTAAGCACACCCATCAAAGTTCGAGAAGACTCAAAGGTGTTTTTTCATCATCATCATCAACCCTGCAATTTCATAATCAAGAAGAGCTATATTCGTCAGTGTTGATGCCTCTCTCTCACAAAAATTAGAAGACATGAATGAATAAAAAGAGAGAGGGGCACCAACATCAATTAATCAAAAGCTCAAAGTGTTCATCATCAAGCAGGGGGAATAATCAGCAACGCTTCCATATTCATGTGCTGAATGGCTAATCAAACTACTGCCTATGCAATATCGATAACGGGAACATCACTAGTGTCCTTGGATCACCTTGCATTGCATAGGCCTCTCAATCATTTCTTTGGTGTGAGTCCATTGTCTACCTCATCCCCTGGACATTAATATGACTAGAATGTGAAAACTTCTCTGCACTAGAGTTAAACTCTTATTTAGCTTTGCAATCTAAATTTCAGATTTGCTCATTCTTTGAATTACCCTACCAAGCTCCACATAAGCTTTCCAGAAATATAAAGTATATAGGGAAACACTTCGCGCATTAGCCAGCGAGGACTATTATTATGTCATGAGAGTAATTCCGAATCATGATGAGGTAATTTCACTAAATACATACTCTTGGGAGGTTAATGTGGGAATAAAATTGTTGGCTACTCTTGTTTTCTTTTGTTCTTGACATTGAAGTCGAGCAACCTAGTGACTTGTGTTAAAAACTTTGAAAGCTATATTGTTGATGCTACTCACTCTCATAAAATGAATCCATTCTCATAAGTCTCTATTCCCTCCCGGCAATGAATAAAGTTGTTATTTAAGCTTGTGCTCAATTGTTAGCTTGCTACTTTGATAAGTTTGTGGGAAGTCTCTCAACCCGAAGTTTATGTGGTTTTTAATAATTGTTTGCACATGAACACTTGTTTGCAATCTCTCTATGCTAAGCTTTCAGGTATTTTACAAGCACATGGGACAAGTTGAATCAGGAACTCAGGGTCTATAAAGAAATTTGATCTGCATTTACTGCGGTTTGAGTTTTTTTCTTGAGGGAGGAATCAGCAAGGGAGAAGTTTGAGATGAATTATAACTTGTATTTCTCTTTGTAACCACATACTTCCTAACAATGGTATAGTGAAGAGAGAATGGGTTATTTTTCCATTAGCTTCTGTAGTAGTTTTCCTACGAATGGTACTAAAACAGACCATTCTTTTAATTCATTCTTCCCAATATGAACATCTATCTGCAGTGTACGCAATTCTTTGCAATATCTTAATATCTCAACCTGCTCTTGGATGTCACAGTAGTTACTTGTGCTAAAGCATAAATAAAGCTCCTATAATGGTTCATTGCAAAATTTAGCCTTTCTGGTTGCCTTATTATCCAATTGGCAATGCTGACTCTCCAAGCATTGCGGCAGTGTGCTGCCATGTTGATTTTGCTCAAAGTTTTCTTTTCTGAGACATATCCTCTGACTTATTATATTAACGAGACACGTTAAGAGTACACGACGATCACACAAATGCGCATAACAAGGAGTATGCTGTATGCAATCATAACCTGGAGACATCTATGTTTGTCAGTACACAGTATGCGCACTTGCTATAGTGCTGCAGAACCCTGAAGCTAACAGACCACTTTGGGTTGAATGCAATAACCAATTAGTATGTCAGTGTTTGTTTGACTTGCAATGGATGTGCAAGAGAGATTTGTATTCGGGCCTTCCCGTTGATAAAAGTGGAGTGTTCTGGAGCATTGATCTCTATCACCTGTAGCATTTCACATCTTGTCACCTGAAGGTAATGGAGCTGCTGTATTGGGCAAGGTACCTTGAAGCAGATTATATATCATTGGGCCCAGAAATTACCAATTGCTCCAAAGCGAGACAACTAGAGAGAAACTGTCCTAACTCCTCCCCAGAAACGTTGACTGAACTCTAAACTCGTTAATCTTCTGTCGCAACCAAGACTTACTGTAGGATGAGAAGTGCAAGATGAGAGGCAAAGAGACCGAGGTGTCTCTGCTCCTGCCTTATTCGATAAAAGCAGGGACAGGGAGTTGTAATCTGTCCTTTTCTTGCATACAAACATCTTCAAGGCAAGTTCTTCGATCCCAGGTTTGATAATAAATTCAAATATCTATCGAGATCGGAGCCATTGACATTGGAACAAGGAACAGTTCAAGTTTAAGAACCTTCACCCCAATGCCAGAATGGTATTGAAGTATATGGTAAGTATTGCTGACGACATAGCTTTCTGTGTTATCCAGTTTACATGCTTTCTCATGATAGCCAGTCCTTCCTCATCCACACTGAGCCATCTCTTATTCAAACCTAGTGGTTTGTTATTGAATATGAGGCTGGGATAGCATGTACAGAACGTAGAAATCCATGAGACATGCACGCAACACGGGCAGTATCTTGACCCAAGAAACACCAGAAAGGAGATCCCTGTAAGTGAATAGCTCCATATACACTTTTCTGTTGGAACTTTTAATCGAGCTTCATAACAACATTATGTACATGGTAGTCTTTACATATGACAAGAATCTACTAAAAGTTAGCATCACAAGTACATGTAGGACAGTATCAAATCAGCTAATGCTATTGGGCTATTGAGAAAACGAATATGAGAATTCACTATGAATCTCGAGGAGTTAAAATCAACTTATTGTCTTGGGCGTTAGAGACTGCGCCAGAAAGTTCTATCCCAATTTGGTGTTGGTATCTCTGGGGATGTGTCCCGTGGGGCGGACGCTGGCCTTTCCTATGACGCAACAAACTCTCTCTTCGATGTGTCTTATGTGACACTGTTTTGATCCATTTGGATCCTTAGAGGCGCTGTCTTGGCTTCAGATGTACCAGTGGCACACGTCTTCCACGGTGATTTGGGCTTGTAGGTTGGATCCAGCAAACGATCTTGAGATGACGTGGTCTTAGAAAACTAGTACCTTCGTGCAGGGGTGAAAACTCTTGCTCTGGTTTAGATTGGTAGGAGCTGACAATGATGTCGTGCATGAGACGTTACGTTCTTGAAGACGTTGTTTTGGAGCATCTTGTTTTCTAGGATAAAAATCCATGAGCCGATTTTAACTGGTTGGATCGAACGATGATGATGTAAGTTGTACCATTTTTTATAGAATTTATCATGAAGAGTTGTCATTTTCTACCCTTTGCCATGCAGCACTTTGTGCGTGCGAATGATCTTCTTCGGTTGGTCCTATAGGTGGGACTAGGTAATTTATTTTTTTAGCCAGCCTTTGTTCGACTATTGACTTTTGGTTGTTCTTTGTAATAAGCTTTTAGCTGACGGGGATGTGATGGCTGTGTGCATCTTTTGCTGGTGCAGAGTCGGAAGTGTACTTTTATATTATTTAAAAATTGCCTTGCGCGTTGTCTCCTGCTATAAACCCATAAGCTTTACAAATAGGCGTGTACCTGGAGCGCAGCGAGGTTATAACAGAATTAAGAATTACACACGCAGCATTACAGCCTGCACTTGCTAATATGATCCCAGATTCGGACACGAGAACCACTAATTTGCACAAGAGAACTACAGACGCATAATCTGCTAACAGAATTACACACACAGGCAGCATGAGGTTGGATGGCAGGGCAGATTAAGACCTGCACACGGCAGTTTGAGACCCCCATGGCCCTGCCGCTCCCGCTTGGGCTCTAGACCACCCGCGATGCCAAGGAAAGAAAGCGGTCGAGCAGTCGCGAGTGGGAGGAGATGCCGCCGGCGCCGGCGCCGGCGTATGGGGTTTCGCCACGAACGAGGAAGACGAGGCGAAAATCTGAATTCAATCACCGTTTTGGGCTGGCATCCCGTGGGCTTGAGATTTGGATCTGGGCCTAACATGGGTCTAATTTGCTTGGACTCTTATTGGGTTTAAAAAGTAAAAATCCTAGGGGTCAGAGCCCAAACCTTCCCGATCTCTAACCCACTTGTCAGACGCAAACACGAAGGCGACGGCGATGGCCTCGCCGAAGCTCGCCGCCGGCGACGGCAGCTACGACTTCCACCTCCGCTCCCTCTCCGCTGCTGCCCGGGACTCCGCCTCGGCCGCCGACCCCGCCTCCGACCCCAACCTCCTTCAATCCGTGAGCGCGTCTCCACCCCAATCCCCCCTTCTTCCCCTCGGCCGGCGGCCATATGGTGTTGGAACTGGATTGTCGCGTTTTGTCTTTTGACTCGTGTGTATCCTTGGCGTGAAGGTGAGGAGGGTGTGCGAGATGTGCGAGGAGGCCAAGGGGGCGAGCGACGTGATGGTGGCGCGGGCGTTCCCGGTGATGAGAAAGCTGTTCCAGCGCTGCGCCGCGGCGCCGACGCTGTCCACGGCCTCCAGCGGCGTGCTGCTTCTTGTAAGCTGTGCCTCGGTCTCACTGATGCGATTCTATTCTTTTTTCAACGCATAGTTACATTTCGATGGAGAGGGTTTAGTCTTTTTGGAATTTTGATCTTCTTGGGTAGAATTGGACTTCTACATTGCAATTTCATCGCTATGCTGTAATTCTGTGCGAACTTTGAGTGGTTAGAACTTAGGAGAGAGCTTGATCTAGTGTTAGGCCTGTTTTGACAAATGTACTTACTCCACAGTTGACCCCAAAAAAGATCATTGTATCTGCCCGACTGATGGTGAAAAGAGTCATTCACATTGGATTAATAGAAATATTCCTTATTGATGCAAATTGTTTAGTTATGATAGTAGCAAAACTTGTCTAATAATCTGTGTCACACTGTTTCCTACCCAGACCATCCTGCAGTTCTTCCTGGACTTTGGGGAGGCGGTCTTGCACGATGCCGATGGTAGCTTGAGAACCTTCTTCCGCTCTTGCTTAAGTAGGTATTCCCTCCGTCCCAGAAAGTAAGGCGTATTTTGTTTGGTTAAGACAAAGTTTTGACCAACAATTACTCCATTAGTATGCGACTTATGTGATATAAAATTGATGTTATTAGATTCGTATTCCAAAGTACTTACTTATGATTCTGACTTTATATCACATAAACCTCATATTAATAGAATAATTGTTACTGAAAGTCTTGTCTTAACCAAACAAAATACTCCTTACATTTTGGGATGGAGGGAGTAATATTTTTCTCTGCATTTATTTCTTGATGTATTGGGCATGCCATGGTCGTATTGCTTCCGCAAGCCCTAAAAAATCACTCAACTTCTCTTTCTTGGTGATAGGGAGTTTGCAGATCCTATTGTTGCCGAATGCACACTTGAATTTCTGATAGTGAACAAGACAAAGATCCTGAGCTGTTTTCCCACCTTGGTTCCGCTGGTGCGATACTCATGAAATGATCAGTTTGCCATACCTTATATTGCCAGTTGGGTGTTTCCTTGCAAATCACAAATGCAGCTCTATGCTCCTGCTGGTCATGCTGTTCCAAAGCATACTGCTCTGAAAGATCTCAATCCATTTCCCTTCTTTGATTTTTCTAATATGATTACATTTTCTCTGTCTAATTCCCAAATATACCAATCAGTCATGTCAGAATTTGATTTTGCTTGTGTAATGTTGTTTATATGCAGTTCTTTCCATTGCTGCTGAAGTTAATTGCATCAAATGGTGAGAGGTATGCCCTTCTAATTGCTAGGCATCTCTGCCCATATTTGCTGATATTTTGCTGTTGATATGAAAAGGTCCATTCTGCCTCTTTCCTTCAAATGGCTTGCTGGTTGCTACTGGTAACATAAATATTTTAGAGAATCTTGTTGACCATTTACCTATCTAATTTGGTTTGCTGTTGTTCCAGATTAGATAAGAAGTTTTCAGAAGTGCTTCCATTGATGATGTCAGCAGGATCTTTTCTTCCTCTCTTCCTGTCCCTTATGGATCTGCCAAGTATGCCTGTTGATTCCGTAATTTCAGAACTTTCCTGTGGTTTATTTAGTGGTTAATTAGCCTTTTGAGTTAAAATGTTAAATGCATGATGCAACATGTGATAGACTCTTTTGCATGCTGACATATGGTGCACATCTCTTGCAACATGTGATAGATTGGTGTGATGATCTAAAATTCAGATCATGTATCACAATATAGTGTGGATCTCATGATGAACATTGCTCATCATGCATTTTTTTTTCCAGAACTGCTTATCCTGCTTTATTAATCTTTTTTTCTTATTTGAGTCGGTTTCAACTGCTTTATTCCCTATTAACTCCTGGAACCTCATTCAGTGTTAGTGGTAGCATTGGAAAAAGTGGAAAGAAGTTCCGGAACTCTTTTATCGGTAGTAATTTAGCTACTACACAGAAGAGTGCTGCTCCAGAGGTTGCTTTCAAAATGATTTGACCCCAAAAGCTATGAGTGCGGTATCTAGCTCTAATCTGCTAAGCCTATTATCCTTTTCTATGCTGCAGATGCTCCTTGCACTAATGGATGAGGCATATACTGCTCTGCAATAGAAGACCAAAGTGGCAATTCAGGTTCTGATGATAGTGGTCCTCTAGACCTTGCTGACCCAATGTTCCTTGACCTTCTATGTTTCTCTATCCTTTCCTAAATTCTTAGTTATAATCTTATAATTTATTTGTTATTTCCCTTAGGCAAAACATTGGACATCCCCTATGATATCTTCAACCTTACAAGCAGCACTTAACAGCTCACTGAAAATGGCACCCCGCTTTCTTACTGTGTATTTTGCGACAGCATTGCGGGATGTCAACAACTGTACGTTGCATATATTTGTTGGTTGCTGCACATGCTTATGACCAACGTACTGTTGATTTGACAATCTATGTTTGTTAGTTCAGCACTCTTGTGTGCTCTGCTTCCAGTAGTTATGTCAAGATATGCTGCAATGTTCCCTTACAAGGATTTCTCTTTCGAGGTAGACAAACTTGTTTTATTTTTATAAGTTACATTTTCGCTTCTATGTGATACTGATGCTTAGTAAATGTAGTTAGATGTAAGCCAGGCCAGGTTTTGTCACAAACAAGGATGTCTTACCTTTCGTATATCCCAGTTTCTTGATTTAACTGAAGTGGTTACTTGGAGTCTTGGACATCAAACTAATTTTCATGAGTCAGAATCAATATCTCGAGACATAATTGAAGGGTAGATCCTTATGGAACTGTCACTGGCCTAGTGTCTTGAAACTTGTAATTTCTAAAGCTATTCAAAAAGTTTAAGATGCTTTGAATATCTAAGTGTAATGTACATGGAGAAAGGAGAAAATGGTATGTTAAATGAACCAATGGAAGAAGTAAATTGAGTTTGTTGATTTTCTTAGTATCACAAGTCCCTCTGATCCATAAAAATTGTTATATGTTCATATGGAATGCCTGGATTTAGGTTTGGTTATTTGCTCATTTCACTTGTGCTAGTTCCAGTGATATATTTGGATTTAAGTTGAACAAGTTCCTTGTTATAACATCCTTGTAGGTGAGGAAAAGGCTCTCGGATTTCATATTGGCTGCATTCCAGCGCTCTCCTGACATCATTGCACTACTAAAGGTACCAACTGAGTGACTCTTACTATCTAAGGGTTTATGTCATGCTATACATACATGTCAATATTCTGATATTTTCGAACAGTTTTGCATCACAATTTCAAACCATTGTGCAGAAGCCTATTACTGATAGACTTGGGGAGGCCCATGGTAAACCTGCAAAGGCAAGCATATCTGTCAAGTTATTGTATGTAATTTTGCTTTCACAATGGCCAATCTCTGCATCATTGCCTGCTCTTGCTGTTCTTGTGCTGATTATTTTAATAAGTAAATAACTAATTCTCTTTTCCACCGCAATTGAATTTTCCGATGGGGTATGGCCTGTGCAGACAGAATTAGCATTGCATTTGTGTTGGGCCATTGGTGACCATGGAGCAGGAGGAATAAACCCCAAAGATGTAGCTCGTGAACTATTTGAAAATTTGGAGTTGCTATTATATGAAAACCTCGCAACTAGGTTGGTCTTCATTGTACAATGTCTTCTTTTCTAGACTTCCATGGTATTACTCATGATTGACTTCTTTCATTTCTTGCTTCCAAGCCGTTTGGATTAAGTCAGGAACCAGGATTTGATCCAATGGGTGCAACTTCTAGAAAGTCATCCCAAGCTAGGCTCCTCTGCTTTGTACTGACTGACATTGTGAAGCTGGCGACATGCCATAACGAGTTGCTTCCAAGAGCACGCGTATCATTGGCTAAGGTAGTGACTTGATCTTTTCAGCATACCAAACATATCAAGAGTTTGCTGTGTTGGCGCCATCCGTCATTGAAATATGTTACTTGCTTTCCTGCAGGTTGCTCGGTCCCAGACCTCAGACAGGAGTCTGGCAACGTGCGTGTGACTATTTGGGGCTCATGAATGAACCCGCCATTTGTTTATCTGTACTGGGATCATCCACTGCCCAAGAAAATGGTCCTGGTATTGTGAACTGGAGCGAAGGAGGAATGAAGATGGTAGCTCACGTTCCATTCTACCTTTTAGCTGAACAAAAGGGTAAAAATTCTATAAGCACCTAAGTAGCTAAATGTAGATGATAAGCATCCTTGTTATTTACAGCGGAAGTATGGCTGCAACTCGCAAGTGTAGTGGCATGTACAGTGCTGCACCTTTCAAGAATCAAGTTTAAAAAACACACACTCCATTCTGAACAAACTAATTGTGTAACTTGATCTTCATGTTATGTTATTTCTTTGTTTTTCCTGCTATATATTTTCTTGTTATGATAGTCTTATGGAGAACACACAAGTTACCTGTTACCTTACCTCTGGATTCGACATGTGTTGCAGGTCCATCATCTCATGATTTTTCATTTGCCGACCTCCTCCCCACAGAATGATAATACCTTCATGGGTGACATGGATTCGTGCAATGATTCTCTTACAGACGCCATGTGCACTGTGGTAATTGGTGATCATAGCATGCTGTGCAGATGATGCTTTTTATCCAGTTCATTTTTCAATCGAGAAGTGCTGGCCGAGTTGCTCTGATGAGTCATCTACTGTTGTAGTTTCTGGGATCTGGATGGTATTTAGAAGCACTAGAAATGTACATGGAATGATTGTCACAACTGTATATCTTCTGAAATGGAAGCAGTGTTTTAAATTAAGATCTCTGATGGTGTACATCTTCTAATGGGGAAGCTGTTCTATGGGAAGCGCTTGGGGTGTCTTTGTTGAGGAAAGTGTGGTTGCTGTTTGTGCAATTCTATACCAAAAGAAGTGCTGCAAACTGCTTAATTAGGCTCATTTGGAGCACAGGAATTTCTAAGGAAATGGCTTAGTCCTGCAGGAATTAATATTTGCCTTCATTGAAGCAGAGAAGGAACAGCAAAGAGCAAGCACATCACAACACAAATTTGGGATTGAAATGGCGATCGATCACCAGAAGCGCTACAAAATTATAAACCCAAAGTGACAGACACAAATATCTATTCTGCAGCTCCTATCAGGTACTGGAAAGTCTGAACAACAGCAAGAACGACAGCACGAATTACAGACTGAAATTTCGGTTTGTACTCCACAAGAACCCTAAATTCAGAGGTAGAAGCATCCGAGAGGCCAACACGTAGAGGAAGTCAATACCCGAACCAACCGCCCTTGCGTAGTGGTGGCGCATTTTTCTTCGCAACATTTTTTGCAAGAATTGAATCACTGGTTCTTGGAGTTTCCCAATCGATTTTCCGGAAAACAATCAACCAAAATCTATGAGCACCACATGGCAAGGAGAGTCTGAGGTGCGTTCTTGACTTCCCACTGATGAAAGCTCCAAAATTTTGCTGCTCCTGCAGAAGCAAACACATCAGAATTCAGAGAAACCAGGAAATTAAATTACCATTGACAGATTTGCAAGTTGCAATGTCTAATTAGCTTTCGGACTTACCTCTGATACAAACATAGGAAGCTTGTTTGATCCAGCGAAGCTACTGCGGAGATGTCTCGCCGGAGACGGCAGCCTTGATGCGCTCCACGGTGCAGGCGATGAGGCTGTTCACCGTCGCCACCGATCCCAGCGAGAGCTTCGCTGTGGGGACGGAGTCGACCAGTATCTGGAACGCCACCGTCAGGAGCGACCCGCCGGAGCCGACGCCGGCCGCCCCACCTCCTGCGGCGTGCATGGTTCCGGCCACTGGGCCGTCGGGCAGGATGGCGAAGCCCGACGGTAGGAGCGCGACGTAGTCCGGGTCGCCGCCGTTGAGGACGACGTTCATGGCCACGACGTCCACCGGCGCGTAGATGACGTAGGAGCCCGACGCGTCCGTGCAGCTCTCTTGCAGGATCAGCATGTTGCTTTGGTTCGAGTTGGTGCTCTGCACGCGCAGCGGCATGGATTGATTGCAAGAAACGATCAAATATAAATCATGCATGCGTTATCACATGCATGCACGAGGAAATCTTAATATGATCAGATCGATACTTACGTTGACGCGAAGAAGTGAGACGCAGTTGCCATGATCCTGGCCGTTGGCGATGTGAGCCATTTCTTGAACAACGCCACCATTGGAGAGGATGTCCCACTGAAAAAAAAAGGGCCAGTGTTAATCAATGTACCTAAGTATGTGTTGTTAAATTGTTCATGCATGTTGGTTTGATCATGTGTGTATGTACCTCGCTGCGAGAGGTCTCGTCGCGGAGGAAGTCGAAGACGCGCTTGGGCGGGACGGGGAGCCAGAAGGAGGTGGCGGCGTTGAGGACGATGCCGGGGGGCCTGCCGGGGTCGTCGACGCTCTTCCTGGTCATGACTCGGACGTCCTCGGCGCCGCTCCCCGACAGCGTCGTCCACTGGTGCGCCACGGAGGCCGTCACGCCGCCGCAGAAGCTCGTCACCATCCTCTCCGCCAGTTTCAGCATGCTCTTCCTCCCCTCCGAGCTCGTGATCACTGCATGCACCAGCAACCGTACGTCCACAAATTAATGGAGTTTAGTAAGAATGCCGATACATAAATTTTTGCATCGGTTGCAAGTGCACTATGTATAGCGTAGTACCGCCAATGTCACTGGTCGGAATGTTGCTGGCCATGACGCTGGCGAAGCGCTCGCACTGCCGGCTTAGGGCGCCGACCCACCGCCGCGCGCCGAAGGCGAGTCCGGAGTTCACCAGCAGCTTGTAGATGTTGTGCACCGACCTGTCGTCCACCTCCACATGCTCCACCCATGTCACCTGATGATGACGCACAGGTACGGAGTAGATCTCCATCAGTGTTTCTGACTCTTCCAGCAGTGTACTTAAATTCAGATTTGGTAAAGGGGAATTTTGTGAGGAATTTACCTTTGAGTAGCCGTTGGGCATTTCCTGGATGAGGCAGCCGGACGGCCTGCGCCGGCACTTGAGGACCGGGCTAGGGCGCAGGCTGTCCAGCGAGACGTCGACGACGGCCCAGCTCCCGTCGGAGTTCTGCTTGCAGTACCTCACGAAGTAGCTCTCTCTCGTCGGCACCAGCGGCGACGGCACCTGAAACTCCACTGACATCTGCAACGGCCACGTCTCATCTGATCACTGATCGTGCTATAGCTAAGCTATAATTAATTTTGGCAAAAGAAACAGAATTGTACTGAATTCTGAACTAATTAAAACTAGCCATGCATATGTCACGCACCACTTGCAGTGCACCATTGTAGCAACCTGCCACGCCGGTGGACAGCACCTCCAGCGTCGCGGCCCTCGACACGATGCTAGAGAAAACCGTCGCGTACTGATTCTGCAAACACACCAATGATCCATACAAAAATTCAGGACAAACAAAACAGGATCACACGTATATAGAAATCCACACAAGAATTGCACGCATGAATGCATGATCGCTCACCACGTCCATGAGGATCTCGACGAGGTTGGCGTGGGTCATGATGACGAGGGCGCTGTCGCGGGAGGCCTCGGAGTTGAGGCCGTACTGCTTGGGCCCGAGGCCGCGGGGGAACATCCGGGCGTACTCCTCCTCGTTCAGCGTCTCCGTCGGCCCGCCGACGCCCGGCGCGTTCCACAGGGGCTCGTCGAGCTGCGCCATCCGGACCAGCTCCTCCATGGCCGCCACGGCCAGCTCCACGATCACGGCCTTGTCGGCCTCCGGCTGCTGCACCGCCTGCACGCCCCTCAGCAGCTCCCCCGCGGTGGTGCCGAACATGTGGTCAGGATGCTGCAGGGCGGAGCCGTACGCGCCCACGGCGGCGAGCGGGCTGGACAACACCGGGAACGGCACCATCGGCTTGCCCACGTACTTGGCCGCGATCGCCGATATCCTGTCGATCTGAGAACCAATGCAACAGACAATGCACATATGATGATGACACGATCGTTCCAAGCTTGCGATGGAAGCTGTGTGATGGAGTTGATGGATTGGTTTTACCTCTTCGCGGAGGCGGCCGTTCTCGATGCGGAGGTGGTGCTCGTCGAAGGACATCTCGCCGAGGGCGGCGGGACCGCCGCAGTTGGGGCAGGAGGCGCTGCTGAGTGCCTCCTTGTACCGCATGTTCTCGGCGCGGAGCTTCTCGTTGTCCGCGCGCAGCTGCGAGTTCTCATGCCTCTCATGCTGGTTCTGCATGCAATCCATTCACATACATCAAACACACACCAATACTCTCTATATCTACATGCGTGCACGAACTCCATCTAATTCCATTTGTTCCAAACGAAATCATATATCAGCACACTGTTACTGTAACTAAGTTCATACGATTAACTGCAACAGATGATATTTTGCAAGTTGCAGCTGTGCACAGGTCAGATGATGAGCAGCCAGCAGCGCTGTACGCGTATGCAAGTGTGGGGTTTGACTATGGCCGGGGGAGCTGGCCTGCCACATTTGGCAGTGTGCACGCGCGCAGAGGTGGACATGGGTCTCTGTGTGTGTGTATGTGTGTGTGTGGGCAAGCTTTGTCCACATATAGTAATACGCCATGAATGCGCCCTGCAGGGAGCTAGGTCAGAGGCTTAAATGAAGTGGTTGCGACGATCGGCACTCGCCCGCTTGCTTCCCGGCCCAAAATTTCTCGAACCAAAATGCACAACTGTTTCATTTCCAACGGAACGATCAGAGAGATTAACAAAGTGGGATTAATCTGAGTTTCTATGTTTCGCAGTAGATTAATTAGTAATCATCACCTTCATTTGTGTGCGCTTGTTCTGAAACCAGAACTTGACCTGGAGCGGCTCGAGCCCGAGCTCCCGGCTCAGTTCCTTGCGCTGCTTGTCATCGGGGTGCGGGCATTCCTTGAAGAAACTACATGAACACATATTTGTTTTTGCAAGAAAAAAGAGAGACAGAAATATTAGATTCTGTGAGCCATCAATCAATTATCTCCAAAAGAATACGAAAGGAGAAGAAGGAAAGTTCAGTGTGAACACAGTGCGGTGCTAGCTAGCTAGTTCTTGAATGCTCTGTCTTCCGTTTATTTGGGGAAGCGGAAAAGAACAAAAACGGTTTTGGGTCAACTTAAACGTATGAAATTTGTCCTCGGGATATGGACGAACAAGAACTCAATTTGACTTCTACGTAAGCTTGCATCATCCTGCTGTGTGAATGCTAGTAGTAACTGATCGACTATTTTGTCTCATCTCCCCGGATTAATCAGTACCCAACAACATTTTATGCTGGTTCTTTTTAATCAGACAATTAGTACCATTTCAAGAACAAGGATAAAATTTAAGGAAAAGTTTAACATCAATGTCATTTCAAGAACAAGAAAGAATTAGGAAATACTAGATATACATGAACATGATTGAGGAGAGTATAGGGGTATTACGCTTCCATCTCCTGGATCTGGTGCTGGGTGTGACGGTGGTAGCGCTTCTTGCGCGGCCGCTGGTTGGGGTCCTGGTCGTCGACGGCGTCGCCGTCGACGTTCTCGCTTCCCGACCTGCTCTCGAACTCCTCCCCCAGGGCATCGGACGCCCGGCCGCGGATCATGTTGTCGCCGCTCTCCGCCGTTGTCGCCGGGATCTGCTCAAGAAGATGCTGCTGCTGGAGCGCCTGCTGAAGCTGCTGATTATCCAACAAGTTTGGCTGCAATTTTGGAGGAGCAAAAAAAGTCTAAGATCAATGTAGTACAAATTAATATCAGGTGCCTCAGATTGTGCCTTGTAGTACATACGCATTCCTTGCCTCCACACATCACATATGCATATTAATTACTAGCTAGACAAAGTGAGAAGTTTTAGGGACAAAACAGAACGGAAAATTGTATGCAGAAACCATTTGATTTTGTTGTTTTGGGGGAGGAAAAATGTGTTCATACACAGAAATTATTTGGGAGAGAGTACAAATCAGGATTTTCTCCCTTGATTTCTCTTGGTACTGATCTGAAAGCAAGCTTGCCAAAAGGGGAGAAGAAAAGAAAGGTAGGTTTCTTCATAAAGTGCCACAAGAACCAAGGGGATGGAAGAACAAGGAAGGAAGCAACAGCAAACCTGTATTACTATTCTCTACTCTCCGTCTCTGGGTGTGTGCAAGAATCAAGATCAAGAACTAGGTAATGAAGTCTCTCTCCTACCCACCCTAGCCAGTCTTTTTTATCTGCTCCATTTATATAGGAGTGGGTCTTAAAGAAAGGGGGCTCATGTGTACTCTGATGACCTAATCTATGTGTGAACAGCAGCCACTTAAGTACTGGAGATAACACCTCTCTTTCTCTCTCTCTCTCTCTCTCTCTCTCTCCACATCCCTGAAAACTTCTCGTTTTCCAAGAAAAAAAAGCCTAGTGATTAATTATCTTGAGAAAGATCAGTAAATGCATACTTGGCCCTCTTCTAGCTCTATGAAAGCAAATTTTTGCAAATCGAATCAAAAGATCTTTCAACAAGCAAACCATGAAGGATCAGTACATGCAAACCAAAGCAAGAAATTTTTAAATAAGCAAATCATAAAGGATCAGTACATGCAAATCAAAACAAGAAGTTTTTTAAGGACAGATTAAAGGCCACAACAAAAGCAATGACTCCTGTGAGTTGTGATCTTTCCAAAGAAGAAAAGAAAATGAAAACAAGCAAGGCCCTTCTCATGATTTCCTTCAGCTCAAATTGAACTCTTGGAGGATTATATTAATTACCTGACCGAGTGACAGTGCCGATGAGGATCCGTAGGCTGCGCCGCTCCGTCCGATCATCGACGGCATGTGCCTCGCCGGGATCATCATGATAATCTCTACCTCCGGAACCCTAACTCTCGCCTCTTTCCAACACCTTCCATTTCTTCACATACATATATGCATCTCTCTCTCTCCCAAAAACCAAAACAACAGGTGCTAGTCCTATATATGGAGAGAGAGAGAGAGAAAGAGAGAGAGATGTATATCTTGCTTGCCAAGCAACAACACAGGTAGCAGCAGATCTAGGACAAGCAAGCCAACAGAAAATTTGCAGGGAGACAGGCAGTGAGATCTAAGATGAGAACTGTATATGCCTATATAAGTAGAACACCGATCCCTCTCTATATCTACTACTCGCAACTCTCAAGAAGGTGTTGTGCTGTGTGCAAGAAACTTTTGCGAGGTTCAGAAGGGTATCGAGAGGCAGATAGATGGAGAGATCTTTAGGAGGAGGAACTGGACGGCCATGGGAGGAGGTGGAGGAAGAAGGGTGAGAAGAAGGGGGTGGAAGAGAATGTGGAGAGGGGAGGAAGAGGAGTTATTGCCGGAGAGTGTTGAGAGGGTGCAATCGCATTTAATGGAGAGGGCGTAGTGCAATTGCTCGGGGAGAGAGATAGAGAGAGAGAGAGAGAGAGAGAGAGAGACCAGTGCATTTTTCTCTCTATCTATACGGTGAGAGGTGTATTAGTACAAAATGACATGTATATTGGGGTTTTGGAGCCAACAGATATCAGTTTGTTGGTAGTTATCTGGGAAGAAGGAGAAGAAAATCTATATATATAGGCAAGTTCTAATTATATTTTTCATGCAGGTTGAGACAAATTTACATAGTTTTCAATTTAATTATCACCGTATTGTTATAGTTGTCCGAGGACTTAGTAACCGGCGTTATTATTGAGTGATATGAAGACGAAAGGTTTTCCTTTTCCACTGTTAATTATAATTATTTTACATTACTCCCTCCTTACAGGAATATACGGTGTATTTTAATTCATTAAGATAAGACTTTGACCTATAATTATTTTATTAATATTAAATTTATATGATATGATTAAATTCATATTCAAAATACTTACTTATGATTATAATTTTATATCATATAAACTTATGAGTACATATTAGTGAAGTAATTATTAATAAAGTATTATCTTAACTAATTAAAATAAAACTTATATACAATGAAGAGAGTAATTCACGGATGGACCGTATGGTGCGTCTTTTCAAGCCAAGGATAAGAGAGGAGTACTCTACTATTACATATCGTTGACTCACTGTTACTACTTCAGTTACTTCTACTATTTTAGTATTTTTCCAGAGTAATTAATTCCTGGTTCATAATGTGTTGCCATTGTATGTACTTCCATTGCATTGTTTGCTTACCATGTGATTGCATTCATGCAGTAGTACAGATGTACTGTACAAGTTCGCGAGTCAAAAAAGTATACTATGTGATTACAGTTACTACGAATCGCATATTTGCATGCTATCGATGATGCATTTTGATTCGAGTCTGTTCCTTTCATTTTGGTTGGTCTCGAATTTTCACGAGCCGCGTGGGCGAAGAGATCGATGTTTTCACTGCTGCGGCTACTGTTTGCATACCTGGGCACGGCACTGGCAGCGCGCTTGTAGATTTGGTTTTTCCGTGCGATAGGAACGGCAGCTTTCGTCCTCATGAATAGATTCGTACTACTACCGTGGTAATCTTTTTTTTTAAGGAATACAGAGCATTCCATTATATAGCCGGCAATAGCATCGTTTACAAAATTTGAAAGTGCCGGCTCCCAGTTTAGCACCATGAGCTGCTAAGCAGTGAGCGACTGCATTACACGACTAGGTACACAATACAACAGAAACATCATTAAAACCCACACGCAGCTGAAACTTAATGTCTTTAAAAATAGCACCTAGAGTTGACAGATCATATTCTTCAGTGCTCACCGCGTTCTTCAGTTGCACTGAATCAGTTTCCACCATCGCTCAGTTACAGCCCATTTGGATAGCTATGTTTATGGCATAAAACATTGCCAAAGCCTCCGAATGAAGCGCATCTGTGACTCGCTCCAAATTACCTGCACCAGCAGCTATCGCCATACTGCACTCATCTTTGATGACAAAGCCCCGACCTCCAGAATTTGTTTCTTTCAGGAAAGCACCATCCGTGTTGATTTTTAAGATTTCCGGCGGAGGCCTAGACCACCTTTCCTTTTGCTGATGTTTTTGCCTTACCCTTGTTTGCTCAATCTTAACGAAATGCATAAAAAGATAATCAATAGAATGACATATTTCATCAGAAGATCTAATATTCTCTCTAGCATTTGCTCTGTTCCTTTCATGCCACCAACACTAAAGGAGCAGACAAGATTTAAGCTTTTCTTCCTCGCTGAGGTTCAGGATTTTCTCCATACAACCCAAAGCATCTGCACAAGACAAAATCTGCAATCTAACATGCTCCAGCTGAGCTTTCCTCCACACATCCTTAACCTTCTTACATTTAATGAAACAATGTCCGCCATCCTCATCCAAACGAAAACAAACAGGATAGCGAGTGTCTACTTGCATACCTCTGTGCAGAAGTTTCATGCGCAGGAGAAGACTATTTGTAGACAGGCGCCATAAGAAGTGAAGAATCTTGTTTGGAAGGGGAATCGACCATAGCTTCATCCAATTAAAACCACATGTTTCTTCATCTGCACTTGAAGAGGAAGTTAGACCTGACAAGGATCCATGAGCTGCATCATCCACATCAACTCTATATGCAGATTTTACTGAAAATATACCTTTTTTTTTATCATAATGCCATGCTATGAAATCATCATTATGTTTATGGATTGGGATTTGTAAAATCATTTCCGCATCTTGAGGAAGAAAGGTTTGCCTATTTAGGTCTCCATCCCAATTATTTGTGGCAGGATCAAGCAGATCATTTACTTTGGTTATACTGTTCCGACCCCTCTGAGTAATGACTCTTCTAGTGGTTCCTCTCGGAATCCAGGGATCAGATCAGATGTCAATGTTGTTACCACTTCCAACTCTCCATATGATCCCCTTCTTGAGCAGGTTTACCCCTTTTAGAATACTACGCCATGTGTAAGAAATGCCAAACCTGGGTCTGGTCTGCAGAATTGAGCCATTTGGATAGTATCGTGCCGACAAAACCTGGGCACATAACGAAGTTGGATTTTGAATAAGCCTCCATGCCTGTCTTGCGAGCATGGCTAGGTTGAAAGCATGGAGATCCCTAAAGCCCATTCCTCTAGTCTTCTTTGTCTTCATCAATTTCTTCCAACTGACCCAGTGTGTCTTATTCTCTTTATCCATTTGGCTCCACCAATATCTATTGATCATAGCACTCAGCTCATCACATAGGGACTTGGTTAGATCAAAGCAAGCCATGGAGTACACCGGGATTGCTTGTGCTACTGCTTTAATGATAATTTCTTTCCCTCCTTTCGAAAGGAGTTTTTCCATCCAGCCTTGGATTTTCTTCCACACTTTCTCTTTTATATACTCAAAGATTCTTGCTCTGGCCTTCCCCACATAAGACGAAACGCCTAAGTATTTTGAGGACAGACCTTCCGGAATGATTTGCAGAATACTTCTCATTTTCACCTTCAACTCTTGGCTTGTGTTTGCACTAAACAAATTTGAGGATTTGTCTTTGTTAATCATTTGGCCCAAAAAAAGCTTCTTAATTCCCCTCAGTAACCCCCTCACCTCAGCTTCATATAACATGGAGGAGAACCCCTCTGCACAAATGAGGAACAAATATGGTGAGAGTGGGTCTCCTTGGCGCAAAGGGCCAGGAAAAGGGGAAGGAAAAGAAGTGACAAGCCCCCTCAAGATTAAACAGCTTGAGGATAAAGAAATAGTGGAGGGGAAGGGACTAGATCTCAATGGAAAATCAGTGGAAGCTCTCCCAGAGAGGGAACAAAAATCAAGAACGGATTAGAATAAAGCTGAAGAAAAGATTAACAATACTACAAAAGTGATGCATGTTTCAGAAGGTCCAATAAAGGATATGATGGTGCATAAGAAGGAAAGAGGTCAGAACAAAGTAGAAAACAAAGCTCAGAAGGCAGGAAAAAGCATGAAGCAAGGTACTTTCAGGCGTATCGAGAGGAAAGAAGGAATCCAAGAAAATCAATCGAATATGTCAGACGCAAAGAAGAGGAGGGTTGATTTAATGGATGTTGACGAGGTGATAGAATCAGTGAAGAAAGCGAGGATGGAGGTTGATGGGGGTGAAGATAATGAAGGAAACACTAACTCAAAAATTGTGAACGCCGGGCTGCAGGGACAGCCTGGCGAGTCAAAATGAGAATTTTAGTATGGAACTGCCGGGGATTAGGGAACGGCCCGGCAGTGAGAGGACTTCTGGATCTCCAGAAGCAGGTGGACCCCGACATCCTCTTCTTATCTAAAACTACCGTGGTAATCTTAATGTAATGAATAGAGCGCCTGCCGTTCACGTTAAGAAAAACTACTCCGTATTACAGTAGCAACAAATTGGATTCGGCTAATCTAAGGCGACGCTTGTTGGATCTCTGGTCAAAACAGACAAAAAAAGTTGCAAAAGGTGAATCTCGAGCTAATCTAATGGACTGAAAAAGTTAAATAAACTCTTAATTAACTAAGAACTAGCAATTATGTACAAAATTATATGAAATAATATAAAGGACATAAATAACACGTGCCAGCTCCTGCGATACTACTTCTCTTGCCTCAACTTTTTATTTACTGGAAATAAACTTCTTAACTTAGCAGCGTCTGCTCCAACCTTGATTGACGCCACCCACCTCGGCTCCTTTCTCACCTTCTACCTCGCGCTCTCCTTGCCATCGCGACTGATGGCACCTTGCGGCACCACCAACTATCACCGCTTGCTGCCGGCGAGGACGCCCCAATCTAACATTTCGTAAACCTTGTCTTCTTGCCGCCTGCCTCTGCTACCCCACACTCCACCACTGCCTATTATTCGGCCACCACCTCTTAACCTCCTCCTACAATTAGAGGACCCGATGAATCATCCTAGGCCGAGACCCTAACTCCAACTCGCCTTGCTTGGCTCTGTCGACACAAGAGACACGACAAAGAGGCTCGATGTGGAAGAAGATAGAGGCGCTGGAAGCGTATTTCTCTGAACACACTTTGATAATTAATACTACGAGAGGTGGATGCAATATATGGTTGATATTTCAAAGTGATATGTGGAGTAATTATGTACATCCTCCGTGCAAAAAGGTAAATCATCCTACGATGTGTGCACTAGTTAACTTTTTAAAACATTGGTCACTATTATGTGAAGAAGTACTAATATAGATTCACGATGTGAAAATACTGTTACCGGAATAATTTTACAAAAGTTTTTCATATCATTTTTTTCTACTACTTTTTATAGCATATTACAACTTAATCGTAATCAAGGTTTTATAACGAGGACCGTAAAGAGTCAAAGGGCACAAACATTTCTTAAGAGAATGAGTAAAACAAAGTTACTTCTAATAAAACCGTTATTTTGCTGGGAATTGAGGAAAATTGATACCGGTATTGTACTTACTTGGTAGGAGTATTTAGTAAGGAATGCATTTTTGCTTTTAATTTAGTAATGCACCATGCCTAGCTGCCATGTGTTTTTCGCTCGAAGATCTAGCTAGTAGATATCCTGAACCAATTAACTAAAAAATTTACTTAACTGAGATTATATATATTTCAAGGGAGTGTCTATTTCTAAGTCGACTTAGAAATAACTATTTCTAAGTCAATGATCCTAAGCGTTGATTTTTGATCCAATGTTTAATTGAGTAGTTGCATATTTTAGAAATCAGATGTAATTTTAGGTCTAGAAATGTGTAACTGAACATAACCGAGTAGTTGCACATTTTCTATACTTAAGTTGCACATGTAACTTAGGTATAAAAAATGTGTAACTGGGTCGACTGAGAAATAAAAATTTCACAGTCAACTGAGAAATAGCAATTCCGATATTTCAATCAAAAAATTTCGGAAACTTAATCGTTTCTGATCTTATACAAGATCGACATTATTCATCATCGCCGTGTGGTGTTATTTTAGTCTTGATTCGAAAGTAATGAGAACTCTTGAGCTAGCACTGGCCGGTTCATCATCGAGTCATCAGGCTCGATTAGTACACACGCCACCACACTGACACAACTCCAGCGAAAAACATATTAGAACTCTGGATTGGCAAACTAAAATTAACAACACCAAAGTCAACCGACATACCAACATTAATTATGAACCAGAGACTATACGATCACAATTATATCTACCAAGGTGTCCTGCCAACCTGGAATCGGTTGATTTGTCCCTTTGGCACGGATGGGTCGATCCTGCACGTACCAAAACATGTGCGGAAAAAAATATGAAAAATAGTGCCAACTTTAGCTTGTAGGTGCATGCATGCATGGATGCTTGGCTTGTTTGTTTGACCACATGGAGCTCGATGGATCGATATGCTTCTTCTTCTTCCGTGTCCACATTTCTGCATGCATGCCATCGCTTCTTGTTTCACATTGTTGCTTGCTATGATGGACACATGGACTAGATCTTCTGACAGAAGCAAACAAACATAGAACAACAAGAGAAGCCTATTTACAGTCAATTTTTACTTCTCGCGCGGAGTGTGGATCGTATTCTTTGCATGGTATTTAGATGCATCTTGTGTCAGTATTGTTAAATCCAATTCGATTCCACAGAAAAATCAGTCACGTTGTCATAATGATCTTGACGCAAAGTACAACGTCCACGAGCCTCTTCCCTCGGCTGTTTTTTTGTGGAATTGCTAGTTGTTAGTCGATCAAGATTTTTTTTAAGTCTTAGTAGTAGGATTCGCCCTTTTTTTTTAAACAAGCCTAAAATTCTTTTTCTTAAAACCATCCGATAGCCATCACCGTCGCCTGAATTTTAGTCAGACCCATTTTTTAAGTTTTTCTTCCTTGTCATGTGTATAGTTAAGGGTATACGTTGATCAGGTGGACTAAACTTACGTGAAGCGTTGATCTCCGATCGGGCAGACGGATCAGAAACACGCGTATTCCTGAACGGAACGGCAGAGGAGATCGATCGATCGAGGACGATCGATGCCAATCCATGCGTGACATGAGGTAGCTGGCGCCTCTCTCTCTCTCTCTACATTGAATGGTTCCGCGTGAGGTGGGCACCACCCCCATACACACAGCAGAGAGAGAGAGAGTGAGTGAGAGAGGCTGGGGCTGGGGCTAGCCGGCCGGTCAGCATTTACTAGGTTCATGCCTCCCTCGCATCGATCACCACCCAACGCACGGCGCCACCACCGGCAGGCAGCCCCCCGCCGCGGCCGGGGAGCGTGGGCCCCAAGACCCGACAAGGCGGCAACGTGATTCCGGTGGCCGCCGTGTCCGCGCCCTCTATCTCAGTATTTCGTTTTCAGCTCCGGACGTACGCGGCTATGCATGGTCGCATGGAGCGAACGCTAAGCTACGTGCAGTATCGAGAAGATACTACTACTTACACGTTCTTCTTCTGCTCCAGCTACGACGGCGACACGACGTACTTGGTCAGATCCTGATCATAAAATCAGTGTGCATATTAACTCGTGGAATCGTTTGGTTTGGTTTCGAACTCTCAGTGGAGTACGTTGATTTTGCGTTTTGACGATCCGCTGAATCTGTTCAGCCTCTTGTTACCAGGTCCGCCCGTGTTGTGGGTTTCCTAGCTAGCTCCTGATGACTCGCTCAAAGTTGGGAGAGAGTCCATTGGGCGTGCATTGACTCGTTTTGAAACGGGGTTTGAATTGTTCCAGCAGTGCGAAGACTTCCGTGCTCGACTTCAACCGTAGTTATTTAATCGATTGCTTGGAAGAGGTCAATATTCCATCTTGAATTATCAATGGCTGCACGATCTGCAGGTCATTCCATCTAACTTACTAGACCACTACTACTGTATACTGTACTAAATGCATGGGAGAATAACAATGGAGAATCTGCACGACTGAAACTTGTTTCCCAGCAAGATAAGCTATTCTGGAAAACCTACCACGTAGCAAATCTAATGCCATTTGCTCTCTTTTGCCCTCGTTTATTTCGAAGTAGAGGGAGTAATTGACACCAATGGTTCAGATGGACAGGTCATCTGCGGGAAAAAGCTGCTTTGCTTCCATGCTTCGACGCCTTTTCGGAGTGCAACTTTGTTCGCAAGCTCGCTTTGGATGGGTTGAGTACACATCTAGAACCTCAGTCCAGCGGAAAGTGCTTTGCAAGATTCATCATCATCAGCCAGCCAGCCGCATGCTCTGGTTGGCTATGGCTTTTCCCATGCAGCGTGCCTTCATGGATGACGTACGATCGCCTGCCAACACTTGGCTGGCTCGCTGTGACGTTGCATCAGTCTCCGGGCATGTGTCTGTGCATGGATGGACCCAATGCCATGAGCACCTGACCTGCTGAAACAACAAGACAAGCGCACATTTACAATGTGGGGTCGGGTACAGCTATGCCCATCGGTCGAATTCGAGGTCTTTCTTTAAGGCTCGCTTCTGATCTCTTATCTGCAGATCAAAATGGGAAGAGAGAAAAAGGCGTTGATTAGTATGAAGGTTTTCACTCCGTCATTTATGAGGGAGTCAACTGCTAGCTCCTCACCTAAGATGGGTTGGTAGGCTTGGTGCTCTTCTGATCCTAACCATTGTAGGCTTGTAGTAGCCAATGATTGAAAAACCTATTACAGGAAAAACACAAGGCCTACCAAAGTATTTCAAAACTGCTTACGGAAGAATACCGGACCCTGCCCGGTACCGGTTACCAGCAGTAACCGGATTTCTACCAGAAAGTTTGAATGGTCAAATTTTAAACCAAAATTTGAATTTAGGTGGTTTTCAACCTGCGATCGCGCTGTTTTGACCAAGTACCAGCGGGTTACCACCCAGAATTACTGCTCATCAATTCAAATTCAATTTTTTTCCAGATGGATAGTTTTTATCGACACGGCCAGTAACCGTCACCGATTGTTTTATCACCAGCACCAAACTACCCTTGAAGGATGCGAGGCAAGGCACTATGAGCCACACGATGTAACTACCGGCGGCTTAGATCAAACTCAAGGCACAAGCTGGAGGCAACATATGCTAGTACATTCGAGCCGGCCATAGAACAGAATGTCCCAAAAATTGCCAAACTTCAGACTACGAGCATGTTTGGTTGTTGTCTAACTGTATCACACTTTATCACACCACAAACTAGATAAATTTGATTGAATTGAGCACCTGTTTAATTCACCGTCACACTTTGTGACAAAAATCTTTTCTCCCAATGTACGTTCCACGTTGGCAGAATATGATATCTATTTTAATCGCCCAATTTTTTGGTCTTTCTTTTCCTTTCCTCTTGTTCAGCGCAGCAGCAGGGCCATGTCTCGCCCTTGGCCCTCGAGCACCCTACCTCAAGTTAAAAAATTGCCAAACTTCAGACTACGAGCATGTTTGGTTGTTGTCTAACTGTATCACACTTTATCACACCACAAACTAGATAAATTTGATTGAATTGAGCACCTGTTTAATTCACCGTCACACTTTGTGACAAAAATCTTTTCTCCCAATGTACGTTCCACGTTGGCAGAATATGATATCTATTTTAATCGCCCAATTTTTTGGTCTTTCTTTTCCTTTCCTCTTGTTCAGCGCAGCAGCAGGGCCATGTCTCGCCCTTGGCCCTCGAGCACCTACCTCAAGTTAAGCTTGCACAAACTTTTTCTACACGTCTCGTCAAAAAACCTCCTTCGCATGCCATTACAGCTGACTTCACCAACATGATTGATGGGACTTCTTAACCGTAACAACTTGTGAACATTAAAAAGGACACTGCATTTACCACAGTCGCAAAATTGCCATCCCACAGAGAAATATGAATTAATTGATCCGGGGGCTACTGGAAGCACACCTGATTGAGGAATGTAACTGCTAGTTATTGGGTATCAGTACAAAATGCTCCAGTACAAGTCCCTCTGCAGAAGAAAAGAATACTAGTTCATAGCACTCCAGAAGAGTGGTTGGATAGGGTCAGCTAGGCGAGTAGCTTGCTCATACAATGTATGATCCACACACAAAAAAAAAGCATATATGTCTGCAAAAGAAAAGAGACAGTATTCTCTTCAACAAATGAAACAGCCAACATCATTTGTAGATATGAGAGAACATCTTCATATGCACATAGTCCTACCTTTTTTTGGAGAATACTACTCATATTTTTACATGAAAGGAAATTAAACTCAGGTTTAAGGCCTTTAAGGTAAATCAAAGGAGTATGTATTTTTCATGCAAACTTTATTAACTACAGTACGTCAGTACCTACATGCATACACTCACTGCTTTCCATTAATTTGTCTAATCCACTTCTTTAACACAGGAGCAATTACCTTTGTCAACTAATTTCATGTCCTCTTGTCAAAATTTTGCTTTCCTAAACATATGATTGATGAGAAATTTTGAAATGGGAAACGGTTAAAAGTAGAGATATAATACACAAACATGATAAAATATTGATATTATTGCACATGATTACCAATAGTGTACTTAAAAATATGTAACAGTCACACAAACAATCCCCAACATGCAGAGTTTCAATTATATTCTATTGTGAGGGTTGATAACATGCTTTTGGAGCTTAATTCCCTCGAACTGATCTGGAGATGCCATTAAAATTCGATCAATTAGTTACTCTGGTATGCTTAATTGATCCATTTGATTGCTCTATACATTGTGTAACACCCCGATTTTTTGAAACTTAAAAATTAGGGCTAACAAAAACTTTTGTTAATAAAAATCAACTAAAGTGCATCCAGCTAAAACCTCATTTCAAAGGATGAATGAGCTATATACCAAAATGTGAATACCTCTGCTCCTAATTCCCTCAACCTCCGCTGCGTCACAGCTCTGCCCGACAAGGAGTACAAACCTTGCTTTACACCTTGTCTCCATGCGTGGCCACTCACCCTTGCATTCCGCCACGAGCACCCCTTCGGCATCCCTCCCCTTCTATCTAGCCAGTGCAACCTAAATCAACATCTGCAGCTAAGTACCCACGCGGTACTCTTGTGAAATTGGAGCATATATATGTCGCGAACCTTTTCCGAATGACTTGAAGTTCTACCACCAACTTCGGCATGTCCTATCATGAGTATGTGCACATATATACTGCTTTTAAAAATACGCACATACGCCAAACTCTAATCCCTCCTCCCGAGTTACGGGTCAAAACCCTAACTCATCGTTCGGCTCTGCCCCAACTCCATGCATATATATGGATATATCAGCGACATCATTCAAACCCCAAACCACCGCAACCTCGCATGTCCAATCCATCCACATGCAAACCCTATATATGCTAAAATCTTCGACTGTATGTGGGCACATACACACCAAACCCTGGTTCACTCTTCTCGGTAAAATCCTTTTACCACATGACCAAGAAAGTATCTACAGCCACTCTACCAATCTTCTTTAACAAGATATGTATATATATATATATATTTCACCCTTATCCCTTCTACTTACCATGTCACATTTTATCTTTCTACATGGTAAGACCTTAGATATTTACTTCACCATGTTTATCCACCCCTCCAAAAGTTCCCCAAAATTTCCGAGACATCCTGAGACCCTCCCTAAAATATTCTTATAAAGATATCCTGAGGTCCAGTGCAAATAAGATTGAATCAATTAATGAGTAGATGCAAACAAAGCTCAACCCTATTGTACCAGCCAGCACGTTTCCTCGTTCCCGTCCCATTTTCCCCTTGACCTTGCTCGGCACAAGATATTTTCCCCACCGTCTTATTTATTCCCCATGCTGCCCAAGGCATCAGAGGAAAAACCTCCCCGATCCTTGTTACCGTGCTGTGTCATACCTCTTCCTGTGAACCCTACTAAGCACAAGTCACGCATTATTCTCTACAATGGACGGTACCAAACAAGTGCTATGCGTCAACAGCCATATACCAGTACGTTTCCATCCTTGTTTCACTTTCCTCTGACCAAAACCAGCGACCCGCTGAATCTCCTGCCAACACGCTGTCAGACGCGGCCAACTCTCATTTTCTCACAGCATTGGTGAATTGCTCCCCTCAAGCAAGTAACCCAAAACCCACACTTCATCTCTCTGCCATGTTTCCTTTTTATTGCACCTGCAGCACCAGCACCAACCAGTACTAGCTTTTACTCTCCTACTGCCCCTCCTCCACTTCACTTCTATACCGAGCCAAATTCTTCAAGCAATTGAGCCGAGCACCTTTCTTCCCTATCCCATCTTTTCCCCCTCTTCCCCAAGCTTCCTCTGTTGTTCTGTCATGAGCCATCTCCTTTCTCGTTCCTCCATTCTCCCCTTGCGCCTCCTTCCTCTACTTCTGAGCTCCCCAAGCTACTTGGTTTTCTTCCCCCACCGCACTCCCCAAACCAGCCGAGCACCTCTCTACTCTTCTTCAACCTCCCACGTATTCCCTAGTGAACCGCCCAAAGCTCTGTCCTCCTTCCCAAACTGAGCTACCCTCTTAGATTTTTCTCGACAGCTCCCCAAGCCGCTTCCCAACTCCCCCCTCCGCTCCAATCTGAGCCCTCCTCCTCCTCTGTTCTCAACCTGAGCTCCACCTCCCTCTTTAATCCTCACAACACTCCTTCTCTTCTGAATTTTCCTCAGCCCCGTGTTCCTCCCCATTCTTCTTCTTGCTTGCTTCATCCCTTTGCCCAGCGCCATAGCTCCAACTGCTTGCACTCCCCTAGCTTCTCCCTATCTACTCATCTAGAGCCAGCCGCTTCAACGTCCCCTAACCAAGCTACTCAAACCTCCACCTCCTCCAAGCCGAGCTTCTTCCCTGCTCCCTTCCTCATTCCGTTGCTCCTTCAAAGCTACCACCCCAGCTCCTCCTCGGCAGCTCCATAGGCATCAGCGCCACACCCGAGCGCTACCCCTGCCTCCCTCTTACCCGCAGGTTCTCCCAAATCGCCGCAGGCGGGGACTCCACAGTGCTAGTCCCTCCCGAGGCCGCCGCTTGCCCCAAGCTCCGCCTCCTTCGACTCCGGCCACCAGCACTACCACACCTGCCGCCCTACGGCCGCTCCGGCGAGCCTCCAGTGGAAGGGCCTCCCTCCAAACAACTCGCCCATGTTGCCCCGCTCGATCCCTTCGGCCACCAGCACTCCGTCGCTCCCTTACCTCCATTCACCGCCGTGTCACCGCCGCTCCACTACCATCAGTGAGCACCCCCAACGCGGCTACCCCAACTTGTGGCATACCCGGTTTTAAATCCGGATAAACCCTTGTGTTTACTGTACCGGTCCTATGATCAGTAGTCGGTACACACAAGTTAACCTGTATATCAAGGTCATACACGCACTTATTAGCATACGATATAAAACCGATCTTCAAAATCGAAGAATTATACCTTTAACCCAATGGCTAAAAATCTTGCAGCGGAAAATCGAGCGGTGATGTGGCCCACCAGTATGCCATACCCGACAGGCAACTGACTGGGGATTCGCCCTAGTTATCGCGGATACCGTTGTCGCTTTCGAATGGTCGCCCTTCTGTCTGGCCAAATCAACAAGCCAGATGAGTACATTGAATGTATTTGCAAGCACTCCGCCAAGGAGTTTATCACGAATATGAGCATGCAAGAAAATTATCAAGAAATTGGCTCTATCCTAGGTTTCATATTGTGCGGGAAAGTAAGTTTGCATTTGAAATATGTAAATAGATCTAAAAGCAATTCTTAGCAAAACATCTCGACGCAGCGAGATAAGGTATCTGCTTGAATCACTCTACCCGTTACAACGGGGAGATCATCTCTGTACTTTCCGTTACAATGGCAAAGCATGGTAATCGCCCGGTTCCTCAGGGAGACACAACTCACCTCGTACTTACGGGGATACCAACGAAAACACAGTAATCACCCGATTCCTCAGGGAGACATAGCTCACCTGGCACCTACGGGGATACTAGGGTTTACCCGAGTCCACGGGGAAACCCCTTCTTCACTTTTCCCGACACAACAGGAAATTGGCATGTCGCCCTGCGAACACGGCGGATCGCGTCCTTAAACCCATAACCCATAATCCATTTTTGACTTTGAAAGTCAGGGCCCATTATCAAAGAAGACTCTACACCTTGTGCCGTGACTTCTACCAAGGCAGTGTAAACCTTCAAAGCATAAACGACTCCCTAATTACCCTTATTTCGAAGGTGCTCCATCCTGAGAGTCTTGGAGATTACAGACCCATTTCCCTTCTTAATTCGTGTCTTAAGCTCCCAACCAAATTCCTTGCTGACCGGCTCAATAAAGCCTATGCACGCTATCTCTTCCAACTGCCTATCCCCACCCAGCATAGTGACTTCCCCATAGTCCAATATGTCGATTTCAAGCCTACTTGAGACAGCTCCACTGCCTTAAAGGCCTTTTGGAATCCTTTAGCCAGTCCACTAGGCTTCGGGTTAATTGTCACAAGTCCGGCCTCCTTCCCATCAATGTTAACGAGGAAAAAATGCAACATCTAGCTGAGCTCTTTGGATGCAAAATTGGTTCATTCCCCTTCACCTACCTGGGCCTCCCTGTAGGCCTTTCTATACCCAAAATCTATGACTTTGCTCCCCTTATGGATCGTGTCAAGCACAGACTAGCTTCATGCTCCTCATTTCTCTTTTGGCGGCCGCGTCTTGGTTATTAAGGTTGTTCTCAGCGCTTTGCCTACTTACTATCTTTGCTCACTAAAACTTCCCAATGGAGTGACTGAGAATATTGATCATGCTAGGTGTTTATGTCTATGGGGCAAATCTGAATTCTTGGGGCATTTCCAGTCTCTCCTGGGAGAAAGTCTAAAAGGTCAAGTCAAAAGGGGGCCTCGGCATTGTTATCTCTCCGTCCAAAACAAAACCCTCATGGAACTCTTGCATAAATTTTACAGCACAGAAGACATGCCTTGGGTTCATTTGGTATGGTGCTATTACCATAAACACAGTTCCCCATGTCGTAGGCCATGTTGGCTCGTTTTGGTGGAAGGATGTCATGAAACTTTTCAGGGGTTTCTGAGGGTTGTCTAAATATTCAGTCTCCAAGAGGGACACTGCCCTCTGTTGGCATGATCTGTGGGCTAATGAAATCATCAAGACAAAACTCCCACGCCTGCACTCCTTTATTATCGATGACAACCTTTCAGTGAGGTGAGGGATGTTCTTAGCTGTAACTAGTCTTTGGACCTCTTTCACCTCTCTTTCTTCTCGTGCCTTTGAGGAGTTCCATGAATTCCACCATCTGCTCGAATCTACCCCTCTAAACCAAAATGATAAGGACTCTCGGCTTTATGTTTGGGGAAGCTCATCTTACTCTTCAAGACGGGCTTATGCTCAAGCCTTTGTCAACGCTCAGGCAACACCCTCTCTTTCTTGGATCTGGGCTTCCAAATGTACGCCTAAATTAAGGGCTTTCACATGGTTTCTCTTAAATGACAAAGTCAACACTCGAGACCTTCTTCAACGACGCAACCTTCAAGTCACCAATGACCATACCTATGTGCTTTGCAACTCCATATCTTTGGAAACCAGGGGTCATCTCTTTCTGCATTGTCGTTTCAATGGGTCATGCTGACAGGTTGTTGGCCTTCAGCTCAATGCTTCTGATGATTGGGAAACTCTTGTTCAACATGTGTGCCTCTCCTTTCACAGGGCTTTTTTCATGGAGATGTTCATCAACGCTGCTTGCCACATTTGGAAACAAAGAAATACGAAAATCTTTGACAATGTTAGGCCTAGCACCGAATCTTGGAAAACCCTGTTCAAAAAAGTTTTAGGTCTAATTGCTTATAGATTAAAAGAGGAGCTTAGGGCTCCCCTTAATAGTTGGCTTGATTCTATTGTGTAAATCTCTTGTTGAGTGCTAGTCTCCCCTTCCCCCTTGTACATTCCCCTCTTGTACATACCTTGTTTATTTATAATATGTTTATCTATATATACTCTCGGGGCTCCCCTAGTTTTCCCTAAAAAGAATCTACTAGGTTCCGTGTAGTTAATTACTCAATTATATGCTCTAGTCACTACCAGAATCTGTAGATTTCCCGAGTGCCAAAAACACTCGGGAAAGACCAAAATACACTCGGGAAAGATTTTCCCGAGAGTCACACTCGGGAGTATGCCGTCGGGAAATTTATGGTCGGGAAAGAGCGTTTTCCCGAGTGTTCGCACTCGGGAAAGAGTTTTTTCCCGAGTGTCCGACAATACACTCGGGAAACTACGCCACACGGGAAATAAATTCGCTAACGGTCTAAAGTAACGGCAAATTCGATGTTTCCCGAGTGCACACTCGGGAAATTGAAGACACGCGTCCGTAATTCAACCTTCTACGTGTACGTTTTCGTTGCTGACACGTGTATTTAGTTTCCCGAGTGTTGGCACTCGGGAAATTTGTATCAGGTGGCCGATTTTTGAGACGCCACGTTCAGCCGCTGTGCGCTGTCCACGTGGCCACATTTTCCCCGAGTGTTCGTTTCGTGTTACACTCGGGAAAGTGGGCTCTCGGGAAAAAGTAGCAGAATTTGTTATTTAAAAATCACACACAATATGACATAGTCCACTACACTGCCATTTCTGAAAAAGCTACAATTCATACAAGTCCACTACACTGCCACAATAATAAATCTAAAAGTCTACAATATCATACGAGTCCACTACACAAGGCCACAATAATAAATTTAAAAGTCTACAATTCATACAAGTCCACAATATATTAGTCCATTTGCTATTATCTTGAATCTTCACCAACCACCTGCATGCATGTAGAAGCCAATACGATCACCAAGTGCCAGCAATTCCTGGAAAAATACAGCAAATGTGGTAATCAAACACAAATTCAACCATGGCATACAAATAGTACCACATAAACCACACTTCTTGTCATGGACTAGTTACGAATGGACCACTGACATGTATAGCTCCAAGCAAGGATTCAGAAATGAGATACAGAAAAAACCAGGACAGCCAGATGGTAATTGAAAAAGGCTATAAGCAATACATTAGTTGGAAGATAAAAAGAACCTGCAGCAGACAGTTAACAGAATAAGATTAATTGTAAACAACAAATGCTTTATGGTATTGCCATTCTCCCCAAAAGAAAACCAGTTTTCAAAATGAGCTAGAAATGACTCAGTTTACCTCCTGGAGTTAGGGCTATGGCAGCCTTTTTAAGAAAGTCTAAGCCAGTGAATCGTGCCAAAGTAGCAGGCAAGGCCAATGAAGATGTCGAAAATATGATAGGCATGACACCAGAACTATTGACCTGCTCATAATGGAACTTAAGTAAGTACTACTTCCTTCCGTAGTTTGATAGGCAGGTCATAAAACAAGTGAAAATCAGGACAATTGTGAGTCTGAAAGGCAGAACAGAGGTATTACGGAAGAAACTTAGCAGTTTGATCTTATTCATTTGCTAACGAAGAACAGAATAATTTTTTGCAGTCCAACAGGCTCCAATTCTTTGTTGGTTCATCTAAATAAACAAATAACTGAATTCCTCCACTTGTTTTTCATGAAAAATGATTTTGAGATTTTCAATTTGTCCTCTCAGATGTCATAAAGCTCTTGCGGAACAGATTAACACAAAGAAATTAAGAAAATATACCAATTTATTAGCAAGTGAATTGTCCTATGTAAAAAAAACAAAGAGAACTAACCGCAGTAGACAGTGGAGTGACTGCAGCCCTGTTTGGTGTTGTGGCATTCATAGTAGCTTGAATGGACTACATGTTGCATTCAAAAGATAGTAGTACATTAAAATAACAACTAAGGTAGATATATGACAGAAATTTAAAGTGTTTGTTGTTGTGGGCAGCAACTTACCATGATAATTGCTTCCATCTTCTTCCTTGCGGCCGTTTCCTCCTCCAACTTAGCATGTAGTTCGAGAATCAAGTCATTTGAAGTCCTTGGGCGTCTCTGAGGGGGTACTTCAGCAGATGATCCACTACTTGATGCACGAACAGCGGATTGAGTTGCCTGCGAGTTAATGTAGCCATCGGCCATCATGTAGCGGCCATGTTTCTTGCCACGGCCAGCCTTGTACACCGCAACGGGGTCGATAGGTTCATGCATTACATCAAAGTCTTGGCCATGGATAGCCTTAGCAGCATCAGAATAAGAATCCTAAAAGAGAGATTGTTGTCACCAAACAACACACCACCACAACAAGACTAGAATTGATTAAAACTTTATAACTCTTACCAAGTTCTCCATTGCTCGTCGGTTGCACAAAGCACCATCACTATTACCCCTCCTAGCTGCTACAAATGCCTCTACATCTGACACAGGCCTTTGCTCTTTATTCTCCTGCAATAAACACAAAAGATAACTCAATAATCAAGTGTGATGTCCTCCACAAAATACAAGAACACAACAAACTAAATACCATGTGCTTTTTATAGCGAGCCATCGAGGAGCTGCCTTGACGGTGCGATGGCCCCCTCATCAACAATCTACGTTGCCTAGCTTCACGACCTTTTTGTTGATATTCCTCATTGCACCACCTCGTTTCTACAATCTGACGCCATGCATCTTCATGTGTCGCAGCCCACCAAGGTATTGCCTTATTTAAAAACAGATGCATTGAATCATATCAAACAAATTAGATAAAATGATGTACATATCATACTTCTAACAACTAATTAAGGGGATGTTGCTGATTACCTCCATATAAGCATCAATGCTTAGCCTTGTTTGGCAAGCCTCGGCCCTCTTGATGTCTCTTTTAAGCACTTGTGTTGTATAAAACGTCACAGCCTAGATGCGTGCCTCATAATACATTTGTGGGATCAACTTTTTGACAACTTTGCGAACCACTTCTCTAGCGTGTTCCTCTTCTCCCTCTTCACATCTAAACCAGTCCTACACTCATGCATATAGTTGCAGCCAAGTAATTATTAGATTCATAGTGAACAAAGAAGTAGGCACGTGTAGGGAAAAAAACTTACCCAGAAACTTTCCTCCACCCGCTCTAGACAGTTTGCATACTGTATTCCATTTTCATCAGGGGCATCCTCCTTGGCCTGATAGTGCTCCCATGTCCACGGGGGCTCCTCCTTTCCTTTGAAAGTAACTAAACCAGGGAAATGCATCCGAACTAACACTCCAAGGATGCCATTTGGAAGTCTAGAAGACTCGGCCCCTCCTTGCTCTCGCCATTGTCTGCACACAGCAAAGTGTCTTTCTTTATAAATTTTAAGGTATTGAAACTTCGCTAAATTACTGAGACATGGACACAATTACTTACATGTCACCAACAGGAACGAGGATAGGCTTGTCCTCTTCTCGTCTTGGTCGCGGTGGCAGGTTAGCAGGTCCACGCATCCACAGAGATCCTTCATCACCCTCTACATCAACCCCTGCCTCCTCTGGAAGCGGGGCTTCTTGTGCTGAATCAGTAGAGGCTGAGCCACTTCTTCTTCCCCTTCCTCCAATTCTTCTTGTACCCCTTCCTCCTCGGCCTCCTCTAGGGGGTCTACTAGCTGTTGCGGCCCCCATGGAAGCTGAATCAGCCCTAGTGGAAGCTGAAAGAGACCCCGTGGAAGCTGATGCCGTCCCCCTAGCCGAAGTTGTCGCTGCCCCTCTACCAAAAAGAGGTCTCCCACGGCTCGATACTCCTCTCATTATTCAATTCCTGCATTGAAAATAAGTAAAGACATTAATATAGTTCAAAGAATCAATAAAATAAAAGCAATAGATTGAAATAAATAGCTAAAATTATAAAGTGCAATACATGAAATACATACAAGAAAAATTGCTTAGAAGTATTCATCATAAATAGGATCCTCTTCAGGGACAATGTCGTCATCATCATCATCACTATCATAAGAGTCAACTACATCATCCTCAGTTTCAATTTGATCCTCAATATCTAAACGATTAAGTACTTCCAAGTCCTTTGCATTGGCAATCTCCTCAGTTTCAATTTGATCCTCAGTTAATTGGTCATCCACTTGCCCAATAACAACTTCAAGATTTCCTAAGAGCCCATCTTCTTGGAAGAACTCTTCACCACATGTGTTTGGATCCAAGTTGTAATCATCATCACTTGGGGTAGGTAATTTACCATGGGGTTGTACCTTATAGACTACCCACCAATCCACTAGTCTACTCATGGTCTTGCACGGGTATGGGACATAGTACACTTGTGTGGCTTGTTGAGCCACAATAAAAGGTTCATTTCCAGGTAAGACCGTTGATATTTGAACTTCGACCAACCCAATCGAAGGGTCACGTCTCACTCCGGTGATTGGATGGAACCAATGACATTCAAATAAAACAAGTTTGAGAGGTTTGCTGCCATGGAAAGATAACTCAATAATATCTTCAACTATTCCATAGTACTCAACACCATCTTGCCCTACAGTCAACAATCCACTATTTACTGTTGTAGCATTAGGTCGTTCCCTCTCATGTGTTTCTGTCCGGAAACGATACCCATTGACATCATATGTACTATAGGACATCACCCGAGTGTGACATCCTTTAGCAACTTGCCTCAATTCGCTGCTCATAGATGGGTCGACGCTGGCCTACATGTTCAATAGGATAGGGTCGACGAATTAGTCTTACTTAAGGGAATGTAACGTGAAATAATGTGTAGTCATTAGGAAATTACTTTTTGATGGAACCAAGATATGAAATTTCGCTTGCCACGACCACTACCATTCCTAAGAAGGTTCTCAATTTGTTTGTCGGTTGGCGCTTGTCGTTGCTTCCACTCCAGACTAACAAATTCACTATACAGGCAGGAAAGTTAGTTTATGATGGAAGTAAGGAATGATTTCTTGAAAATTAAATTAGTGGTTGCCTACCTTATGTACTTTTCCACTTCATGAAGGTTGGTCAAGACATACAACATGGCAGTCAACCACTCTTCATGTCGTAAAACCTTGCTAATTCCCCGACTAGAGGTGTCACCTTTTTCAGTGAAGAGGCTAAGATGACAATCTTTTTCAGAAATGGCAGTGTTGTATCGGGAGGTCGGATTGTGCACCGTTGGAATATTGTCACTATAGTATATTGTTGTGAAGTTTGATACTTCCTGCAAGATGTAAGCCTCTGATATAGAAGCTTCAATACGGGATTTATTTTTACTTTTGCATCGAAGTTCTTTTTGTTCCCTCTCAATTGGAAACATCCACCGGAATTGCACAGGCCCCCCCATCCTTGCTTCATATGGGAGATGCATAATCAAATGCTGCATTGGATTAAAGAATGCAGGTGGAAATATCTTCTCCAACTTGCAGACCAACACAGGTGCTTGACGCTCCATATCTAACATCACTGCAGGATCTATTTCTTTGGCACAAAGCTGACGATAGAAGAAGCTCAACTCCGCCATGACTCGCCAAATACTCTCGGGGACATAACCTCGAATCATTACTGGCAAAAGACGCTCTATGAATATGTGATAATCATGACTCTTAAGGCCATTGATACGCATAGTTGCAATATTCACACCCCTCCTAAGATTTGCTGCATACCCATCAGGAAACTTCAGGTCCTGAAACCATTCCAATATTTCCTTCTTTTGACCCCTAACAAGGCAAAAACTAGCTCTTGGCCTTTCCCATTTATTACTAGGGGTCTTGTGGATCATGTTGAGAGATGGTCGATTGCACAACATCTCTTGATCAAGTCTAGCTTTAACATTGTCCTTAGTCTTGTCAGGAATGTCAAAGATTGTGCTAAAAATGGCCTCTGCGACATTCTTCTCATTGTGCATTACATCGATGTTATGAGGAAGGAGGAGCTTATGGAAGTAAGGCAGTCGCCACAAGCTTGGAATGTGAGTCCAGTTGTGCTCTTTACCGTAATCCTCAAACCCATCTCCACCAACAAGAGGCTTTAGAGCATCTAGCTGTGCACGGACCTCCTCACCTGTCAGCTGTTGCGGTGGTCCATCATCGATAGCAATATTAGCCCTAAAGCTGTTCTTGTCTCTTCTGAATTCATGGTCAGCTGGAAGGAATTGTCGATGAAGGTCAAAAAACGAGAACTTGCCACCATGCTTTAGCCATATGCAGCGCAACGCCTCCCTACAGATTGGGCATGGCATCTTCCCATGTACACACCATCCACAAAATATGCCATATGCTGGCAGGTCATGCAAGGATGTGTGGTACGAAATCCGCATGGTGAAGTTCTGCTTCGATGCCCGATCATATGTTACTATGCCTTTATCCCAAGCATCCAACAAATCATCCACTAGTGGCTCCATGAACACGCTCATATTCTTCCCCGGGTATTCAGGGCCAGGGACTATCAATGACAGGAATATATTCTGTCTTTGCATGCAAACACCAGGTGGGAGGTTCAAGGGAATAACAAACACTGGCCAACAACTATATGACGCAGCCCCCATACCAAATGGATTGAACCCATCTGTAGCTATTGCAATTCGGACATTCCGAGCCTCTTGAGCAAATAATGGAAAGTCTCGATCAAACTGTTTCCAAGCTTCACCATCTGCTGGGTGCACCATCTTGTCGGCATGGTAACGACGTCCATGCTTGTGCCATGTCATTTGTTTGGCAGACCCCTCTGACATGTATAGCCGTTGGATTCTTGGTATAAATGGAAGATGCCGAAGAATTTTTCTAGCAACCTTGAGTTGCCTCTTCTGACCATCACCGGAGTCTACCTCAACATATCTAGATGATTTACACTTATCACAATATTGTTTGTTTGCATGTTCTTTCCTGAACAGCATGCAATGATTTGGACATACATGTATCTGCTCATATGGCATCTTAAGTGCACCAAGCACTTTCTTGCCCTCATACAGATTAGGAGGCAGCCGGTGACCTTGTGGCAGAAGGGTACCAATAACAGTCAAGAACGCATCAAAGCAAGCAATGCTAATGCTGAACTGGGACTTGACTGCAAGTAGACGTGCGACGGCATCTAGCTGGGACACATGTGTATGGTCGTGAAGTGGTTGGTTTGCAGCAGCCAGCATATCATAAAAGGCCTTTGTGGTAGGCTCTGGTTCTTCCTCTAAAGGTGGCACGGATGCATCATGCACATCCTCTACCATGTCTCCAATCCTAGCTGCAAAGGGGTCACCATCGTCGGTGCGCTGTCGTAGCACCTCCGATCTGCTACGTTCTGACTCACCATGGTAGACCCATAAGGTATAACCTGGTCTAAATCCATGCCTACACAAGTGTTCGATCATTCTTTCCCTGGTTTGTGGCCTTGTGTTTTTGCAACTCCCGCAAGGACATAACACACCACGAGGTCCCCTAGCCCTAGCAAATGCTCGATCCAAAAAATCAGTGGTCTTATCAATCCATTCGTTGGTAATCTCATCTTGGCTAACACGGCCAGTATACATCCAACTACGATCCTCGTCCATCCTGTATAATCAACAAATCAACTCATATTGTTACCTAAAATCATATTACATTGTTTAGGCATGGGTGTAAGCAAGCATATTATAGTTCTAGCTCAAAGATGCTAAGTTATCCATACACACCGTATCACACCCCCCCCACCCCACCCCAAAAAAAAAGGAAGATGTGACATAAAAAAACGAAATTAACCACATCCGTTTATAATCAACCTATTTACACTAAATAATGATGAAGGATATAATGAGTACACAATTCTCACATGGTGTAGCATGCATCATTAAACAAACTGATTTTAAAAAAATCCTTTGGATATTGCATGAAAAGTACACGAGATTTATAAAGGTGCCCAAATCAACAGCTGGGTATATATTCATTGGAACACTTCGAAAACTTCACTAGTTCAGTTCAGCTCCAGTGATAATTTACCCAAATATTCTTACTCTTAATTGAGCAAACTAGAGGTAGATCAATCAGAGTTTTGTAATTGCAAAACTGATAGCTTTAGCATGCTGGATTTTCTGGTGCTTATTACAAGAAGTTATTTCAGCATCACATTAACATTGAATGTAATTTTTTTTTAAGAGACACCAAGTCACAGGGTGAGGTTGCACCACCCTCTAATTGTTATCTTTTTGTTAGTTCCATACAAGAAAGGTCAAAATATATATTAAAAAAAAACAGTGACCAAAGCTGAGTCTTATATGTCAATTTACTTCCCTGTTCTTCCCCATCCACTGCACCTCTTAACCACCTAATCAACGATGCATCAACACAGTCAGAATGTAACAACAGCAGCAATAGCAGTGTGACCCTTGGTGGGTAGCTGCAGGAATGGTGCGGCAATTGCTTATTTTAACATCCGATTCATACATGCAATGTGTGAACTTTAATGCCTATCCTGTTACTAATACTGCTGCTTATTCTTTAAATGTCAGGCCACTGCAACAAGGATTCAAATCGAACTTCTAGATGATTTAGTCCTCAAAGCAGCAGCTAATTAAAGTGGTTTACTCTTAATTGAACAAACTACAACTAACAGGCCAATGGCATATACTTTAAGTTAATGAAAGTATATAATCTATTAAAGCACAACTAGCAAGAAAAATAAAATTCCATATTCTACAATAAGTCAAGTACAACAAGTGGCACCTAGAAATTAAAGAATGGGTAACATGCTTGCCTCAAGCAGCCACCGACGAAGCGGGCGTTGAGCCACCGACGAAGCAGCCACCGACGGGGCAGCCGGCGTTGAGCCTCAAGCAGCGCAGATCGACGGCCAAGCAGACGGCGGAGGCGTGGAGCAACCACCAACGGGACCCCCCAAGAAGGCTGCCGCCGAGCTTCGGCGGCGGCGGCGTGTCCTTTTGCGACACGATGCCGGCAACGGTGGCGGGGTAAGGGGGAGTCCGCGAGGCGAGGAGATCTGGGGCAGACGAGGCGGGATCTGGGGCAGACGAGGCGGTGGCGTCGGCTGCCGTCGGTGTCGGGGTGAGGTGGACGCGAGAGGGGACACGGCGGCCGGGTCAGGGGCAGGCAAGGCGGGAGACGGCGGCGGGGCAAGCGGGAGGCATTGCGGGCGACGGCGGCGGCGATTGGGAGCGTTGAGTGCGGCGGCGGCGATTGGGACACGGCGACCGGGTCAGGGGCAGCCAAGGCGGGAGACGGCGGCGGGGTAAGCGGGAGGCATTGCGGGCGACAGCGGCGGCGATTGGGCGCGTGGAGTGCGGCGGCGGCGGCGGCGCGTGGAGTGCAGTGCGGCGCGATAGATTGGCGCGAGAGATTGGGAGATTGGGAGAGACTGGCGCGAGAGATTGGGAAATAAACCTAAACCCGAAATTTCACCGTCCGTGGTTCCGTCACGCGCCTCATGTTTACCGAGAGGGAAAAACTCTCCCGAGTGGACACTCGGGAGCGTATTATTTCTCCGAGTGTTTGTAGAATTCCCGAGTGTATATCCCAACACTCGGTACGTTACCGAGTGCCCGACGATTTACACTCGGGAAACAAGATTACACTCGGGAAAGTTGCAGATTCTGGTAGTGAGTTACGATCTACTAAGTGAAGTATAGCTAATTACTAAATTATGCATTCTACTTATGATCCACTACCTGGCGTGTAACTACTCAATTATACGTTCTTTTCATTCAAATGTATACCTCAGGCTCTCATCTATGTTGTGGCATTCAGGTAAATATCTAGTTATCTACACATTCAATTCGCACACATATTTGTGGCCTAGGAAGCAAGCAGCACCATACAAACTCTAGGTCAGAATTCTATTAAGATGCCCCATGATGATCATTGATGACCATATGCCAACAAGCAAACTACCTATGATTATAAACGAACGTCTAGTCTCTGTGTACTCCTTGAGTCCAGAGCTGTGCACTGTATTAAGCAACCTAGATGTACACTATCTTTCACCTTCAATTGGCTGGCACTTTAAAATGTTGCTTTATTTCTCTAAGTTTCCTTGTAATTGCATGAAACCTATATAGCTGATCTTACAAGTTTTCCAAAAAGCAATGGAAATTTCCAGATAAGGAATTGCTACGCGAGCCAATCTCTTAGAAAGAGAAGCCTCTAACCAAGCCTAGCATTACACCACAATGATAGTGATATCCATCCTTCAAGAGCAACCAGCTTGTTCCAATGGATAAATTTCTTCCTTGCAAGAATTGAAGTATTCGGTGATGGAGGAGAGCAATAAATCTAGAAACTGAAACTAGCCTTTCTCCATCCCACTGGGACACCATGGCATCTTCCTTTCCATATAGTTAATCCGTGGACGTCATGCATGACAGGTAGCTCCTAATTATCGGTACACATCCTTCTTTCCTTCGTTGATAATGGATTGGAACAGAAGATGTGGCTGCCTTCCCTGCCTAGCATGACTGTCGTGGGGGCCACAATTAGGAATTGTCAATCCTAATAACTGCTAACAGTTCTCTCTTACTTTATATATCGACATCATCTCCTAGCTAATGTGTCAGTGTCACAATGAATACACAATTTGCACAAACGGGACTGTAGTAACATTGCAAAAACTACCATCAACTAATGTTAACACCGTATGTTTATTGAACAAACTTTGATTAAAAGTGTGTAGCATTTAAGCACCCTTTCGATGGCGTCATCTCATTATGGATATTCAATTTGATTAGATAAAAAGACGCACGCATTGTCTCCTAAGCCATGAAAAATTATACTAGTATGATCAATAATGCCACATTGACATTGACATGTGGGACACACTTGATCTTCGTATTATTGTGCTGGTTGAAGTATAAGTGCCGATTCCAAGTTTTTGTGACGTAAACTTCCTGTCCTAAAGCAGAATGGTATTGACATCAAAGTGCTTGCAGTTATTATAGTATGTCCTAGAGAGAGAATGTACTGGCAGCAATACATTATGGCTATTCCCCCATGTCTCACTCCTAGACTTTTGGGGGATAAAGCACTTCACTACAACTTTTCACATTAGTATGTGTATTAATAAGGTCCTGTGTGTGTGTGTGCGTGTTATCCATTCCTTTAAGGAATGGAATAGGATTTCAAGTCTGTGATTAAATGTTTGATGGTCAAAGATACCAGTCTTTAAAGAGAGTCCTAACAAAAGGCAGGCATGATGAACAATTTCAATTGGCAATATTTATAAGGGTAGGGCCCATGCCTGTTTTCTTAAGCACAAACAGCAAAAAAGTTCCCCTTTTAGGTGGTCCTTTAAAGCTAAATCAGCATGACACTTGAACGCCAGCAGTTTTTAATGCCATAAATATACTCTAGGCATCATTGTCATATTCCTTCTACTCCAGTGTTGAATTAAGCCACCCCATAAATCAAAACACTGTTTCAGCTCTCGAAAAATAGAAAAAGAACTAACCTGTCAATTAATCGCGAGGTTTATCTGCATTATCAATGGTAGATCATTCATTTTCTAGTTTTAGTAGCAGTATTCCATGTTCCATGATCACACATGTGAAAGTGAAACTACAAGTAATCTGCACTTGGAACTGCAGCAGTTAGGTTGGAAGGAAGAAAGGCATGTTAATATGCTAACCTACTACTTAAACTTGTTTTGGATCTTCAAGCCTCCTTTTTCAGTACAAAAGGGTTGTATTTCTCCATCCATCACAAGTTAAACATAATAAAGATTTATGTCCGGCAAAAATTAGAAAATATCATAGAAACAAGTCAAATCTACCTCCTAATATATAAACAGAACATTAATAAGTGAATTACCTGTCAGAACCAAAAATAAATGAATAATAAACAAAATAAAAAGATCTCCCTCTTACAAGATGCTTCCTCCTTTTCATATCACTTACAACATCCAATACTCCCTCTTACAAGTGATTATATTCTATATATTTTTCTTTCACGTTATGTTATTCTAGCTTTTTCAGGCAATATTGTCATACTTTTCTTGATCCGATATACTTCAGTTAGTTGCAATAACATGTTGGTAACCTTGGCCATTTTACAACCCATCTTAATTCGCGTGCCTTAAGTCAGCAGATAGGGGAGTTTAACTATATGAAAAGCAAAGTTCAGCAAAAAGACAGTAACAAAATATGAGCAATAAAGGGCAATCTAATCTTAAGTCACAAACGATGACAAGAACCTTTCGACTAAACTATATTGGGCCATCTCCTAATTAAATTCCAGGCACAAATATGTCATTTTCATTTAGAAAAGGGATCAAGTTATCACGGATCTGGGCTAGACCTGAGCATTTGCAATATAAAAATCAATCTCCAACCCTGATCCCTTGTACACAGATCCACGCTAGCACCCTCTAGATGGGGGACTAGAGAGAAGGTAACAACCAAACAAAATAGAGCAAAAGAACCAGTGCGCATTTATGCAGTATTGGTGGCTCGGTGTTGGCCTGGGAAGTGGCTTAACACCTTGTCTTGAATAGTGGATCAGCTACTTACAGCATGGGGTCAGAGAGCAGCTCCAATGGTCCCTGGGTCAGAGAGCAGCTCCAATGGTCCCTGGGGACTTATTAGTGCAGCATTCAGTGCTCCCTTGTTACAGCCTGCACCAGTGTAGTACCAGACTTAACACCGTCCAGCCTAGTATACAGAATGCATACTGCACCAAATGATTCAACTCAGCAAGGTGACGTTAGTCAAGATCAATAACCATGAAGACAGAGATTCCGATGGAAATCATATAAACATACCAGAAATATATAATAATGCGCAATATACTTTTTTAGTAATTCTTTTCAACCGTGTTAGATGCATCTCTGCTTTCTTTTGTTTCTTTTTCTCTGTACAAAGATGGATCGCTGAAAGATTTATCTCCACTTTTTTAGAATTTGCCTTGATCATAATTTAGAGGGAATTACATGGTTGGGGCATGGAATCACCCACAGAGATTGAAGTAATCTTACATATTTTTCTAGAGAACATAGTGCATCAGTGATCAAGTCTTTTTGTACATATTACAGAAGGATAAGCACTTGCTCATACTTTGCTTCTAAAATCAGTACCTTTTACTTCTCAGTGAGACCAGCAGCTTGGGTTTAAGACAGCTATATACAAGCATGCTTAGGACATATAGATTATCTGTGTGTTTGCAATGTAAATTCAACGGCATACACTTCGATACTTTTGTCAAATAATGTAAAAAAATGAATATCCTACACAGCACGCCAAAGAATGACACCTGAAATAGCTTGTAAAATGGAACCAAGCACAGAAATTTAATATCAATCTGTGGTGCATCAGTACATTTATAAGCTCGACAAACCAAACTATTGCCTTGAGATATTTTCCAGCGGACATGAATGAATGGGAGCATTGAACAACCGAGTACACATTGAACTAATGAAACAACACTATTTTGGCATAACTACATCCATGCGTGCAATATATGCATGTTGAATTGCCACCAAACATTATTCGGAAGTTTCAGACGACCAAACACTATGGAGACAATAGGTTGGTCATACTGATGCGCTTTCTAGTTCTATTTCAGTGAGCACTTTACTAATGGTTCCGATGACAAAAAAATCCCTATGGAACTGTTTTGGTAGTTCCTGTTTTCTGATCAACAAGTTTTCAAATCATCTAGATAAATTCAGTACAACTACCATTGATTTGATCCTAATTGTGCTTTGGTAGTTGATTTTTAAAATTTTGATGGTGATAAAAAAATCAATTCATCCTATTGGACCTTTTCATCTCCGTATCAAAACATTGGAGACTTCCACTAGTTCCAAGTTTCTAGAGAAGTAATCTGACTTGCACAGTTCAGAAGACCAGCAGAGGATTCCTAAGCCTAACCACGTGCTAAAATTGTACATTAGGACACTCAGACCAATTATGATTATAAAAATAGCTAGACAAAGAAATAACTCCTAACCAGCAATCATTTACCTGATTCTGTAAAAAATGTCTCAAAATTTGGTCAGCTTTTCGCCCAATTCAAGCTTCAGTTCAGTGCGCATCTCATGACTGAAAACTGCTAGACACTGAATAAGGAACAGACGAGTCTACCGCCAGGTGGCATAAACGGGTGAATGCATCAAAACCATGTCCATATATCTCCAATATGCGCTATCTGAGAAAAAGGTACACCAGCGTATATATTGACATGGCGAATGTGTTCTTATTTTCGAGAAGAAAGTGTCACAAAATTGCACCATCAGAAGTTGCTCCAACTGATTTGTATGACTGGAGAAGAATTAGAAAGATACAGCTACATTCCTGAGCTCTCATCAACGCACGAGATCGACCAAAGTTTTCCTCCGAGGGAACCTTTGCGGAAGCCGGAGTGACATTGCATCCTCAATCTCAATCGGCAAATGCGTGGCAACGATCACGATCCCACCCTTCTTGCGGTGCTCTGCTATCACGTACTCGAGCAGCTTAACACCCTCAGTATCCAACGCGACGGAGGGCTCGTCCAGGAGCCAGATCGGGCGATCGATGGCGAGCAACCTGGCCAGCTGCAGCCTCTTCCTCTGCCCCATGGAGAGCATCCTGGCCTTGTCGTTCATGAGCCTACCGAGCCCCATGAGCTCGATGGCGGGCGCCGACCTGCCGTGCTTCCCTTCGAGGAGCTCGAACCACTGGACGTTCTCGAGCACAGTGAGCTTTTCCTTGACGGCGTCCTTGAGCGACATCCAGTTGAGCTGCAGCTTGTACTGCTGGAACACGCCCGGGGAGGTGATGTCGTGGCCGTTCCAGAGGATCTCCCCGGCGGAAGGGCGCGAGAAGCCGGCGAGCATCCGCAGGAAGGTGGTCTTGCCGGAGCCGTTGGCGCCGGTGAGGACGAGCGCGGTGCCGTCGTGGACGCTGGCGTTGATGTCGCGGAGCACCGTCTGCGCGTTCCGCATGCAGGAGACGGTGTTCAGCATCAGGCGCGGAGGCGGCGGCCTCACGGGAGGCATATTTCTGGTTGTGGCTCGAGAGCGGCTGCGGGGAACGTCGGGAGATTTAGGGCCAGTTCTTTTCAGCTGCAGATTGTACAGAATCAGATTCTGAGAAACTGCCCAGAGAATCAGCTGTGTGCAGAATCCCTGAGAATTTGCAGTCCAGTTCTTTTCAGCTGTTGCAGTATGAGATTGTTGTTTGAGTTATCTGTTGAAATGTCTATAGTACCCTGGAATACGAAGCACACACACATACCAAGCACATCAGAGACAAGCACTCACACTCACAGATCAGAGAGATGCACAGATCAGAGAGATGCGGAGAAGCGGAGCTCACCTAGTGGAGGACGGCGACGGTCGATGCAGTGGAGGGCGGTGGAGGCCGGCGGCGTCGAACTGTGGAGGCCGGTTGCGTCGAGCTGGGGCGGCGAGCAGTGGATACGGTGGAGGGCAGTGGAGGGCGTTGTCGGGCAGTGGAGGGAGCGGCGAGCGGAGGAGGGAGGAGGGGAAGAGGGGGAGGAGGATGGCACGGCGCCGGCCGGGGGGAGGGGGAGGGAGCGACGAGCGGGGGGAGGGAGGAGGGGAGGCGACCGGCGCTTGAGAGGGGGAGGAGGTTGGCGACGGCGGCGGGCGGGGGGAGGGGGAGGGAGCGGCGAGCCGGGGGAGGGAGGAGGGAGCGGCGAGCGGCGCTTGAGGGGAGAGGAGGATGGCGACGGCGGCGGGCGGGGGGAGGGGGAGGGAGCGGCGAGCGGGCGGAGATCTGGCGGGGAGGCGACCGGCGCTTGAGAGGGTGAGGAGGTTGGCGACGGCGCGGGCGGGGGGAGGGGGAGGGAGCGGCGAGCCGGGGGAGGGAGGAGGGGAGGCGACCGGCGCTTGAGAGGGGGAGGAGGATGGCGACGGCGGCGGGCGGGGGGAGGGGGAGGGAGCGGCGAGCGGGCGGAGAGATCTGGCAGCGCGCTGCCTCGTTCGGGAAGGAGGGATTGATAAAATGCCACGAAGTACTTTGCCTCTCGCCGAAATGCCACGACTTACTTCCCGTTCGATCAAATGCCCCAAATCGGTCTCCCCGGTTACAGCTAACCCGAGCAACGCAACCAAACCGAGCAATCTAACCCGAGCAACGAACACAGCAGCCAAACTCCCGAGACAGCAAGTAGTAGCAAACAGCAGCAATGGCAGTGGGGTTCCGTCGAACGCTGAACGCGCTGACGTCCCCCAAGGCGGTGGCGCCGTCGTTCCTGCTGGACTGCGCGCGGCCCAAGAAGCTCTCCTACGCTCGGGTCCGCTCCATCAGCCTCCCTGTCCGGCTCCATCCGCTGGTGGCGGCGCTGCACGACTCGGCGCGGGCGCTGCTGGCTTGGGCGGACGAGCCGGCGCAGACGGGGCCTGCGTGGGTCGCCGACGGCGCGGGGCGCGCGGGGCGGGTGCTGGCGGGGCTAGCCGGCCTCCTCCACCACCCGCAGGCGCGGGACGCGCTCCAGAGGCGTGGACGGAGCAGCTCCTCGACGACCTCCTCCTCCTCGCCGACTTCCATGGCTGCTTCAGGGAGTCGCTCGTCACGCTCAGGCAGCTCCTCGCTGAGACGCACGCGTCACTCCGGCGACGCGATGGGGTACGCCTCGCCGCCGCGCTCCGCGCGCAGCGGCGCTCGCGCGGGAGGTCTCCCGCCTGGCATCCTCCGCGCGGGACCTCTGTCATCGAGCCTCCCCCGACGAGGAGGTGTACCGCGCGCTCGTGAACGCCAGGGTGTCGCTGCTCAAACTGCTCACACCCACATTCTGACGACGCCTCCTCTGTTTTTTCTTCCCTGTGTTCTTCTTCAGAGTTCAGGGAGACTGATTTTTCTCGAGCAAGGCTGTCTGAGCCTGTGAGATTAGTGCCAGTGATTCCATTTTGATTCGTTTGCTGTGTGTACATGATTTGTAAATACTCTGGGTTGCAATGGCAAAGAGTTCCAATTAGATCGATGAAATCCGATTGAGTTCTTTACTGTCAATCTCTCCCTTTCACTACTCTCTGCAGTGTATCTGCAAGAGTGCCCAAGCGGACTTGGCCTTGTCTCTTCCCTCTTCTTGGCAACCAAGAACTAGCATTGTGTTGTTTCACCATTCTACTGCTTGTTTGTGAACTGAATGACGATGTTCTTGAAAAAAAGAGAGAATCGAACAATGTTCTTGAGCTCCTCATTTTCTCTTCGTCACATGCATCCATGGGACCTAGCCTGCCATCTGCATCATATATTGAGGGCGCACCTGGGCGAACGGAGAAGCGCGACCGGCGGCGCACCTGGGAACACGGGGAGAGCGCACGGTGGCTCGGGGCGCAGCGGCGTCGGCCCCGGCACCGGTGGCGGCGTCCAGCGGGAGCTGTGGGAGAGTTAGGGGGAGTTAGGGCTGCTGTGTTCGTTGCTCGGGTTAGATTGCTCGGTTTGGTTGCGTTGCTCGGGTTAGCTGTAACCGGGGAGACCGATATTGGGGCATTTGATCGAACGGGAAGTTAAGTCGTGGCATTTCGGCGAGAGGCAAAGTACTTCGTGGCATTTTATCAAATCCCTCGGAAGGAAGGGGGTGAGGAGAACGGTAGAGGGTGTGTAGGGTTGGGGGTTTCAGGATGGCAGTTTGCCCGTTATTTCGTGGAAATTAGGGGCAAATGCCCAAACCGAACCGTTTTTTCCTTAAGTGAAGCTCGGGAATCGGCGGGAATCGGCGGGTTGGCTGCTGGCTGGTTGGAGAATCGGTTGTTACATGTGAGAGAGAAGCAGCTGGTCTGAGAATCAGAGGGAAAATTTGAGTTCTTTTTAGCTTCTGATTTTTCACACTAGAAGTTGCTTCAGAATCTGGAAAAGAACTGGCCCTTAGGGATGGCGCCGAGGGATCTGGCTCGGCGAGACCCGGAAGCGAGCGGATGCGGGGTGGCGCGGCGGCGTGAGTGGGAATTTGGGGGAATGCCGCGGCGGCGGCGTGCGGAAGAGGCCGAAATGGGGGAGAGGCGGTGGTTGGGCCGTACGGAGTATCTGGTGCGCGGAATACGAGGTGGGGAGAGGGAAACGTGGGAGGCCTGGATGGTTTTTGGTGTGGGCCTTTAGTCCACACACCCGATAGTCGTAGCACCTCGCGTGAGATGGCAAGAGCATTTTCTACAGTCAGTGCACAATAGTTTCAGCATGGGTTTAGAACATCTGACCCGTACCCGAAAAGTAATTCTCCAGATTAAACTCACACTACTAACTAGTTCAATGCTCGAAGCTAATCATACCGAAAGTAATTGGAATTTGGAGCAGCTGTTTTCTGTTCACACGTGACATCTCTCCTATGTAAGTACATTAGCTAGAGTGATTAATTATCCATAGCGGAGCGTCGACAGGGACGAGCTCCAAGAATCCCTCACCTTTCTCCGTTGGCCTCGTGGTGGTTTTTCTAATCCATGGTTCTCAACTCGCAAGATCGTCAAATCCGATTACAGCTCACGTTCTGTGTAGTCTAGCACCTCTGTCAGCTAGTCCGCGTGTTGTCTTGGCTGTTTGAGTCTTCACTCATCAGAGAATGAATTACGCACATGATGCATGCACGCCAAGATCAACTGGACAAGTGGGCCAGAGGCGCACTGGGCTGCCTGCATGGACAGCATGGTGCATACCCATTGGCCGGTCGCGCGCATGCATGGCCAATTCAACACACACAGAAGAGCAGAGCAGCATGATCAAATTAATCATCGGTTTGTTGTAAGGGTGAGTTGAGTCGAATGAACAAAGAATTATGCAGCTACTTGGTTTTTCTTTGGAGGAATTATGCTACTTGGTTGGTTCCTCCGTATGGTCTGAGCTACGTACGGATCACACCTACTTTTGGTGATACATATGTGTAGATCGTTATGGAGCTAGCTTTTCCTTGGTTCCTTACAACTTATCATCATCGGTGTCGGTGGGTTGACGCCGGTGACTGCGAGGTGCCGCCGTGGAGACGTTCACGTTCACCCCCCGGTGCGGATCGATCAAGCCCGTTATGCTGGTGGCTGTTTAACTGAACACATGATTGGGTTTGCAGCCTGCGGTTCCTCCTGCATGCATTGACTTAGCTGCTTTGGATGGTAATGAATCATGATATGACTAACTAGCTAACGAACTATACTACCAACTACGATGACGTGGGTAAGTAGCTACCTCACAAAGGAGGATCCATCACTCACATGGTTAGGCCATTGACATGACACTACAGAGTAATATTATCTCGCGTGATTGATTGAATTGATTTCGGGGCCCTAATTAACGTCCTGTCTTACTGCATTGCATAATCTGCATAGGCATGTGCAGACTTTCTCTAAACGGGATAAGCCCATTTTCCATTTTGCGTAGGCATGTGCAGGTCACAGCTGAAAATATAGTTTTTTTTGTACCCTGTACTCCCTAAATAAAGATTGGAGTACCGAATAATCCGATAGTCCGTTTATGAGGGTAAAATAGACATTTGATCTTGCAATGCAGCTAATCCCGACTCGTCTCCTCCCCAACCGAGCTGCCTCCGCCTCCACCGGCCCACGTCTCTGCCTAGCCGCGCCCGCCTCCGTCTCCGCCGGCGCGCACGTTGTTGGGGGAGTCCGACCCGGTCGCCCAGGACGAGGTACCCCTTGTTTCTATCTTTCCGTCTTCACACCTGTCCTTTTCAAAACTTCTTCGCAGTCCCCAGGAACCCCTAGGCGAGGACGAGGCTGTGCCCCAGCGAGGCTCGATGGCGAGGCCGAGGCACTCCGGCGAGGTCGGGGCCACCTTGGCCAGGACGAGGCGCATCACCGGCTCCCGGGCGAGGCCGAGGCCGGCCCGACTCCAGGATGAGGCTGAGGTGACCCACATCCGGGCCGAGGTAAAGAGCAGCACCTCGCCCGGGGGTCAAAACCCGGAGTCACCCTCCGCCAAACGCGTCGGGAAGAAGGCAGGCGCGGCGGCGATCCATATCGGCGAGGCAGATCGAGGATATGCCGGCACATATAGTAGGTAGCGGCGAGAATGAGAGTACCAATTCACCCGATGTACGGTGACACAAGGTTGTAACCTGCCCTAGGGCACAAATGTATATTCACTAACGGGCCGGTTTTGCCTATATAAGGGCGAATCGCTACCCCATACAAACAGGTTCAATTCATTAGATTTCGGTTCTCTTGTCCATCCTGATTCCCGTACACCGATCCTTGGCGGGGTACTGGGGGAGTTTGAGTGGTCGCAAGGCGTCATTCCCCTAAGTCGTCCTCTTTGCACCTCGGACTTTTAACCCGGGGTGCCCAAGTTTATTGTCCGAGACTCGTTTCGTCGACACATGTCAAGGCCCACCTCGACGTGGAATCCAGCAACGGCCACGCGGTCGGCGAGGACGACACCCTCGGACACGGCGGTGGTCACCGCAGCGGAGAGGTGCGTCGTGTCCGGGATGCGAGTGCTCCGGGAGAAGGAGCGGGAGCTCGGGAACGCCAAGCTCAGGCGGTACGGCGCCTCGCCGGCAGACGTCAAGACGGCCAGCAAGACCCTGTTCTGGCTTTCCAACTGGAATCTCCTCTGGAAGCGCTGCGCGCACGGCCGAGGGCTGCACCTCTCGCTGCTCAGGTTCCTGCTTCTTAGGTGAGCCATTTCTGTTTTTGGATCTTGAACGCTGCTGGGCTGGCGATTGCAAGAATTGGGGGCGTTTTAATCTTGGTCTGCAACACCAACTCTTGATTTTCTTGATCTGCAAGATGAGTTCCTTTTCTGTTCTTAGTATGGAAGGAAATCAATCTTAGCACAATGGAGCACGCTGGGTTTTTTATTTGAGACAATGCGGAATAGTCGTGATATGTGCAAGAACTGCAAAATCTGGAATCATCGAAGAACCAAACTGATGAATGGTCGACAGGAATGGAGAATTTCTAGGGTTGTGTTTCTCCAATTAGTTTACTGTTATGATTTGTCCTGAGTACGGTATGGTGATAAATCGAGATAAGTTCTTGATCTGAGAAAATGCCAAACAGTAATAGTATGTGCAGGACCTGCAAATTTGAGATAATAGCAAGATTTGTATCATCTCAGAAATCTGATAAAGTTGGTTGATAATAATAGAGTGTTCCTTTTCCATCCTAGTATGGGAGAATTATGGAGTTGTTTTTCTCAAGTTTCACTGCAGCACCTTCGTTTTTTGATTTGTAGCAAAAGGGTTTTGTTGCAAATATGTAGTAATGACAGAGCAAGATGAATCCTTGATTTGAACAAATCAAACAGTAATAGTATGCGCAAGAACTGCAGTTTCTTTTGCATCGTCTCACAAATTGGCATGATGACAATGGAGGAATTGTTCCTAGTTCCTTTTTCTGTTTCGGTGAAGTTGTATATCTCTGATTTTGAGTCAGATTATTATTGCCAGCATTTGGATATGCCAGATAAATATAGAGTATTGTCAAAGCAAGTTAAGTTCTTGATCTGAAATGAATGCCAGACAGGTTTCGAAATGTGTACGATTGCAAAATTTAAGTGGAGAAACCCGACGAGCTAACTTGCCTTCGGCCGGCCCGCGCCTCCGCCTGGGCACGCCTCTGGCCGGGCGCGCGTTGATTCTGCTACTTAATAACTCTGGCTGGTATACTAGATAGTAATCATGTCTAGCTCAGTTGGTACATGGGCAAGGTTGCTAACCTTGTGGTCGTGGGTTCAGACCCCAGCGTGCGCAAGTTTTTGATTTTTTTTAGATGCACCTCTTTTCGTTTGATACTTAAGAATTCTGCCTGGTATACTAAACGTAAAGCCTGGCTAGTTTAGTTGGTGGATTAGCAAAGCTGCTAACCTTCTGGTCGTGGGTTGAAACACCAGAGTACGCGTATTTTTGATTATTTTCACCTCTCCCAGTTTGCTACTTAAGGAGTCTACCTGGTATTATACTAGACATAAAAAATACCAGTTTTACCCCTAATATTAAGGTATTTCATAGTTTTTCAGAGTCTTTAGAAGTGGTACTCCTTAAATATAGTATTAGAGTACCAGATTAGATTAGCCATTAGATTAGAATAATTTAACGGTCTATATTTATTCCGGAGTACCGTACCTCCTTCGAGATAAACTATGGTTGCCTGAGATACGGTCGCAGCTCGAGCGGAATGGATTCCACGGGTTGCTTTGCTTCGAGGCGATCAGATCGATCGATCCGTTGCGTAATCGTGATCGCCACAGGATCATGATTAATTAGGCACGACGACGGACGACTACATTAGTATCCATATGACGTGCCTGATGGCCAATTGACCTGAGCTAATACACTCCTGTACCAGCCTGATCACGATGAACTGTACCGTACCTCTCCTTCAACCTTGAAAAAAAGGGAACATAAAAAGATAGCTAACACATTGTGATTGGTAAGACAAGCTACAGTAGGTGAAGTGTAGCTCTCACTGTATCATCAGCCAGTGTTTGGTGTCTTGGGTATACATTCCAACTGATTCGGCCCAATCACCAAAGAATATATGTAAATAATAATCCTAATGATCATAGTGCATACTACTGTGGAATAATTCTCGATTAAGAGATCATTACGGACTAAAAAAATGTTGCAACGATAAGATTCCTGCAGAGACAATTTTAAATGGACGCTACAGTCTGACAGACAGTTCATGCTCATGTACTTCTATTCATACCCACTCCTTTCCCTGCAGCTGGAGCTATATATAAGGGGAACAGGAGCCATATCGAGCATTCCATCCAAAGCACAACTCCTAAAGGCTCAACACTACTGCTACTGTTGTATAGGCAGCACACGGTCCCTCACACACATGGAGAATACATCACACTCTTCATTCATCAGCCCAGCAGCAGCCACATCCATGTCAGCTGGTGAGAGCAGCTGGGCGATGCACTTTGCAGACTTGGCATCATCATACAACAGGCAGGAGATGAATCATCCAGGAGTACCCTCTGGCAGTAGCTTCTCATCTGGCTTCTCTTCCTCCTTTGCCTCCTTCGGTGACGACGCCTCCTTCATCACATCGGAGCTGATGTGCGACGACAATGAGGATGATTCTTTACAGGACACTGCTTGCTCTTCTGCAGCTGGATCTAAGGTTGGAAAATATAAATTTCGCTAGTTATAGCTTGTTAAACAACAACATATAGCCTTTCTTCAAGTCTAACATAATTATGATTTTTGCCGCCCAGGTAGCTAGCATGAACGATATCGATATGAAGTCAATGGTAACCATGGATGCAAAAGAGATAAACACCCCCCAGCTGGTATGTTTCTGAAACAGTCGCCGTTGTCTCTTTCTTTCTTCAGTTGTTGGTTAGGTATTCCATGTTTCTCTTACAATAGTGTGTTCTTGAAATATGGCAGGCCAAGTATTTTGTCGATGTGGGCTCACGACAGCAGGTGACTGATGCGGTTCGTCAAGAAGTGATCAGTGGTGAAAATAACAACGAGAAGGCATTGTATGAATGTAATGATCTGAGGAAGAAAGGGCTTTGCTTGGTCCCTCTCTCCATGTTGATAGATTACCTCGGATGATTACTGTTCATGTACTGCCAGAACTCAGTTCAATTTTATATAATGATAATTCGTGCATCACTCTCTTTCTGTGACTGTCAGATCAATGACGTTGAGCTGTCCAATTATACAATTCACTTAGAAAAACAAGTATTCAACTATCGTAAAACCATAAACAAGCAGCAAGAGATATTCAAGTGCATGACAGTGAGGAAAACTTTGTATATAACTTCAGTGCTTTGTATGTATACCAAAACATATTAAAATTCAAGTTGAGGTAAACCTTCAGTGCAATTCATCGGCGATATGCAAGTTGTAAACGTGAATGTACTACATGTCTTAAGGATTGGTGGTGGCATAATCAGAGGGGTCTGATCTCTCATGGGCACAAAAAAAATGGAATGCTTTAACCATGTTGGTTTGGTGGTTGTTATGGAAAGAGAGAAATCAAAGAGTGTTCAACAATGAAGCACAGTCTGCTTCGGCAGTTACTAGTCTTCTCTTCGCACAAGTTGACCGGCGACAGGCAGGGATGCATAACACAACTCTTTTGTAGTTTCTTGTGGCTGCTGTTGTACCCTCTTGTATAGCGGGGGCTTTGTTTTCGCCTTTTATTCTACGGTATTTACTCTCTCGCTTAATATATTGAAAAGCAGCGCTGCTGCCTTTCGTAAAAAATGTATACATAACTTACCTCAGCAGAAAGCTTTGTCGAACTTTTATGCTGTGAACATTCTGCTGAAATGCAGGCATTTACCTAGAAACTAGTAGAAAATATCAGCGTAGTACTAGTGTAAAGTGAAATATGGACTATGTAATTCTCAAGCTTTCATCGTATAATCATTACTCAGCTGGCTCATTCAGTTTACAATCTGAATTTGTCAATCACATGGTCAAATGATTCCGTTAAGCTCATGCAGACGTCAGTGGTGTGATCACTAGGTAGAACTGTATAAGCAAGCTGTAATACTCTTAGGATACAAGAAGCTAATCTTTCTTTAATCACTAGAGTACCAGACACCTGCTTAATCAGTCAGAACAAGCAGGAGGGGTATCTCTGACCTTCCAAAAAAAAATCAAAAATTTACTAAATCAAACCAGTTTTCTTAGTCTGCTTGGAATAAGTTCACTTCAGTAGTATATATACATGTTACGGTCTTAAGGAGGTCGCAACTGGCAACATATTTCTCTTAACATAATAAGAAATTACCGTGTGCCATCACAAGGAGGCAGTTAGCATCCAGTGTACCTTCAATACTAGACAATTCTAAGCAGTAAGCACATTCCAGGGATACCTCCTAAATAGTACAAAGCATTAGCATTTTAAAGGACAGGAGTGTCGTAGGTATGTGATATCATTCATCTAATTTTGGCTTGAAAAAGTCACATTTATGTTATTTAGTAATTTGTGACATTTTTTCTGTTCCATGATACTCCCTCCGTCCACAAATGTAAGGCGTGCACGGAATTTTAAGTTCAACTTTGACCAACAATTAAACTAATACTATTGAAAATTATGACATAGTAATGGTATCATTGGATTCATATTCAAACGTATTTTCAAATGGTATCATTTTTGTATTATATAGTTCAATATTATTGGCTTAATTGTTGGTCAAAATTGAACCTAAAATTCCGTGCACGTCTTACATTTGTGGACGGAGGGAGTACATATCTAGCGCTGCAAGGACAGTCTCTTTCACATAGAATGCAGTGGATAAGTCTTAAACAAGCCCACTTGGCAGGTCTGACTGTTATCCTTAATTCATCTTTAATATGCTGAACTTTTCGATGACAACCTGTAAATTGTAAGATAAGAAGTTGTTGCGAAGTTCTTAGGATACGGGGTCACTTTTAAGATATCCATGAAAATGACTGGTTGGAAACTGGAGTAAAAGTGCAATAGTCTGAATTAGACACGTCGACGGTAAAAGTGATTGAACGAAACGGGCAAGACTTGGAAGGAAAGCTTTGTTTAAACTCGACATGTCATTCAGAATGTATTACAAGGTTGAAAACATTTGGGCTAATTAAGAACATGTAACAGTTCGGTGCCACATTATCAGTCAAGGTTGGTTGGGAAGCAGTACGGAATATGAACTTCTGAAGTAATCCTTGCCACCACCAAGCAAGTACCATTTACGGTAATTTGACGTTGGGAGAGACTGAAGTAATAAAAGAAGACCTAGTGACAATGCCGATCTGAAATGTCAATGTCAATTTCGTACTCATCATCCATCAAAGCGTAAGGTGCACCTAAATCCTTTTGTTGTTAGTTAAATCGGCAAGAGGCCTAAATGATATTCCAGAGGAACATATGACATACGAGAGGACAAATCAGAAACGAGACAGATTCAGCGAATGCTGGTGGCGGCATCATCAACTTAGCCAACCAAAAGCATCAGCATCGGCGTCGGCATCGACAACGGCAAGGCATCACCGGATCCGAAAAAGGCAAGGAACTCATAGTAGGTTCCAACTGCAGATCAAGCATATAAAACGAACCACCACTGATTTTCAGAAACAAAAATGTTGCTCTTTACCAGGGGGAGATGCGAACTGCCGGAGGCTGGAGCCGGCGCTCATCACACACACGCCGCACTGGCACGCGTGTACGTATCCTACTGCCGCAAGTCGCAACATGCGCGGAGGGTTTTGGATTATCCAAACCGCAACATGCAATAATCTCTCTGATTGTGTTGGTTCCACGGCGATTTTTTAGTCTCCCAATTGCGAGTCTGCATGTAATTTAGCAAGTTGGTCGCTGATTTACAGGTTGGTAGGGAAAGGAGATAACAAGTTCGTCGCGTGGGGACTTGTACAGGAGAGGTGAGGAACGAAATGGGGAAGAGAAAGAGGAGCGGTACGAGCGGAATCCACTTACGCGGGGCAGGTTCGCCGGCGGCGGGGCGGGAAACAGTTCGACGCGAGAGAGAAGGCGGCGTCCGGCGTCCCGCCGCCATTGGCGCGGTCGTCCGACCCCTCCGCTCGCGCTCGGCGACCATTGCACAGGAGCAAGACGAGCTCGACTCGCGTTTGGTGCGTCAAAGCAGTCTGAACAATAACATGGGCCGCGCCGAAATGCTCTTCAGATTTGGGATTCTTTGAGATCTTAGTCAGATTGGTCCAGAATAAAAACCGAGCGGCCTGGACCGGTCTGGCTCGGAGGCCCAGTCGTCCGTCCTGTCGAATATAAAGTGTAAAACCGAGCGGCCTGGACCGGTCTGGCTCAGAGGCCCAGTCGTCTGTCCTGTCGAATATAAGTGCGGTCCAGAGCATTGCCCGGTCGGCTCAGCCGATCTCCGCTCTAGATCTACCGTGCGTCTCGCTGGACGCGCACATATTATATCTGTAGTCTAGATAGATATCTATTAATTTTTTTATAATTTTAAAAATAAAATGGGTGAATATTAGTTTCTCTCTCAAAATGAAAAGGCAATATGAGGAAAAAATTAGATAGACGCCTCTCAAAGGCTGGTAGTTTTGAAAAATGCCATTGGATGTGACAATGACACATGGTTCCAGGTCCCACGTGCCATTGAGATACGTAGTGACAATTTTCAAAGCCACCAACTTTGAATGGTAAGTATAAGCTTCACAAACAGCGATGCAAATTCGAACAGTTTCTTACACCCGTTTTCGATTGCATTCATTTTCATCAGTACAGACTGCATTCCAAACCATTACATTTACAATTGACGCAAATCAAGTAGACACGAGCACTCGAGGTCTCGACCATTTGCAGCGTTGCCTGTACAATCCGGACCACGTTTTGGGTTCATTACATGCTCCTGTCACCAATGGCGGCGTCAGCGGCAGTAGCAGCAGATGACCCTGGTGCTGACGATTCCTTTGACCTCGACGGAGACACCGGTTCCTCCCTGGTTTTCTTGCTCCGCCTCGTCTTCCTCGGCGGCCGTGGCACGTCCGGGCACGGAGCTGCCGCCGCGTCTTGCCCGGTGATCACTAGGCCGGAAGGCGGTTTGTCCCGGAGCTGGTCGAAATCTGTGGAAGAATCACGCTGTAAAAATTTGGGCCGTAATGCAGCCACTATCCCGCTTGTTCGTTATTGTATTCGACAAATCGATAGGTGTGTTTGCCACATTGGAGTATCTATAGTTTTCCTGCATTAGACGGGACTTTGTACGTTGGACAGCATGTTCTTGTTTTATGCCCGACCTGTCGTCAGAGTTTACCAAAAACATTTGCGAGTTTACTAGCTAGAGCACGCCTCGAGCTCGTCCGCTTTGCAGTCTTAACTATGGAACATGAGTGACTGCAGATTACTGAACTCTTAGCAAAATGGATGATGATTCTACTATCTCGTGTTCCTTTAAATTAACTGTGGCTTAAAAATTCATATCCTTTATCTTTCTCGCTAAAAAAAGAATCTTTCCTAAACAACACCCTAAACAACACACAATCATATGAAGCAGTCACACCAAATAAAGAAGTGTTCCAGGTTTGAGTTTGACCGTACCTTGGGAAGCCCAGGAGGTCCCTGTGGACGGTGCAAAGTTGCCCAATGATGAAAAATCAGATGATCCCCTGATGCCATTCATCTACGAAGAAATGAGAGATAACACAGAATTCCGGTACATTATTATCAGTAATATATGTTTCCCCCAAAAAATATTCGAGTATCAGAGGTGATCAGGCAGATGAAACCAGAATTTGCATGCACTGTTGCACTGAATAGAGGGCGTATTTACCCAGCTTGGAGAAGCATTCCCCGTCGTCATGGAGCTATTCCAACCGATGTGCGCGACGTGCTTCACGTCTGTCGGACAACCGATCTCCATCTCCATCTCATGCTCCTTCACCACTGCAAGAACCACGCAAACACGACAGGAATAAGGAAGATCAGGTAGCTAGTGTACTCTGCTTTTCCTTGTTTAGCATGATCGATGGAATTCAGAAACTCACGTACGAGGGTTTCACGTACTTACCGAAGATCTGGGAGATGACCTTGAAGCCCTTGAAGATCCCTTTCATCTTGTACGCCATGGAAACCTGGAGTTGTTGTTGTCCGGGAAGTCACGCGCGCTCTCCGGAGAACAAGAATACAGGAAAGAAAGCTAATAAGCAAAGAGGACAAGCAGTTTCAGAGGCATTTTTCCATCGTTGAAAGAGATGTACCAACCGGATACTATGATTTCGTGCAGAATGAAACATCATGCGTGCAATGACGGATTTGGAGATATGTGCCTGAAGGGTTGATGTGCATACCTCAGGGGGTGGTTGCCGATGTTGATGCTCCTCCATAATAGTAGTTCTTACTGAAAGATTTGGAGTAACCAGCAATTCTGTCACCGCCCATCATTTTCTTTGGTGTTTGCCTTAGAGCCATTCAGACGGCTGCATTTTTTCAGGACTTTGCATATTGCAGCAGTGATGAGAGAAAGAGGAAGAGTTGTTATATATCAGTTCGATAGTGCATGGCATTAAGAAAACAGTGATATTCTTAAAGTACAAGTCAAGAGTGACCAAGGCGTGCTTGCCAGAAAATCTTTCTGGTAATTATAAACCAACGGTGATACTATACTGGGATTTTGTCAACATTTTTCTCCATTAGTGATTAAGATAATATAATTTAGTGGATCTGATAGTTTAGAAACTACTCCCTTTAAATTTTGGAGCAAGAAACAGAGGAAGAAAAGGTATGTACGGGGGGACGAGACGACCGCTCCTCCTCTTACACCTCCCCGCCGGCACTCCCCCACCACCATGTTCGCTGCCTCGTCCTCTGAAGCCAACCATCCTCACCCGCATGCCCCCTGGGTCCTCTCCCCACCGCAACACCTCTTGCTCATGCATGCACCAGATCCAGATCTGACACCACAGATACAAACGCCACCACCTAATTTATCGCCACGCGCCCCTTGGACGCTCTCTGATGCAGATGAGGCGGTCCGTGGCTCCCTACCCGCGTCAGCTCGGCGTAGTTATGACGACGCAGCCCGAATCAAGCTTCGCCAGCTGGCCACGCCGCATTCACTGCCCCCCAACGGCTCCATTCGATAGGTGCCATTGAAGGCCATAGCATTGAAGCCCCCGCCGTTGAAGCCCCAGGGGCATGGCACCGGACAAGGGATGGGAGGTGGTAGGCTCAAGGCGCCGCTCCACCGCGCAACATGATCGGCGTTCGGATGCACTACGCGTTGCCAGCCTAGCGCGTGACAAGTTATTAAGGAAGATGCAGGGCAAGTGCTCCCACTGCCTTGCCTCGGACCACTTCACCCTCCGGTATCTCGCTTGCCGTTGCTCGGGTCGCCACACGGCAAACTGCAGGAGCGCGTCCCAGCGGCATCAGGCAACCCACTACACCGCCTTCTCCACCTCCCATCCGTGCCATGGCGGCTCCTGGGCACACGTGGTTGCTCGAGCCGCTCCTGCCTTAACTGCATCCCCGACCATGGCGCAGCTCGGCATCGGGGGCCCCGACACCAGGCCCAAGTGTCCTTGTGTCGTCTCGGCAACCTTCGAGCTGGACCGCGACCACCTCAAGTGGGGGACCACTACCGCCATCACCTAGGTTGTCAATGCCCATGCCGCATCAACCCATCGAAGGTGGACCGCGCCATTCACGACAAGTATCGCCTCCACTGCCACGATGTCACCGTCAGCCGTCACTTCCCAGAGGAGTTCATGATCAAATTTGAGCACAATGCCCACTGCGACGCTGTGCTCAAAGATGGCCGCATCAAGGAGGGCTGGCAGATCATCTTCATCCGACCGTGGCGGCTGCGGGCACATGCCCTCGGCATCACCTTCTTCTTCCGAGTCCTCCTTCGTCTGGAAGACATGCCTGCGCACGCTTGGAACCTGAATATCGTCGAGCGCATCATTTGCCGACGATGCCCACTGCTCGTAGGCAAGAGCAAGGGGATCACGTCCGAGGAGGACGTTGATGCACTGTGCTGTTCCAGAACCAACACGTGCCGCAACAACAATGACCACCCTTGTGTCCTCCCTCATCGCCGCGACAACGATGATGAAGACGATCGTCAAGGTGTGTGCGACGACTTCCGTTCCAACCGCGGCACGGGTTGGCACCAAAACGACACGAGGCATGATCGCACTCGCTTGCTGCGTCATTGCGACCGTGGTGTTCACAGGTGACTCCGCGCGGCCGCACCGCTAAGGTGCCCCCACCCATCCTCAAGGCCCTGATCTCGGCAGAGGCCTCAGACTGCTTCCGCCGGATGGACGAGCAAGCTCGGGCGAACGCCAACCTCAAGTGGCCTCTTCACCGAGCAAGCCAAGTCCCTCCACTCGAAGATACAGGCCCTCCTTGCCTCGAATTTTGACGACGCGCTCCACTGCCGTCCCGACTCCCGAGAGCCGCACTTCGATTGTCATCTTGCCGGAGACCGCACTGCCCCCTTACGGCAACGTCGCAACCGACGCCTCCTCCAGAGTTCGCACTCTCCGACCACAGAATGAAGCCTAGAACGCCTCGCTGGCTACACTGGGACAAGCTGACGCCGCGCGCTCCTCCTCAGAATTGCTCCCCACTAGCGGCGGTGCCCACGCCGGTGAGCACACCGCTGCAGACTACCCCCTTGTTGGGAAGGACGACAACACCCCAACACGTACGTGATGGGCCTGCGCTGACCCAGGAAGATTCGCCAGTCGAGGCAACGCCCTTGCTAGCATCCCTGGCCATCGTGGACCACCTGCCGGTTCCCACGCCAACGCCAGCCGCGGTAGCCCTGGCCCAGGTCAACAACGGTAGCACGCTTGCCAACTTCCTACCATCGGTCACTCGCCCGATCGTCGCGCCTTTGGTGGCCTCCCTGCCACCTTGCATCCGCAAGTCGTTGGTGCGCATGTCCACCCCTCGCCACGGTGGAAGAATTTCCGACAAGAGGAAGAAGATATGGGAGGGTCAGGAGCTGCTTGCCCGCGTCATGGGCATTCTCCAACTTAATGCGAAGTTCTACGATGCTGCTCGGAACGCCTTAGTCCAGATGTTCAAGGCTCCACTCGCTGGCATGGTGATCAAAGCCTTGGAAGCCCTCATCAAGCACATAAAGATGACGGCAAAGAAGACCGCCAAGACAACCAAGAGCATGCCTACTGCTAATGTTAGCTAGATCCAGAAGAGACCTAGCGAGCCCTCCACCGTTCGTTATTGTGTTGTGTGTAGATGTTATGAGCGCAGTTGTGTTGTTCTTCTTCCATGTTGGTTCGCAGGTCGTCCCCTGGTATGGTGCTTATGCGTTGTATCCCGTCGAATTCGTCATGTCCGTCTCAACTTGTCTGACTGTTCGTTCGGCATGCAAGTCTCAAATCAGATTTCGCACTCTCCGACCACGGGCTGTGTACAAACTCGTAATTTTGGTATGATGGCGATAGGCCAACAGACGGGTGATTACAGTCACCGTCTAAATACTCAAGGGATTACTTAAGTCATGCTTGACAGCGTCAGGGTCACTTAACCCGGCTCTATGTGCGGATGGACACCAAAGCTAGCGTTACCAAAATATAGATTATGCCCATGCTTTTTGGCTATTGTTTGGATGGACACCAATTTTGGCTCACCAAGCCCAACTTTGGCACGCCCATCTGGTTTTCGCCAAAACACAGGAGAAATGATGGCAGAGATCGTTCGCCAAAAGATTGGCAGCCAAATTGCGCGTGATCCAAACATACCATAACACTCTAGATCTGCCCTTTAGCAGAGTGCACTCAGTACAGAGTTTATCAATGGATCAGATATTAGAACAAGAGAAACACACGAGGAAAGCATGTATACTCAACTTTTATGTACATGAAATCCATTCCATATCCAGCTATCAGCCAATGTGGCTGGAACCATCAGTACACCTAAAGGGGACCAGGCTCAAATACAGCTTCAGGAAAGATTGGTTGTGAGAGCAGGAGATGCAATACAGAATGTATAAAATTCCTTTGTGATGTTCACACATGGGTAGCAACTTGCAACAAGGGACCTCTACATAACTTGATTATAACAAAATTGCCCATAAGGGTATCAGAAAAGAGAGACAAGTGGGGAAAAAAAACAGGTATGACATCTAGGTAATGTGAACAACTATCCAGTAATCCCCTTGGGAAAAGGAAGATCCCACAAAACAATGACAATACTTGATGTTACAACTGCGAGGCAGAGTCTGTGGAGAGCCAATAGCAGAGCCTAAAGCTCCCATCCCCCTGTTTTCAACAAATGAGTTTGAACAAACTACCTCGAAATGATCTGTTCTGGATGATTTACAATGCAGACAGTCGCCCACTGAACAAATTGCCCAATATTATCTGAGGAATTCAGATCAATGGTAGAATGAATTGTGCTTTGTTCTCACCTTCTGTATTCTGATAATACAGCTAATCTTCAAAACGAAGTATTATCTGCTTCGTTGGTCACTATTATTAGCAACATGACTTCTGCTAAAGAACAATCTTTGCATCCTTAAATTCGCTCAACATCCAAAAGGGAATCCTGTTGTCTGATCTGTACAGTTCCTATATGACATCATCATCATGTGTAGATCTAACTAAGCAATCAACTTCTTACAACGCCTGGTCTCATTGAGTTGGTGGTGCTAAGCCATGTTCCTTCATCATACAATGGTATTCTCTTGGCGCTCTTGCACCCACTTGCACACAAAGCTCAACAACAGCAGGTGCATGACCATAATAATCCCTCCCACTGTTCACCAGAATTGGTGGGTCATGAGGCCGCTGATGCCACACAATCTTTTGAGGAACTAGGTCATCCACTCCGGCCTTCTTCCACTTGTGTTTTCCCCGCCAGCCCTCAAACTTAAATACTCCACACATTCTGGCCTTGTGCCCTGATATCCCGACATGCACCTCAGAGCAATGCTCACACACTTTGGATGGGTAGACCAATAGGAGTTTTGTCACACCTAATCTGAGCCTTTCCCACGCTTCCAGTGTTCTCTGACCTATCAATCTAGGTTCATCCGGCAACAAAGGAGAAGGATTTTGGTTGTTAGCTTTCACTGTTGTAGATAGCTCATCACGTCTGTACAGAATTTCATCAGGTATCTCTGCACCTGCCTGATGGCAGAGCTCGAGTACAGCTGGGACACGAGTGAAGTCAAACCTCTGGTCATGCCTTATCTCATCCTGAAACATGTTGTCCAGGTGGAAGGACTCAACAGGGACAAGGATGTTCTTCAAGCAGCCTGGAGCCCATTTATGAGGTTGGTCCTTGATCATACGCTTGAAACCGTGGCATGTTTTCATCTGATGTCCCACTGCTCCAATATGAATTTCAGGACAAAACCTTCAGCACAAACAAACACATAAGGCGTTAAACAGATTCATTGAAAACGACAACACAGAAAGCAATTGAATAATGCAGAAATGTTCACACCAGGAATCAAGAAATGAGATCAAACATGCACATCGGAGAGAACTGTTTGTACAGCTGAGACTAAAAGTCAAACATGGCTACGGCATTAGGTAAACAATAACAACACTAACCTATGATAACCAATCTTCTACTTATGTTTGTTTGGCCATTTCTTCAGCCTTTTCGGTGCATACCAAAATTGTAGATGGTACAATAGCAATTAAGCATCTTTCAGAAAAAAAACAAGCTAAGTTTACTGCATCCTCCCTAAAATTAAGACAGAGAACTTAATAAGTCCATATACTTCTTGCCCTTACTTGCATGAATGTACAGGAACAACTTTGAGCAGCGTCGAGACGCCCTCGGTGACAACCTCTCTGGCCCTGACCACCTCCTCGGCTACCGGGATCATTCGCTTGATTGGATAATCCTTTGCCCGGTTCTTAATCCTCTTGAGGATCATTGGCCGCAGCTGCTTCCAGTCCACCCTCGAAGAGTACATCCTCAGATTCATACCCGAGCCGCACAGCTCCGAGCAAATGTAGCCCCCGGCTCTCCGCCCCATAAACGCCATTGCAGCGCACGCAGCACGCGCCTACATAAAGTTCGCATTTTTCGTAAGTGCAAGAACCAAACATGACATCCATGGAATTGCCAGGAGATGCAACGAACAATGGACACAAGTAAACCACGGGAGCAAAATTTCCCCTTTTTTTTCCCTTAAATACCTTTAGCATCTAACAGCGATTAGAACACAGCTCTAGGATTTGGGTTAGGAACACTCACTTGAGTAAATGTAGTCGATCTGGCGAGCCGCCGCCGGCCCCGACCGGAGGCCGAGGCCGAGGAAGCGCCGGGCGCCGGCGAGCTGCCAAGGGGGCGTCGGCGCTCGCGCTGAGCAGCGAGAGGCGGCACGGTGTGGAGAGGATGCGGTGCGCCGTCAGCGGGATGCTACGGCCGCGCGGAGGAGATTGGCGGGTTGCATCCGGGAGGCCAGCGCGCCGGCCGGGCGGGGGAGTGCGGCGAGGGCGAGCTCGGGTCCCCCTATGTACCGCTTACTGCAAGCGGTAGCAGCGCACCGCTCACCCGGGCCTCAGCGCGTTACGGCCCATAGCAGAGGCTCCGTGGCGGGCCTGGACTACGTGAGGGAACTCTGCGGATGGATGGATGGATCGGTTACTCAGACTTTGTTGTAGCAATACGTGTATACTTCATTTGAAATGCAAAATTTATAGCTTTTAAAACATGTGTCCAACTTGTGATCCTTTTGAAGCATGGTGTTCCTTAAAATTAGAGATAGTAAAGTGGAGCAGCCTCCGAGTGCTCTCGTTCATTTGGGATTCCATTGCGTCCGATCGTGAACGGACGGTCGGGATTGAGGTGGGATCGTGCGTTCGCGCCGGTGGGTTGGGGCCACATGAGCTGCTAGATTGTTGGACGGCTCGTCGTGGGGGGCGATGTGCCCTGTGGCAACAAAATCGGCTTTCCTTGGTTTCTGGGGGCCAACAGTCGAGCGCTGGGTGCGGCGCCGCCGCTGCCCTTCGGTGCCCTCTCCACCACCATCGCGCTCCATTCGACCGAATCATGTTCTGCTGAGTGATGGCGGCCTGCTCGACTGCTGTTTCCTTGCTCTCCATCGACCAGGCCAGATCTGTTGTGCCCGCCACCGTCGTCACCTCATCCTCCTCTTGCTCTTGTGAAAGGAACGGCGCGTTGGCGTTGGCGTCGCTGCAGTAGAGGCACAGGCACTGCGCAAACCCCTGTTGCCGCGGCACCTCCCTGGTCCTCGCCACCACCTCCTGATTGCTCAGCAACGCTCGGTGCAACACTAGTACCCTTTGCACCGTGCTGCTGAACGTCCCGCACGCCTCGCCTCCGTCTCCTCCGGCCGCATCGTCGTCCTCGGTCGCCACGTCCGCAGAGGTCTCATCTGGCTAGCACCCGCTTAGAAGGATTCCCTCATCCGGGCGCGCTGGCGTTGATGCAGCAGATGGAGTGCGGCGCTGTGCTCATGGTGGAACTTGGCGCTGGTGTCGGCGCTGAATAGTGCGAGGAGGCGGTCGGCTACGTGGTGGGAGGGCCTGAGGCACCAGAGAGGTGGTGGAGGAGTGCGCCGTAGGGAAGGAGCTGGGCGGTGCGCGCTGGCATGGCCAACGACAGCGTATCAGAGAGCTGGATGGAGAAGGGCCCAAATCTGCTCCTTTTCTCGGTCAATGAGTCTACTGCTGTGGCACGAGTCCGACACCATGGTGAAGCCCGCTACCTTGCTGTTGGCCTAGGAAGCTTGTTCGCTAAGCTAAGGAGTTCCGTGCCGACGGGTCCTCCGCTTCTTGCAGGTACTGCTCTTTCTTTCTATCCTCCCTTCTATCACTTTTGGTTGTGTGGATTTAGTTCGAGGATGAAGTGAGCAGCTGTCTCTAATGTGTTCCTGAATTTTGGTTAAGTGGATATAGCTAGATGAGTGACGTGCTATCCATGTGTTCAGATTTTGGAAAGCGGCTGAAAGGGATTTAGATTTGCTGGCATTTTGCCGGGACTTATGGTCCCCGGTGGTGGAGCTCACTGTGGAATTACATCATTTTTTCTTTACCTGTACGGTCTCCGAGTGATGGTGATGACGAGCGGTTGAGCGTCCGTCCGGCTGTCTTTCTTCAGTCTCGCATTGGTGAATATGGGGCTCGGGCACCTACCAATGGTAAGTTCAACTCCTACTAATCGTTGAGTGGCGTGTACGTGCTTGTCTCCGGTCAAAAAGCTCTTTAAGTAAGGTAAAAGACTGCATCCATATGTCCCTGCACACAAGTTCTTAGTCTCTTGGTCAGCACAAGTGAATCTTATAAATAAGTTGTGCAAACCTCTTCTTTATCTTCCGATTAATGCCAGATTTTTAGATTCTCACATTTTTAGATCAATGCAGGAATTTCTATCCCTCAAAATGAATGTATCACCTTAAATCTCACTTGTTATTTATAGATATATATAGTTTCAAAATTATTGAAAATCATTCTCCAGGATACTGATGATACTGGCCCATCGGCACACCTCACTGGGTCATACAAAACATAATCACTATCATCATGGTTGCCTCTTTTCTGATTAATCTGTCAATGCCTAACACAATTGCCATGCTGTCCAAGATGTAGTTTTCTTAAAGTCGCTTTTTCAGCACCTTACATATGCCCAAAGATCAAAAGAAAAAGCTACCAAGCCAGTTTATCATGGACATATCTGTTAATTTCTCCAATTAATCATAGCATTTTTGAACTGCTAAACTCAGCTGAAATACTTAATATGAACAAGTGACAGATAGTAGTCCCCAGAAGAATACATGAGTTTCTAAAGTGTGAAATTTCAAAACCCCAGAAAAAGCAGTATACTAATCAGCAAAATGGTGCATTTGAAATATATTAAACAAAAAAAGTAGTGAAATTGTTTCCCTAATTGTAAAACCTAAGACGAGAACATGAATTACGGAAAAGTTAAGATAGAATCAGTAACTACGAACACAAGAATCTGCAGGTTATAATGCCTCAATCTGGACAAACTTTTATGCCTTACTCCAGCACATCCTACACCAGCTTTTTTCTTTTTACTGCTTTTATTCTCTCTACATTATATACCGCATTACTTCCTTGCATTTGTCCTCTGCCTTCTCTGAATTCTTTCCATGTTTGTACGGTGCGGGGTACTCAATCGTGCATACGCAGTGCATCAGTCTAGGACCTCTTTTGGCTCATCATGCTCAGAAGCTGTGCCAATTCATCATTTTGGCTGGACCTACGCAAACAGATATTACTAGAGTATACTCGCTTGTCCGCTCCTAGCACCAACGAACCACGATTCTATGGCCGTCCAATGTATTACCCCCCTCCTTTGGACCGCTCTGTGATGACCAACAGCCGGTTAAACACAACAGCAGCCGACCACTGACAGAACAGATCAGCCGACTCGCTCCGCACCACGAGCACGGTGACGCACGCTCACCCGATCTAGTGAGATCTTAAAGGCACGTCACCACTCCTGTGAAAGAAAATAAAAAATTTGGAAAGCAAATCAAAAGTGCTAGTGGATCATTTATGTACCACCAGAGGAACAAAAACAATACACTAATGGAACAAATAAAAATTGCACAAAAATATTTAAAGCTACTAGTGAAACCAAAATAAAATTTAACATTATATTTTCATAAATTTTCATGTAGCTCACAAGAATTGTTCCCATAGTTCATAAAAATGTTTGTTATGAAATAACATTTCCATAAAAAATATTTCACCTCTCATTAAATGTTCATCTTCCTCACAAAAAAATTTCACCTAATTTGTGAAAAAATGTTATGTTATCTAGAGAAAAATCTTATGAGGTTTATAGGAAAAAAATTGTAATAATAGTTTATGAACATGTTTTACGTACCAAAACAATATTGCCCTAGTTGGGGAGAGTTGTTCCTGATACCAAATTAAGATAAAGGTGGAAAACTTGTCTCGATCTCCTATTTTCACGTCAAAAAATACAAAATCACTCATTGTTGGTACAAACTATAGCTACTAGAGGCACAAGAAAACTATCATGAAATGTTTATACAAAATAACACCCAAAGTATACTATCAAAATACATTCAAGCGAAATCTTATTTTGAACTTATGATGCATAAACATGAAAACATATCGTGAATCAGATAACAAAAAAAATACAATATAAATTCTTTCAACATACTCATGAAATAGGGCAAAAAGGAAGAAAAAACAAACCAAACAATTAAAAGAGAAAATATAAAAAGAAAGAAAGCAAGTGGAAGATAGCTAAAAGAGGTAAAAACAAACGAACGGGGGAAAAGTTTAAGGAATGTAGATGGAACCCATACGTAACCTGCTCCCAGCTGGACTAAACTAAAGCGCGTAGCGCCCTTAGCAAATTGGACCTCTAGTACGACTTTTTTGTTACGAAACTGAACCTCTTAGAGCATCTCCAAGAGATGGTCGATACCATCGTCCAAACCTGAAATAGACCACGAAAGCAAAAAAATATACTCCAACAGATAGTCTATCGCATGGTCTATATGTGGACATCGTCCAAATAACACTCCACATCGTCCACGCTTGGACGACACCTCGAGGACATCCAAATCGCAACCGCCTGAGCCGAGGCTTCCTCCCGCCACCATCAGGAGTACTCGCCGTCGCGCGCTGGGGCAAGGTCGCCGTCGCCGTCGCGTGCTGGGGCAAGGTACGGCTCGGTTTTGAAGTCACAGAGAGAGGAGGGGTTGGGAGACGGGCTCGCCTGGTGGGGGATCCGGCCGCCGCCGCTTGCCTGGTGCCGGATCCGGCCGCCACCGCTAGCCTCATGCCGGATCCGACCGCCGCCGCTTGCTCGGGTGGAGAAAATGGCGGCCGCTCGCTCAGGAGGAGACGGGCTCGGGTGGAGGAGCGCCGCCGCCAGTCGGATCCGGTCGCCGCCGCTCGCTCAGGTGGAGAAGAGGGGCGCCGCTCGCCGGATCCGAGCGCTGGGATGGAGGGCAGCGGGGTGGAGGGCAGCCGGGTGGAGGACCATGGGGTGGAGGACAGCGGGGTGGCGCCGCCGCTCGCCGGATCCGAGTGCTGGGGTGGAGGAGCACGGGGTGGAGGGCCATGGGGTGGAGGAGCACGGGGTGGAGGAGCCGTGGATTGGCTCGGGGGAGGGAGACGTGGAGCCAAGGAGGAGAGGTAGGGGAGGGGTGGGGGATTTGGTGAGAGAGATAATTTGGTAGTTATAAAAAATTATTAAAATATAGAAAAGAGAATTTAGAGGATGTGAATATAGACTATCTGTTAGAAAACTGCAAAACATAGATGATGGATCTTTTTAGATGATAGTCTATATGAAGATATAGACCATCAAATTTAGACTACCTCTTGGAGATGCTGGATTATCTGGCCCTTAGCAAATATATTAGTTGTATGCTATTGGATCATATCTTATAACATTGATTTTACAACACTTTTTATTCCATTATTGTTAATTTCGTTTTTCTGACCTAGTCACAAGGAGGAGTGGGCGGTGACTTCTTAATACCCGCAATAAGCGGTAAATAGGGTTCTCCGGCGAGTCCGATTGGTCGCGTCCGAACTGCCCGACTTGGGCTTAGCGAATTAAGGAACGGTAGAAGACATTAGTCGGGCTCAGCTCGGTGATGGGGAGGACGTTACCCGGGACTTGGAGTGGGCCTAAAAAACTCCTAAGGCCCTGCTTGGAAGGGAGGTTTGGAGGTTTTTGGCCTAAAACCGATATAATTTACATACCCATAAAATATTTCGGCTCAGATTGAAAATAGGTGCTTGGATGACCAGTTATGGAATAGTAAAAATCTGTCGTTTTGACACTTGCACCTAGAAAAAATAATCCAATGAGGAGCTCCCGGAAAAAAATAATCTCCGACAAATGTTGGGTAGCGAGCATCGAGCTTTCTGTCCATTCTGAGTGTCTGCACCACGGTTCCAATATTGGTGTTTTTCTTAAATGTCCCATATGTAAAAAGCCAAATTTTGGCACTATAAACTAGAGTATTGAACAAAACATAATTTTAACGGAATTCTGGTATCATATAGAACGACAACCATATTGGTTGAAATTGCCAAAATTGTTCAGTCAAAATTTGGCTCTCAAAAAATAAATCAAATAATTACTAAATTCAAACTAATTAAAGTGTGTAGATTAGTGTTACTACATATCTGCTCGTACCTAAATATGTCTAGTGGTACAATACATATAAAAAGAGGGTTTAAGTAAGTGTGCAGATTAGTGTTACTGTTTTTCAATCATCATTTTGTTTGTCAAACTAAAAAACAGATCACAACAGGTTTAGCAAGAGCTGTCCATGCCCAAAAAGGTCCAAGCAGCGTGATCTGCTCCTGCCTTTGCTGCCGTACAGCTCACTGCCGTCGTCTCGCCAGCGGCGTGACCACAGCATCCTCTGGTGCGTGGTGCGCTAACTGCAGACAGTAGGTCTGACAAGCACTGAACCGAGAAGTCAAGATTCCGTGCCACTTGCTTGCTTAGCTAGGGATTTGGAGAGGACGGCCATGGCCATGGAGGAGCTGGGAATGCCTCTCCCCACGAAGAAGCTCTTTGTGGATCCAAATAGGTACCAAAAGAAAATCGGATCTTGGCTTGTTTCGATTGCTTTATGTATAGCCTCATGTACTATCTATTGCTTGATTTATCTCGATACAGCAGGGATGGGGCAAGGCGATGTGGTGTTGTCCTAGTGGCCACAGGAAGCTTCAACCCTCCCACCTACATGCACCTACGCATGTTTGGTAAGCCACCTACGCACCTATGTATCTTTTGACTATCAAGTGTTGTGTTACTGTTCCCCAACAACATCCTCGGAATGAGAGGAGTAGAGTTTACCTTTTTTCCCCATCTTTTCATGTGTTTCATTTTAGAGCTGGCAAAGGATGAGTTGCAGCAGCGAGGGTATTCTGTGTTGGGTGGATACATGTCCCCGGTGAATGATGCGTATAAGAAGAAGGTATTATGTGAAATTCGAAAAAGTATATGGATTTATATTACCAATTTTCTCATATATTACGACTGTTCTCATATGAATTTATATTACCACTGCTCTCATATGAATTTATATTACCACTGTTTCTTCTGACTGAATTCAAATTTGGAATCGACTAGGATCTCTTACCAGCTGTTCAGCGAATCCGCCTTTGTGAACTTGCATGCAAAAGCTCATCTTTTGTAATAGTTGATCGGTGGGAGGTAACTTGATTTTTCATGTTAGTAGATACATTCAATTGGATTTTGCGATGTAACATAAGATATTTGCAATTTGGATAATGCAGTGTTTTATGTACACATTGTTGTGCTCTTGATACAGGCAATTCAGAGTGGTTATCAACGCACTTTGACTATTCTCTCTAGAGTTAAGAACTCTTTGTGCAACGATGGCTTAGCTAACCGAGGTACATTGTGAGGAATGTTTGTTGTAATATAGGATGCCATTTCCGACGTACTGCTGAGCCATACAAATTGTAGTTTATTAATGCTTTTTACCCTGTATATAAATCAGTTTCAGGTAGTCTCAAGGTAATGCTTTTATGTGGTTCTGACCTACTTGAGTTATTCAGCACCCCAGGAGTTGGGATTCCAGATCAGGTACAAATCTTGAACTTTGTTTGGTATGAACAAGTCAACATACAACTCCTGCACCCATTTTTTGAAACTTATGGTGTCCTGTTTAGTTGTTGTTTCATTTTCCATTATCGAAGAACTAACTTTGATGCACAGCCTGTTTCCAGGTGGGGGCCATATTTAAAGACTTTGGTGTTGTTTGTATACGTAGAGAAGGAAAAGATGTTCAAAAGTTAATATCCGACAGCGAGACACTGCAAGAATGCAGGGTGAAACTTCTAGCTTGAGGAGCTTATTACTCCAATGGATTATGTTTCTTTACTCATATGTATCTATTCCCCTATATATTTTCAGGATAACATCATCTCGGTTGATGAGATTGTGCCAAATCAGATCAGTTCATCCAGAGTAAGGTATGATCTACGTTGGTGTCAGGACAATTATATGCTATTATCACCTTTGTATTGCACTTGGTTGAATGCTGGGATGTTATTCCTGTATTTATATTTGATTAAATTGCAGAGAATGTATAAGGAGGTGTCTCTCGATAAAATATCTCACTTGTGATGGAGTAATTGAGTACATTAGGGAGCACAAATTGTACATGGAAGCTGAAGGGAGTGATAGAAAATCATGACTCTAACCAGTGGTACTTTTGTGTTTTTCCGTTTTTCATACACATTTCTGTATGTGAACATGTACACTCCTTGTAAATTATAATCGGAATTCATGGTTCTAAAACACCCTTTTATGATTATGCAGTTGGGCGCCTTTTGTAATTATATGGCCAACTGAGCATCAATCTCCACAGCGCTGCCGTGCCGTAGCTGAGCGCGACCACCGCCGCTGTCTCAATCCCCTTCGCCTCGCTACATGGCACCGCCGTGCCATAGCTGAGCGCGACCACCGCTGATGCCTCAATCCCCTCCGCCTCGCTGCGCAACGCCGTCGTGCCGTAGCTGAGCGCCACCGCCGACACTATTGCCCCTCGGCCGGTGCATCGCAGGCATCGTCGTTCTGGTTCTACCTCATCGCGTCCTTGCTGTCTTCGCCCCGTCCGCAATCTTGGACAATGCTGATTGGTTTTTTGAGGTATGAGGAGCTTTCTTCCACAAATTTTGGGTGTTCCGGCAGATCATCTAGATGCGCCTCTGTTCTGATTTTCGATGCTTCATATCTAATAGAGTCCAAAAGTTGATTAGTATGATTGCAACTAGCTCATAGTTTGCACTAGATTTGCCCTCCATTAAGGTGATCAAATAGAATACTATAAAAGATTGGCAGGTGATGATGCAATGTATTACCACTAGAAAAACCAAAACTCTTTGATTGTCATGTCGGTAGATGAGGAATACAACCATCTAAAAAGAACACTATTTGAAATCTTATGATGTTATAATTTATGAACATTATAGACATTGAACTAGTTTGTTGTTTTTGTTAGATTGTCGTGAATGGTTCAAGGGGTTTTTCTGTTTTGTGTTCCGATAAATATCTGGTTTCATTCCGTGTCCGTAATGTATTCGTATCCGACATTATACGTATCCGTATCCGAATCCGTTTCCGCTTCTGTTAGAAGATGTAAAAATAAATACGGTACTGTCTATTTCCGACCGATTCCGATCTATTTTCACCCCTAACAGTAACCAGTAGTAGTAAGTATCCTGATGGAACTGGAATGTGAAGAAGTGGCCATTTGAACGGTATCCTTTCTTCACTACTTCTCCACCAGCCGAATCGCTGTCAACTGACATGTTGCACCTCACACACCTTGAGCTTTAGCCACTGCCTCCCAGTCCCAGCTCTACTCTTCAGATCAAAATAAATTACACCATCAAAAGCCACAATGAAAATACATAAATCTAAAGTAGATTCATAACTCACCAGGCGGGTGGGACCATGCGTTGACGTTGACCTAGGTCATCGGGGAGATGTGTTCTCCAGATAAAAATTCAAGGCACCATCCCTTCTTGCCTCCTACTCCGACTCACCCCGGCGGCGAGCGTGCAACCAGCGTGTGCTTCGGGTCCGTCGGAGGCGGGCTCTAGCGGCCGCGCCGCTCCTTGCCCGGTCGCGCCGCCGTCGCTATTCCCCCGGCCACACCGCCGCCGGTCCTCCCCCGGCCGCACCGCAGCAGCTCCTTCCCTGGCCGCCCCGCTCCTCCCCCGGTACTGTTATAGCCATTAGTTTTTCTCTGTTGTTCATGCGTGTATGGTACTGAAGTTCAAACGCTTCTCCTGATGTTGCCTTCTTCTCCGTGGACTTGGATAGCATGATCTTCAACTCATGTTTCTGTTTGGGTTGCACAATTCTTGCTGCCGATAATGTAATTGACATACCAACGAATTGCTGATCACTTGATCAGTACTGCTCACTAGGATTCCCCACTGCCTATTTCTTATTATGACGTTTTTCTACACTCTTTCAAAGGCCGATGATGCAAAACACAGTTCGAAATTGAACCAATGCAAAACACAGTTTGAAATTGACATTTATTGTACCCTAATTGTATGACTGGTACTCGATGATGATCCTAAAACTTCTGTTGCCTCTTCCAGGTGCAGATCTTCGTGAAGACCCTGACCGGCAAGACTATCACATTGGAGTTTGAGTCCTGGGACACGATCGACAATGTGAAGGCGAAGATCCAAGACAAGGAGGGCATCCCACCTGATCAGCAGCGCCTCATCTTCGCTGGCAAGCAGCTTAAGGACGGCCGCACTCTTGCGGATTACGACATCCAGAAGGAGTCCACCTTGCACCTTGTTCTCCGCCTTCGTGTGTGGCATGCAGATCTTTGTGAAGACTCTCACTAGCAAGACCATCACCCTGGAGGTCGAGTCCTCGGACACGATTGACAACGTGAAGGCCAAGATCCAAGACAAGGAAGGCATCCCACCGGGCCAGCAGCGCCTCATCTTCGCCGGCAAGCAGCTCGAGGATGGCAGCATTCCTGCGGATTACAATATCCAGAAGGAGTCCACTCTCCACCTTGTCCTGCACCTCCGTGGTGGCCTGTGGACTTTGCATTGATGCAGCTCTGCGTCGTTTCTTGTTCTCCTTTGTCCTGATGTCGTGCCATGGTTAAGTTGAAGTCGAGTTCTGGTGGAATGTTTCGAGTCTTTTAATTGTGTCGCATTGTAACTATGCACTATGTGAGTAGACCGTCGATCGATTGGCCTAGTCTGAACAGTGAACACCCTGCGTTTGTTCTGGAGAATATTATCCAACGCTGCTATCATCCTTACTGTTCTGTGCATGTTCTATTGTCCTTTAATCTCCCAGTGGTCACTAATCCAAATGCTACTACAATAGTGTTATCCGACTGCGACTGAGTCCGTGCCTGGGCATTGTTTGTGGTGCTTCATCCAGAATGACGATCTAATGCTTCAGCCAGAACCCAGAGAATATCTGATGCTTCAGCCAGAACCCAGAATGACCATATTCAACAACAGAATCGATTTGACTGCAAAGTATCCATGTGTTCCTTGTGCCTGGACGACGCGTCAGTGTCAGAAAAGGGAGCTTCAGGGTAATTTGGATGGCTGAGATAGACCAAGATCCCGGCCCAAACCCATCCCGTGTGCCACGAGGAAAACGACCCACTTGTCCAACTCGAATTTTCTGAGTCCATGCATCGCCTCTCTCGTCACGCCGCCGCACCGTTCTGGCGATTGACGCCGCCGCCTCCCGGAATCTCGATTAGCGCCCATCGTCGCATCCGTCGGCGCTCCCTTACCATCCCTGCGCCGTCGTCATCGACCAACCGGCCAGGCGGAACTGCACAAGGTAATGAAATAAAATGTACGTGGTCTAGCTAGTAGACTGAGGTCTTCAGAGTTCGGAGGCGAAGAGCCGTGCGCGCGCGCCAATGACCCTTGTCATGGGAGCGGCAATACCCTCCGGCGCCGCCTTCTACTACTCCCTCCTCCAGAGCTGCATGAACTCTTTCCGGCAAGGCAAGTCCATCCACCACAGGATCATCGCGTCCGCCTCTCCACAGGACCTGCACCTGAGCACCAAGCTCGTCATCTTCTACGCCAAACACGGCGACATCGCCGCGGCCCGCAAGGTGTTCGACGAAATGCCGCGCCGGAGCGTCGTGTCCTGGACGGCCACGGTCTCCGGCTACTCCAGGAACGGCCGCCCGCGGGAGGCGCTGGAGCTGTTCGCCCTCATGCGGGCGTCCGACATCAGGCCGAACCAGTTCACGTACGGGAGTGTGGCCAGCGCGTGCGCCGGGGCCGGGTGCGCGAGGAGCGGGGAGCAGGTGCACGCGTGCGTGGCGAAGGGGAGGTTCGCAGGGGACATGTTCGTGCAGAGCGCCCTCATGGACATGCACCTGAGGTGCGGGTCGGTGGCGGACGCAAGGCGGCTGTTTGCGGGGATGGAGAGGAAGGATGTGGTCTCTTGGAATGCCTTGATCAGGGGTTTTGTGGAGCGGGGAATTACAGTGACGCGCTTGGATTGTTATCCTCAATGCTGAGGGAAGGTATGCGCTGGCACCGAAATCTGCCACATATGTTTCATCTTGCTATGTACTGCCATGAAATGTGGAGTCCCTTGGCTTATATACCGCTATGAACACCTCAAATCCACACCCTTTATTATAATCTTAGTGTATTAGCGTATCATGCTACTCCATGCTATATCCAATTTTAGTTTAAAAAAGACCGTATGATACTAAAGCAACGACTATATTAACATATAAATTTTCCTCATCAAAATGTACTAGATGGAGTCACCGAAATTGCTACTCATCTCTGTGTTAATGTTGGCGTAAAAAGAGCACTTCGAATAACTATTTCCCACTGTCTTTTTTTTAATAGATTTTTCTGTTTAAATTTCTGTTATGCTCTCGCTCAAACTGCATTTTTTTTGTTTGGTTACAAATCATTCACATTACAAAAAAATTGACAGCAATGCTGCCTGACCATTTCACATTTGGAAGTGCTCTAAAAGCCTGTGGAGCAGTCAGTGTGCTTGCTAACACGGAGCTAATTCACACTTGCATAATCAAGTTGGGCTACTGGGGTGAAAAGGTTGTTGTTGGATCACTTATCGATGCTTATGCAAAATGTCGGAGTATGAGCAGCGCAAGAGTGATATATGACTCCATATGTGAACCAGACCTTGTGTCGTCTACAGCCCTGATCAGTGGGTACTCCATGGATAGAAACCACACTGAAGATGCAATAGAGCTCTTTTGTAAGATTCACCGCAAGCGTTTAAGGATTGATGGTGTTCTATTAAGCTCCTTGCTTGGCCTTTGTGCTAATGTGGCATCTCTCAGATTTGGGACACAAATTCATGCTTTTATGTGCAAGAAGCAGCCTATGGGTGACGTGGCATTGGATAATGCTCTAATTGACATGTATGCAAAGGCAGGAGAATTTTCAGATGCCAGGCGTGCTTTTTGATGAAATGCCCTACCGAAATGTGGTTTCATGGACTTCACTCATTACTGCCTGTGGGAAAAATGGTTTTGGAGGAGACGCTGTGAGCCTTTTTGATAGGATGGTGGAGGACGGTGTGAAGCCAAACGATGTGACTTTCCTTTCTCTTCTGTCTGCATGTGGTCATTCTGGTCTGATGAGCAAAGGGATGGAGTATTTCACTTCCATGATGAGAAAGTATGGTATTGATCCAAGAGCTGAGCATTACAGTTCTGCTATCGACCTTCTTGCTCGTGGAGGCCAGTTAGAAGATGCATGGAAGCTTGTTCAGAAGATGGATAGTGAACCCAACTCATCGATGTTGGGCGCAATGCTTGGAGCTTGTAAAACACATGGAAACATGCCTCTCGGAGAAACTGCAGCCAAGAATCTTTTCAGTATAGCTCCTGATAGTTCTGTACACTATGCTGTGCTCGCAAACATGTATGCAGAATCTAGTTTATGGGAGGATGCTCAAAGGACAAGAAAATTAATGGCTGAGACATCTGGTGGGAAGGAAGCTGGTTGCAGTGTCATCTGAAGATCATTTACAGAGATGAAGTTTCCTCTTCAAGAATTCAGATAATGGTCAGTTGTCACTGGTAGATGCACCAGATGAATGTTTTCAGCTTTTGGTCCACAGTGAGCTGTCTGGTCCAACATGTAGAGCCTCCACAAATTTGTAAACTCTAACCCACTTCTGAATCTTTTCCCTTTCAATTAAACAGCAAGCATCCCATGACTTATCAGCAGCCGTCATGTTGGTTCAGGGTAAGTGCTTCTTGTGCGTAGTTGTATAGTTTGCTAATTTTGATTATATCTGTTGGGTTACATTCCCTGTCAATGCATATGTTGCAACTTTTGACAACTGTAAAGTTTGGGTTTGCGATGCCGGTTTGATTCATAAAGCGTAGTCGGTATTCTCAATTCTGTCGATAATATTTATTGGACAGCACATGATTACAGATTTACGTGTCTTGATCCTTCTATTTACAGTTTACTTCGAGTTGTTTGCATCAATTTTGATACCTATAAGAGTACTGCAAGAAACATGCAGTGGATAAACGAGACTGTTATTCCTTGCAGTACACGGATGTAGGATGATACCCCTTCTTTTAAACTGTATCTGTTATGAGTGGGTACGAATGTTGAGTATTGTGTCGAAGAGGTGAATACAGGACTTATGACTAGCGTGTTCCTCTCTTGATGTGACTGAAGCTATCAGTGTCGATAGCATGGCAAAACTATATTATATACCCTTGTTGGTGTTGAGTGAAGCAGGCATCGCAAGCTAAATTGGTCAGCTGAAAAAATGTTGTATCATATGTGCATGGGGTAAACTTGAAGTCTTGAACAACTAAAAGCTGCCATGTTAGAGCTATTCAATGAATAATTGAATATAGTCCAATCCATGTGCTAGTGGCATAGTTGTTTGCCTTGTTAGTTGGTTTAACTTGTCGAATATGTTGATAAAAATCATCAGTTGTGATCTAACCATACAAAGTGGCGCCGAAGGTTGTAAAAGGTGTTAAGGTTTGCCTACGTTTGTTCGAAATGCCATTTTATCGGTGTCTTGTAGTAGTATAATAGTGACTAATATACCAAGTTTGCTCGATATAGAACTGAACTTGTGGTTTGTTTGCACAAATCTTATGCTTTTTTTTGCTTCAGGCTTGAGAATCTGTATGACTGATAGTGTGATACACCTTTTTTTTCCTCTTCCATGAGTATGCATCGAGTTGATGAGGCCCAAATTTTGCTTCCAACAAAGTAGTATTTTTCTATTTGTAAAGTTAGTGCTGCACCAGTTCGACAGATCAAAAGATTAACAATAAATTAGTACTCAATCTTATGCTAGTTCTCATTGTTTGTGGTGATGCTGTTTCTAATGATGCCAATATCATATGGAACACTCTACATCAATTCTGTTTATCTTCCGGGCAGACTCCTAATTGGGCTAAATCCTCTATTCATTTTAGTCACCATGTTCCCCAACAGCTCAAAACTGATCTCATGAATATTTTTCCTGTTTCTGAAATGCAGAATGATTCCATTCATTTAGGGCACCCTTTAATTATGCCTGCCAAGAATAGAACTTCTGTTTACAACTTTGTTTTGGAGAAATTTAAAAATAAACTTACTGGTTACAAAGCCAATAAACTATCCCATGCTGCCCGGCTTGTTCTCATAAAATCTGTTCTTGCCTCCTTGCCTGTCTATTATATGTCCAACATTCTCTTCTCAAAAAAGATGCTAACTCAAATGACTTCAATTATAAGAAACTTTTGGTGGACAGGAGTTCAAGAAAAATCAACTACTAAGCCTCTGTATCCTAAAGCTTGGTCTGAGATTTGCAGGCCTAAAGCAGAAGGAGGCCTGGGAATCAGGGATCTTGGTGCAGTAAACATGGCTCTTCTTTCTTCTTCAGGTTGGAGAATTCTGACAGAAGAGGAAAGCACTACAAGCAAAATCCTCAAGGCGAAATACTTCGCTCATACCTCATTTTGGAAGGCTTCCTCTAAGATGCCAAAGTCAGCTTTTTGGACCTCTATTCTTAAGGTTAGGCCATCCCTAACTCAATCCTGCGAATTCCAAATTTATAAAGGAAACACCTGCATTTGGAACACCCCTTGGGTTCCTTTTTGGGAGAATATTCATGCGGATCTAATTATTCAAAATCAGGACTTTGTTTATCCTAATTGCATTTCAGACTTATGGATTCCGGGAACCCGTAGATGGAACATAGACTTGATTAGAAATCTTTTTGGTGAACATAATGCCAATATCATTGCAAACATTCCAGTAGTTAATAGTGATTATCCTGATGCTCTTATTTGGAAACATACTCCATCAGGAAATTGCACCACCAAGAGTGATTACCAAAATTTCAAACCCCATGTTTACACTAATCAAACTATCCCCAGACCTACTTTCACGGCTACTATAAAAAGCATTCTTGCAGATACCTGGAAAGAAAAAGGGATGGCTCCTAGAGTTCAGGTTTTTGCTTGGAGATTATTAAGGCAAGCTATTCCAACAGCAACTAGAGTTGCGATGAGATCATCTCTGGTTACAGCGAATTGCAAAAGATGTGGAAAACAGGAGGATGATATGCATCTTTTCTTTCTCTGTGATTTTGCGAGAGCTGTTTGGTTTATTTCCTTTGCAGGACTCAGGGTGGATCAACTGCAACATCAAGGATGCACCACTGTTTCTGAAATCGTCAAGTTTATTTTGCAAAATGTTAACATGCAAAATGCCTTGTCTATGACCTTTTTAACTCTTTGGTCCATTTGGAAAGCAAGGAATGATTTGCTTTTCAATGAAAAAAATTGGATCCCAATACAGGTCATCCATGCAGCAAACGCATTGTTAAATGAAGAATATAAAGACGCTCAGCATGCTCAAAGCTTGTCTACTGCAACGACTCCGAAGGGAGCCACTTTGCATTGTCTGAAGTTTGACAGGTCCAGGTTCGAGAAAGGGCCAAACATCTACATGGATGCGGCTTGGAAAGGAAATGTGTCTTCTTGTTTTGCAGGATGGGGGAATCATGCTGGCATAGGAGTGTTGATCCATGACAAATCGGAAGGCCAAAAGAAGACTATCATTATCTCTGCAGCTACTCAGGCAACCTCGGCGCTGCAAGCGGAGGCAAAGGCTCTAGAGTTGGCAGCATGGCTCACCCATCTTCTACAACTAAAGAAGACGAACTTCTTACTTGACAACCAAACAGTGGCTGAAGCGGCAGCAAGTAGAGATCTTCACAACTTCCCGGGACATTGGACGATCAAGCCAAATATCATCAACTTTATCCACCTCACTGATCAAGATGACGTAAGAGCTTTCAAGATTGATCGAAAGAACAACACTCTTGCGCATAGTCAAGCGCAAGGTGCTTATATATTGCATGATGCTGGGACTTGCTTATTTACTTGTTTAGGACAAGAACACTGTGCCAATCAGTGTCCTATAAAGGTCATGCTGACCTCACATAATGTGCAATGTTGCACATTACTATCTGTATCTTGTTTGTAAACCCTAGTAGTATGGAATAAAAGCTTTTAATTTTCAAAAAAAAATCTTATGCTAGTTTTCTCCCTTTTACCCTTTATGATTTACTTCTGTGACCGGACACAACTGGCATGGACTTGAAATACACCTGAATTCTATTGATACCAGTTACAAACCTATGATAAACCACAGAGTGGACACTGGTATTGTTCAGAAGGCAGGGGTTCCTATCCCAAGAGAAAGGATAGCTGTGACATGTATTTTTCAAAAAACATCTCAGATGAAAAATCATATTCAATTCTTTTAATGAGGTAAACAAGGAAATAATCACAGTTTTGCTTTATTTTCCTTCTGACAGCATGCACTCAGTTTTCTTCAAGAACAAGTGATCAATGTAAAGTGATATATCTGTAGATCATTCTGAACTTCATGATCTAAAAATGTGAAATTACTCAATATTAAGATGCAAATAGAAGTAATATATGATCAGTTATAGGTGTCGGGAAAACCCTGGAGATTGATGTAAACCATTATCCTTTACCCAGCAGGAAAATCCCATATTTTTCAAGCCTCTTGTCTTCTGTTTTTTTAAAGTACTCATCTACTCGTCATTTTTCTCTTATACTTCTTGCTTGTTTTTCGTTTGCATGCATTTGATGAGTGATTGCTGATCTGTGAACCATTAGGATACAGTTATTCTTTTCTCACACTCTTTGTTTTCATATTGCATCTGAGAATATTTGTTACCAGAATCAGTCGATCCCAAAATTATATTAAAATTGGAAAGTTAACAGCTAGCAACGTACAGGTCAAGTCTTTGATGTGTCACTTTTTAGGAACATGCCGTAGTCTCTGCATCATCTTAGGAGTGTGGATTACACAAGTGCACGGGCCACGAAGGATGGCCACCATTCGACTAATGCCTGTAGGCTATCATAGTTTGTAACTGGAAGATTAAGGCCCTTAATTTCTTAGAATATTTTACTTGCTTATCAATCATAATGTGCTCTGTAGATGCCTGATCCAAGACTTGCATGTATTCTTTGATTCTTGTACGTGCATGCAAGCCACATGGCTCCTGAAATACTGATCTTCAAGCACATGACGAGTCCTTGGCCATCTGCTGGCTGCATTATATAAGAAAATAATGTAGCTATAGGGCATCTAGGCTTCTAGAGCCACTATACTAATATTGAGCAAAATGGCTGGCTAACTGTAACTTATGTGCAACCTAAGCAACTGAACTATAAATCAGACTTCAAGTTCTAGTTCACCTCAAAAATCATCAAGGAAGCAACACTTCGTAGCTAGGGGTTTTACATTGGTCTTGCACAACATGCTTTACAGACTCCTCGTCGGATTTGTCCTTCCTCTTGTCCTGCAATCCTCCTTAGTCTTGTGCGATCCACCAGGGGTGAAGGTTGGCTTTTACCAATACACATGTCCGAATGCAGAGGTCATTGTTCGTGATGAAATGACCAAGATCATCTCCCATGTCCCAAGCCTCGCCGGCCCTCTGCTTCGCATGCACTTCCACGACTGCTTTGTGAATGTGTGTGCACATCGCAGTCTGTTCTGAACTGTTTCAGTTGAGGTGAGAGGAGATGTACTGATCTGTTTGTGTTCTGCAGGGTTGCGATGGTTCTATTCTGCTGAATAGCACACCAGGATCACCATCTGAAAAGGAATCAGTACCGAACCTCAGCCTGCGAGGATTTGGCACAATTGACCGTGTCAAGGCTAAGCTGGAGCAAGCCTGCCCTGGAGTGGTCTCCTGTGCTGATATCCTAGCTCTTGTAGCAAGGGATGCTGTACTACTGGTAAGAACTAGCAGTCCTGTTCACTAATCTTGGTTCATTCTTCAAGTAAGAGAAGTTGACATAGTTTGGGAAAATGGAGGGAATAGGCTGGTTCAGGCCAGACAATATTGGTAGCGCAGTTTTACTGCCTTACTGAGTTTCACTGAGTTTGACCATCTTTTACGTAATTACGGGATAGTACCTGCTCTCTTGCTGGCAATAAATGGAGTTTAACTTAGTTAAGCCAACTTCTTATTTTCGTTATGCAACAGACCAAAGGTCCTTATTGGGATGTTCCGACTGGTCGGAGAGATGGGATGAGATCGGTGAAGGAAGATGCTTTGAACAACCTGCCTCCACCCTTTTTGACGCCACTCGTAACCTGTACCAGTTCTTCATCCCAAGGGCCTTGATGCAAAGGATCAGGTGGTTCTGCTAGGTATATACTATTCTTCACGAACTAAATCCAATGCCTTATAAACTACTGCATCTCTCCTGGTTTGTGTAGCCTATGCTCCTTTTCGTTTTAGTTTATTTAAACTTTGCTGATACCAACAAATCTGTAGTAGCATTCTCCAATAAAGGTGATCATTTGTATACCCAACTAATCAACTTGTCAATCAAGCAAGGTGCACGTACCAAGTCAACAGAAATGGGAAAAACAAAACTACGTGGTTTCTAGTCCTAGTTACTTGGCATGATGCAAAACCAAGGGACACTTTGTTCTAAAAAACCAAAGCATAACCCGTTATTCGAAAATTAATACATTCTTTGCCGGTCTTCACACTACTCATTTACACACGTAGAAGAAAGGAAAAAGAAAACCTCTGTAGGTCACAACTCACAACAAGCTAAGAATACCTTTGCAACCTTATTTCTGATTTATCTCACATATACGACTGAAATTTCTTATGTTGCGAATTTGCAATTCAAACCTATTAACCATGGAAGCCATGAAAACTGACATACTTTAAATTGTTCATCATGCATAACAGGGGGGCACACCCTTGGGACCTCCCACTGTTCGTCGTTCTCCGACCGGCTGTACAACTTCAGTGGCACGCTCATGGCCGACCCGGCGCTGGACAAGCACTACGCCCCACGCCTGAAGAACAAGTGCAAGCCCGGCGACACGACGACGCTGGTGGAGATGGACCCGGGGAGCTTCAGGACGTTCGACACGAGCTACTACCGGCACATCGCCAAGGGGAGGGCGCTCTTCACCTCCGACGAGACGCTCATGCTCGACCCCTTCGCCAGGGACTACGTCCTGCGGCAGGCGGCAGTCGCCGGCTACCCCGCGGAGTTCTTTGCGGATTTCGCGGCATCCATGGTGAAGATGGGGAACATGCAGGTGCTCACCGGCGCGCATGGCGAGATCAGGAGGCACTGCGCCTTTGTGAATTAGATGCATATTTTAGTTCCAGTAGCGTGATCATTACTCGCAATTAAGAAGTATTAGTGGTTAATTCTTCTTGATGTGTAGAATTACTGAGTTGTATTGCGTACATTGTGTGCATCATGTCTTCCCTTCATTCGTATTGTTATTATGATCTCTTCGAATACTGTTTGCTTCATTCAATGAAATAATGGCATTTGCCTCAATAAATATGCAACAGAGAGAACTGGATTTGTATTCCCGACTGTTCTCTGCTTTCCTGTCAGTTACAAAGCACTCATGTCGGCTGCAATGCAGAGGCAGGAAACTTGAGGCTGAATTTGCTACCTGGACACTTGGCCGGTAGAGTTTACTTTGTGCATTGGGTATTCATGAAGTGACCCTAGCTAACGGATGAAGCATAACAATTCATTAAGCCAGCTCCACATGGATCACCTCAACTCGTCAACTCTTCAAGCTTACCTCTCACTCCTTTTACACTTTATTTCCAGTCTTTTGTCATATCTAGTAAATCAATTTACAGTGGTTTAAGGTTTAATTTAATCTAGCCTTTTTCTTGCACCACCACCTTTCTGTGCTCCTCCGGTGAAATCCCAACTGGAAGAACAAGAGAGAGGAATATACCCTACACCAAAACTCGAAGGAAACTAGGCTAGCAAGTTTAGCATCTCGCCTCATGTTTTCCTTCCTCTTTCTTCAAAGAATCATCAACGACACGCGCCAAGAAACGAGACCAAAACCACCGCAATCTGCAAGCCAACCAAACGGAACGTAAACTTGTAAAGAATCATGCACGCCAATGCATGCGCTCGCACACAACAAACCAAGCAAGCACACCACGCCGCCGCGGCACGTATACCACTGCACCATGCCGCCGACCGCCACGGGCTTCGTCACGGCGCCCCGCCGCCTCCGTCCGCTCCCAGTGGAGCGGCCGCACCTGACCCGCTGCACCAAGCTGCTATGCTCGGCGTTCCTCTCCCTCCTCCTCCTCGCCGGCGTGCTCTTCTTCGTCGCCTACCTCGCCGTCCGCCCGCACAGGCCCCGTTTCCACGTGGCGGCCTTCTCCGCCGCCGGCATCCAGGCCGCCGGGGGGCCGGTGGTGCTCTCCGGGCAGCTCTCGATCCGCAACCCGAACCAGGACATCGCCTTCTTCTACGACCGGCTCTACATGTCCGTGCGCTATCGCGACGGCGAGGTCGTAAAGGACAGGGACCTGACGGCGGGCGGGCCCCTGTACCAGCCGCCCAAGACCACGGCGCCGGTCTCGTTCGACGGCGTAGACGTGCCGGCGGGCCCCGCCGCGGACATGGCGCGGGACGTGGCGGGGGCCGGCACGGTGGCGCTGACGGTGAAGGTACGGTCGAGGATACGGGCGAAGGTGGCGTTCTGGGGGTCCCACTGGCACCCACTCCATGTGGCCTGCGACGTGGCGGTGGGGCCCGACGGGCAGATGCTGCCGGAGGGCCAGCAGAAGCGGTGCAGCATAGACTTCTTCTAGATGTAAACATACACGGTATACTCGCAGTAGTATATATCCTAAGAATAGACTATGGAGTGTGATGCCCAGTGAGTACGGTGATTTTGTAAATGGAAGGCATTGCGTGATGATTGATGAGCAGCTTTAGCGACGTACAATCGCCGTCGTCCTGTTCTGAAGTGTGTACTTCGTATGCTCAAGTGCTCCACGCGAACGGGGCCATGGAACCTAACGCAAGCGTGATTCCACCGCGCGTCCGCGCCCACCCGGCCACCAGCCACCCGCCACAGTTCCACGCGTCGCCGCGCACCGCACGGCGGTGCCACCACAATCCCAGCGCGACCCGCCACCACCGGGCCAGAACTGCTAGAAACTATTAGGCGCAACAGTCGATTACACCCACCCGCTGTGCCCTGCGCGGGAGCCCATGCCCGGGAGGAATCCCCCCATCCCACTCAAGGCTCGCCCTCCACCCGCACGCGATCTCATGGGTGGGTAGGATGGATCTCATGTGATCCTCCGGCCCGCGCGCGCCTCTACCGTCCGGCTGAATCAAGCCGGCACAGCCGGCTGCATGCTTTAGCGAAAGAATACCATGTTCCGTGAATCTGCAGATGATTTTTATTTCTCGGTTAGAGAGATAAACCTTACATAAGAGATGATATCCATACCAAGGCGTGTTTGCGTGCGACACTTCCAGCACGCACTTCCCTGCTTAGCCCAGGCAGCTATAACAAGATATACACCCATCTGGGCGGAATAGAGAAACGGCAAAGTTCCAGGCATATCAACAGCAACCGCCAAGCGCCGAAAGTTCATGATGCATCAAACCAGGCGGGGAACTGATCATCATCGGCAGGGCAGGCCATCCTTGGTCAAAAGCGTCATAGATAGATCACTGATATACCTTCCTACAATGGTTGAGATATTCCACCGACGGAAGCTTCAACCCGTCTTCATCCTTCACTGCAGCATGACATGCACCCTGGGATGAGAAGTTTTTCAAGTCATCATCACGTCATTAACTCTTATGAGTTTAATACAAGAGCATTGATTTACTAGATGACATTTCAATAAACTGAACTTTGGATGTCATACAATTACCTAGCAATAAGCAAAGATGAGAGAATCAAGTTACTAATGAGAAGTACATATTGTTTGGTATAGGCAACAAAATATAAAGCGTAAATACATAAAGTGACCAAGTGCATGCCATCGTGGCACAATATATTCAGTCTTGTCAATGGAATTGGAAGGCTTGCTTCACATATTACAAGCTAAGATCTAAAGCAAACATGAAATAGCCTAATTGTGGTAGCTAGTAGGTCATCTGGTCATAGCACTAGAGTTTTAAAACCAAGGAAATTCATCTCAAATATGAAATACCATTATTCGAAGGGCTAGCATGCATGGTTCCCATAAGAAAAATAAAGACAAGATTCTGGAAATAAGATAACCTCATGCACTTAATCAGTATCACACTACTGGATCTATGATAGTAGAATGGAACGATGTATAGAATCTTACCACTTTATCTCATCCAGTCTCGACAACAAACAAGTGCCTCAATTGTCTTGATGCTCAATGTACTGTGGTGCTTTGGAATTATTGGTCCACTGCTACTGAATGCTGCTTCAGATTGAACAGCAGATGCTGGCATAGCTAAGATGTCCTGTGCAATAGCTGCTAGCGTTGGGTACTTCATGGTATGGTTCATCCACCAGTTTAAAATATCAAAATCATCCTTTCTTGGAACTAGACCATCTTCAAGGTAGTCATCAAGTTCTGTAGATATCTGACAACTTGCTTGTTCATTGAGATGCTGGTCCCAATCTTCTAATGAATCATTATCATCTGCATCCACAGCAGCACTATTTGAAAACAACACCACTCGGCCGATCCATAGGATTGCAGTATTGGTTGAAAAGTTCCCGGACTGTTTCGCGTATTTCAGATAAGTAGCTCGCTGAATTCGTGCCAAAAGCTCGTTTCAGGCGAAACTCAATGAAGCTGATTTTGAATCTAGGATCTAAAACAACAGGTATTGACAACCACAAGTATGAATTTTGCCAATACTCGTTGACGGCTTCCTGCATCTCCATAGCCAATGTAGCGATTTCTCCATGATCGCTTGATGCTTCTTCTTGCAAAACTGTCCTCGCTTTCCATACCTCATTAAAGTACACATTTGCTGTCACAGAGCTAGGGCCAGAAATTACTTCAATGGCACGATAAAATGTCCTCAAAATCTTGCAAATAGACTCAGCAACTTTCATATCTTCTGCGGACACCACTTCTTCAGAAGGAAATGACTTCTTGAAATGCAAAAGAACTTCAAGCCTAAAATAAAATTTGTGCCACCACTTCGCATCTTCTTGTGGACACTTCAAACTCATCTGTGAAATGACTTCCAGAAGCTGCTGTTGGGCCAATGGTGACGATGCATGTGCCACAAAGAAATCCATTACAGTGTCACCAACAAGGCGAAGTATATCTGCTTGCCCTTTGGAAACAACACTATTTAAGACGTCATCCAGACAAGCTATGTTGTATAGCTTGCCTCTGATGGGAAGGCACTTCTTCTCTACGAGCATTTCCTTCAGCTTCACAGTATTTGCATCATTCCTAACTTCACCAACAGAGGTCAAGCTCAAAATCTTCTGATCAAGATTCCAATCTCTAATTGCATCCCATATGACATTGTACGATCCACTTTCATACTCTGGAACACAAGCCTCCTTACAGTGTATTATCCTTTCCAAATTAGTAGGTGAGGACCAAAACATACCAAATTTGATAATTATTCTGTGAACTTTCCAGTCTTCGCCAATAAAATGTGCTGTCAAACAGAGGTAATTTACTGTTGGCTCGGGTCCTTCAGCAGTCCAGATGCTTGCTGACAGAGAGACGCGCCGGGAGGAAACTGCAATTTTATCCTTAAGATTTACCTTTTCCTTCTGAAATAGAGCAGAGCAATGTTCTTCCATATCATTATGAGAGACTGCGTCAACCATAGGGTTGAGATTCTTTATAATTCTTCTCATTTCGTCATGCTCTACAATTGACAAAGGATATCCATGCAACATTACCATTCTGGCTAGCTCTTGATAAGGTGTTTCTTGACCAAACTTCCTGGCACTTATGTCAGTTGAAACAGTCATAAATGAGGTCCTCTGTTTCTTCAGGCTTGTACCATCTGAATTTGGCAGGGATTGTTGTGCTGGCACCACTTGAATGGGCCGGATTGTAGGGGTGGTGTCACCGGAGCTACTAGTCCTGAGGAGCTTGCTAGAGTATTCTGTGATTTGAACCTTCCCATTTGTCAAGGCAGGCGAGAGCTCATCATGCACCCTGGACTTCAAATTAGGTACACTCGAAGGGTAAAACAAACCCTTCTGATTATTGTGGCCGCTTCCATGTCGTCCTGGACAGGTTAGAAGATGTCGGCTCAGATGGCTTCTCCCTCCAAACTTATTTGCACTGAGGCGCTTGTGGCAATGAATGCAATCTGCAGCCTGGAGTTTCCCCTCGACATAGATGGGTGTAAATTCCTTCCACACCTTCGACTTGAATCTGTTGGGAATCACTGAGCTTATGTCATCAAGAGTCGCTGTAACAATCTCATTGACCGGATCATTTGGTGAAGCTGGATTATTTTCATTCACTAAAACTGTGCATAAAACATCAACAGTTAGTTATATGCCGGAGGTAGTTTTTTCTTAACAATGGAATATCTATGTATCTAGATCCTAAACTACATCATGCTATCTAACCAAACACGACTGCAAAACTCAACCGGACATCACCACCCAACTAGAAGGTAGTGCATGAACCCCGAATAGGCAAAAATGAAACATACCATATGGGAAGTAGGAATCCTTCTGTCGCCTCTCCGCCACTTCCGCTTTGCCGGGGCAGATTTTCTGGTGCCGCCAAAGATGGCTCGTACCATTCGAGTCTTTGCAGCTGAGGCGATTGTGGCAGTACAGGCACTCTGCAAACTGAACCTTCCCGTTCAAAAAAATCGGCTTGTACTCCTCCCAGACCTTGGACCTCTTCTTGTGCTTGTATCTGAACGGGCTATGAACTCCATCAAATGCTACCTCCACTTTCATGGTGCTATCCTCCGCATGCCCATCAGGATGGTCCACAACTTGTTGTATCATAGCACGCTCCATAGCTGGACAGCAAATATGAAATAAATGGAATTCAATTTTATTACTACCATACGACTAAAATTAAGCATGGACGGAGCATGCACATCCAAAAAAAAACTAAACAGCTAGAAGACTACAAGATCTGTATGAGCATAGCACTAAGAATCCAGAAATTGGCACCAAAATTTCCCCAAAATCCCATACATTTGAGGGGTGGAGGGAATACTGATGGATCGCATCGCTTGGGGCTTGCTGGAAGCCCAAATCGTCAAAATACAAACACATGTGCGCGCCCAGATAAAGAAATTTCGGGAGAAATCGAGGCGGAGGGGTTACCTGAGATGGAGAACCCGGGGGGAACCTTGCGGGGAGGGGAGATTCCGGCAGGATTAGGACATGGAATTGGATCAGCGGGCGGATGGGCGGCGGGCGGCGGGCGGCGGGTGGGTAAAACCCAGTTCGTCGATTTGGGCTGGGTAAAGGGCTGGTTCGATCAAAATGGGCTGAAGTGGGCTGGCCTCGTTCAGACAGAAAGGGTTCTGGGCTTGTACAAGGCCGGGCCTGTTACATCACTCTCCTTTCGTTTTTCTCTTTACCTCTTGGATTTGGTGTTTTTCCTTTTGCTTTCCTTAAAAATATATTTCTTTGGAGTTTTGGACGCCTCGATCTTTTCAATATGCTTGCTTTATCCCAGCTAGTTAATACGTTGTTACAATTGTTATCATTTGGATCAACTCCGCTATGAACTAACTCTAGACTCAACGTGTGCGAGGTTAGCCGGGTGTGACGGTGATCGGGCCCGACTAGGGAGTCCTAGGAGTGCCTATGCTGCCAAAATATCACAAAAGGCTACTTAAGATGGCGCCTTTGTATGTACCAAACGGGTTCTTGATCAGCACGAGGGGGAAAAAGGCAGCACAAAGCACCATTGAACGAGGAAGGGCAAGCAGAGCAAGCCACGGCGTGCTCACCTGAACCTCCGGGAACCGATCGCCGACTCCCCGTGCGCTTCTGGGCGAGCTCGCCGAGCGCGCTCCCCCGCGGTGCGGTGCCGCCCAATCTTTCCCTCCCTCTTTCAGTGAAAGGAATGGGCTCCCGCTTCCAAGGATTCCTAGAGAAGGAACATCAAAAAATTCCAACGGGGCATTCCTAAAAACCCGGATCATCGATTTGGGCTGGGTAAAGGGCTGCTTCGTGCTGGATGGGCTTGTACTGGGCCACTCTCGTTAAGGCTTGGGCTTACAATGGGCCGGTCCTTTTACATCACTACTTATCATTAAACTGATTTCCGTCATGTCAAAAAATGAAAACTGATTTCTTTGGCTTTCCTCTTTAAAATGATTTCTTTGGACGCCAAGTTTTGATTAGTTCTCCTTTGGGGTTATAAACCATTCCGGTTTCCGATTAGACAGAGAGCATACAGCCACAATGATTAGACTGACAAGAGATGAAAATGGAACGCTCGCATCAAATTTGTTCTCATAATTTTATTTTATTTTGCGAGGAACAACATCAGCAACTTTGACTATTCATAGTGCAAAACATAATCCAGACCTCCAGCAGGAGGTGAAAAAGATTGGATGTGCCAAACACTTTATGCATATCATACATACAAATAACAATTCCACTCTTCCTAATGACTACTTTGATCACAATGCTACATTGCATCCTTCCAGCTACAAAATTTTATGTTGCTGCGTATCCACTCGTTATTCCACCCTCCACCTTTATACCCCAAGGAACGTATAAATGTACACAAAAGAATAATCCGCCAGGAAGTACAGTATTAACTACTTCCCAGATTTGGATTGCCCAACCTGTACACAAAGAAAAACCCATGCACAACTCAGATCAACGATCTCATTCTTGTCACTAAGGATTGCATGCTCTCGAGCTTCTCGTTCAGCTGTCTGATGTCCTGATCTTCCACGCTGCTTGAGCGGGAGACGAGGGCTGCGCATCTGGCCTTGGATTCTGAAATTTCGTTTTGCAATGAAGTAATTGTTGCTTCCAGTGTGTCTTTCGACCCCGCATCAGCGATCGCATGAAAGATTGGAGTCCTAGGAGTGCCTATGCTACCAAAACTGTTCTGCCTGCTGAGCCTACTAGGTGAGAAAATATTATCCATGCCTCCACTTCCTGTAATGGCACAACTAAGACACTTCAAACCTCTTTTTTCCATATATAAGAAATAACTACTATGGAAGACTCCTGTGGTAAAACTAGTTTAGAAGTACAAGGCATATAAAGGAGTATAAATAATACTCCCTCCGTCCAGAAATGTATGGCACATTTTAATTAGTTAAGACAAGACTTTGACCAATAATTACTCTACTAATATGCGATTTATGTGATAGAAAATTATAATCATAAGAAAATACTTTTGAATATGAATCTGACGATATCAATTTTATGTCACATAAATCACATATTAATGGAATAATTGTTGGTGCTTTATATTTTTAGACGGAAGGAGTACGGTAAAAGAATGTGCAAGAAAAACAGGGAAGCGAAAGGCGAGATCAGAAACATTATGGAAAAGTAAAAGCAGAAAGATACGGTATTAACAACCAAAATATCATAGGTTGCTGCTTTGCGATCAGGCTGTCTCCACTGCACTGTACACCAACAACCTGCAATGCAACTTCAGAGACGCCTTTGTGATCTCTGGATTGTGGTTTTCAGCATGGGAAAACCATGTCCTAGATGTTCTAATCACCCAAGTTTTGATATGCTTGCATAATTGCATTAAGAACCAATATAACTATATCTTCTTTTACAGCATGCAACGACCCTTCAGAGGAACTAGATTAAGGAAATAAATGTACGGGAGAATTGCAACTGTGTGTAGCTTCCCATTCTGGCTGGCATCACTATTAAATGATCATAACAAGCCAAAAGGTGCAAAAATATAAAGCATAGGGCATGTACAAGAAAGTAATCCACGTCATACCTAGGTTGCTGAGCTGTTCTATAGTTCCCTGGCCAAGAGACTTATCGAGCTTAAGGAGACGGAGAATTCCAGCAGTGATCCTCCCCATTGCATCAGCTTCAGATCTGCAAAGCATGGCAAGGTGCTCTAGCTCTTCCTTTGTTGCAACTGCCTCAATCTGCACATTCAAACGGATAGAAACTACTGAGGGAGCAGTTGTAAAATTCCAAACAGGTTTGGACAAATATTGAAGAAGTGTTCCTACCGGTTCTTTAACAGAAAACTTGACATTATCCATTATCCACTTGGCACCCCCAATCTCGTCTTCACCAATGACCATGGTAGCTTCAACATCAACACCTTGGTCACCAATAGCATTTGTATTATTAAATCCAATGCCCGATTGATTATAATTTGATTTTCCTTTTCCGATGAGTTGATTTCTCAGGCGAGGTTTTATTGCCTCTACACCTTCAATTCCAGCCTGCAGGTACCACCAAATATCTGGCAATTGAACTACAGAAAAAGAGAGTGCCAAATTGACATGCAAAAGTATGGTAGTCATGAATAGTGTACCGTGAAACGCTCCACCGGGAATGCCCTTTTGTCCAACACCTTCTCTGCACCTCCCAGCTTAGGCCGGTCACTACTTTTGCCTGACACATGCAGATTCCTGAAGGTTGTATGCCAACATTTCTCTTCCCTACTAATATGATCACCACCACGAGGGGAAGACCAATCTCCTACTTCTTCTGTCCCTTCAAGTGCAAACAACCAGTTTCTTAACTCAATTGACACATCAAGATCATCTGGCACCCCCAGATCGAACTTTGAATTGCTCTCATCGTCTTCGGATCTTCCTTCTGTAATATTAGGGGATAAGGGAGAAATTCAGAATAACACTTTCCCAACAATGCAAGAGAAAACCAACAAAACAAAAAACAAAGAACTCGGTCCATCATTTTCCCCTAGGAATAAGGGCAGGAACATTTCTCCTTGCATTATTTCATTAGTAATAGTAACTGAACCAGAGCTTGTTACAGTTCAGAAAGTTGCAAATGCTTACCTCCTTCCTTGTCAGTGAGGTGGGATGATATAAACAGTTTCCCAAGTGGACCAGAAGACAAATCCTTTAGTCCTCTCAAGAGACCTTCCCCTGGACCACCATCAGGCCCTAGAATACCAAATCGGTGCAGTAAAGACTCGGTATAACTCAGTCCACCTCCGAGACGGACACCAGATACCTTAGCTGATACATTCAAGCTATGGCACTCCATATCCCGCATGTCATAAGGCATTACATGAGAGATGTTTATGTCAATAAATTGAGCTTCTTTAGCCTGGTGTTTGCTCCGATGATCAACCCAAAACACCGCTCTCATCGTGGGATGCCCATTTTCACGCACCACAATGTTATGTTCACCCGTCACTGCAGTGCCATTCTCATGGATTGTAGCACTCTCTCCTTCCAAACAGTTCACTGAGATAGTTCTCCACATCAAGTTAGTGGTAACTGCAAAGGCACCACCTAGAGTACGATGAGAAACTTTCAGGTACAGATCCTCTCCACCAAACTGAACCAAGGGCATATGTAGGTCTCCCGCTGACAAAGATTCCAAGAAATTGAGCTGGAGACTATTCATAGTTAAGCTCACGGCTGTATCACTGGGCAGTTTTCTCTCGAGACTGTCACCTGAGGGCTCACTATTTTTCCCAGACCTGTTACCTTTGCTAACCTTTGAAATTCGTTCTCCAACATGTCCAAAGTAAGTATAGAGGCCTAAAACGAAAAACAACTGCTCGACTGAAGTGTTGGACTTAAACTGTTGGAAAGCAACACCGATTCTCACAACACCCTCTGGGGGTGGAACATCCAACAGAGGGCTGCCATCTGCAGTAACTATAGCTGCCTCAAATCGAATGTCATCTAGTTCAATACATTTCCACAAATTTGCAGAGGAGTCCCTAACTGCTCTCTGTCCATTTGAAGTGTTAGAGGTTTCAAGCGAGAGGCTTAGATGAGAAGCTCGACTAACCCACTTCCTCTGACTCGCATCAACAGGTTGATATTCCCAGAGAAGGAAGCAAGCTGGATCTCTCTCAAGGTTTAGCAGTGGACACTTTACTGATGGTGACTGGCAAAGGTGTAGGTCCTCTACATGAAGTCTTGCTCCTGAAAATGATGATTGGGGGCAAGCGGTCTTAGTTCCACTGCACCTTGCGATCTCTTCAGCATCTAACGGAACAGAGAGATCAAACTCCTTAAGAGAAAACGTCAGGCTGTTGATTGAGGAATCAGGAAATATGGCACTGTGATTGGGCACAACTCCATCAGCTAAGAATGAGGCAATTCTTAAGCAGGACTGCTCCTGAAGGGTTACCTAAAATGCAGAATTATGGGCAATATTAAGTTAAGCAGAAAAAAGTAAACATTACATTTCACTGTGAATGTTAAGAAGACACACCATAAGAGGCTGGCATGTGATGACAGTTTTCGAAGCAAACTTTGGAGGTGATGGAGAAGGAGTAATCTGAAGACAATAGAGGGAAAACAAAGGAACTCCAGCCGTGAATTCCAAGAATGGATTCCCAAATGGATAAATCGGAGGACAAAATTTTTGACCTGATACAAGCAATGTAATAGATTAGACTCGAGACATATTCTGGGACCGTTAATTTGATAAGGTTAATAAAGGCATAATCAAGTATTCACCAAAGTCAGGCACAGGCAGGGGTTCTTGTAGAACAGCTTGCATAGAAGGTTGTATCAATGTGCATGGAGGACGAGAAAATGTGTCCCTGAATTCATACATGAGGCCCAGCAAAGGTAAGAATTATTTCCGTAGCTCAAATAAAATCTCTATCGCTGTTATATCAAAAGTTCACATATTAATTTAGTCACACGGAAACATTCATAAGTATCCTTTATTCGGCATAAAATCAACCAAACTAACCTAAGCAGTGCAGTAATCATAAGGATACTGGATTCATTTCTAACTTAGACAGTAAGTAAAATTCATGATTCATGTAGTCTCTATAATCAAGATACATATCTTACCTCAGAAATAGCCCACCAACATTTATGCAGGACAAGTTATTTGAACTCTCCCCGTCTGAAACGCTAGCCTTTAAAAAAATTGAAAAAGACAGTTGACATCATGCTACTAGGATAAAATAAAATTCTCCAACAAGAAAGTCTAAATCAATTGAGTAGTCAGTAAAAGGTACAGTACCAAATGGATTGACAAGTAAAAAATTTACCCGCGAGAAGAACAGCGATTGCATTAGAAGTTCAAGCTGAAACTCTGTCGACACAAATGAATTTAGCAAACAAGTCAATATAGATGACTAAAAGTAGCACATTCAAAGTTCTTTAGTGCTAGTCCTTACCAGCATCTTTAATACAGAGGAATATGTGGTCTATAATAATGGATACCAAGGAAGATCCTGCTGCTTCTGCATGCTGGCAAAAATAAGAGAAAGAAAGAATAAGAATGCACAGAATATCCATATGTCCAATGTTCCTACTGCATACAATGCAATGGTAAAATTACAAAAGAGAAAATCCAAACCTGTTGAGATTTTGGATCTAAATCTCCTCTATTTAAGCACACAGATACCCCAGTCATGAATCGAAGAAAAGCGCGTAAACCTGATCAAAATGTGTTTCAAGTTTGAATGCTACAAACAGGACGAACGAAAAGCTTAAGCTTTATGGTCAATCACCACTTACCAGGTTCACTCAAAGCAGGACAGATAGCTTCAGTAATATGCAGCTGAACCTCAAGGCCAAGTGGATTGTTTTGTTCTGTTCGTTGGAGAGTGATCTGATGTTCAAGCAAAGCATAAGCCAGGCAGCGAGACAAATGGAAGTTCACCATCAACTAACAAATTATCAAAATCCACAAGATATATTCTAGAACTCAAAGCACTCACGTTAGCCTCCCCTGATATTCCTTCCAAAAACCTTTCACCGCCAAAGAACATTCGCTTTGCACCATCATCATCTCGCTTATTATCTTGACTGCTCGAAGAGCTAAATCGTGCATCGGCAAACATGTCAGGATGAGGTAGCAGGTCAACTGAAAGTGACTGCCATTCCAATTTCTGTGAATTTAAAGAAAAAATATGGGAGATCAGAAATCATTTGAGTTTATTAAGTCTTCTTCTTTATGTCCCAGTACATTAGATAACAACATAAGCAGACATTGATCTCCTGGAAGAAAATTGGAGTATCAAACCTTGAAAACATAAATGAATCCTTTGTTGTTGGAGAAATCCCTTGCTTCTTTCAAATTTACAACCTATATAAAAGATCTTTCAATCAGGTGCCAAAAGACAACCATTTAACAAATTCAAGTATAACTTTAAGTTAGCAAGAATACCTGCCATTTTTCGTTTGTTGTGTACAGTACGAGATCACGAAATGTGATAGCTGCTAGTGGAGGCGACCTGAAAAGAAAGAAGAAATTAAAATCCCTGTTTAAAGGCATTAACAATGCATCCAATTGTACTTGTGGAACAAATATTAAGAAAAATAAAAATGGGTATGCAAATAAGTTATCAGAAAAGTCCCATAGTCACTCAAAAGAAAAGGGCAAATATACCATGTTGCACCTCCTTGGCGTCGAGCACCTCCATGTGTTTCCAATAGTAGGTTCACAATACCTACTTGTACAGTCATTCCATCTGCAATCTAAGCCCAGAATAGCATATTAAACCCATTTGTAGTGCAGATCTTGAAAGAATATCTTGCTTCAATAAATTTACCTATGATCCCTAATAAGGAAACAGTTGTACAAGGGAAAAGAATTATTATCAAAATTACCATTGCTAAAAACAAAGGTGCAGACATGAGCACACAGGAAAGATCAGACCTTGAAAGATTGAATTTAGCTATTATGATAACTTAAAAGGGCATTTCAGATATAAGAGGAGCAGAATTATCATCATTGATGATTTTACAGCATAAACATTTTAATCAAAGCAGCGCCATGTGGCCTATCTCTTACAGCATAAACATTTCGAACGTGTATGTACTTCATCAAGTGCAAAGAAACCAACCTTATCAGCATATCCGTATCCGGTGCTTTTAGCTGATGATTGTGTTGACACATTGCTAAAGAAAAAAATTTAACAAAAGAACATCAATTACTGAATGGTCATATAATGGTACAAATGACAACCCAGAAAAATTAAAACCTGGTAGGGCTGGAAAGATTTTCAGAATCATCCTTCTCAACAAGCACAAGATCGAGCTTATCAATGTTCACCACAATTGGCTCCACTTGCACATTTGATACTGATGGCAGCTGTAGTGATAAACAAAAGAATCTAATTATCAAAACTCAAAAATATGTAGCCAATGGCCATACAAAACTGCCTTAAACTATGAAGTCGATGTTACTACAGATCACAGGCTTCACTGCGGTCTGAAAATAAGTGTACAAATTCACCTGAGATGACCAACTGACCAAGATTTGCAACATACAGAGAAACCAAGAATACCACCCTCCCATAAGTTACACATTTATGACAATAGGCTAAGTATTAACAAGAGTCCCAATTTCATGCCAATGGCAAGCTGAGTACAGAGTATTACTTCCTAATCATCATTTTTCCATACCTCCAAACATTCCACTCTAAATTTCCAATCCCGTAACTAGAATTTAGAACAATGACAGTCAAATTCGCAGCTTCATCACAATCTCTACCACCCACAAGCACAAGCAGAGTGCAAAACAAAATTCACCCAAATACATATAATTAGGCAACTCGAAAGCAATATAAACAACAATTTATCACAATGCGCTCGTTGGCAGTTAAGCCCTCGAGAGCAAAGAGAACGCGCACTAAGACACACAAAGTGGCAGGCCATACGTGGCGCCTTTTACCGTGATCTGGAGCTTCCCGACTCGCGCGCGCTCGACGGTGAGCGCCGGCGGCAGCCCCAGGCTGGCGTGCAACGCGTCGCCATTGATATCTGCAACCCCCAAATCACACCCAAACCCAGTTAGTACCGGCACGAACAAACCCCCGCATCGAATTGGCACCCGCGAGAAGGTTCTAGGGATCCCACCGAGATTGGAGAGCTCCGCAGTGCGGCCGTTGAGCTTGAACTGGTCGCGGGAGAAGGACTTGAGCCAGTACTTGAGCGTGTACTCCAGCGCCCGCGCTATGATCGACTCCATCGATCCCCGACCTTCTACAACGTTCCGGGCGAGCTTCTAGGGCGCGGTGGGTGGCGGGAGTGGTTCGCCGGCGGCGGTGGCGGTGGCGGCGTGCCGCCGGATCGGGGGCGAGATTCCGGCGAGATGGAGAGGGAGTGGGGAGGAGGGGGGTGGAAGGAGGTGAAAAGAAGTGGTGGGACCTTTTAGGTCTGAGACCGAGACTTTCTTTTGGTTTAAGCTTTTGATTTCTCTCTCTTCTCTTTTCTTTCTTCTTCTGTGTGAGTTTGCCACCGGAACACTGCGTTGTTCTGAGGTCCTTTTTTCCTTTATTTTTTTCTTGTCTTTCTTTTTGTATAAGTGTGTCTTTGACAGTTTGGCACATTGCATTGCTGTGATTCTTTCCTTGGGTTCTATTTGGGGTACTGGTTAAGGTTGGTATAATGGCACTGTTTGTTGATCTTTTTGGGATCAATGGTTATGTTTCTGTTGGCAACTTAGTTTAGGCTTCATTCTTCAAGCATAGAATTGGTCTGCATTCGAGTGTAGCAGTGTTGAATACTTGAATGTACTGTGAGAAAAACTGGAATCTAGAGCATGTTTAAAGATGGCTGTTGCGCATAATGATAAATTGGCTTTGTTGTACCTGCTTAATCACTTCTACTATCTTATTACACTGTAATGTGAAAACAGTAGACCAAACCGACAGAGGCGCCTTAGTTTCATATCCTACCCTTTTTCACATCCACGCCACTCTTCCCATGACACACATTTTTCTAATTCCAAATTCCAACAACTAACTCACCGCTGTCACAATAAAGCGATCAGCTAAGCATGTTACTGCTTCACTCCAAAATATAGCTCTCATGCCCAAAAAAGAACTATTGCTGAAACCTTCAACAAAGAGTAAGGTAACTCTCAAGCAATTACATACACTTAGCCGTACCGTCAATCGCTGGCTCTTTGACGAAGCTTCATCACGTGGTAAAGCTATACATTTTGCCTCGGGATCCGCCACGACAAATTGCGACGTAATTAAGATCTATTACTGTACGAGGGTTAAACGGTTAATCACTTTGGATTACCGTCTGTCTGTCTCTGTCTCTGTCACTGTGGCACGAACAGAACGATAGATCTGGAGTTTTGTTCCTAGTGGGGAACCCATTCCTGGATGGGAGTGGGACAAACAGCTGTAGCACGTGAGAGTTTTGTACTACTACCAAAAAGTTTATTCCCAACTCAGGCACTCACTCCAATTCTTCAAGCGGAAAATAATAAACTATAAGGGATCACAATTATTAACGTATGCTTAACAGCTTAAGCAAGGTAGCGAGCGCGATCTCTGCTTGTGTACGTCCCTACTCCCTACATGCATGTCATCTCTTCTCTGCAGAGAAGTGGAGATTTTGTGTTATTGCATGACTGTGCAAGGACCATCTAGTTGGTGTTACGGCATTGAAGTCATTATATGATTGCAAAATTGCTCAGAACTTGGCAAACTGAGTCTCTGTTGTGCAGTCCAACCTACCAAGTACCATATGTGGCCTGTGAATGCATAGTAATGAAACTTTACCATCTTCTACAGGCCCCAACCTATTGATCCAGAAATATCATGAAACCTTCCCCTTTTCTCTGTCCTCGTTTGGTCCATGCAAACATGATCCATGGCATGTCATTTCAGTCATTCAGGACTCTGAAACTGAATCAACAATCATCTGCGCTGTTGGGTTACAATCATCAAAGGGCAAGAGAAAACAGCTGTCTACCTTTAGACTGAAGCTTTTGTCTGGTCGTTTTCAGGATGCAGGGCCTCTTTCGTTCAAAAAAAAATATTTATCTTAGAGAATTTTATTTTTTAGAAATTGTTTCTATAGAGCTGATTTGATTTGTAGGATTGGAAACTATATAAAATTTTCATGTGAACTACTTTGCATGTAATTCTAAAGTAAAATCTTTATTGAGTTCAACCTCTTGAAAAAAAATTGTTTCTATGACAGTTATAACATACACTAAACTATTAATAAATTTTTTATATTTTTACTACGGTGTAATTAAATAACTTCGAGTATTTATTCATGTGTTTTTAATTTTTGTGAAATACAATATGTATGACATCTAATTTTTATATTTTTCCTATTTTTATATTTTAAAATTTCGATGAACGAAAGAGATCTTCGGGGATAAGGCAGGGAGGTCCTGCACTGAAAGTCAGGGTGAGAACTCAACTCGGAACTCACCGGCGCCGGGCCAGGTCTTGAGGCAACGTGCAGCTGCCGATCTGATTTGAATCTTTGATCTTTTCTGTGGAGTCACTCGCACATAAAGAGGCATATGCATGGCATGGCAAGTTGACACGCTCGGTGCCGGTGGCTCCCGTTCCATGTGCACACATGTTGGTGATAAAGAATGCAAGTGAACTTCTCTTCACTTTTTGGCTAAAGCAAGCCATGAGAAAACATGTGAGGTTTTCAGTTTTCATTTTTTGGAGACCGACATGTGAGTGTTTGTATGTGTAGTCCGGATCTATGACGAGAGAGATCGCTGAACAGGTGTCCACTGAAAAGACCAACAGGCAACAGTGCACTGCTAGATCCATTATTTGGTGCTTGAAAATAAAGGAGTGTCTATTTTTAAATTGATTAAAAGATAGTTATTTTTAAATTATTAATTATGAACATTAATTTTTTATCTAACAGTTAATTGGGTAGTTGTATTTTTAGGAATTTTGTGCAGCTTCAGGTCTAGTGATATGTAACCAGATAGTTGCACATTTCTACACCTAGAATTCTACAAATTTGTTACGCATGTGTTATTTGATAATTTACAACTAGATCGATTGAGAAATAACAATTTCTCAATACGACTGAGAAATAGCAAATCCATAAAAAAGATATCAGGGCTTGGACATGCACAAATTGATATTTTTTAAAACCAGAGACAAATTAACCTCAGTCTACTAATTAAGCTGAAAAGAGTTGCCTAGCTAATTTGCAGGAAACTGGGCGAAAACTAAGGTTACAACCCGACCAACCTAGCCACCAACACAGACTGGACAGACACCGTTAAGAAGGACCATCTGTCGAAGTCGTCCACCAACTTTATTGTCATCACCCATCACACCTGAACAGGCGACTCCGATTTTGCCACAAATAGCTACCAGCACACTGATCACCTGTAACGGTTGCACCAAGCCCTCGTCGGTCTCGCCAAATAATCGGCCAATACGTCGAGGCAAAGCAGTTCCGATTTTGGTGACGAGCTTCGTAGAAGAAATATGCAAGTCTCGCCTCGACAAAGCCTGATGAAGCTCTGAGAGTGTCACTCACCAAAACCACCCTTCGCGAGTCATCGCCGCCACCGTGTCGTCCCACGACGTTATAGCTTCAAGTTCACCGCATCACGGCGGCCATGGTGCGCAAAGAACCCCAAACTGCCACGCTGGACCACCGATGTCAAAAGGCCATGCCGCAACCCAAACTCTGCTCACCTCCAGCATCGTTGCTGCATGAATCGCAATGCAAATGATCCAGGGCACCACCAATCCCCCCAGTCGTAGTCGGCTCTAAGATGATGCCTCCAATAAGGGGTACGACGCAATGATCTAGGAAGGCCCAAATTTGAGGTTTCCCTCGGAGCCTAGACAACGGGAAGATGACAAGAGCGCAACACCACGACGACACCTCCGAGGAGGTAAAGGGCACCCACGAACGTCATCGTCACCGGTTCCAACCAAGGCCGAACGAGGTTTTCACTTGGGGTTACGCCGACCTCCTCCCAACTGCACCAACTAGTCCACCTGCACTGTCGCGACCATCGTAGTGGCTGCATCAGGTACCAGCCCCGCCAGCCGCAACACCATAACTGTCTTTTGTCGTCGCTACGTCGACCCGTGGACCACGACTGCCGAGTGCTAGATCTAACCGTGGCGAGAAAAGCTGGTCGCGTTAAATAGGTGCCGCCCACCGTAGCTCGCCACCGGCCATAGCGTCAACTCCCACCACAAGCCACTGTTGCCACTACACTGCAACAATCGATGCTGCTACAACGCCCACCGGAGAACCCCCACCACTTTTGGCCGTGGGCTCTGCCGCCATTGCAACGAAAACTGATGGCAGCGACAGTAAGGAGGGGTGGGAGGGAGGGGTTGTGAAAGGTGACGGTGGGGATCCTCCCAGGTCACCCTAGGGTGGATGACACATGAGTCGAGCTCTCACTCCTTTCACTTGTGCAGCTCCATATTGATCTTGATATCATCTTTAAATAGCACACGGAAGGACAGATTGATATCCTAGTCTCCTTGGAGTTGGACTAGAATTCTTTTTAGGGCAACTTGGAGTAGATTATTGAGAAGGTATGTGAACAAAGCAGGAAAAGTGAAACTTTCTTTTTTTCAGGAAACGAAAAGTGAAACAAATGGAAAATGACTTATCGGGCCTTTAGACCCTAACACGCCAATGGGCCACTATAGTAGGGTGACGGATGATTCAGGTGTTGAGCACACCCAGTAATAGAAGCCTAGAGTGGGGTAAGCCTAAACCCAACTCATGCTGAACACACCCAGTAGCGGAAGTCCAGAATGGGGTAAAGTTGAACCCAACTAATGCAAAAAAAAAGTGAAATCTTATAAGACAACATAAAATCATCTCTAGTGGTAGAGAAAATAACTTTTTTTATATCATTCATGTCATCTACGTATTATAGTAAAAACATGTTATATAATAGATTATTTTTTAACTGCATAAATATATAATTAAAATTAAGCTATAAATCATATGATGAAGAGAAAACATATTATGTAACAAAAAAATATCAATCTAATCTCTTTGAAAAATCATTGAGAAAAAACAAATTTCTCTCTTTTCTTTTTCTTTTTTCAACTCAATAAATATCTGGTCACAGGCAGAAGCAGGAGACATTTTCCTCTGTCCGAATCGAAACGGTGACAGAGAAGGGAAAAAGAATCCGCGACCCTATCCATCCCTGCCGGAGAAAGCTCCACCAGTCGAAGCTTCGCCGCATCCAACAGCCGCGGCCCCACCCACGCCACATCGCGGCCGTCCACAGCCGCGGCTAAACCACCGCCAAGCAAAATACCGAGCCAAAGCGCATTCAATTGATGCGGCGGCCACACGAGTCCCGAGGCAGACGACGACGGCGACCTGTGCACCACGGTCATGGAGGACCCCGCGGGAGAGCTCCTCTCCCCGCCGCCACCGGAGCTGGGCATGGTGGCACGCGCCGTGCAGCGGCTCGTGGCGCGGAACGACGGGCTGCTGCTGCTGACCGCGGAGGGCGGCGGAGGCGGAGGGGGTGAGGGGATGGCGGCCTTCGAGGCGGCCAGGGGCGCGGGGGCGCCGCGCATCGGCGTGGCGCAGTACCTGGAGCGCGTGCACCGGTACGCGGGGCTGGAGCCCGAGTGCTACGTGGTGGCTTACGCGTACGTGGACAGGGCGGCGCACCGGCGGCCGGCCGCCGCCGTGGCGTCCAGGAACGTGCACCGGCTGCTCCTGGCATGCCTCCTCGTCGCCTCCAAGGTTCTTGACGACTTGTAAGTATCTTGTACACCTCCGCGAGTAAACAACTTCGTATCATGATATGAACAGTGTAGGAAATGTTGGTTCACTTGTATGCTGCTCCAAGCAAAAACAAAGATTTCTATCACCATTTCTATCAAGAACAGCAAATGAGCCAAAGCATAACCACCATTAGTTGCTCATGATGCACACCAGTTACTAGGATAATGTTGTACGATTGAAGGGCAGAGTTAGTACGAGACCGCAACCATGAACGTAGCTAGCTTAAAGAAAACATGGCCACGATTAATCGATCGAGAAATAGAGATGGAAAATAGCATTTGTATGGCAATGGTAGTACAGTACTTCCCAAGGAAGAAAGGGAAAGGCGTACGTGCATTATTTTCGTTGTGCTCAGTTAATCCATTGTTACATCAAATCTGTTGGTTGTTGTACTACTCACTCTGAGAGCGACTGATAGCTACTAGAGCTTGATGATCCGTATTTGCATCATTCATGTTGTCAAAACTATGACAGGCACATTCGCAAAGTTGCTCGTATGCATGATGCATGTATGCAGGTGGCGGATGAATGGATGGATCATTACATTTGTTCAGCGATTTTTACTCACCAGGTGCCATGATTCGATGGTGAAATAAACTGAACCCTCTCTTGAATCTGGACATGCAGCCACCACAACAACGCCTTCTTCGCGCGGGTCGGCGGCGTGAGCAACGCGGAGATGAACAAGCTGGAGCTGGAGCTCCTCGCCGTGCTGGACTTCGAGGTCATGGTCAGCCGCCGCCTGTACGACCTATACCGCGCGCACCTGGAAAAGGAGACGCGGAGAGACGGCACGGCGGCCAAGGGGAAAACGGCGTCGTTAGAGCGCTTGGCGGACGGCGGCGGCGACGACGACGACCGGAGGCTGCCGCCGAACGGCGCCGTGCACGACTGGACGAGCCAGGGGTCGACGGCGCACGGCGGAGCGCGGCGGCATTCGTCGTCGCCGTCACGGAACTCCTTCTCGTGCTAGATGAGCACGATCGGTGCAAAGCAGCGCGTGTGCGTGGTGAATCCGATGTGTACAGATGGAAAGAACTGATCGACATGGAGTGGATCGATCAAGGCTGTAAATTTTAGACCAAACATCAAGCCAGGCTTAATTTTATCTGCAGAGTTTACCTTACGTGGCTTCTCGTCCATAGAGAAGAGGATGGATTAGTTAGGTAAGTTAGTTGGATCTTGTGGTACCGAACTCTGCCCACAAAAGTCGTGCACCCGGCTGCACTGGTCAAAGGCAGACGTATGCTTGGATATATGCTACGGGCCTACGAGAGATTTGAGTTTTTCTTTTTCTTTTCTCGGATCTTGGAAAGCAAGTGCAGAGATCGAAGGCACCAACAAAAAAGGTGAATGTGACGAAGGAATTTCAATTGTTCACGATACAGTCCTTGTAGCTTGACGCGCTGCGATCTAATCTAGACGTTGCAAGTCCGTTTGGCACAAGGGAGTTTTTTCCTAAACATCTGGAGATTGTATTGTTTCCTATAAAGTCCCGTGCAACTTATGTATTCCGAACGGAGCCTTACGGTGAATCACAACTTGAGTTCTGCGAAAAGCCGATGTCATAAAATGTTTTTGATTGGAACATATCTACTGCATAAAATTCAACTACAATTACCAGTACCATAAAGAAGCTAAGCAGTTTAGGTTTTACTCATTTTTATTGGGACAACTTTGTTGATCCAACAGCTATATATGATCCCCTGACCTAGTTGCGTACATATTTCACTCTTTCTTCAACTCCTCCATCGCCATCTGTTAGCTCCTAATTCTTCAACTTTCATAACTAAAAATATTTCGAGAAAGGTCGTTGAACCATTACGGCTCTCTATTGTATGTTGGATTTAATGTTGTTGCTCAGTCATCACATCACTACATTTCCTCGCAGTTTCAAACCTTAAATCCTTAAATTGACAAGTCAAAATCTTGTAGAAACTCATGAAAATTAGAGGAACACGAAGCACCAAGTCATGGCGTCATTGCTTTGAGTTGTAGTTCGATCCGTGCAAATAGTACAATCGTACCATGTTTTTTTTTGGAAACGGAACAATCGTACCATGTTCACTCTTAGGAAAAGAAAAGGAGCACGAAAATCAAATTACAAATAGCCCCAATGTCGAAATAAATGAATATCAAATTGGCCCAAAGTTACTAAGTCAGGGACTTATGTCAAAATAATAACACTCTCCAGGCCCTGAACTGCAAAATTAGCACCTCCTACCTACGTCCTGACAAAAACAACGCGAAGCAGCCGCTTCCCTCTCTCTCTTCTTCCTCCTCCTCCATCTCGTAGCCCACCCCTCACACAACAACCCAAATTACACTTCCACCCTCCCCTCGCCGCCGCGAGCACCGTCCTAGGGTTCGAGCCGCCGTCTCCTCTCCCTCTCGTCTTGTCAGCGGCGATGGCGTCGGAGTCAGCGGCGGCGTCGGCTTCGTCCCCGCCGGCGGCAGGCAGGGCTGGGGGCGGGAAAGACGACGAGCTGGCCGATCTGGTGCGGCGCCTCGTGGACGCCCTCGCGCGCTACTCTGATCGCCTCCCCTTCGACCTCGATCGCCAGGTTTCCGCTCGGATCTGTGATCTCAGTCCCGTGAATGGTGCTATATTGATCTGTCGGTACCTCGTCACTGTGGATTGTTTGTGGTCCCTGTGTAAAGTTAGCACCTTGTTTGGGGAAAGGCTAGGACTTTAGCTTTGTTTAGGTCGGGTGTTGTACTGTTCTCCAGCTATTACTGCATAGATTCCGTAGCATCAATTTGGTAATGCGTTCTTAGCTGTTGCGCAAGCTTCGAACCTGTATAAGGTGAACATATAGGTGAGGAGATGCAGGTGTTCGCTGTTCACTGCAAAACACAACTCCCTTTTTTGGTAATGCGGTCGGATTTGGTGAAAGGTTAGGGTATTGCTGTGGTCCCGGTGATCTTGATGTGTCCCTTAGGTTAGTATATATCACTGAAAGAATCAGTTACTATATAGGATTGTTGGTTAGTGAGGAAGATGCGAACTTTTGGAACACTTTGTCTACTATATGACCTCAAGAGATGATCTACCTCTGTGGTCAGATACTCGAATCGGTAGAGAACTACTGACACTGTTATTTTTGGTGTTTATTGAATGTAGTTTTAAGTGAGATTTCCAAATATCATGTAGTTAATAGAACATGATGGTCGTAGACTACACATTAATAGGTGTAAACATAAGTATGCAACTTCGTGTAAGACACTGAGATCCCTGCAGCATTTATGTTGCACCTACAACTATTTGAACATTGGTATGATTCCACAAAAGAAGTGCTTGGTGCAAGCAATGCACATATCTGACATGGTTGGTTCGATCAGCACAGTTGTAGTGCAACTCTGCTAATGTGTTATAGCAGCATAGAAAAACAAAGGAGACAATCATATAGCTTGCACTGAAGAATGTAAGCATTCTGACAGATTGCTTGATGTCATTTGTAATCTAACTTATTTGAAGTTTGGGGGGGTGATTGACTGATCGGAGTCAATGGTTTTGTTACTGGTTAGAATAAAAGGATATAGCAATTTTTGTGGGTTCTCAAACACAAAGTCCATGTCTTCCCATGTTTATGATATGTTACTTTGAATCCTTGTTACAAGAATTATTGAAGTACTCCATTTCCTGTTTTAGAAACTTCGCTCGCTTACCACACTTGCTGCAATTGCGATCACGCTTCTGTTTGCATGGAAACTGTTGAGAGCTCCCCAAGAGCAACCTCGGAGGCCACGCAGACGGGTTGCTCCATCATCTAGCAACACCAGCACTAGATCACGAACAGGTGCTTTGGCCTCAACAGATGCTTGCTCATCGGCAGATTCAAGAGCACAGGAAGCAATCAACCAGCTTTTCCAGCCAGGAAATGTATTACTTGCTTTCTTTGTTGAATACTGAAATGATGTATATGTTTTTAGAACCCTTGGATTGATAGTTGCTCATTTCTTCTCCAGCTGACTCTTGAGCAGCTTGTCAGGCATAAGCTGAGCGAAGGACGAAGGGTACTATGCAAACTGTTGCTTTTACTCTTTTGTCATAAAATTTCAAGAGTTCTGTTTGACCAATGCGTACTTTGCACTAATGTGGGCATAACTACTTTAGGTTACCTGCCGGTTGCTTGGTGTGATTTTGGAGGAAACAACTCCAGAGGAGCTCCAGGTGGGGCAGAAATGCTGCTGCAAATATTTTGCCTTGACTTTATTAACTAATAACCTCATGGATTTATATCTTTCTGCAGAATCATGTCACAGTGAGACCTTCTGTCTTGGAGGTTCTTGTAGAAATTGCAAAATTATGTGACGTCTATCTGATGGAGCATATTCTCGATGATGAAAGTGGGGTAAGTCTAGAAAGAGCTCTTTATGTTCTCTTTTATTTCATGTTTTGTGCTAGTATACTTCCATCATGCTATGCATAGTGAATGGACAATAGCCAGTTTTCCTTTCATAATGGCTGCATTTGAATAACAAATACCAGGTCTGCTATTTGGATTTCTGTGTTTTGGAGTTTGCGTTATTACAATTAAGGTCTATACAGTACCTAGTTTAGACTCTGGAGCAGACCATTATAACTTGACCCCAGTGCACTTAAATGATGATGCAGGAAAAGGTGTTGTCTGCCCTGAGTGAAGCTGGGCTTTTTACTAGTGGTGGCTTCATAAAAGACAAGGTAAGCTTCAGCATGAGACCATGTGGACATAAAACTGATTTATCAATATTTTTTATTGCATATGGCCATTAGATATTTGCAATGTAACTTCTTCTTGAAATCTATAGGTTCTCTTCTGTAGTACAGAAAATGGTCGTACCTCTTTTGTTCGGCAACTGGAACCTGATTGGCACATTGACTCAAGTCCTGAAATTGTTCACCAATTATCTGTAAGTCACAGTTGCAACAATGCAGTATTGCCATTTTCTACAGAAGGGTTTGATTTGCAATTTCTTTTTCTCTTGTAGAGGTTTATCAAATATCAACTACACATTTCACCACAACAAACAGAGAGAGTAGCGCCCAATGTTTTCAGCTCGACAAGCTTGGAACAGTTCTTTGGAGGCCTTGATCAGAGATGATACAATGAGGTAGAGTAGGAACATCTACACGTGTACCGGCGTGTTTTTTATGGAACTATTAGATACCCCACGTGTTTTTTTTTAATATGTAACTTAATGTAAACATCTATATGTTCGAAACAACCGGAAGATACAACTGACTGTATATACTTATGATTATAGCTGAAACAGCCTAATCTATTGAATATGTATATCTGCAGATCAAACTCCAGCAAGCCGTGGCATAGTGAGAACTGAGAAGAACATCATTGTTCATTTTTTTTCTTGAATGATGTAATTCGTTTTCCGTGTATTTTGTGTAAAAGTCTGGCATGTACTAAACTTGTTCTGCAATGCCCCATAAGCTATGGAAAGAAATAGCACTTGTAGCATACTTCGTATATCAACCGTCTCCATGTATGATTAAACACTTCCAGCTGTCAACCTGTTATTTATTTTCACCATTAATTCCACACAAGGTACTATTCCCCAATCCCAACCAGAACTTTGTTAACTGTGGTACGCAGTTCAAAAAAGGGAGCAAAAAACAGAAGTAATATTGTGAACTGGAAAGTTGCGATGGTATTTACATTTCAGCATAAACAACGCAAATTCCATAATCCACTCATCAGAACATCTTCATCACAATCTTTCTGCATATCATGTCCAAACATTTTTTGAAGTTATCAAAATCTCCAGTGGCATGAACTACAAGCAAGACACAGGCATTTCCCTAACGTTTCAATCATGGACAGAGCAACATCCATCATCCACTCAGATCCGAATATCCTCGTCTCAATGTTTCTGCATATCCTATCCAACATTTTGGAGTTGTGGAAATCCCCAGTGGAATGAACTACGATCAAGATGCACTCGGACAACGAGTAAAATTTCAAGCAAGTCCAAATTGTCTGTCGTTCACTTGGGCTTTTCTTCTTGGCACCTGGAGCATGTGCATGTGAATCCATAATCTGCAAGCTCCGCCTGCCGCTCCTCATATGGAAGATCTTCATCAATGTAGGAGATTGTAATCTACAACGATGGAACATTAGTAGGCAGCAAAATATTTGGTCAGGGGTTTTCTGGTTGTGCAAGAGATGATTTTTGACATAGCGTTTCAAACAAAGTACCTCGTCGTCCTTGCTGATAGGCTCCAGAGCAATTATCACTGCGTGACCGTCATTATCCTGCAGCGTAGTTAAACAGCTCTTATCTGCATTGCTGGCTGGCAGTTTGGTAGGAAAATGGCCCAAATTAGCTGGAAGAAAATATACATTACCTCATCTCTTTTAAATGCTTTAGCATTTGGACAGCATGAGTGGTTCATACAGCTTTGCAAAGGAAAGAACGCCGTCCCTGCCAACGAAAATTTCACAAGGAAAATAATTTTTGTGGTGTTGGAAAATTGGAAAAAGGCAAATAGCAGTACTCTGGAGGAGTAGCTTAAGAGGAAGAAGTTGCCCATACCCTCACAAGGAACTGAATAGTCATCACCTAAAGCATCTAGAAATGGTCTTGTTGCCTTCTCAGCTTCCTCCTGTTGCACATTGCATTTCAGAGTAAGAAAGCCATTATGTACGTTCCGGAGTAAAAATCTTACAAGAAAAAAACTAAGCCAACCATCAAACAAACCTTCTCCTTATCTGGAAGATCATCAATATGTATGAAATAGTCTTCAACTGGCGATGCAACAACCAAACCACTGGAATGAAAGGATGAAGTATGTTGAGAGACTATTCAAGTAAAATGCAGCACTGCCATTTGTTTCCATTGTAGAAGGTAGAAAGGAAAACAGTGACATAATATGTACATTCATCAAAATGAAATAGGGGAAGATTATATTTACTTACAGATTGTTCAGCTCAAACATGCCAATTATATGGCCATACACCTCAAGAGAAAACACTAGACCATGTCAAGGAAACTTGAGTGAGAACGAGAGCTACTTATAGATATTAAACAAGTCCTGTGATTGCTAGAAAGGATACATGGTGCACACTCAGCATCGAAGATCGCATCTTTGAGAAGCTGCAGTGACTGCAAAATACAGAAGAAATGATCAGTCCATCCGTGACTGAGATAAGATGTAGAGAGTAAAACAGGGTAATCTTTTAAGTGATGTGTTAGTGAAGGGCCCCATCAAATCGGTCCAGAGCACAATACCGTAAATAGAATATGAACCGGTAGTTTCATACAAGTGAAAGATATTCTGACATAATTACCGTAAATGCTAGATCCCTTATTTCCTGCCTAAATGAATCTTCATTGCAGGAATCAACATCCTCAGGCAAAGCAATGCAATCCCACCATCTGCAATCACAAGATATTTTTCACAAATTGGGAGTATAATTTTTTTAAGCAGCATTGATTCAGTAGTAGGAAAAGGGTAAGTAAAAGCCATGCGATGCACAAAAAGATATCTTCCCAGTGTGACCCAAAACAATTTAGAAAAGGCGCATCCATGCCATAGGTATCTTATTAATTGTTATAAAAGGGAAAACAAAAGAAATTAACTACTATCATTGAATTGTCGCTAACACACTTGATAAAAGGACCTTCACATATCATGCTTAACACTAGTTGCACAATTAAATAACGCTGCTGATTACTGCCATATAAGAACTAATGGTCTTCAGAGGAGGAATAGTTACGTATAAGTTTCATGTCTTTACCTCTTTTTGAAGCCCATGGAAAGTGGTTTCCAGGCTTCCATAAGCAAAGAAAAGTTTGGTCTATCTGGTTTGTTTTGACATATGTGCTGCCTTTTGAGTTTCTTGTACCTCAACATGGTGAAAGTGATAGCCTGGCATATAAAAAGGTATGAGTTCATGCACGAGAATCAGGAAATCTTATATGAGTTGCAGTTAGTAGCCATAAGCCAATTGTATTTATACTCTTATTTGCTCTATTTGGTATTCTTGTTATAGCCATTCAATGTCTTGTGCAATACTCTGTCCTGGTGCATGGGTAAGTAGGTTCTAAAGAAGCAAATTGCAGTTTGAAGATATTCAGCGGACAAAGTGACATCAATATAAACTCAAATTTGATGCCCAAAAGCTTTTATACTAGACTATGGCTAAGTCCTAGTCCTCCCATATATTAACGAGAATACTACTAGGAGAATATTAGAAAATGAGAAACTAAAATGAAAAAAATATACATGACGCTTTGGTGCTTGCTAGAGTGTACTAAACATATTAATGATATTTCTAGTGCATACCTTGGCAGCAACCAAGAAAATATCATTGGTTCCTGAAAATAAAGAGCAGATATTATCAGATAACAGCTCGACAATCTTAATCACAGCCATCATCACTCATGCATGAATGAATTAATATAGCATATATGTAATGAATAATGAACATACCACTATGATGATGCAGATTCATCAAGGCGTACTGCTAGCTTACCATTAGCATGCTCTACAAATTTGTGAAGAGCAGATCTCCGGGATAGTTCAGTCTTGGATCCAGCACAAAGCAAAGAATGGTAGGATTCCCAATCAGAATCTGCACATAATTGGCTACACAGAAATGCACAAGTTAATGTCAAGATTACATATTACCCAATGAACAATACAACAAGTTATATGCTCTATAAAGGCAAGTTTCAGTCAATTAAGTTCGAAGATTAGCATGATCAACCACTATAACTTATGATGAGAAATGGATATCAAACATTTTGTAGTCAAAAGATTATGCCTCAATAAATATTCCAAATATCACTGAGTATGAAGTCAAAAAGAGAGGTGAAATTGTAAAGTTATTAGTAACTCAAACCTGCAATAGCGTTCTTCCTCACATCCCTGACAATCAACAATTTCTGATAAAGCAAATCGATCTGAGAAAGGCAGTGACAGATCACCAGTAATAAGAGATTCTAAGATCTCTTGTGGCAAAGCATTACTATTTTCCTTTGTTGCACCAGAAGAATCAGTGCTCGATCCCACATCACTTCCATGACAGTGTCTATCATTATTGCAGCCACTGCTTGAACCAATGTGTTGCAAATACAGTCTATGTCCAATCTGGAACTCTATAGAACCAATAAATCGGAAGCAATAACTACATACAGCGCAGTCAATCTGCAATAGAACACATAAAATGGATACAATACTTCAAGGAGGAATAGGTCGTACAAGACAATGTACAATGGATCAATTTTAATAGCAGGCGCACCTTGTTAAGACTATGCTGAGCACCGACCAATATTTGATCCTTTAGAATAAGGTCCCCTTCAGCAAAATCTTTGTTTGCACAAACACCTGCAAGAACCAGTTGGTTCAGATGGCTTGGCTTTTGACTCATGCCAAATTTTATACAAGCATCTCACGTTTGCAGGATTGCTGGCCCATAAGATAAGTATTTATTCACTAGCAGTACCTTTCCCATGCTTGCTGTTGTAGTTCACTCTTATACCATCATTTTTCTTGGACTGTATGAGTTCACCATAGTATTCCTGAAACAAAGGTAGCATTCATTGTGTCATCAAATGTGAGCCACAAATCCTCAGCGATTCTTCATCTAAATGACAAGCACGGAGCAAAAATAAAAATAAAAAACATAAAAGCTTAGCATAAATTCACTCCAACTTTATTGGCCTCAACGACAAAGCAGCTTATAGTCTTAATTGCAACACGGCAAGGAGCACAAACTAACTACTGGAGTGCTAAAAATAAGCACCTTGGATCTTAAAATTGTACCTCAGAGAAGAAAATACTTAAATAAAAGGGTTAATGTCGCAAACTAATAAAAAGCCATACAATTCGCCCCTCTCACTTTCTTTGAAAGGTAGCAGGAGAGCTGCCTCTCTCATCTCACGCGCCTAGAAATCCTTTCATCGCCACGAAAAAGGGAAAGGCCTGCCTTCCGCACTAAGATCTTGGATAAAACAAAACCACAGATATCACCACCCAAATAGTGCTCCCTCCCATCATAGTTTCAGTTCATCTAAGTGAAATTTCCGACATTTATACCATCAAAAAGCCTAATCCAACCCTTCGATCAGATAAACAACTGCAGAATGCAGCTTAGTACAATTAACCAATCCTCACCTAGACCAAGATGAGGGAGAAGGAAGGAAGGGAAGGGGAGGGAAAGCACCTGTGCGGATTTTGGGAGGCGGGGTAGCGAGGAGCTGGGCGATCTGGGGGGCGAACTCCCTGTCCAGATCGCACGGGCTGACGCTGCTCCGGCCCATGTCGCCGGCGCCAACTGGTGTTTCTTGCGGCTGGTTCTGCCGCCGCTGGCTGCTGCTTGCTGCCGCTGCCTCCTGGGGTTTTGGGTTTCTTTGCCTGAGAGGGCCAAAATATACCGGACGTGTAGTAGTAGGTTTTGATAGGCCGAGGTACGTGTTCGGGCTACGAACACGTGAAGTTACTAGTACGCCTTCGACCTGTGAAAATGCAAGAGGCGTTTCCGACAGCCGTACAAGGTTGCGGTAACTCGTATGTCTATACTTCTATACTACTATATAGTGTACCAAATTTGAACTAGGCTTGGCAAGTAATCTGAGCCATTGATCCCATGAATTTGACGGGTGAGATTGGAGGGATTCGCATAAACAGTACGTGTGAACAGTAATTATAAACAGTACTATGAACAGTACCATCTATAGTGACCGCGAACAGTGAACAGTACCTACATGCACCGCACGTACTGTTTGCTAGTATTGGTAGGTGTTGGCGGCAACCTTTTCAAGTTGTAGTTTGTGATTGTACTTCTAGCCTAGGAGTTCCGAGTGGCACTTGACAGAATCTTCCTTGTAATTCGGGGCAGCTAATCCGCGATGCTTCGCTGCTATGCCTGCCAAGTACTTCCTTGGTCTATAAATATAGAGCGTACATATTTTTTAAAATTTATTTTTAATTAAAGTTTTATTAATAATATATAGATTACATGATACATAATTGATATTATCAGATTCATATTAAAAAATACTTCTAATGGTATTGATTTTGTATCATGTAATCCACATATTATTGAACAAGTTTTTAATAAAAATAAAATTTAAAAAATATTTGTGACTTATATTTCTGGACGGAGAGAGTAGCGAGCACAATGTGCGGCCCTGTTTGATCTGTCGCACCGTTCACGTGCCTTCCAGGTAGTCACGTGGTCTCCGCGGCTGTGTTATCTTGGGCCGTATTTGGGCTGTTATTCCTGTCATTTTTAGTTCTATCTTTTTTTTCGAGAAAACAGTAAGAGTTTTTGCCTCTTCATTTAGATGATAAAGAAATTATGTACAAAGAGATGATATGTTTTTTAAGGGAGCATGTTCGAAACCCAGAAAAGCGAAAGATCCAAAAATGCTACTCGGTGATTAACAGTGTGCTCCCATCCTGTATGAAGAAAGCCATCGTCCTTTGAGAGATGTCTTGTAGAGCCAGGTCCATCACCTCTATAAAGGTAAGGCGTGAGCCAGTGAATATTCGTCGGTTGCGCTCTTTCCAAGCGTTCCAGATTGCATAGAGGAGCCTCCCACTACGGCTTTTGTTTGAGGTCCTTTGTTACTCCGACCAGGATGGCATCCCACCAGTTGGATACTAAGGGATACGTTGAAGGGGGGATTGTAGCCAGCCAAAGGTCGTTTGAGGCCGCTTGTACATGGTTCCAGACGGTGATAGTGAACGAGCAGTCTTTACAAAGATGAGTGACCGTTTCGGGAATGTAAATGCATAGTTGGTAAGTGGGTTTATGAGGCCATCCTCGTATCACCAACGTGTCAGTTAGTTCTATCTTTCATGTCACGAACTTTTTTAGGCTGTTTACTATCGGCTGCTACGCCAGTTCATTAACAGTGCTTTCAACAGTAATGAACGGGCGCATCTAATGGTTGCATAGAAAATTCCAAACTCCGAGACTGCGAGTAAATTCCCCCTATAAAAGCCGCGCGAGAGAACGCCCTCCCAAGCCATCCACGTCGTCCCGATTATTTTCGACCCTTCGATGCTCCGACTTTGACCGTGGATCGACGGTGGATCGACCCTCCCGCGGCGGCCCTCGAAAGCCTCACCGGGACTCTGAAAAACTCGGTTTGAGGCCCGCCGCGGCCCGTTTCGGGCCCCCACGGCCCGTTCCCCTCCCGTCCCGTCTCGTCGCCCTCACCCCTCTCCTCCTCACCTCCTCTCTCTCTCCCAGATCCAGACTAGAGGGCGAAGGCGATGACACGAACTGCTCGAGGCTACGGATCTGGAGGCGCGAGGAGCGCGGAGGCTCGTCGCTCCGGGCTTCACCTTGTTGGCATCAGCGGGCTCGCATCGTCCCCCGACCTCCCTGCTCCCCATGGCGGCGGCTCACTTTGTGGTGGTGCCCTCTCATGATGAATCTGGCACCTCCGTCGCGCCGCCGGCCTCCGCTCCCTCGCCTACCGCGGCCGGCGCCGATCCCGTCTTCCGCGCGGTCACAGACGTCCCCGCAGCCGTACCCACGGGGGTTGCGGGCACCGGCGCTGACATGGACGCGCTCTTCTGCGATAGCTGGAGGCTGTCGGTGGAGACGGCCAACGCGGGGCCTGGCCGTTGCGGGGCGTTCGTCCGCGGGTACATGGAGGGTGAGCGCTACGCGTCTGACTCCGCCGCCGAGTCCCTCGCATTCGCCACGCAGGCCTTCGCGTCGGGCGAGGGGGGCGCCAGGCAGGCGCGGGTGTTCGACGTTGACGAGACGCTGCTCTCCAACGCGCCCTACTACGCCATCAGCGGATGGGGGTAATTGACCCCACCCCAACCCTGCTCTGTTTTTCCCATTCCATTGATCGTTCGTGCATAAATCGAGCAGCCACTATTCTCGGTTCTTGCGTTTGCGATTGGAAATCCATTGAATTCGATGCGAATCTGTGTGGAGGACGACGGATTTTGGTAAAATTTTCACTAATCGAAAGGTTCCAATGTGAGGTAGTAACAAACTAATAATTGCCTATATGTTTGCCAGTTGCCACATTAAAATGTAGCTTTGGCAGTGTTGCATGTGAATTACACGTTACCAATTGTTGCATATGTTCTGGATGCTACTAAAATCTAATACAGTAGTAGTAGTACATAGTTGGTCAGGCAATCTACCAAGCGCAAACACAAAATCATATTCTGTGGAATAATTCAATTTCAGAGTCGAGACAGGCACACTATTCAAGGGTTCTGGGCAGAACTAGAACTACCAAAAAGAGGCGGCAGCCCGCCCATAAACCTAGAATCAATTTGTAAGCACACGTAAAACTAACAATGTTAATCAATTCTCATTATAGGAGCCCTCCATTTTCCGTATGGAAATTTTATCTGATGGCTTGCTAATCTTGCAATGAATGAGGTGGATCAAGGGACATGTTACTGCAGCAGTATGGCAAGAGAATAGGTCCTAATACAGCGCAACTGGTTCATAAATTGAATGCATTTGACCATGCTATGCCTATATTATGCTTAAGAGTTAAAGCCTGCAGCATGGAACACCGTCACGTTTTCCAAACTTGTTTACCAACTTATTATCGCATGTAGCTAAAACATTTTCAATAGTCATAGACTCAATGCACCAAAACCCGCACACACGCACCGTATACAGGCATAAACCCTAACGCAACACATGCGCCGTATACGCCACCACGTCGACGACACCCTTCAACCAAGTGGTCCAACGTCAAGATAAACGAATTATCTCGAGTTTCCATATCTTCTCCACCTCTTGCCGCACCCGGAACCCTAGTTCCAGCTCCTGATTTTCCCTCCGATCTAATTAACCCAATTCTTTCCAAAACCCTAATCGTGAAATCTACTGCTCCTCAGCTTTTCCAAAAATTCCGAAATTAATCGTGGAACAACCTAACAATATCCCTAACTCAATTATAGCATGAAATAAGGATGTCCAGTTTAAAAATAATTGCATATGAAATTAATAAACCCTAGGTCAAAAATGAGCATTCAACTGCGACCTATGGATTTAAACTCCCAAAAATTTCAATAAAATTCCACGATGATTTCCATATCTCCAGGATTGCAAATATCCAAAAACATGAATAACTCATGTTCTAAAATCCACCGCTGCCGACACTGAACACCTTTGTAAACATCATTCCTCCGCATAAAATGATGGGCGAAACTTCCAAGGCAAGGCACCAAAGCAACTCTTCAGGACTCCTCTTCGGTCATTTCAGCTCACCAAACACATTTACTCTCTTTGGTTCCTTTCCATCATATCATCTCTAGGGGGAAGCCAACCAGTGTCAGCACTGACATTCACAAATACACAGTGCACAAGGTACAGAACAGTGCCTAACTTTTCTAGTTGCTCGGACACATTTCCCCCAGCACCAGTGACATGGATTGACAACTCGGCCACGTCCCATTTTTCCCTGGCGTGTCCATGCCATTGGTATGCATGCTCTGGACGCGCACCGGGGCATGCCGCCATGAGCATCAGCGGCTCAAGCCGCGCTGGCCGACGTTTTCCCACCGCACCACTCACCGTCCTTGTCACGTCACCAGCGCACGTCATGGCCGGTTTTCCTTTTTCCTGGAGCCACAGCGACGAGTCTCTTCTCCGGCCACATCCCGTCGGCGAGCTTGTAGCCGAGCAGCAACCCCGCCAGCTGAGCCCGCCACTCCGCCTACAAATAGGCAGCCTGAGCTTCCCACCACCCCTCCAAGACATCAGCTCACCCCTTCCAAGCTCCGGCCCTCCCCATTCGAGTCCATCCCCAGCTCGATTAGCTCACCCCATTGCTCTGGTCTTGGCCGAAAACTCTAACAGCACCGAGCCGCAGCTTAACCGAGCTACACCAGAGAACTCACCACTTCAGACAAGCCAGATTTCCCTCGCCATTTCTAAACCGCTAGCTAACACCGGAACCCTAAGCACCACTAGCCGCCGACCACCCTAACCACCCCGTCGCCGGACCAAGCAGAAGAGTAAAGGAGCTACCTCAGCTGTTAACCAGTGTACACCGGTTAGGTAAGCTTAGAAGTCGCTGACGTGTGGGCCAAGATAAGCGTGAGGCCCACCTCTGGTAAGTCGCCGACGCTCGGGAAAAATTCCCGCCTCCCTTTCATTTAAGGCGCTTTAATCTGGTCCGAACCCGAAGTCCCACGTCCGACCACTTAACGCGCAGCCGTTTCCGACACACTAAAAGCGCCTTTATGATGTCGGGAAGCTCATTTTCACCGGTTTGTTATTTCTAGAACCGTGTGCATCACCGGTTCAACCTGTTCGAGTCTTCCCTGACCGGTTTTTGCAACTACTGTTTTGGTTATGGAAAGCCAAAAATATTTGCCAGTTTTTGATTCAAACACATTTTCAATATTCAAAACTTTTTGAATTAAAATAGTATGAGATCAAAGAGGGGTTATTCTTTTCTTTTTAGTATTTTCATGCATTGAATATACTGATTTCTAAAGTACCCAAATAAACTTTTCTCCCCTACCAGTATATCAAAAATATCTAAAGTACCCAAGGGATCTTTAAACCAATGGTTTTGAAAAGGGCGATCTCAATGGCATACTTTTCCCTAACCAATGCACTGTCATTTCATGTGTCGTATGAGCATGTAACCTTGGCCTAGGGAATTTGTTGTCCTCGTAGACTTAGGCTTCAAACGCCAAAACCCCAGCTCGACCAGAACCCCATTACTCAACCTTAATACCATCATTCCCTTGAGCATGCATACCGCCTGGTTTTATTGAAATTGTTTATTTGCTTCTTATTCGCCGATTTTTCCGACGTGTAGTTGACGGAGTGACGTACGTGCGGCAGGAAGACCCGACATCACCCCCACATCCGGAGCAAGAACGAGAACTGCCAGGCAAGCATTCCCACTTTGATCATGTTGAATCCTATATGTGTGAAAACTAATTATTTCGTTTGCGAACATTGCATGCTATGTGAATACCAATGTTATTTTATGTAGACTTAGTTATTTCCTGTAATTACATAAAACCTAGGTTTGAATACCCTACCCTCGTAACCCTAGGAATATTTAATCAGTTGTTCTACGACCGACAGAAATATTAAGACTATAGGCGTTAGCCACGCTTAGCCCTGCTGTAGATAAAAACTAAGTTTTGCCTCAAATTTTACAAAACTCCAGTGGGATATGGGAAACAAAACCCTCGGGTAGCTCGTGCTATCCGAGGTGGTTTTTGAAAGGAAAGTTGGTTAAAACCCCAAATAAAAGAGGAGATGATTTTGATTCAGGTGAGAATGATAAGGGATGTTCGGGGATGTAGAGCATTGGATGGAGCCATGTTCGTCCGGGACGACATGGGGACGGAAAATGGAGTCTTGCTCGAATCAGTTAAGGACCGAGCCTAAGTGCCGCTAAACCAGTTCCTCATCATACGTCCACATGTCCTTTATGGGAAGGACTTGGCTTAGTACCCCGACAAGTATTAGGGTTTGGACCCGTGAGAAGTAGGAAGCATGTGCTAGGTGTTTAAAGTCCTAGAGATCCACCAACGCCGGGCGTTTGGGTGATGATGCGACACAGAGGTGGGGAGTCCCACTTTTGGTCCGGGACGCAAAAGTTGGGTCAGCCACCTAGCGGGTCCAGCTCTAGTATGGAAGCGGGTGAAGGTCTCGTTGTAACCACCCTGCCAATACACTTCGTGAAGTGTATCCGTTAGCGCTCGGCAACAAGGGTGAATTTACATCTTGTGGGTAAAGCCGTACAATCTCTGCAGAGTGTTAAAAAACTATTCGAATAGCCGCATCCTCGGTCATGGATATGAACTGGCAAGGCCACACACTGGTTATACTAGGTTTTGTTTATGAAAAGCTAGGAAAAGGGACTAAGGATGTGGGCATGACGTGTCCACAGAGTGTAATTTATGCTACACGGCTGGTAGCAAGGAATTGCTGGAGGAGGAGGCTAACTGTGCTATCCGGGATAACATGGGCTGGACATGGAAATGAGGAGGCTCGATGTACTATCCGGTATAATGCAAGCTGAGCGTTAGGTAGAGAAGCTAGACATACTGCCCGGGGTGGTATGGTCTGAGCTGTCTCGAGGATTAAGAAAAAGGAGGTAGCCGGGTCTACCTCAAGAGAAGTTCTTTTCGCTTTGATTTAATCAGTCTTACCAAATTGCTTTTGAACCTACTATTCCGGTATTTAAATTGAGAACTTACTTTCCCGCACAGTAACCTGCATGAAATATTGCCGTATACTTTCTCCTGTGGAAATAGCTTGCGAGTACATTCAAAGTACTCACCTGGCTTGTTGATTTGGGCAGAAGAAGAAGAAGAATTCGTCTCCGAGGACGACGACAGTGAATTCGAGGGCTAGAGCGTTCCCCCAGTCAGTTGCCTGAGGGTTTGGCATATTGATGGGTCCACCTACGTGTTTTCTTATGTTATTCCGCTGCAAGACTTTAATTCAGCCAATAGGCCATGTTCTGTTAAAAGACTTTATTGGCTTGTATTGTATAATATTCGGTAATGTATGACGTTGTTATCAAGTTTTTGTGTGTACCGGCTACTGATCCAGGGGCCGGTACAATAATCACAGGAGCGTATCCGGCCCTAAAACCGGGTGCGCCACAAACACCCTATTTCAAGTTGTTAGTGATAGTAAAAATGCTAGATACAATTACTGGCAGAATATACCATCTGACAGGATGTCAACCAGATAATCCGATTTTTGTATTAAACAAGTATTATCAAAACCTTCATTAATCTTGAAAGTAAGGTCTGCGATCTGCTCAACAAGCACATTAAACTCAAGTTTGGATCATATGAAGCATAAGTGAAGAGACAAAACATCAAAAGCACGATAGCTGCAACAAAAGAAACCTTAATCTTCCCCAAGGATGTAATAATTCATGTTCACTCACCAGTTTTGTATCTATTCCTTCCATGTGAATGTCAAAATTTAACAAACCATTTTGCACTAACTGAAGAACATGTGTATGGATTTCCTTTTCTAAAGCCAAAATAATCATTGCGATCAGCCTTCATCCTTTAACTGAATAAAAGTTAGCAAAGGCCATAGCGTTAACATTTTGTCCACCAATATCACGTGTTGACTTCTCTGCTTACTTACGTTCTCTGCAACGCGACACTGATCAAAGAAGCAAGATTGTAGCCTCAAATTTTCAAGGGATGGCTCAATTCATCTGAACCAAAGATAATGAACTAATGCTGCTCCTTCAATCATCAACCTCGTATCATTCTGATCAACAGGTTAGATAACAGTGGCATATGCCTACTTTGATGTAACTGGCAATGTTTGTGGCAATTCAACAAGCATGTGCACAGGCATAAAATACATCTGTAGGGAAATTATGCAGATAATAATGCCCAAGAAAAGCTGCAAAATCGAGGGGACAAAGTACATGTTAGAACAAATAGGTAATTAAGGGTGTTTCATCTTCAAACATGTAATAATAAAATTGACCCAAAAAATAAAAAACACGATACCTTATTACCTGAACTGTGGCTCTCACACTGAAAAGATATACAGACAAAACCATCGTTAAAAGCATGGCCATTGAAGTTGAGTGCACCTGTTCAAACAGAGGTTCATGAAACGATCTTTCACTTGCAAGTGCATAAAATTAAGATGACGGACAAAAGGTATACTTCATATTATCAAGGTAAGATGAATAATAACTATCAACAATTAGTTCAACCAAATACATGTAGCACTGAAGAAACAGAATGATATTCAATTTCAATAAATTTCACATCAAATCGCCAATGTCTGCAGGAACAAGCTTGAACAACATAAAACTACAAAAATATAGAAAAAGAGTTAAGGAAGATTTAGTTCAGTAGGCTGAAAATCCTGGTTTTGGACACGGGATATATGGATTGTTAACTTTCTTTCTTTTCTTAGGCACAGATGTACAGCAATGTAAAGCATGCTCTAAAAGCATCTGCAGCGTTGGGTAAAAAGGGGGTCTTAGGGAATCTTTTTTCCCTAAGACCCCGTAGCAAACATTGTGGACAAAGAGGAGCAAGGAAAAAATGTAACACCCGGTGCATAAATTGCTACCGGGTCATGAGAATAAAAAACATTCTTTCCAAAAGCAACCGTTGGCCAAAAGAGCCGTTGCCGCCAACTCTGCATATACAGAACTCTACATATACACAATGCATCAACTGATTTAGCTCACATTTGAAACCTACACAACATGAATCATTCATCTTCTAGCTTCAACTCTTCTAGCTCCTCACCACCTGTACCTCCAGACTCAAGAAATAGATATTTTGCAAGCATTCCACCATCACATATCCCCATCAATTATCCACCCAATTTACCCAACACTTGCAGACTCTATATCCTCAGTATTTCAGCCCATATGGACCCTCGCCCTCAGCCCCAACACTTCCAAGCTATCAGCAGTATGCAGCTCTTCTTCATGGTTCATATGAAGCCAATCCAAGCACTTGTCCGTCTGCAATGTTTGGAGCAGATGGAGGCAGAAGGTCGTCGTCGCCGGTTGAAGATGTCAGCGGTTCAGGTTAGTCGTCTCCAGAACCTGCTTTACATCAAAGAGTTGAGATTAGCAGTGCTGATGAATGGAGTGACACTAGTCCACCTGAAGAACAGCAAGAACAACAGAAAAGTCGTAGAAAATGGAGTGAACATGACAACAAGCTACTGATTAGTTCTTGGTTGAGTAACTCCAATGACCCCGTCGATGGAAACTCAAAGAAATGTGAGCAATATTGGAAAAGTATCACAGCAGAGCTCAATAGCAACACTGATGTGAGAAGAACAACTGTACAATGCAAAAGCCACTGGAAGAGTATGAATAAAAAGGTTGCTCAATTCAATGGGTGTTGGACCAGAATGAATAACACCTACGTGAGTGGTCAATCTGATAAATAGCTTGATGAAAAAGCAAAAGCTTTATACAAAGAAGAAACACGACATGAAGGAAAGGAAGGGCACGGTCAACCAAAATGGGGAAGAATTTACGACCAAGCGAACTTTAACATCAACAAGAGACTCAAGCTCAATGCATCGGGGACTTACACTTCATCTTCCAATCAAGAGAGTGAGGAGGGAAGCCCAGTTCCACTTCATCGACCGGAAAGGCAGAAGACTGCGAAAGCTAGAAGAAAAGGGAAACAGAAATCAGCTGCAGAGTCCTCTTCTATAGACTTACTGAAAAATGAGAGGATGAGACTTTACCATGATGCAACAACAAAGAGATTAGAAGCAATGGCAAAAATGGCAGATGCAACAAAAGATAAGGCAAAGGTAGAGATGCTGAATCAATATGTCATGATGATGTCCAAGGATACATCAAATTATGATGATGCTGAAAGAGAGCATCATGAAACTATGATGGATTTTCTGAAAAATGAGTTGAAGGTTAAAAAGTAGTTAACATGCAGTTAGTGAGAATGTATAATGTAATGTAATTTTTAGCTATCCTTTGTACCAAGTATTTCAGATTGTAATGCAGTTTTAAATTACTTCAGATCGTAATGCAGTTTTAAATTATCCTTTGTGTACTTCAGATTGTAATGCAGTTTTAGATTATATGAAAGTAGAAGAAAAATATATATCTTTCCTGCCACTTACAACAGACTATGTTCAAGCCAAACAAATGCAGACAAAGAAAGAAATGATATCACTATAATAATTTGGAAAACTAGCCGTTGGAAAACTAGCCGTTATAAGCTTCCATGTTATATATAGAACTCTCCCAGCCCCAAGATCCCTAGTCACTCAAACAAGTCCCTGTTTCCATTCCAGCAAACAAATCGACACCGAAGATGTCTAGCCCCTCAAACCCTCAGCCCCAAGATGACTTCCATGAGCTCATGTGGGACTTCATCAATGACCCCATTGCTGCTGAGATGGATGCTGAAATTGAAGCTGAAATTGAAGCCGAAATTGAAGCCGAAATTGAAGCTCATGAGGACAACCAGAACCAACGACCACCACGAAGGTACATAGACAGGGAAAGAGAGGCTGGAAACAATCGATTGGTAGCTGATTACTTTTGCAGCAACCCAGTGTTTACGGATGCCCAATTCCGTAGAAGGTTTCGGATGAGAAGACATCTCTTTGAGCATATTGTGCAAACCCTTAGTGAGTGGTCTCCATACTTTCGTCAAAGGATTGATGCTTTCGGCAAAACTGGTTTTTCACCTCTACAAAAATGTACAGCGGCTATCCGTGTGCTGGCCTATGGTGTCTCCGCAGATCTTTTTGATGATGCTTTGCGGATTGCTGAAAGCACAACAAATGAGTATGTGACCATGTTTGTGAAGGGAATTAGAGAGAATTTTGGAGAAGAATATCTTGGAAGACCTAATGAAGAAGACACTAGACGGTTGCTGCACATAGGTGAAGCTCGAGGATTTCCTGGAATGCTGGGAAGTGTTGACTGCATGCATTGGCCATGGGAAAAATGCCCAGTTGCATGGAAGGGTCAATTTACTCGTGGTGATCAAGGAGTGCCGACAATAATGCTTGAAGCTGTTGCCTCACAAGATCTTTGGATATGGCATACATTTTTTTGGTGCTGCTGGTTCTAATAATGATATCAATGTTTTGAACCAATCGCCATTGTTCACAAATGTGTTGCAAGGAAGAGCTCCGGCAGTTCAGTTCGAAGTGAATGGTAATCAATACAATATGGGATACTGTCGGTGGTACGGGAACTAGGGTTCCCTGGGCCGTCGGCAAAAGGGCCCAAACTCGATGCCACGTCGCCCGAGGGGCGTGGGAATCGGGAGTATGCGCTCGGGGGCTTGCCCCCTGAGCACTGTGTCCGCTAGGCCCCTACGGGTTCAGTCAAGTGGCCCACGTGCAGCGAGTGGTCGGGGATGCGGGCCCGGGGGTCCCCAAGCCCGGGAACCCCGAGCGCCTTTATTTCCTCCCTCGGTGCCGCGTGGCCGGGCGCCCCGAGCGCTCCTCAAGGGTCCTACCCCGAGCACCACCTGTTTCTTCCTACGGCGCCACGTGGCGGGTTGCCCCGAGCACCCTTCGGGGGCCTTGACCTCGAGCAATCTTCATGGGTCCGCCAGTACATGTGACGGGGGTTCCGCGGCGCCTTCCGAGTGGCCCCAGCGGGCCCTTTCCACGTGTCCCACCAGGCGCATTTAAGGCCTGTCCAGTGCATTTAATGCCTGCTCCAGGCCCAACGCGGGCGTCCGCCGACGTGATAAAGCCTGTCAGTTATCATCTGACATACTTTATGACTTTCGGGCATGGTACGGCGTGCCCAGGTGCACCCCTTGGGCCCGTGGGGCCGGGGTGGTTGTCACCGTGGCGGGTTGCTTGCCCGTTAAGTCCTCTCCAGCGCATTTCAACTCATCATGAAGACCCGGTTTTCGAGAATGGTTTGTCAGCAAAACCTCACCTCCGCGGCAGCTTTCGGTGGCCGGCATGGCGTGCTCACGCCCCCCGCATAAGCAGCGCATCTCTTGCATTTAATGCCCTTTGGTCACTGTGGTAAACCCCCGGGTATATAAGGGGAGAGCCGAGGCCATGCAAAGGGTTGAACAACTTTTGGGTTGATCTTTTTTCGGTTAGATCTTTTGGAGAAGAACACCCTCGGAGCAAGCAAGGGCTTTGTAATCTCTAAGAACGTTAATACACACACACCAAACCAGGACTAGGGTTTTACACCTCCGCGGTGGCCTGAACCTGGATAAATCTTTGTCTCTGCTTTCCCATCGTTTAAACGGGCCTTGGCAGATCGTAGCTCCGGTGCTAGCTCCTCCCCGGCCGAATCCCAAAGGGGGTCCTCCCGGACCACCGACACCGGCGTTTAGTCGTCGACAGATACTATCTAGCAAATGGCATCTATCCTGAATGGGCAACATTTGTGAAAACAATCCCGCTACCCCAAAATAACAAAAACAAATTATTTGCAGAAAGGCAAGAAGGGGCAAGGAAAGATGTTGAAAGGGCGTTTGGAGTTCTGCAAGCTCGTTTTGCCATGTTGCGTGGCCCAGCACGTTACTGGAAGAGGGAAACACTTGCTGATATCATGTATGCATGTGTTATATTGCACAACATGATAGTAGAGGATGAGAGAGATGACTATGATGTGAGGTATGACCATGACTATGAGCAGGGACCTTCAATGCCATTGCAAAATGTTAGCCATGGACCAATTCATGGATTTGATATGGTCCTCGAACAAGAAAGAGCTATTCGAGACAGACCAATACATCGTCGTCTAAAGGTTGACTTAGTAGAGCACATATGGCAAAAATTTAGTGATGATCAACATTAGGACTCATTTATTCTTCTTTAATTGCTTGTGTTCATCACATATGTTACTTAATCCTATTTGTAATGTACTACCTGATTTAGTTCTTCATAATTATCTATGTAATATACGCATGTGTACTGGCTTATAAAATTAAAATTAGTTGTCTTCTTAATAAGGTGGTTCAAAATGCCATAATGCATGATTGAAGCTGAAATTTCCTTGATTTCCCGTCCACTAACAAAAACGCAATATAATGAGATGCTGATATGTACTCATCAACCAAGTAAACACAGATTAATCTTCAATGGAGAAAGCATTCAGTTGCTAATTTCTGGAATTTTCACAAAAATGATCACAAGCCAAACAAGAACAACCAAAAGCAGCTATGTATATCAGGTAAAACGCATGCAGAAATCACAGCCTTAAGATATCAGTAGCAAAATCCGATGGCGAGTTGGGCGGCAAGCGGGCGTTAGGGACGGCGAGCAGGGTGGCATTGATCTCCTCCCGCGCGGATCTGGTCGGGGATGCCACAAGCAGGGCGAGCTGAGCATCAGGGGCATCGGAGGCCATACAAACAAATATCAGAGCTCCAATTCATGAGATCGAAAGATCGCATCGCATCTTTGTTGCAAATAAAGATGTGGTACATACCTGTGGTAGTCGCCCTTCATCTTGAGGTAGAAGACCTTGGACTCCACGGCGCCGATGGAGGGCACGAGGTGGCAGTCGAGGAGGGCGAGGATGCCGTCGCAGATCTTGGCGAGCTCGGCCTCAATCTTGCCCCGGTAGGTGCGCTCGTCGGAGTTGGGCGTGGGGAGCGGCGGATCCAGAGACGGAGGGAGGCGAGGCGTTTGTGGGGGTGGAGGAGGAGGGGTTGTGGGGATTTGAGGAGGCCCCAGGGGCGCGTGGCGGTCAAGAGGAGCGGGCCGCGCGGTGCGGGGAGCGGTGCAGGTGGGGAGACGTGTCGGGGGCAGCGGCGAGCAGGGCGTTAGGGGCGTCGGAGGCGGCGAGCAGGGCGTCGGGGGCTCGCATCCTCTCGGATGACCTGCTGCGGATCTCGTCGGGGGCGAGCAGAGCAGGGAGAGATGGCGAGGAGAGCGTTGGGGGCGGCGCTCTCCTCCGGCTTGGATCTGGGCGGCGAGCGCAAGCAGGGAGAGATCGAGAGAGGGGATGAAGAGAGGAACGGTTGAGAAAAATTAGCCATGGGCCCTACCAACCGGGTGCACACGTTGAAGCAAATTTGGCTCTTTAGACCCGGTCTGACGTGTGGCTTTAGACCCCTCTAGAGGGTGTTTAGGCTACAGATGCTCTAAAGGAGCTTGAGCGGTCCAATGAACCAGTCTTCTCTGACAAATAGTACTAATTGGCATGTAAACAAAATCCAATGTCACTTTACAGGCATTAGGAACAGGAATAAAAGATTAATTTTTAGCTGACACGCTAAGTTTAAATGATCTCACCTTCACTATATTGTCTGAATACTTCATCAGCCATGAGACTAGCAGACCAGTAGACCCCAAATTGAACACAACCATCCATGTTGTAATGGAATAGCCATTAAAAAGACGCTGCCACCATGGACCCATCTCAAATCCAGCTTTAAAGTCACCATAGACAAGCCAACCAAATGTTGAATATAACTCCAAACCTGACAGCAAATAAGATTAACATCAAATTGTGTATGCCATACTGTTCATAGGATAGTCTTGAGAATGTTTGGATGCAAGCACATAGACAGCAAACATGCGCACTGAGGATGATGAATTGGGAGTTAGGAGCAGTAGATATGGGTCCTTTGAGAATACGCCTCCACTCTTGCTTGCGTTGCCATCGATGTACCGGCACATGCAAATGAGCCTATGCTGCAAACAAGGTTGTTCTATGGAGATTACGCCATGACCGCCGACGAGGCGGTCGAATTGGCGAGCCAAGCTACATTAGTGTACCTGCAGAACACAGGTATCATTTATGTTGATGATGCGAACATGCTCGTTCTTAGGAGTTGCAAGCGCCAGCTGCTGCAAGCGACATCCTGGGCGTCGGCTTTCGAGATGCGTATAGCTGAATTAGAAAAAGCACTGCAAACATCCTCTACGGGCTATGAAGCGCGTGCATCCATCCGCACTGAAACAGCAGCAAATCAGACAATTATTCCGCACGAGGTGGTCACGCTATTTCTATGCTACCTGTTATTTTTTCGTTCCTGCTCTTTAACGCTGATAAGATATACTAATTTACCATTCAATCAGGACCAGATCCCTGAACCCATGGACCACAGTCCTCCTTCCGTGAACAACAAGCGGATTAAAAACCTCGCAAACAGGTCCGTGTCTACCTGGTCCGTCCCATGGAGACTCAATACTTTGTCGTCTTTTATTTTGTTAGTGCAGATTCTCACGCTTTTATCCGTCTTCAAATGCTACAGTGGTTCACGGGTGCAGAGAGCCTTGTTCACCACAGAGCGTACCGTCGCATATGCAGAAGATGGCTAAGCAAGTCTACTCCTACCAGTCAATCACTCAACGCATTATAGTAGCAGTATGTATGCTTAGGAAGAACTAGCTTTAGGTTCCGCTGCGTGCTGGACGTGCAGCGTATCCGCTATCCAATAGATTTTTTTTTATCTCGCATAGTCCTATTTCCAGTCCACATAGTTTGAACCGTGAGCACAGCATGTCAGTTACTTGGTAAAAATATATAGGGGCACAGTGCTATTCTCCTGTACAAGACGAAACTTATGTAACCATTTGCTGTCCCGCTATTACTTTACTTTCATCGCCAAAACCCTCAGAAGTACATGTAACAAATAATTAATTCAACGTTCGCTTAAGAGGATTAGGTAGAACGCAATTCCTATTACGTGGTTAAGTCGATTTTCGTCTACTGGTGCGCGCCTTGTGGGGATAATAACGAGCAGGGGAAAGTACACTTTCAGCTGAAATACACTGCCACTAGTGACTCACGCACAATGCACTTTGGCTAGCAGGCACATCAGCCATCACCATCCATATTTGCTCTTGTGAGAAACCACCCTCGCAGCAGCAACGTTCTATGAACTGAAGTTGGGCGACCAGAACCACTAATGACACACAACCAACCTTGAAGAAGCAGCTGGCAATCTCTTCCTCTGCACCACCAGTTGAAGTTTTCCTTTCCAGGCAGGCAGGCCGCAAGCCTCATCAATCTGACACAATCACATATATACAAATCAAAGGAACGAAATAAAAAGGATTACTATGTACATAAAGACACATATTTCTCTAGATATATAGGACTTCTCTTATGAGCAGACCCGTGGGTGTATAATTACATAAGCAAACTGATCCTACGTCGCCCAGCAATAAGAGGACTGCAAAACTGGGTTCAAGGCATCAAATCATCGTGAGCTGCATAAACCTACACTACAGATGCTCCAAAAACCTATCCAAAAATAACTTGCATAACTAGTGGCGCCAAGACTTGTAATCAGCTCCTATACGTTGAAGAGATATCCAAGATCTTCTACGGTGAGCCGAGTTGCATTGCCACCAGATTTGTCATCACCGAAAGCGGATTGGACCATCTTTCTCTTCTTCTCCTGTCAAGAGAAAGATGCACATTTTGTCAACAAACATGGAGAAAAAGAGATAGAACATGCAGAAGAACAAAAGGTTCTCCTGAAATCGCGTATCTACACAAATTTTAGCTAATTTGTTATATATCACAAATCTCACATTAACCATTAATTCATCTTCACATAAAAGAGATTGAAAGGCAATACACGCTTTCGAATAAAAAGATTAAAAAACTAACTGAAAGTGAGAGGAACCATCTGGGATCTTAAAAAACTCCCTATCATGACTATGAGCTACATGTGGAACTGACCATTTTGCTGTAACTGTCAATGCCATTTGAACATGTTCAGCCAAAATATTACCTGCAGAGCTAAAATGCGATCTTCCACTGTGTCTTTAACGGTTAAACGGGTAACAGTTACAGGACGGGTCTGGCCAATTCTGTGTGCTCTATCAACTGCTTGGTCCTCAGCATAAGGGTTCCACCAGGGATCAAGCATAATCACATGGCAAGCAGCTATCATGTTTAGACCAAGATTGCCAGCCTTCAGTGACATGAGCATTACTCTTACCTGAAGAATGAACATAGTTCTTTATTATGTTTATTTGTTGAATGTCTACATATAAGGCTGAAAAAGAAAGAGTAGAGTGCAAGAAAAGGACCTCTGGGTCAGTCTTAAACTCTTCCACTGCTCTTTCTCTTATGTTGAGAGACATTGACCCATCAAGCCTCCTGAATTGTATAAGATTGCTATTCAGTGAAAGCTCCAGCAAGTCCAGCATGCCAGTCCACTGGGAGAAGACTATTGCCTTAGAAGGAGCTATTTCTCTTGGACTTAATTCAATAGTATCACTCCCAGTAAGGGGGTGTGTGTTGAAGATTGAGTTAAGTATGTCAATGGCAGCCCAGATCTTCGACGAGATGTAACTGCTTTGACAAATGGAGGATGATTCATCTACCGCTGCGGAACAACTACTTGTTGCATATGACTCCAACTCATCAGAGATACAGAGCTTTAATACTGGACGTGAAAAAACTGATTCAGCACTTATTTTCTTTCTGCAAAAAGGTAAGGGGCAGACATTCTCGTCACTTGTTAAGCTCTCAAGTACACATTGATGGCAGAAAACATGATTGCATGTTGCTACAACAGCATCCTCAGGTGGGTCCTGCAAAATGAGGGGAAATTGAATTATTCTACTCATTAAATAGTTGTGGCATAACAAACATTTCAGCTAAATGAAACCAATGGCCATTTGTTTTGTCACACGTACATCCCTTGTTTAAGTTCCTTTCTTTGCTTCAGCAAAGAAAATATTCCAATACAAGGTAACAGATTTTCCACATACAGATGTTTAGTGACCAGGTTGCTTACCTCGCATATCGAGCAAATTGCAGAACGTCCTTCCAACTTTTCAAGCAAATTTATCAATGTTTCCTTAGGAAGCTGTTTTGCCATTTCTATAACACCATCGTCAATCAAATTTGATTGATTCTCCTTCAGAAGAAGAGGGTGATCACAAGCCTGCCGAAGTCGCAGCAGCAATACAAGAATGTTTGCATAATTTTGTCTTATTGTCCCAGCAGCAGCAAATTTCTGTGATAAGAACACAACATATGAGCATCGCATGCATTCTACAATGAACCATATTTTGAAAAAAGAAATACATACTGAGCATGGTATAAAATAGTAAAGGCACACCTTGAATTCAGGACTGCTAAACCTAACATCTATAAAGTTAATGCAAATCTTTGGCTTCTGTTCTTCAAAAGAAAATACATAAAGTATAAACAAACCCCTGTGAGCCCAATACAGCTAAAAAACCTCACCAGATCAAAAGGTATTTATCAGCCAAGACAACAGGGATAACGAACTGTTTGGAAAGTATCAATACATAATCATGCTATCTGAGAGACATTCCTGAAAGCACATCAAAACTGAGCAATTGTATATTCAAAACTACAATTAAGGTGTGTCCAGGAAGGATACTGCTCTCGAGGCTAGACAGTATTAATGCAGCATAACTGCCGGAAGTTTTTGTATGATTTAAACAATATCCTACTGAGTACCTGTGAATAGAAAAAGAAAGCTGAATAAAATTAAGTTTGTAAACTTGAACCTACCTTGAACTTTTCCCGAGAACCTTCTTCGAGAGCCAAATAGAAATATCGCTCCTCTTGTGTGAAATTTATTTTCTTCAGCTGAATTGTCTTTGGAGGTAGTTTTATGATTGGTTCTCCATCAATTAGTGTTTCTAATGGAAGCAGTTCAAAAATAGATCAATGACAGAATATCACAACCAACGAAGAACCAAGATACTGTCATGCGTACTGAAAGAGCATCTTACAAAGTTAAGATACACAAAGCATGATGGAACTGCCTTTCAAAAATGTACTGAATGCAAACAGCATCAAAATAAAACCGAAAGGTGCTTACTGCCCAGTATAATTCCCCATATCTTTTAACTTTGCCCCCCCCCACGGTTTTTCCAGTTTTCCAATGTATTTCATGTCTTGTAGAATAGGAGAGATCTATGCTAATAAAGACACCTGAGAAAGTGCATTTCCAAGAAGAAAATGATAAATGCATGTTGCGGTGTATAGAATGCTCAGTCACATACGTATACATCTACAGATATAATAATATAAATATTACTAAGTTGTCATGGTTGTGTAATACCATAGATTATGTCTGGAATTAGTAAGTTCTGTAGGCAAAGGTGTGCAGGCAGGTTTTACGACATAGATAACAAAAAGGTACAATATTGCAGATAGATATATGTAGTCAAGGTATTTTATTTCACCTTTTGTGCGCCGCAGCAGAACTATCTTCAATACAGTTTGGAGTTTCTTATATCCCTGACTTGCACCTCTAGCAATTGGGTACGTTATCATAGAGCGAAATGAACTATATGCGGAATATGGCTCATATTTCAAAAAGCGGAAATAACTGTACAGATCATCAATTGTATTTTGCATAGGTGTACCCGATAAGCACCATCTCCTTTTTGCACTTAGTCCACAACAGGCTCTAGCCGCTTTAGTCTGATAATTTTTTATTGTTTGAGCTTCATCAAGCACAACTCTGAACCATCGTACCCTGGCAAGTGGGCCACCATCAAGGTCAGCATCTGAATTGTTAGGTTTCTTTTTCTTCTTTGCCTTTCTCTTGGTCTTATTTGGCAGTTTTCTTTTGTTACCAACAGAAAATTCTGGACATATCCCATACATCTCACTGTTCTTTTGCTCCATATCATCGTCAGAGTCTTGTTTAGGCACTTCATGGCCTACAATTGTATATGTGGTGACAACAACATCATATTTTGTCAACTCGGTTGGATCTCTAGTCCTTGAACCTCCATGATAAACCAAAACAGACAATTTATAATTTTCAGTAACCTTGGCAGAGATCTCACTAGCCCACTGCTTAAGAATGCTAGCCGGACACACCACCAGTGTTCCTGCAGCTGGTCTAGTAGCAGCCCTCAAGGTTGATGCAGAGGATGGTAAGCTCACTCTGGTCTTCTTCTTGGGCTCAACTTTAACAGTCTTGATCGTTCTATTAACAGCAGCCCCTGGTTGACTAGCACACAGCTTAAGATTGGTGGCAAACTTATTCAAGGGTTCAACTTTCAGATCCTTTGTGTCCGTGACCATCACTACTTCCTCATCCTCATCAAGGTTTAGTGATACAGATTTTATATGGTCGGAATCAGGAGACATGAAATTAGACTGCTGAACCCTCTCTTTTTGCACAAGGGCAATCGTTGATATTGTCTTCCCAAGACCCTGCATCACAGAAACTTATCTGGCTGTAAGCAAGGAAAAATGGTAATATAATGAACATTGAACAGCTACTGAAATAAGGTAGGAAATGAGAAATAACCTGATCATCTGCCAAAATTCCACCTGGACAATGCACACTATTCTCCTTGGAAACCATCCAAGCTAATGCGATTTTCTTCCAAACATAAAAGAATTGCAGTGAACAGGACATCTCAAGTAAACACAACAATTACATAGCTGAGATTTTGGAAGATAAAATTTACCTGGTGCTTAAGGAGTGATACTGACATAACACCTTCAGGCAGATCTTCTTCCTTTTTCTCTTGACTGATATGCTGCAAAAAAAATTTGTTTAAAGTAGTATAATCCATAATAATTAGAATCAGATCGAAGTCACCAGGCAATTAGGCATATATGGTCTGACTTGTCTGTATCGATCAACCAAAGATTCTATACCTGTAGGGCTTCTTGATATACAGCTCTCTCATCACAACCAAGAAGCCTATTTTCTAGGTTTGGATGGCTTTGCGTATCAAGGCCATTAAGACCTTCAGCATCATTAACTGAATTCCAGGATGGCTTTGACGGAGGAAAGATCCTATGTGAATGCACGCCTTCATATGCATAGAAATCATCACACAGTTTTGAACAGAGAAAAAATCTTTTTAGTCACAGTTTGCACCAATATGATCTTTTTGCATGAACCCTATCAGAATATTTCAAGGTACATACTACATACCGTTATCATCATCAGTTTTGACCTTCTGGTTGCTATTAAAACGTGGTTTCCAACCTGTTGACATTGTAGATGAAGACCTCTCAGTTCCATTAGCAGCACTTGTTTCAAAACCATTAGACTTTGCAGTGGAATCTTCCTTGATCCTAGTGCCACTAAAACTTGAACGACTGGTTGGAAATGATGGAGGCATATCCGTATACATATAGACATCATCTGACAAGTTTGAATAGGGAAAAGCATTAATCTTACTAGTCACAGGTTGCACCAGTGTCTTTATTAATCATTGCTATTGTCAGAGTTAATCAAGAGTTGTACTCACCATCATCATTTTTAGTCAAAACCCTCTGGCTGTTACTATGTGAAGAATCATGTAACATCAGCGAAGAGCTTGAGAGAGGATAAATCCTGTGTGCTGAAACTGCCGGAGCTCTATGACAAACATTTCCAATGTTGTTACCACCTGTCAGTGAAAATGGGTGAGACCTGTCCATGCTGCTCGTCAAGGAAATTGGAAGAGTCCTGTATTGACCATTACTGTTTTGCATGTCCGAACCAATATTCATTGGAGCCGAAAAATTATCCAACTCGCTGCTCCTTTTAGTGGCAGATCTCTTCACAGCAGGCCTATAAGAGGATGAAGCCTGAGTGCTATTTAACCAATCATTATCATCCAAACTGATTGGTTGTTCTGCGTTATTCTGATCAAATGGTGTGTTGAAAGAAACTAAAGAGTGGTCAACACCATCATTAGGATCATCAGAACCAAGATTGTCTTCACTATCTGAACACAAGTTGATATTGTCTTCACTATCTGAACTCAAGTCAATAATATCCATATTGCTGGCAAACTTGTGACTAGTATGTGTTGTCAGATATCTGCCATGATTAGTTTTAATAATCACGAACAAACCAGGTCAGAACGCATTATATTAAATGGTAGAAGCACTACAATATAATCAAACTAATCTTGATCAGCACACTTGGCTACTATCTTCTGCATTGGACGGGTGGTCTTCTTAATAGAAGGGTATGAGTCAGAAATCAGAATAAACAATGCATGCCGTCAAGCAATTCGCGGCACCAGTTGTGGTTAATTCTCACTGGGACAGCTAGCCTGCAAAAACAAAGATAGCAAACGAAACTGCAGCTAAGTACATGTGAGGGTTGGCAAATAGCAATAACACCTAAACAAGAAAACAACATTTTCTACAACAAGAACACTACTTGCATAAAGAAAGGGCAACATAACAATGTGCAAGAAGCTGATGGATAAAAATCTCAAGAGTTTTAAGCAAAACGATACTATATTAACAAGAGTAATACTTGTACAAAGGCCAAAGGTTTAAACAAAAGGATCTACCATAATAGGAACAGGACAATGTCATCGCACAGGCATCGCCGGAAACAACGAAACAACTAGGAGAACCAAGTCGCGCACCGTCTACGGAACGCATAATCATAACCGAGCCCATGATCACCTAGACTTTCCCCAACTGCCTACGTGACCAAATTCCCAACCCCCCATCTAATCAAAATCTGCTGAACCGCAGCCTCTGCACCACAAACTAATCCAACACGCTCAATTTTGCCACCAACCCCAACCCTTCCGTCCAAAAGAATATCCCAGAATAGCATCAATTCCATTTGAACCAAGAACTGACCAAAGAAAGCAACAGGTAGGGCCAGATTCTGCACCAGATTACCTCGTTCGGATGGGCGAGCCCGCGGCGGCCGGGCCTGGTGGAGTTTATCGGAGACGGAGATCGGAGGCGGAGAGCACGAACCTGCGAAACTTGCGGGAATCGAATCGTGGCGAGGGGATTTAGGGGAGAGCAGTTCCGGACGGCGGGCGGGACGGAGCGGGTGTGTCTTTGGACTTATCGGGCGTTAGTTGCTATGCCTTGGCTGGATGAACCGCGGGGCCCATGCGTCAGTGAGAGTACGGGGAGCGGGAAAGGAGGTACTCCGATTGGTTGGAAATTTTAGATTTTGGAAAGGAATGATACTGTCTTGTGATGGAAGGAATGGCGGGCGAGTGGAGCGCGGATTTTGTGCACATGCATATGCATCAATTACTTAGAAATCACGTGTTAAAGTTTTAAAAAAATAAAAACAATTATACATATATACTATGGAATGAAGTATACATAGGTAAATTTTGGTGAAAAATGTGTCAATTTATGACTTGTGAAAAAAACATATTGGACAAACATGAATAGTAGTGTACAGATAAGAACATACATTTATTTTTTCCATAGGTCACAAGTGGGCATATTTTTTTACCAAAATTTATCCGTGTATATTTCATTCCATAATATACATGTATGAATTTTTTTCAAACTTTTTCAGAACATGGATATGCTTTTAAAAATGGTCAAACTTAATGGGTGCAGATACCTCGTGCTCACCCCGTGACTCCCCGAGCGAGGAGGCTAATGACGCTCTAAATTACCATTACCATATGTTCATGCTTTGCTACGTACAAAGAAAAGAAGAAGATTAGGGATTGGACGTTTGATCTTGGCATTGAATCGAACGTCCATAGAACCATTACTACTATGAAATGAAAATATTTTTATTATATGATGGAAACGATTTTTTTGAACCAATGCACCGTACTGATTTTATATAACTTTCGTGTGCGACAAAGTATTTTTTTTTCATGCAATGGAATCTAGTCATACGAAGAATAAAAATCAGACTATAGATGTATAGCATTTTCCATAAAAAATGAGAATCTATTTCTAAGTCGGCTTATAAATTTAAAATCAATGATTTTAAACATTGATTCTTAATATAATGGTAATTAGATAGTTGTATTTTTTATACCTAAAATTACATGAACGTATTTGTATAACTATAGGTTTGATAATTGTACAACTTTATCGTTTAAGTAATAACAATTTGTCGAAAGATGGAGAAATAACAAATCGGTAAGAAAAAGCATACTACTTCGGTATGTTGAACTTAGCTCGCTTCATGTTCCTGGCTTCGCCGCTGCACTGTATCGAACTCCATCTATCGAGCATCACACTTCTTCCACCGTGGTCATCCTGCACCATGCCAATTGGCTCTATCGCCATTAGTAAATTAACCTACGTCTAAGTTAGTTTATTTGTTGGTTGGGGTGGTGCTCTCTGTTTTTTGTTTAAAAAAATTTACGGGTCGAATTGGAGGAGGGAAACGTGCCGCGCTGATATTGACTGTGTTGATGGTTGAGGCTTCTCTTTTCTCTTGCATCTCTTTTTCTGGAAAACCACTAATAGAAAAAATAATAAAAGCATGTATAGTGATGGGGATGCCTGACATCTTTTGTACAAAATATATAATCGACACAATGATAGAGATGTCTCCTTTCTATTGTATTTAGTGATGACACCTCATGTATCCCTTAATTTCAAACGCTTGAGCCTTCTCTTAGTCATTGGTTCATGAAAAGAATGTAAGCTTATGTTTCCCTCTCTAGTCAGCAAATAGCTTAATTGGTTGGCATCACAAGAGATGACTGACATCTCCTTGTTGTGCACCGCCCTAGAACTATTTCTTAACCGACATGTAACCGAATTTATCCCACAATTCCATTTCCTTGCCTCACCATAGTTCATAGTTTTCTCGTGAAGTTTCTTTTCGAGCAAAAACTTCTTTCGTCCCACCACTTCATAATAAGGTTTGATTATACATTTTCTAAAATGTTATCTATTTTGTAACGAGATAGAAATTTTACTAATAATCAGGAATATATCGTCACATACTAATAATCAGAATCTGTTTCCGAAGTTATTTATCAGCAAAAGGTTGGCATCATTATGATCAGCATGTAAGAGAGTCTTGGCTCATTCAATCCACCCATGGACTGATATTACTAGTATTGACAACTCACAAGTCAGTGACCCGTGAGCATATGCATTGTGCAACAAAATTAAAGCTTCTCGTGACAAGTAACAAGATGGACAGCCGAGGATCCCACATGTGCTATTGACACCGAGTACATAAAAAAACTACCGATAGCAAAGGCAAGACAGACATTCATGAGAGAAGAAAACTAATGGAGTAACACATAAATATAATAATCACAGCTATCTCATCCAGCCAAATTTCCCAGCACAACAAAGATTAACCAAATTGTAAAGACTCACCGCAAAAATAAAAAAACGAATTGTAAATCCAAAAAATAAATAACAGTACTAGTAATTCACTCTTCAAATCCTAAACTTTCAGAAAAATGCAACAAAAAACCAATAACCTATCTATAGCTTCTCCAGTTCTCCTCATGCACGAGAGGATGGGCCGAGGCCCACCGCGAACGGGCTGGGCGGCCCGAAGTACAGCATGCTCGCCGGCGGCGCGGCAAAAGAAGAGGCGACCCCGGGGAACGCGGCCACGGCCGGCTCCGTCAGCGGGTTGGACGCCGGCGTGGTGGTGCCGGCGGCAGGGGTGGCTGGGAGCGGGTCGCCGTAGACGGGCTCGAGCTGGCATCCCGGCCACCGGCAGGCCGGCGCCGGCTGGGCCCTCCGTGCTCCCCACATCTGGTGCGCCAGCCCGAAGCCCAGGACGAGGCCCACGACGAGGAGCGCCGAGACGAGGCAGAGGAAGATCTTGGTGGCTTTGCCCACGTAGCAACACATCGGGTTGGAACTATGGAAGCTCTTCTTAATTCTCTCCTCGCTGTTATCTTCTTCCTCTCCAGCTACCACTCTCTCGCAAGAAGAGTATGCACTATGGACATTGGAGAAGAATGGTGAGACGGGTCCAATGCAGTCCAGAGGAGGGGGCACTTCGCTTGGGCCTCCTCCCTTTGTTTTTGGTGCTTGTGCAGCTGGTTGTCGGTTTAGCACTCCTGCATGGCTTCACGTGGAGAGAGCCAGAGAGAGAGAGAGAGATTGATTTGTTAGTAGCATAGTAGTACTACATTATTAATTAATCTCGAGGCAGCGTAGTTCAGTAACTTCAGTTCAGTCAGTCAATAGTAAGTGTATATATGCACAACTGAAGTGTATCAGTAATCAGTCTGCTCTCAGTGCTCTGTGGCAACTGGAATATGTGCAGATGTGCTGCATTTTCTTTCTGCATATACCTGACAAGTTCAGGTAAATAATACAGCTCTATCAGTAATCAGTAGTAGCTAATAGAGAAATGGGTAGCACAGACACCTCAACCCCTCTTTTACTTGTGAGACTCTGAGTGATGGCCTGATGGGTGCTCTGCCGACACAGCTAGAGAATGGGATTGCTTGAAAAAATAGGGCTAATTGGATAAATGTCACTACAAATTCTTCGATTCCGAAAATACCAGTACAAAAATCCATTTTAAACTAATGCCATTGCAAATTCTCATAGTGGCATTTGGATGAGTTTCTCAATTTTGTAATGGCATTTCTCAAGTGACGATTTTTTAGTGGCATTTTTCGGAGTTAAAAATGTTGTTGTGACATTTATTCAATAAACCGGAAAAGTATGCAGAGCATGAGATAGTGGAAGGTATGTTGTGGGCACTGTGCACCACAGTTTAGAAAGTTTCTCCAATAATGTTTTACCTTTTCTTCCTCTTTTGCCTTTAAAGCTTTTTTTTTGGAAGATAGTAGAAAATATTTGGAGCACAGAGCTGAAGGCAACACGTGACACTTCAATGGCTGGTCACAGGCTGCACTGCGCCACAACAGCTTGCAGTTTTGTTCCTTTCAAGGTGGTTAGGTACGGTGGAAATTATTTTGATTCAGATGCAGTTGTACTAACATACTCCAGTACTAACAAGCTAACAGTACCAGCTACTGACATAATCTGGAAAAGTTTAGTATAGTGACTAAAATTATCTAGGGATATGCACTTTTGCAGTGCTGCAGAGATCATAACAATCTTTTAAGTTTATTACAGAGGGCGCATGGAAATCACGTGTAAGAGCAACTCCAGCAGCTAATCTATAACTCATACTCTATATTCCTATATAAATTATCATCTATAAAAATTTCTCCTTCATATTATCCTAACCCTCGAACAGAACATCTATATCTCATCTTCCATATTCTATTTCATATATTTTAATAATATCCTATAGCTACCAACATATTTCTATTTGCTATATCTACAACGGCTATCTGTTTAACGGTGATTTTTATAACGACTAAATTTGTAACGATTTTTTTGCAACGGCTATTTTTTGCGTAAAAAAGTCGTTAGTTGCTTCCATTCACGGGTACGTCCTCAAATCATTTAGACATTTAGTTGCATCCATTCACGGGTATTTTTACAACAGCTAGTAATCAATTCCAAATTGGCTCAATATAACATAAGAATAGCACAGAGAAATAGATTAGTATTTTTGAAATTACTAACAAATTAACATTGTTAACAGGTACTGCTAATTAGCAATGTAAAATAACACTAAAAATGCCTCAAATTTCCCTAATCACCTCTCTTTTAATCCCTCGTACCCTCTAATCCCTCAACCCTATCTTTTTCTCTCCATTTCCATCCCACCGACGCCTCCTCTCTCTATTTTCTTCCTACCACCGACGCCTCCTCTCTCCATTTTCTCCCTCCCCGGCGCTCGCTCACCCGAGGCCTCTCCCCCGGCAGCTCCCTCACCGCCGACGCACCTCCCCTCGTCAGGCGCTCCCTCACGTGAGCTTCCCTTCCCCGACGCTCCCTCACCTGCCGGCCCACTCTCCCCGAGCCTCCCTCCCCGACAGCGTCCTCCCCCGCTAGCCCCTCCCTCGATGCACCTCTCCCCCGACGGCCTGCTCCGCCGGTGCCCTCTCCCCCGGTGGCGCCCCCACCCAAGCTCCCATCCTCAGCAGTCCCCACGCCTTGCGCCCCCTCCCCTGGCGCTGCCGCTCCCAGATCTGGAGCGGGACGGGCTGGGGTGGGCGCACGAGCCGGTGGGCGAGCCGGCCCGAGCTGCGACGGAGGCGGGGAGCGGAGAAGCGGGGCGGTGGGCGACGGCAGGCGGGGATGGAGCAGAGCAGAAGCGGCGGGCAATGGGGGCGGGGCCGGAGCAGCAGCGAGCGACGGGCGGAAGGGGCTAGAGCAATGGGAACGTGGGAACTCGGCCAGCGGGGCGGGAGGCGGCAGGGAGCAGTGCGCAGCGGAGCCAGAGGAGCTCACCTCGACGGGGCAGCGGCGCGGATGGAGGATATGGCGGGAAGGAAGTGTCCGGGAGGAGCCGTTGGTGAGATGGCGTCTCCAAGGCTCACGCCAAATATGGCATCGAGAGCGGCCGAGATGGAGGGCCACTAAAAATGACGTGTCCGATAGCGTCTCTACTGGAGTGGTTTTTCTGCTCGTGATGTGCTACTTTACGGATGGCGGGTCGGATAGCGCAGCTGCTAGAATTGCTATAAGGTACTCACATTGTCAGAGTAAAAGACATGTATCTGTCACAGAAAATGTTACTAACAGGCAAATGTTCGCGCATAGACTAGAGTGAACCATCTTTTCAACCCCCAAACCTCAAGCATGTAACATTCAGAAAGTAAGTCACAGTTCCACGACCAAACAGCATAGCCAAGACACGAGTCTTCTTCCAGCAGAAAGACACTCAGATTCAGAGTCACAGCCTCACAGGAGCAAAGCTTACACACACCGGAACCAAGCAATACTCAGAGAGAGCAGTTTCAGAAGACAAGAAGGCAGCAGCTATTATTCGATCACTATGTCAGGACGAGAGCCAAGTGATTCAGCAGAGGAATCCACCATCTTCTTGACCTCATCTGGGTTGGCACCAACGACCTTCTTCACCACCTCCTTGCCCTTGATGAGGAAAAATGTGGGCATGGCCTTCACTCCAAACTTGGATGAAACACCCTGCATGAACAGTACAGATTAGAAGCTTAGCTTAGCTTAGGCCATCTTCAGAGGAGTATGCTAACTTAATGCAGTGAGAAACGATTATCCCATAATCTTCAGGAATAAGGTGAAACGTCACATCAACTTATGCTTTAACTGGCTACCATCTCTATTTCTCAGAGCAGATTTCTATCTCTTTCTTTCCTTCTCAAAAAGACGTGATCATGGGTGTTTTTCTGAAGCAAATAAACAATAACAAGCTATGAGACCAGAAGATTGGAGAATGATTACCTGGACCTCATCAACATCAACATAAAGGAACAATATCTCAGGGTGGGTCTGAGCTAGCTCCTCAAACTTGTAGTTCATGGACAGGGATGTCACACACCATGATGCCCCAAAGTGAGCAACAACCTGCACAAAATGGAGAGATAATATGACCAAGGTGAACTTTAAAGTGGATAAAAAGGATTTTGAGTGCAACTGCCATATTCACTAGCAAAGGTAGAACACTTACCATCAGGCTAATTCATTTCCATTTCTAACTCATTTCATAAATCACAACGAAAAGATATTTAAAAAAATGTAAAAAGACACTAACAGCAGAAGGAAGAACAGGAAGGAATATGCCATGGGTCAGAGAAAGAAAATTGGTTAAAAACTGCTCAATTGTACATCTCACATTCTGAACAGCAATAACAAATTCCTGGACCAACTGAACTATGATTTGAAGCTCCACACGATGAAAAGACATCGTTAGAAAATCGAACAGAAATGCAACAAGAACAAGAGAATTAGGACAGAGGAAGTAGATGAGGAAGAAGAAAGGCAAGGGAAAGGGAACCCACAGTGCGGCCTTCATTGCTAGCTTGACTGGTGAACAGCTCCCACGCCTCCTCCTTCTCAACCTTCACAACCTTGGAATTGCCGACCTCCCGCGGCTGCTGGATCTCCACGTCCATATGGCCAAGGATTCTAGGAAGCAAGAACAGAACAGAACAGAACCCTTTCTCTCCTTGCTCTTGGTCTTTCTCCTCCTTTTTCTACTTTCACAACAATAAAAAATATCACGGACTTTGTAGAGGAAAGAAAAGTGGCAATCCACTCCTCATCACATCAGATAAGCATAGGATTATATTCTACTGCTGGTGGGTCCTGCCTTATTTTGGCTGGTTTTGATATTATTTTTTCTAGAATCAGGACCCTGTGCAGTTCATGAAAGGTCTTGAACCCATATGAACCACACAAAAGATATGTCCAAAGCAAATAAGAACAAAAACCGTGACATAAATAAAGGTAACATCTTGATAAAAATGCTTGTCTCCTCGCGAGAAAAAGGAATGCTTATCAGGTGAGAGAACTGGCTTTAAAATAGTAACACGTGTTCAGCAGTTGAGCTGGTCAAATAGCATGAGAGAACGAGTTGTTTGAGAGATCCACGTCATGGGGAACTGGTAACGCTATCTTCTGGAACCAGCAACGTATGCATGCATGAGAACAAATTGTTTGCCAGATCGACGTCACAGGACATTGGTGACGCTAACTTCTAATGCGATGTTTGTGTTGCCTGCTTCTTGTAATCGAACATATAATAAATCTCATCGAATTGTGCTGGACACCTCTACCTTCTTCCTCTTCTGTAACTCTCATTACACTGATTGAATCATGTAAACAAGTCTTGTAACTCGGTCAGAACGGGGAACTGCGCATACAATTCAATTTCCACAGAAATCTGGACAAATCATCTAAAGAAGATATATGGGCAAATTCAGAAGGAAAGTACAGAGTTGAAGACATAGTTTGATGATTGCACAATCAGGTTCAACATTCCATTGCAAACATGAGACGGTACCAACTGATTATACAGCAGCATATAATATCATCACCATCATGTTGTGGAGCCAGCAGCGGAGCTCTGCCCGGCAAAAGATACACCAGTTGGGGACTCTCTGCCGCAACGCAAAGTCACTCAAATGAATACAGTAGCAGTTAATATTAATCAAATCAGCTACAACAAAAAAAAATTCACCGTGGCAGGAAGCCAGACGTATTCTCCAGCTCAGTCACAGCGCGTTGGCACTCTCTACTGTACATGGTTACTAGAAGCCAGCGCGCATCATCAGCTTATGGCCAAGTGGGCCAATAAGCTAACTCATTATGTATCACATAGTAATGTTCATAACAACTTCACCCATAGCTTAGTCTGGAGTCGAGGGGTCGGGCTTGTGTGTGCCGTCTTGGTATCCCAATTTCGCAGGTATTCACCCTTGAAGCAAACCTCAGAGAACATATTGTCTCACCAACAGACGATGCCTCCGGTGAAATATTGACGAACATAAGCGTTTTCGAGTCTCCTCCAAGGCAAGGCTGCAATGTGAATTTAATGTGAGAATTTTTTTGACATGCACACCAAAAACTGCAAGTTTATATGGTTGTCACTTTTTGCACAAGTCATTCACCTGCAAGAGATATGTAAGTTTCGAGTTCCTGAAGGGCACATGGTCATCCCTTTTTGCAATTGCAAAGATAACATCGCTAAGAGCTGACAGGCTTTTATTGATTGCCTAAAACATCAGAAAACAAGACGGATAAATCCATGGAATATCAAAGCCTGAGAACATTGCAAATCTGTAATGAGGAAATACTCACCTGAGTTTCCTTCAAACGATCACCTGTGGAGCCACTTTTAGCAAGACGTTCACTCCCAGCTAAGTCAATCAAGTTAAGGACACCTTGTACTTGTTGGCCTGTGTTCTGCAAGAAGATAAAGGCAGCATATATTCTTAAGTCTTAACATGTGTTTCAGCATTGTGCTTCTTACACTCAAAGCTGAGAGAAATGACCTACCTCATTTGATCCAGATATCTTCAGAGTGAACACAAAATGGCTCCTAGAAGATTGCTCGTTCATTTGGGTCTTACCAACAGACCTATTTAAATGTGGTGCACAAAATCAGATCAAATAGATGCATAGCCTAACAAAAATACGCCAATTCAGAAAGTTCTAGCTCGTATATATGGTCAACCCTTTATGTTTTTGCTTCCACAAAACACTAGAATTATATACACAATTATTCCACTAGACATATACTGCATTGCCGTGGCAAATAATAATCATTGCACTGATAATTGCTTATTCCAAGGGAGCAAACAAATACAGAGAGATGTGTTTTGTTCAGTAAGAAATAGTCTATTTACTCTTTAAACTTGAATCACCTGCTATGGGATGCTTTCTGTAGAAGAGAAGTCACATCAGCAGTACTGAATACATCAGTAATTGTAAGGTCGGAGACTGTTGTGTTTCCACTCGGATCATGCTTTATGGTGTATTGTTTACCAGCAGACATCTCAACACTGTTGGAGCGGCCTGGTGCTAACAAATCACGAATTGTCTCATTATATATTTCCAACATTGATGCCTGCATATAGAAATTAATATTAGTAAATATCTTAGTAATAAAACAGACCATTCAAAAATATAACAAAACAAATAATACATCATTTCAGAAACTAGATTGGAATGCGTGGACTAACCTGCATATTGTACTTCCAGCCTTGAGATTCTAGAGATTGGCTGGTCTTGAAAATTTGCTCTAATGAACGAGGTATGATGCCTTTCTGATCACGGCCTGGCTTGCCCATCATTGTATAAGTTTTGCCCGACCCTGTTTGACCATATGCAAATATGCATACCTGTACCATGCGAAGATAAATAAACTAAGCATGACGGTTACTACAAAACTGAAATGAACTAGCAAGTACCCCGGGTCATGGATAAAAAAGGAATCATGACCTATAAATGACCTATAGATAAGTAGAATGTGCATAATTAGATAGTATTTTTTAGCATATGATAAGCACAAGAATTGTCACTTGTAAAAAGATGTACACAGTATTATATTGTAGCTTTGTATGATATGTGGTGGCACTGAATACAAAAAATCTAGCTCATCAGCAAATCCGTTAAATAGCATCTGCTATTGTGTTGAAAGAACAAAGATACAGTTGGTATATACCAGTTATTAAAAGATAATAGTTCTATACATACGCTACTGCGAGTTACTATATTGAAAATGAAGGACACTTCCAACCAGACAATACATCAATACTTAATTTTGTATTGAAAATTATTACCTTGTATCCATCAAGAGCACTTTGAACTAGCTGTGACATTTCCACGAACACATCATCTTGCGAAGCGCCATGATTGAAAACCTTGTCATATGAGAAAGAAAATTTCTGGCCTACAAAATACAAAACAATAAAGCATAGTCTCTCATTAGATTCAATGCCAAAAATTAAATGGCTGTCACCAACAGACCGTGAAGAGGCACAATTCACCTTGGTTCATTAAATCAATACCACGCCCAGCATTCTCCACTGCTGTTGGATAAGAAATCAGGGCTTCTTCCTGACTACTAGAATCATCATCAGATAGAAGCGGTCGAACCCTACAAAATACCCTAATATTCCCTTTCAGTTCCTGCAAACACATGCCCAATCAATACGAAGACAGTAAAATGCTCAAGAATTAATTCTTTTCATCATTGCTGCCTTTTTCTAAAAAACAGATTAAATTTTTTTCAGTGGAACCACCGCTGTTTTATAAGTATTACCAGAATAGTATTGTGTAGTTTTTTTCGGAGCTTGTCAGCTTCAATAATTTGAGACTCCGCATATGCCAAACGCTCTTCTAGATTTATTATTTTCTCCTTCTGTTCTTCATATCCTGTCATTGCCTCAATTACGGTCACATCGGCAAGCTGCATAAGTAAATAACGATATCAAATGACAGAAAATATTAATATATACTTATTTAGTAAATCTTATACTACTAAGATATATTTCTCTAACCTTCAACTTCTCAGTTGCAACTGCAAGCTGCTTCTGCAATGTTATAATCTGTTCTTGCTGCAAATTGCACGTTTCCTGAACAGGAGCACAATGTTAACCCAAATAATCACATGAGAAGTAAACAAATGAATTCAAAAACACAAACCTCAAAGGCTACCACTTTTACACTCAAGACCTCACAGTCTTTTGAAGACTTTCCAGCCTGTTCGCTGTAAGTAGCAAGTTCAACGCTCAAGCTACTAAGTTGAGCAATAGATTGATCACGGTCATCTCTAACTTGTTGCAGCTCTGTTCTAAGGCACTCTACTTCTTTTCGAAGCTCTTCCTTCACCCTAATTGCTTCTTTCTGAGAAGTCTGATAAAGTATAAAAAATTCATAAATTAGGAACAAAAAATACATATGAATAAAGCTCAAAATTAAAAGAACGACTCTCCAAATCAGTGCAAAACCTACAATTTTTACTTCAGAAATAAACATAACTCACCCTGGAAGAATCCAATTGGTTCTTCATTGAGTTGTTAACATCTTTTAGATTAGCCATGCTTTCCATCATTGCACTCTTCTCCCTTTGCAGCTTTGAAATGGTTTCCCCATTCTTTGAGGTATCGGCTTGAAGGTTACTGTTGTATTGCTGCAAGCTGGTATTATACTCTTGAAGCCTTTTGTTCGTGTCTTGGACCATTTTTAACTAGTTCATAAAGTTTGCAATTAACAAAAAGATCTCATGATACAAACTCGTGTAAATGCGTCATAATTTGAACCTCTACCTGTTCACTAAACCGTTTTGCCTCATGAGTTACCCTTTCCAGGTCAACCGCCAGTACGTCCCGTGAAGCCTCAGCTGATTCTCTTTCCTGTCTTTCCTTCTCATAAGACTCCACAGCAAGCTGCCAATTTGAATATTGAGAGATTAAAGGCATGACAAGTCTATAAAACATCAATAACAAGTTATTGTGTTGCGAGAGTTCTGACCAACTTGTCGGCCTTCTCCTTGTTCAAACTTTCTTCCAGTGACTCACACCGTCTCGACATGTCCAGGTTTGCAGCTTTTAACTCTTCAAGCGCACTGCTGAGCTCAGCTTCTGTACGGAAAATTCAGTTCAAATTAAATAGTCAGAGAAACTCAATATGATCATCAATCTTTCAACACCACCAGGTGATAAACGGATGACCGAACAGTACGCATACACTAAAAATGAGTAAATGACCAACTTTTACTCTCAACAAGATAAAAAAGAAACATAAAGGAGCCAGGAGCATTAGAATCCATTACCGAGCTCTGCGTGCCGGGTATTCTCTGCATCCATCGCCCCCCGAAGCTTCTCCTGCTCGGCCAAGTAGCCGTCCTCCAGCTCCATGTACCACCGGATGCACGCTCTCAGCTTCTTGATATACTCGCTCATCTGGTCGATCCGCCCCTGCACAAATCCAACCAATTCAAGAAACCCAACTCGAAAATTTTAACAAAATTAACACCAAGAAACCCCCGAAAAGAACCCACCTTGAAGTCGTTCTTGCCCTTCCCCTTCATCTTCTCGTTAACCAGCCGCTCCACATCCTCCCTCCCGCTGAACTCAACCACAAGCGCCGCCGGGGCGGCTGTGCCCCCTCCACCGTCAACCGGCGCCGGCGCCGGCGCCGGCGCCGGCTCGCCGTTCGCCCCGCCATTGTTGATTGCCGACAGCACGTTGCGGCGCGACGCCACCTTGAACCCCATCCCCCGCCGCGCGTTCCCCAAGTTCTCCTTCTTCTGTGGCAACACCACCACATTGCATTCCAATCCAAGAAGTCAGCAACCATGAATCACCCGAAAAATGCGACGAATTTCCGAAGAAGAAAAAAAAAGAAAATCACCAGGTAGGGGCTGCGCGGCGTGAGGGAAGATGCCATGGGCGGGGATGGATTACTGGCGGGATTAGGGGTTAATAGGTAGGGTTCTCTCCTCACTCCTCAGTGGCGTGGTGGGAGAAAGGGAGCTTTCTTGGGACGGGGTGGAGTGAACTCGAAGGCAGAAGAATCTCGTGGCTTAGAAGCGCCGACAAAACCGCACTTCGGATCGGGAAAAAAATCTCGAGCAAAAGTCGAGCTCGGAGGAACCCGAAGGCACCGATTTTCGATTTTTCGGGAGGTTTTTTCCGTGTGCTCGGATCTGAGCGAGAAGTTTGGAGAGGAGAGAGGAGAGAGATGAAGGAGACGGAGAAGGAGAAGGGGACGAGGCGGCGGAGCTATTTCGAAATATTTTGAACGCCGAGGTGCACGGACTCTGAGGATTCCCCTTCCTAACCTCCCAGGTTGGTCGTATTTACGAAACTGCCACTAGTGTTAGTTTAAGCCGGCCGGTGCTAGTGGCATGCCGGCCCGCGTCATCATCCGTGGCAGTCTCGTAATTTTACAGGGACATGTCAGGGGTACTTTCGGTACGTCGGATGAACCGTCAACTTCCGTGTCGTGGGCCTCGAGATGGGCCGACACGAGTTTTTTTTGTTGCGAGCTGCGACGTTGCTCTCCGGCTTTGGTTTGCAATGGCGACGAAGAGAGAAGTCAGCAGCATGGAGGTGCCATGTCGTGTTGAGCTCTTTCCTTTTCTGGAGCCATGTAGGCTTCAGCAGTCGCTTCGCTACAGGACGAGGACGACGTTGATGCTTAATTAGCCATGCCTAATCGCTAATCGCTAATCGCTAATCGTTTCTGTCTTGTCGCGTTGCTTGGTTTTATTAGCCAATGGCATTGCGTTTTGTGTCTCTCCTTTTTCTCTATGGGCTACTGCTAGGGATTAGAAAAAATGGTCGAGATGATGATGCTTCCTATCTGCAAGACTGCGATCGGCTGGGTAGCAATTTATTTCGCGTGCTTTGGTTGGTGAGCGGCAGTGCTGTTGTTTCTTTTTCAGTTTAGTGGTTCGTGGCAAAGTTTTCTCCAGATCGATCACCGGGTTACCAAATAAAATAACCAGGTTTAGAGTAGCTGAATGCCTGAATGCGTGGCGCCCACTTGCGCCGCACGCTATCTTTCTTACACCTTACGTAGGATAACATGATGGTATGGTCCATGTACTCCATGCCACGCTGATTACTGACTTTTATTTCACGAACGCATGCCGAATACGGACTTAGTGTGGTCTTGGAACTGAATAGTTTGGTGCCAGCTCTATTTTTCTCTGATTTGTCTCTGAAACCTGGTGCTACTGGCTTGTGTAGATGATGCACCAGGAGGTCGATCCAGAGGTGAGAAATGTATGTGGGAGCGAGAGAGCGGAGGCATGCATGTGGGAGCGAAGACGACCGCGTAACAGCTGCCGCGCGCTCCCGGCACGTTTGAGTTTGCGCGATTTGACGGGGAATTCGCGGTTTCGGACGTTGGTGCAGGGAGAGGCGTCACCCTCTGGTGTGGGGCACAGCACCGGCACGGCGCGTCGGCAGGCAACCCCCTGACGAGTGACGACGAACGTTTCCCAGGCCAAACTGGGCTTTTGAGACGTGTACGTACGTGGCGCCTGGTTTTCTCTTTTTTTCTGGTAGGGTGAGGTGGGCTCCGTATCGCGCATTCGCGCGCGCATCCATCCAAACCTGCACGATTAAGTTTAATAGCTATTAGCTATGCGTTCTCTCAAAACAAAAAAGGCTACGCGTGCTGCTTACTGAGGCACTGGGCCATGCATGCATGTACGCTGGATTAGAACAGTGACGTCGTGTTGTTGCCCTAAGTATCGATTTGTTAATTGTTTATGTCTTCTTGAAGTGCGATTTTTTCACTCATAGGAAGATCTTTACATACTATCTATGCCGTTTGAAGTGCTTCAAGATTCATAAAGGACATGTTCATAGTCATTTTGCGTTTACACATTTTCATTTCATGATTTTAATGATATGTTCTTTATTACTTTAGAGAGAGAGATGAGAGAGTATACTTTTGTGCATCATTTGTTTAGAATATTTTTGCATAAAAAAAATCATGAACACAATATTTGTTTAGAATTAATTGTGTGATCTTTTATAAAACGATGGAGATTATATAATAAAGAATAGATAAAGTCGGGTTTTTTTTGAACAATCTTATGGACAAATACTAGAATATGCTTTTCTCCATTTGGAGTAGGTTTCCTTTCTCCTTATTTTGGAAAAGAAGTTTTTTGGCAAGTGAGCAAGCTATAGCATTCATCCTCCACCCTCTCATCCATGAAGTCAACAGGACGAATTTTGAAATGGTTTGCGTGATACATATAGTACATGGACGCTCAACTATTAACTATAGGTGAAATTAAGTTTCTCTATCTTCTTGCTCGCTTAGCTTGGTTTAGCTAATGACGTTGCATTTTGTCTCTCATTTCCTATATGGGTTACCGTTAGGAATTAGAAAAATGGTCGAGATGCATGATGCTTATTATCTGCAAGACTGCGATCAACTAGCCATTTATTTAGCGTGCTTGGCGAGCGGCAGAGCGGCAGTGTTGTTGTTTCTTTTTCGGTTCAGTGGTTCGTGGCAAAGTTTTCTCCGGATCGATCACCGGGTTACCAAAGAAAATCATCAGGTTTTAGAGTAGCTGCATGCGCGGTACCCACTTGCTCCGCACGCTATCTTTCTTACACCTTACGTAGGATAACATGATGGTATGGTCCATGTACTCCATGCCACGCTGATTACTGACTTTTCTTCACGAGCAGATGCCGAATACGGACTTAGTGTGGTCTTGGAATTGAATAGTTTGGTGCCAGCTCTATTTTTCTCTAATTTGTCTCTGAAACCTGGTGCTACTGACTTGTGAAGATGATGATGCATCAGAAGGTCGATCCAGAGGTGAGAAATGTAATTTCTGATTAGTAGATTTTCGAAAGAAACGTTCCTTCTGAATAACTTATTACCTAGCTGCTATAACAGCAGCTTGCCGGTCATATATTAATTGCTGCTGCATAATTCAAACTTTGGAAGGTCCGACGAATACACACCACCTCAGAAATCAAGGACAGCTAAACACGAGAGCGGCGTTGTGTTTGGTTTCAGAAAGCGGCGTGGAAACCATGCATCCAGACCGAAACGGCCTACGTTCGTTTCGGGATGCGTCCCAAGGGATCGATCGACCGAACTGATGATCAGGAAACGCGCGAGCCACCGGCCGGCCGTGAGAGGCAAGGCGAGCGACGGCGTGCATGCATGTAAGCTCGTGAGTCGCTGCATGTGGCTGTGGCAGGGTAGGGTACGTGACCGGCCGGTGAGGGCGACGTCGACGCGAGCTCACTAGCTATCACTCGGCACCTAACCGCTGAAAGACAGAGTTAGCCATGCGCGCCGTGGGAGCGAGCGAGCGGAGGCATGCATGTGGCAGCGAAAACGACCGCGTAACAGCTGCCGCGCGCTCCCGGCACGATTGAGTTTGCGCGATTTGACGGGGAATTCGTGGTTTCGGACGTTGGAGAGGGAGAGGCGTCACCCTCTGATTTGTGGGGGAGCCGGGTGTGGGGCACCGCACCGGTACGGCGCGTCGGCAGGCAACCCCCTGAGACGCGAACGTCTCCCAGGCCGAACTGGGCTTTTGAGACGTGTGGCGCCTGGTTTTCTCTTTTTTTCTGGTAGGGTGAGGTGGGCTCGCCGTATCGCGCATCCATCCAAACCTGCACGATTAGGATTAGCTATTAGCTATGCGTTCTCTCAAAACAAAAAATGCTACGCGTGCTGCTCACTGGGGCACTGGGCCTGCATGCATGTACGCTCGATTAGAACAGTGACGTCGTGTTGCTGCCGTAAGTATCGATTGGTTCCTTGAATTGGTCATGTCTTCTCGGAGTCCGAAAGTAGAATGTCTACGTATTATCTATGCCGTTCGAAACGCTTTAAGATCTATGAAGAGTATTTAACGGTCATTTTGCGTTTATATCTTTTCGTTTTCATGATTTTAATGAGCTGTTCTTAATTATTTTAGAGAAACATGAGAGAGTATACTTTTATGCATAATTTGTTTAAAATATTTTTGCATGAATAGAAAAAACTTAGAGAAGAAACAATATTTTATTTATAAATATGAATTTTTTTATAAACTTAGAGAAAAAACATTTTATTCTTGATTATTTTCTTCACGAATGTGAAAAAAAAATCCTCTTCTTTCCCTAAAAAGCTAATAAATCAAAACAAGAGAAAAACAGAAGCGAAAGCTCGAGTCGAAGAGTGGAGGTCGCTCGGTAACTCGAGTCGATCAATCCCATTCATTCTTGCCCAAAACAAATGGGGACGAACTTAATCCCCACTAAATGTTAATAAGTATTACAATAATTTTATTGTTTATGAATTAGTTGGGTGCTCACATGGTTAGAAGAGAGGAGATGGTGGATGTGGAGAGAATGGAGGACTTGAGAATGAGAAGAGGATTGATTACGGGGTCTTTTATAAAATAAAAGAGGTTGTATAACGAGGAACGGATATATTCGAGTATTTTTTACAAAAACTTAAAATAAATTTTAAAACAGCTTATATAATGTAAGTAATATATAAATACTTAACTATGAATGGAATTAAGTTTCACTGTCTTTTTGATGGCTTTGCTTGGTTTAGCTAATTTCGTTGCATCTTGTCTCTCCTTTTCCAGATGGGTTATCGTTAGCCGTTAGGACTTAGAAAAGTCGTCGAGATGCATGATGCTGCTAATCTGCAAGACTGCGATCAACTACCCATTTGTTTCGCGTGCATGGTGAGCGGCAGAGCGGCAGTGTTGTTGTTTCTTTTTCAGTTCAGTGGTTCGTGCGGTGGCAAAGTTTCCTCTAAATGATAGCGTCGCTAAAGATGATCATCCAGTTTAGAGTTAGCTGTGTGCGTGCCCACTTGCCTGCCCTGGCGCATCAAGCTAGCTACTACGATTGTCTTTCGTACACACTACGTAGGATAACATGATGGTATGGTCCATGCCTCCGTTGATCCATTCCGCGCTGATTACTTAATTAGTGTGGTCTTGCGATAGTGTGGTGCCAGCTTTTCTAAAAAATAGTTTTCTATCTGTCCTTGTAAGCTGTTACTACATCACTCTGTACTGACTTGTGAAGATGCTGCACGTAGCACGAGGACTCGAAGACTAGGTCGCAATTCAAAGGCCGGCTGAAGAGTATTCACCTACTCATAAAACCCATCAAAACAATCTGTATCTCGAGTTTGGACAAATTTTAACTTCAACCACTTTAACAAGCGTTTATCCACAAAACTTTACCATAATCTTCATATTTTGCTCGCTGGAGGTGGCTCCGACACTGCATCAAAATCAAATCACTAGTACATAAATGTTTATTCCACACGTTACATTTTAGACGGTTTAAAAAATCATCACGGATTAGAGATATCTGAAACAGTTTCATAAACTCATCGTTTAAGAAATGATCAAACGACTCGGCACAAGAATGAAATTAGAGCTATGATGCATGTGTAGGCACATATGTTTAGAGAGTAGATGATTATTTATATCAATATAAATGTTTATGGTTTAGAACTACTTAGCAATTGGAATTTTATGCATATAGTTTGCACTTTGGGAAGAAATAAAAAGTAGCTAGACACTTTTTTATAAATTGTACTTTAAATTATTATGTGTGTCATAGAGGGATTGATCTTAATTAAATATTTATATTAAAAACATAGATGAATCAAAGATGGATGTACAACGAGAGCCATTATAGTGAAGCTTACATCAATAATGTATCTTCTTTTACCAGAGCTACTGAGGACGATATGTTGAATAAGAGGAAAGAGTGGATATACTGTCAATGCTTTAACTGTGAAAATGATATGATGTGGCAGAACTCAAAGCAGATCAAGAAACACTTGATTTGAAGGGGTTTCATGAAAGAGTATACAATTTGGACTAATCATGGTGAATAGGAGGTGATAAATGAAGATAATAATAACATTGTGGAGAACTAAGTAAATTACCCACTATATAGACAATGATGATAGGTCAGATGATGACGATTATGCTGGTGTTGATCAGATATCGGTTGATTATGATGCCTTACCCAATTTAGAACAAATGCTGCATGATGCAGAGGGTGACCACATGACAGAGGCCATAATGAACTTTTGAGGACCCAGAGAAACCTTTATATCGGGACTACAAGAAAAAGTACTTAAAATTAAGGACTTATGAGACTGAAGGCAGGGAACGGATGGTCTTACAAGAGTTTCATTACGCTATTAGGTCTTTTGGCGGACATGCTTCTGAAGGGGAATAAGTTGCCCACAACCATCTATAGAGCAAATGAGATTCTTTGTTCGCTGGGAATGGAAGTACAAAATATACATGCATGTCCGAAGAACTATCTTTCATTGTAAAGAGTACACAAACTTGCATTCGTGTCCGATGTGTAAAACATTTTGATACAAATGTAAGAGTCAAACAAACATCGTCCATGATGGCACCGAGGTGGTGAATGGAACTACAGTAAAGGTTGCTTGGCATCTGCCCGTAATTCCTTGATTAAAGCGTTTGTTTGCGAACCAATATGAGGCAAAGCTGATGTGCTAGCATGCCGATGAGCGTAAAAATGATGAAAAGCTAAGACACCCTGCTGATGCGGCCTAGTAGAGAAACATTGATAGGAAGTACCTAGGGTTTGGTTTGGAAGCCATGATATAAGGTTTGAACTAAGTATCGATTGAATGAATTCCTTTGATAACATGAGCAGCCGACATAGGACTTGGCTCGTGAATCTTTGTAACTACAACATTCCACATTGGTTGTGCATAAAGATAAAGTACATCATATTAACCATACTTATCCAAGGTCCGAAGCAACCTAAGAATGACCATGATGCATACCTCGTGCTGCTTGTGGATGATTTGAAAATTTTGTGGACAAAAGGGGTGTAGGTATCTGATGCAGACAAACGTGACTAATTCAACTTATGCTACCTGCTGTTCTTGACCGTTAATGATTATTCTGCCTTTGGTAACATGTCGGACCAGATTATGAAAGGAGCCAAAACTTGTGTGCAACATTTGGGTGATACAAAGAGTGTGTGGCTGCACAACTCTTGTAAAAAAAGTGTACATGTGACACCATCGCTTCCTTTGGAGGAGTTACCCATACCACAGGATGATAAGATAATTTGACGGTAAAATGGTACACAGTTCAAAATCATTGCCTTTTAGTGGTACAGAGGTGCATGAGATGGTTAAGGATATCAATGTTGTTTTTGGGAACAGAGAAGAGAAACCGAAGAAGCACTTTAAGAAGAACATTTGGAAGAAGAGATCAATACTTTTGGACCTTCCTTACTGTAAGGATCTAGAAGCTCGGCACTATATCAATGTGATGCACGTAAGGAAGAATGTATATGACAGCAAGCTCGGTCTCTTACTTGGACTTGGTCAATATGGGAATCAGACTCAAGTTAGCACTAATAGATACCAAGAAAGACCGCATGTATTTTTCCCTGCTTATTATACTTTATCCAAGATCAAGAGAACTGAACTTGCAGCATTTTGCACAGTGTTAAGATTTCGTCTGGTTACTTCACAAACATAAAGAAACTTGTTTCCATGAAAGACTTGCAATTAATTGGCATGAAGTCTCAAGATTGTCATGTGTTGCTTACCCACATGCTCATAGTAGCAATCAACAATATCTTATTGATTGATGTAAGGGAGACAATCATGAGATTATGTTTTTTCTTTAAATAATTTCTAAGAAGGTCACGGATCTCGGTGGGCTAGATGATCTATAAGAGGAGACGGTGAAAACTCTATGCCAACTTGAGATATATTTTCATCCATCTTTTTTTATATCATAGTCCATCTCATTGTTCATCTCGTTTACGAGATAAAGATATGCGACTCCATGTTTCTACGGAGCATATATCCGTTCAAGTGGTACATGAGAATTCTCAAGTCCCATATGTGGAATAAATCTCGGGCAGAGGATAGTATTGTTGAAGGTATGCTTTAGAAGAAGTTGTTGAGTTTTGTGTCGATGACATGGCTGAAGCCCAATCGATTGGTGTGCCTCAATCTCTACATGAGGAAAGGCTTGAAGGAATCGATACTCTCAAAAAGTTCATTTTGGACTTCTGAATGTGATGCATTTGCTCGAGCCCATTTCACGATGTTGCAAGACATGACTATAGTTTTCCTGTATATTCAAGAGCATGAGGACAAGCTAAGGAGAGAGTATTCAAAAGCGATGGATCCTTGGAGAATGAAAGAGCACAACATTCGATTCAGTGATTGGTTCAACGAGCGAATGTGGGGGGACCGTCTAGTGATACATCCTTTACGGTTACAACTTGACAAGTATACGTCATGGTACACATTTTATACTAAGACTCAAGATGCAAAAAGCACCCGTCGGAACAGCAGTATCCACATTGATGCCCGAGATACAGTTGACAGGAAAAGACCATACTAAGAGTTCATAGAGGAGATTTGGGAGCTCAACTATGTAAAGTTTAAGATTTTGTTGTTTCCGTGTTGTTGGATCAATCTGCAACGCGTCAAAGTGGACAAGTACGGATTCACTACTATTGACTTCAACCGCATTACGTAAAAGGTGAACAGTTCATGGTTGCCAACCAAGTTGATCAAGCATTATATTTAACCAACCCGGAAAATAAGTAGCGGCACGTAGTTATATCTAGAAAAAGAAGCATTGTGAGGGTTAAAAATATAGTGGACGAGGAAGAATACAATCAATGTGATGACTTACCGCCTATCAAGGACCGTGTAAGCGTCAAGCAAGAATAACCTGCAGAAAGTTGCTACAAATGCGATGATCATTCAGAAGGGATAGTGTTGTAATGAAAAAGTTGAATGTAATATTTATTTAATGTATGAATTAAGGTATACTGTGGAAGGAATAGTGTTGTAATGAAATGATGAATGAAATATTTCAATAGTACTAGAAAGTAGAAAAAAAGAATTAAGATACATGGAAAAATGCAGAAACTAATATTCTAGACGGTTTGTAGGGAAGAACCGTCTAGAATAATCAACATCCTAGATGGTGAAGTACATTGAAACGTCCTTACTTTGAACCATCTAAGATTTGGCTTCATATATAAAGTTGGGCCTTCTACCCTCTGCCCTAGCTCCTCCATGACAGCCACCGCCACATCCTCCTCAACAACCAAGCCGCCTCCTCTCCTTATCCTCCTGCCACCATCACCTGCCGCCACCTCTCCTCATCCTCCCTGATGACCCAGCCGCCTCCTCCTCGACAACCCGACGCTATTAAGGAGCAAGACCATCCCCAAACCCCCGTCACTCCCTCCTCCCCTCGCTCTGCAGCACCACCACCAAGGAGCAAGACCAGTGACCCGCCACGAGCTCTAGTAGCGGCCAGGGCGAGGTGAGTCCCTTCCCTTCCCCTTTTCTCCCCTATCATTGCCTTTGTAAACCCTAGATTTGAGGGAGATAGAGTAGAGAGGAGAAGAGCAAAGAGCAGGATCCTCTGTTGTCATGAGGCATAGCTAGATTTCGTGCGATAGCAAACTCTAGTGTGATAGTACTATCTCATGATCCGCTTGACATTTGCATTTCATTGTGATAGGAGGTAGTTCTACATACTCGATCATAATAATTATTTTTTGAAATAGAGTGGGGGATGATAGCATACCTGGTCACATGTGGTTGGTCTTCTTCCCTATAAACCTAGAATGAGGGAAACTGAAAACAATCCTATCGAATTGTCTCATCGTGTGGTCAGTATGAACCTTCATAGTTTTTGCATCGACTCCATGCAAAATTACTGCCCACATCTTTTTATATAAGGCAATTTCTAGTATCGAGACATAGGACTCACATTAGGACTACTCTTTATTTTAGTTGGCATCACTAGACATTCTTCGATTCCAAAGAAGCATATTTCCAAGAATCGAGGAACAAAGAATAGAACCAAATAAACAACAAAAGATAACTCTTTCTTTCAACTAGCATCGATTGAAATTCTCCATCTACCATGAAGCCCATTTCCATGTAACAAAGAACAAATAACATGAGCACATAAACAACAACTGATAGTTTTTCAATTGATGAAGAATGTTCTTGACCCTAGCTATAAGATGATCGTTGTTTTTGTGTTATTAATTATGACATTAGTTATGGTTGCTATAACATGCTTTCTGATTTCGTGCTTTGTGTTAGTGTTAACCTTAGCTATAAGATGCTTGCTAATTTCATGGTTAGTTTTAGTGTTAATCCTAGCTTTTAATCATTCAAATATTAATTATGTCATTAAGTTACTATTAATTCCTCGTTAACAAAAACAGTGAAGATATCGTCCCAACATTCATCGCCGTAGAGCTCTCCTGGTGAACCAAGATCGCCGCGAGCTTCGGACTCTTTGATGGCCACGAAGACCCGTTGTGGTAGAAAACCCACTAAGAAACCCTCGCCTCGTTTTGCAAATTGTCCATAACTTAATATTTTCTGAAATATCCTTTTAGACTTTTGCAGGAATCATTGAGTAAACAATCTTCTGAACGCTCATTTGTCACTGACAGAACAAGTGATATACTCAGCATTAGAATCGGGAGCAAGGAGCACACGGGATGTACCCATGGAGTCCTCATAATGTGGTACAAAACATTCCCACAGGCCACCATTGCCTTAGATAGAGGAGCGTAAGAGAGCTAAAGTGACAATGAAGGTTGAGTAGATTAAAGCGAACTTACGCCAAAAGTTCGAGTAAATGCTTAATATTAGGGTTAACGTGCCCTCGATGCCTGCATGCAGCAATGACACCCTAGCCTTGGTGGGCAACAGAGTAGCTGTGTGCCTGCGGGCCCTGTGATCTAGATGATATCGACGTTAGATACTCGGTGGATGACATCCAAGGTCCCACCAATTGCTCTCTTTATGAGTGTCTCCGTAGAGGCTGCTTGTGGGGTGACATTTCCACCCATTGAAGAGGAATTGTTGCAAGATGTCTCGATAAGTCAGGGTTTCACAAGGTGCAGCTTGGACCTCATTCACTGCTCATTCAAACAAATACTGCCGCCACGTCCCAACAAAGAGTTTCAAATTTTAACCCAAGTCATTTGGTCATTCATCCAGTGACTAAAGAGGGACATAGTGTTGTAAGACACACCATCCATAGTAGTGTCTTCGTAGATTTCTCTAATCTCTCAGCTCCCTATCCAATGGAGCTAGATTTAGTTATTTCTGTCGAGCAAGAATCTCAAGAGAATCTAAGCTGTTTTTGCTCAGATTGGACAAGTTACCCCGAGCTGGAGAACACTATGCTAGTTCAGTATCCCATCCCTTCTCTGAGGAATACAACATATGAAAAGCGGGCCACGAAGAGCTTGAAGAGTGCCAAGGAAAAAAGAAGTAGATCAACTACGAAAATCTCTTTTTCATAGAGCCAGTCAGATAATTCGTTCTTGAAGAACCAAAGCTATCAGCTGAAGAACTGAACAAATTAGCACTTGTTTGCCGGACTTTTCACAAAATATACACGAGGACTCAAATAAACTGATTGGACAACGAGGAATTGATATAATTGCTTGGTTCAAGCCACACCATTTTCACCACGCGACGAATGATGTGGTCATGGACTGTGCAAACATCTTCGCCCTCTATAACCTAAGGGAGTTGGACGTTGTTTTGATGAGAATCTGGAGACTATGAGTTTTTATACAGAAATTTCTACATTCCTTTGCAATTGCCTAAATTAATGCATAGAACAACGGTCTCTTTTGTTTTGCACATCTAGTCACATGATTGCTCAAGTTAGAGCAAACAGATAACCAACAGGTTTTCTCGACCCACATTTGGTCTTTGAGCAAAACATGGATGTTATCACCCAGCTAATCGACGTGTCATTAATTAACACATTTGCCTCCTTATATTATTAATTTTATTTATTTATTTCTTAATTTCCTAAATTTTTTGAAACAAGAAGGCGTTTGCCACTGACATGTCCTATGGGAGGAGGTCTAGTTTCCCACGACAAATCGAAACATGATTTCAATTTTAAGATCTTCCCTAAATATAAAATAATACTCTATTTCCTCATTTTTAATTATTAATAATCCCCTCTTGAACTAGGAAATTTTCTCATTGCAGTGTCATTGATAGTAAAAAAAAACTAACATTTATGGGTACTACGCCTGCCATCACATGCCGCAGCTCATGGCGTCTTCAAAGACTCTAAGGTGTTAAATTTTATCTACATCTTACATATATCCATGAATGTGATCTTACTTCATATAGGTTGTGATTGATATTGAAACAAACGTGATGACCAAGGCCGACTTCAAGTTCGCCTTGTTCTTCAATGACCAAATAATTAATGTTAAAGGCGAGTACTATCAACTTTAACTGGCTGTGAATGCGAACTGAAATGAGATATTTAGCATGTGAATACGTCGATACTTAGAAGTTCATTGCTTTTCATATACTTAGTTATGTGGATATTGATAGAAATATTAATGTGTTCTTTCTATACATATTTTCTTCGTATCACAAATTTGTTCATTTGCTATGAATATGAATGTGTACACGTGAATCTGAAATTTTTGAAACTTCCTGTTTTAGGATAGAAATAAAAATAAAACAAACATAACTAATTGGTATTCAGATGGTTCAGATAAAAAACCGTCTGGAATATCTATTATACAACAACCTTGTAGAATTATTCTAGACAATTCAAATATAAAGAACCGTATGAAATGTGATATAACTCGAGACGATTTAAGATAAAAATCAATTGCTTAGGACATCAGTTTTTAGACAGTGGCTAAAACCAGACGATTCTTAATTGGCACCGATCGAACAAACAAACGAAACAAGCCGGCCGACGGTCCGTCGATCGGGTGGCGAGGTAACGCGACGCGTGCATCCATGTGTAAGCTCGCCAGTCGATGCAGTACTGCAGGTGATCGTCGCAGGGGTCGGTCAGTGCTTGTATTGGTGACGGTGACGCCGCGACCTCGCTCGGCACCAAACCTGTCGCGGCCTATAGCTGCTAGAACGAAAGAAAGAGCCACACGCACCGTGGCATATGCGAGCGAAGGCGACAGCGTAACACCCGCTGCTTTGGGTGCCGGTGCCGCGGGCGGTGAGTGGACGGCGTCGGGCAAGTCGTGCTTGCACTCCGGCGTTTGAGTTTGCACAATTGGATGGGAAAGTCGTCGTTTCGGATGTTGGCGAGGGAGAGGCGTCGCCTACTCGACTCTGCGGTTTGGGAAGGCGGGTGCCGGCTGGCTCCAGCCGTGGGGCACCCGCTGAGACGCGAATGTATCCCAGGCCAAACTGGGCTTTTGAGACGTGTGACGTGGGCTAGGCTCGCATCGATCAGAACCTGAACGGTTGGGCGATTAGCCACGCATGCTGCTAAATAGCAGAGTGGCCCATGCATATTCGAAGGATTTTCAACAGAGCGTTGTGTTGCGATCGTGTCTAAGCCAAATCCAAGGCAAAGGAAGGTTTTGGGCATTGCTCTGGACAATGTCATGCATGCATGCTGGCCCATGCCCATGAACACTTGGGATGGCTTCTCTATGGTCTGTGTGCCGTAAACAGAGTTTTAAAATCTCGGAAGGGGGCCATGCTTAGCATGCAAAACACTCTTTTCAAGATAATATCATGCAAAACACTCCATGGATAGATAAACACTTAATGTTTGTTTCCACAATGAATTGATAATACAGTATACAAGAAGATTGTTTTGTTAACAGTAGAATTCATCCAGAACTACCGAGAGATGTTCAAATGAGCAAATGGAATCGTACTCACGAAGTGTTTAACGTAAACCAACAATGCATAATGCGGGAGAACATTCTACGCTATCGCATCTTAGGGGCGGAATTTGCGACCTACACAAGCCGGAAATATCCCCTGAACTGAAACTCGTCGGCTCACACTACAACGTCTCCGACTACTCGGATATAATATTTTAAAAAAAAACACCCAAAGGCATTTTTATATATATCTAAAATATGTTAAGGAAAACACAGAGTACATAGGAGAGGGACAGCTGCCTCCCAAATTTGCAAACAAGCCCCCGAAGAAAGAAAAATAACAAACACGTCCTTGGGGCAAAGAAACAGCCTCTGCTCCGCCAGCCAACGCCTCCTCGCCGCCGCAGCACGGAGAAAGCCGAAGGTAGACGGAGACTGAGGCTGCCGCTGCTAAAACACCTGTAGAGATTAGAAGAGGACGAAGCCTCGATGAAGTGCCGCAGTAGTCGTCCGCCTCAGACGGCGGAGCTTTGCCTCGGCGCAATCCACATCGGCAGGGGCGAAGCCGCGAACTATGCAGGCGACCGAGCCGGCTTCGCAGACCGAAGCCCTGTAACTAGCTCGCCGCAGCTCGAAAAGGGGGAGCCGCCAACAACCTCAGGGCCGCCAGCACCGCTACCAAAGCCACGGTGATGGAGACCACCGGGATCCACCTCGCCCACCTACAAAACAACCAAAGCAAAGAGGGGAACAAGACATCCACAAACTCCTCAACGCCGCCGGCGAAAGCAACGTTGAGCCGGGGTTGAAGCTGGGATGACAAAACTCCAACCGCCGCCGAGGACCCCGACAGAACAACGACGGCGCGGAGACTCAAAAAAGGGCCAGACCGTCGGTCTCCCTGCCTCACATCGCCCGCAGGCGGTGAGAACCGGCGGTCCCGCCGAGGGAAGAGGGACAGATCTGGAAATGCCGGTTTATTCGCCCCTCTTGACTGTAGCAGGGAAGGGGAAAGGGAAAAAAGGCTAGATAGGTGGATTACTCGGGTATAATATTTGAGACAGAAAAGGAGGAAAGAAGTTTCGCACACCCCCCACTGAACTAGGGTTTTTGAGTTAACACCCCGGCGGCGCAGACCAATTTTCCCGCGCCGATGCGTCAGCACGCGCCGGCGTTCACGCCGGAGGCGGCCTCCGCCTCCGCCACCGGCGGCGCGGGCGAGCGGCAGAGCCTCCCGGCGCTGCAGGCGAAGATGAAGCGCGACCCGGAGGGCTACGAGACGGAGCTCCGCCAGCTCCACCGCCACTTCGAGTCCTCCGTGTTCCTCTTCCAGCAGCAGGCGGCTCTGTCCTCCGCGTCCTCCTCGGGCGGCGGAGGGGAGGTGGCCAAGGAGCTCGGCGACCTTGCGCTGTTCCTCGCCCACGTCGCGCCGTTCTACCCGGACGACCTCGCTGATCTGCCCGACCAGATTGGGGGCCTGCTCGACACCAACGCGCGCGCGCTGCCATCGGGGCTCCGGGTGCACCTCGTGCAGGCGCTCATACTGCTAGTCAATCGAAAGGTGACGCCTGTTTGATTCGTTTGTTTGTTTTCAGATAAAGTTTGATTTTGGTCGGATAGAACTTCATATTGATGTTACAATGGTTGGAGCTCAGGATATTTTTCTTCTGCTCAACGGAATGTTTCAGACTTTGACCTGAATTATAAGCAGCATTGTTCTCAGAGCATATTGGTTTTGGGTTCGTTTCTGGAATTGATGTTTTATCATCCCTATTAGGAAATGTAACTGCATCATGATGCTCCTAGATATTGCCTGTTATTGTTTCTGGTAGTGAATGTTCTAGATGTGTTTTTATTTGGTTATGGAGGATTAGAAAGTGCAATTTACATCATTAGAGTTGCTGGCAAAGATTAAAAGATGTGAGCTTCGCTCTATTATAATCAGCTACTATGGTCTAAGCAACATTTGTTAGACTTTCACAGTACCAAATGCCAGTTCATGGTATTAGGTACCCTCGCTCAACTGGACAGTGAGAATGGAGGTAATGTCATCACAAAGAACTAAAATTTTGGTAGATGTATTTGACCAAGTGAAAAGATAATTCTTTTGCCTTGTACCTTCAGTCTTTACTGGTTAACGGAACACTCATTAGGGTTTGCAGCCTGAGATCCATTGTTATCTTATGCCTTTGTTTAATGTTTAGATTGTTGATCTGGAAGACACAATGGAGTTGTTTATGGAGCTTCAAATTATTGGAGATCGAGCTGTCAAAAAACTTGCATTTTCGCATATTGTACACAGTATCAGAAGGATGAATCAGAAGCACAAGAATGAAGCCAAGAACCGTAAACTGCAAAACATCCTTTTTACAATAGTACAGGTGTGCAACATCTTGCACTTGCATTGATTATTATTATCAGGTTTAACATATAGTGGCTGATAGTATAAATTTAAAATCCTTCTGTCCCACCTCATGTAGTTATGTTTCCTGTTTCACAGGGTGAGGAAGAGTCGAGGGCAAAGAGGGCTTTCACTATCCTATGCGATCTTCACCGTCGGAGGGTCTGGTTTGATGACCGCACAGCAAATGCTATATGCAATGCTTGTTTCCACCCTTCTTCTAGGTACATGCTGCAAGAAATACTAGCTGTTCGCTATTGGTTGCTTCTCATCTAAAGATTGTATTTTGCATGCAGGATTATGACAGCTGCTATTTCATTCCTCCTCGGGTATGAAAATGTTGAACAAGAGGATGATAGTGACGCATCAAGCAGTGAAGATGAAGCAAGTCAAAACCCTCATGTTATTCTTAGTAAAGAGGATGTTTACAAGGTGATTTGATGTTTCATCATTGTGTCTATTATTAGTATTTTAGATATTCTGGTTTTCATTTTTTCTTTTCTGATGAATTATGTCTTTTGTTGGTATTTCTTTCTCAGGCAAATCACAAGGGCACTGTTGCTAGTAAGAAAAAGAAGAAAGCTAAATTGCAGCGTGTAATTCGTAGTATGAAAAGGCAACAACGTAAATCCACTGAGGAGACTGGCTCCAGTTATTATTCACCCCTCACGTATTTGAAGGATCCCCAGGTAGAGTAACGTCGTAATTGTTCAAGCTGTTATCACCTTAGACACTTCATGCTGTTGATGAGGTGCACCCTTCTGTTATGCTGATACTCTTTTTTTGGGGTTCATACAGGGTTTCGCTGAGAAGCTCTTCACTCGGCTACAGAAATGCAATGAGCGATTTGAGGTTGGCCTCATTCTTTCTTTATTAATGAAGTAATTAGCAGAGCTTTTAGGAAAGTTCCCTTACAAATGTCAAAGCTATCATCACTTATTACCTTTAGCATTTTGCTAAAGCTTTGGATGGGAGCGTATCTAGTACGAAGTACCCTTGAAATAGGAGAATAAGAACTTAATTCTCAGTCGTTCGATCAGATTTTAATGGTGTACATCAAGGTAGGTTGCTCATCTCACTAGGTGGTGGAGGGGAAGGCCACAGGGGTATAATGTGGAGTAATTCAGAGGGTTACTTTAAATTGCTGGTGTGAGTGACCTAAATTTCATCCAATGGTTAAGATTGTTAGTTCCTATTCTCTTTTTTTTTGGGTTTGTTCTGACATTATAGGCTCACCATCGTATCAACCTTCCCATCTTCAATTTGCAATTGTATGCTCTTATATAGCCTAGGTTTCTGTCACCTTTCCTAGGTTTCTGTCACCTTTTTAGTAAACATCTAGCATTCAATTTTAAAGAAAAACCATTGCACCCTTGCAGGTAAGGATGATGATGTTAAAGGTCATAGCAAGGACTATTGGGCTGCATCACTTGGTTTTGTTGAACTTCTATCCATATCTTCAGAGATATGTTCAAGTATGTTATTTTACTTAGTATATGTCTGTCTTGCATCAACCTTTGAAAGATGGCTAGTTATATTGATGCTGACTTCGGTCATAATTTTTTACTCTTATGAAATGCAGCCTCATCAACGAGATGTAACAACTCTACTTGCTGCAGCAGTGCAGGCTTGCCATGATATGGTTGCACTATCTACTTTCTCCCTGTATTTTGTAACTAATGATGTAACTTCTCTTGCTTTCTTGAAATACAACTAAATAATTGTTTCAATTGCAGGTGCCTCCTGACGCTGTTGAACCGCTGTTCAAGCAGATAGTAAATCAATTTGTGCATGATCGTTCCCGTCCAGAGGTTTGCATGATGCTTATTCAACATTTGAAATGTATGTTTTTTTATGACAAAAGTGAGCATATGTCTAACTACCTGACTCCTTGTAGGCTATTGCTGTTGGCCTGAATGTTGTGAGAGAGATCTGCATGCGAATTCCTTTGGTACTTAAGTTTCTCTTCCGTGATTTCTCAATTTTTGTACTCTTGGAAGATAAAGTTTAGGGAAGCCTTCAAGTTTATGGAACATAAAGTATCCTTTGATCATCTTTTAACTAATCTTATATGGTTGGCTTTCTTGACGTGTCAATCATAGACTGAAAAGATTCTAATAGTTGTCACTGCAACTTTTGAGCATGTAACTAAATGAAGAGGCATAAACTTGGCTATACAGGACCATGTTTAGTTTAGTTTTAGTATAGTTCGCCATTATTGTCGATCTTGAGTTTGGAAAGTTTCACTGGTGCTGTTCCTTCACTCATGTAGAACACACATGCAATCTTGCATACCTTAGGTATTCTGTGGATTCTAGAATGCCTCGAAGATACTCTTGGCCTCTTTGTTGGATTTATCTAACTTCCCTGAATTCTTCCATTAAATCTGCAGATGATGAATGAGGATCTACTCCAAGACCTTGTTTTATACAAAAAGTCCCACGAGAAAGCTGTTTCTATTGCCGCTCGTTCACTTATCACATTGTTCAGAGAGGTAAGCTCTTTTCTTGCAGATTATAAAAATCTTCTTGGCTAAACAGGAGCATGTTTAGTTTAGTTTTTGCTTATAAAAATTCCACTTGGCTAAACCTTCTTTTGATTTGAATTCAGATCTGTCCTTCATTGCTAGTCAAGAAAGATCGTGGCCGTCCTGTTGATCCAAAAGCTCGGCCAAAAGCATTCGGAGAAGCCACTGTTGCTACTGATGTGTCTGGAGCTGAATTGCTAGATGAAGAAATTTCATCAGATGGGGAAGGTTCAGATGCTTTTGATTCTGATGATGAGAAAGAGTTGCCATCTGCAAATGGTACCCAAAAAACTTTGGAGGGTTCGTCTGAAGCAAACAAACCTGATGCTGATGAAGAGGAAGAGGAAGTATCGAAGGAGCAAGATGATATGGAGGAAGTTGATGAGGATCAGGACAGCTCCGACCATGATAGTGACGAAGACATTGATGAACTAGAAGATGACTCTGATATGGATGGTGATACTGATGTATCTGATGAGGATAACGAAGACGATGAGGAGCTCAATGATGATTCAGAGAATGAAGGCTCAGACCAGGTTGAAGACAGTGATGAGGAGGATAAGTCAAAACACAGCACTTCTAAGGTGCAGAAGAGGAAATTAAGCGATTATATTGGACAACTTAATTCTGCAGATGCAAGCCTTCGAGCTTTGAAGAGGTTAGCAGGAGCCAAGAAGGCTGAAACTTCAACAGATGAAGCTGGTAAAATTTTCTCCGATGAAGATTTTAAGCGCATCAGAGAGCTCAAGGTATGTGAATTTCAGATAGTTAATGGACCTCCGACTTTCCATTTCTGTCATACATTGTGGTCCTCTCAAACTTCTGCTTCAGGCTCTACATTTTTATGAAATTAGAGATCTTATTTATGTCCAAAGCTTCTACACTGCTCTTAAATGGACATTTAGCGAAAGTGTTTGCGTTACAGGCTAAGAAAGAAGCAAAGCTGGCTTTGGTTCAACATGGACTAAGCAAGGGTGACACAAAATCAGTAACCTTCAAACTTCCATCTTCTGATCAGCTTAGTATGAAACGGGTTGATCCATCTCAGCTCGAGGTGCCCTCTCTCTCTCTCTCTCTCTCTCTCTCTCTCTCTCACTCTCTCTCTCTCTCTCACACACACACACACACAAACGCACACACACACTTGACCTATATAAACTTTTTATGCAGGCTCACATCAAAAGAAAGATGACGAAAGAAGAGAGATTAGAGTTGGTGAAAGCTGGAAGAGAGGATAGAGGAAAATACCAAGCAAGAGCAGCTGTGAAACAGAAAAAGGTAACCCAATAGATTTATTTCCTTGTTTCACCCTTGGCTACATGGTTGTGTTCTGAAAAATGTGATCTCATAACATTCTGGTATAAGCTGTCTTATATTTTTACTGACATTCTTTTGGCTTTTATTCCTCGTCTGATTACGTGCTTTTTGCTGGCTCTTAGACCGGTGGCTCGAGCAATAAGCAGAAACAACACAAGAAGAGGATGCCACTCGCAGCGAATAGAGCAAAGGCAGCGCGCTCACGCCAGGAGAAGAAAACTAGAGCGAAGCACTCAGGAAAGCAATTTAGGGGCAGGAAGGCGTGGAAATGAGGGCTCGTCTCTGCAATTCGTGTGGCCTAGTGGCAGAAATTTTGACTCTTCTAATGATGAATTTATTATATCAGATGTATTTCCTTTTTTTTATTATATCATATGTATTATCACATACCCCGCAAAAAAAAATGTATTATCACATGATATATAGTTTCTACTAAGTTAATTTTCCCGAAAAGAATGCAACCTCTGGTTTTCAATGTGATGTATACTTAAGACAGCTTTCAACCTCCCATATTCCTCCAGGACTAAACGTTTCCATCGCACGGTTCTACTGCTTGTCGAAACGGAGAGAGGATCCTTTAAAGTATGAAATGAGAAAGCTCTCCGTACAACCGGGTGAAGTATGCGCTTTCCAAAGATAATAAAAATAGGATATGCACGAGGGATTCATTCCTGGAGTAGGTATGGTTTTTCTGAGATGTGTAGTTAAGGTTTAACTACTCAAATAACATGATTCGAGTATGCTGTTCATAGCGCTTGGTACTATTGATGGTGCCTGGCATCTGCCATGGTCCAATGTCATACCTGTGCTGATGTCGACCTGCAGGGCTGCAGGTGAACGCAGCCCCAACCATTCCTCTTCGAGTGCTCACTGTTGAGCTCGTGGACACAAACCCCACTGATCAACCACGAGCTACGACATCTTTTTCCAAAGTACATTTTACATGTCTTAGTTGATAATTTTCTTCATATTTTCACAAATCTAGTCGCGTGCTCACTTATCCTGTACATACATAATGCAGGTCCCTAACCTCAAATTCTAACACCCACAACCACCACTGCACTAGAGGAACCTCGGCGCCTGAATTCCAGGAGAGGTAGTGATCGACCGGCAATGTCGGCAGGTGATGGAGGAGGACGGCGTGCGTCACCGGAGGGAATGGGTACATCGCCTCGGCACTCGTCAAGATGCTGCTGGAGAAGGGATACGCCGTCAACACGACGGTCAGAAACCCCGGTTAGATTCTTCTCTCTTTTCATTTCAATATCTCTTGGTTATTCCTTCCGTCGAGCATGGAAATCTTCAGTTTTATAGCTCACAGCTGTCGCGTCTCTGATCTGTGCTTAATCTGTTGCTGAGTTGTTGTGACCCCAAGACAAAGCATGCTGAGACTTCACAAGGATTTCTTTAGCCTCTGAAATTGCTTGGCATTGTGATGTTGGATGTCAGATGACACGGAGAAGAACTCCCATCTCAAGGACCTGCAAGCACTCGGCCCCTTGAGGGTCCTCCGCGCCGATCTGGACGAGGAAGGCAGCTTCGACGAAGCGTTTGCCGGCTGCGATTACGCCTTCCTCGTCGCCGCTCCGGTGAACCTCAAGCCAGAGGATCCTGAGGTGCGCAACAAGCATTACCACAAGACTTTGTTTTAGCACCACCGTCGTGTTTGCCAATTGTTGTTGCTGTATTGTTTGGTATGATTTCTTCGAGTTGTCACTCACTATCGACAACTGTTTTATGATGGCAGAAAGAAGTGATCGAGCCTGCTGTTCGGGGAACGCTCAACGTGATGAGGTCGTGCGTGAGAGCGGGCACGGTGAAACGCGTGATCCTGACATCGTCGGCGGCCGCGGTCTCCAGCAGGCCGCTGCAAGACCGGCGTCGAGTACCTGAGAGCCAACAAGACCGGTGCTTGGGTACGTAGACATACATGTTCAGAGCCAGTTGGGAACAATTGTTGCGATGCCGTTGCAGGCATACCCTGTCTCGAAGGTGCTGTTAGAGAAGGAAGTCAGAAGGTTCGCGCAGGAGAACGGCGTCAGCCTGGTCACCGTCTGCCAGTCGTCGCGGTGGGCGCGGCGCCGGCCTCGAAGGTCCGCACGAGCGTCCCTGTGATCCTCTCCTCGGTATCCGGTGAGGAGCACAAAGTTCAGGGCATCATTTTTTCTTCATCTTCCAAAGTTCAGTAACTGATAGCTTGGCTGACCAAAGTTCAGGCGACGAGGCGATGTTGGGCACCCTGAAACACATTGAGAGGGCCTCCGGCTCGATCCCGATGGTCCACGTCGACGACCTCTGCCGCGCCGAGGTGTTCGTCGCCGAGGAGGAGACCGCGTCGGGACGGTACATCTGCTGCAGCCTCAACACCACAGCCGTGGTGCTCGCCGGTTTCCTGGCAGCGAAGTACCCGCAGTACAACGTGAAGACCGATCAGTACGTACAAACTGCCGACCTCAACTCCTCTGGTCATTGCGTGTTCTGACGCTCGTGCAATGACGAATGCGTGAGCTTTTGTTCGTTTGCAGCGTCGGTGATCTCTCTGAGAAGCCGAGAGTCCACCTCTCATCGCCGAAGCTGGTCAGGGAAGGGTTCGAGTACAAGTACAAGACACTGGACGAGATCTACGACGACGTCGTCGAGTACGGCAGGGCCTTAGGAATCCTGCCTCACTGATTGCTTCCGTTCTGGCATCAGCTGCCTGATTACGGGCCTTTCGCTGGCTCTTAGACCGGTGGCTCGAGCATTAAGCAGAAACATGACAAGAAGAGGATGCCTCTCGCAGCAAATAGAGCAAAGGCTGGAGAAGAAAACCAGAGCGAAGCACTCAGCGAAGCTGTTACACAATTCCGGGCCGTTAAACACCAGCGGTCCAGCACAGCATTGCGTGTCAGGTTCAACTACAGAACAACACAGTTTATAAGAGATCTTAGACCTTCTCATTTTAAAAGACTAACCTAATAGGATGGACTACCTTCACATTTATAATCGTGTTATGTCTCTGTCCACAACCAATATGGGACTAAACCCAATAAATCTCTCCCTCACATATCGATTATACCTAAACCCGTTTACAGCAGCGTTTCAACCTGCCAACCATGACCGGCAACAACGAGGTCTTCGAGATTTGTATCCGAGCACCTGAGTTCTAATACCACTTGTTACACAATTTCGGACCCACTAAACACCAGTGTTTCAGCACCCATTGCGCCCCAGGCCCAATCATAGAGCAACATAGGTTTATAAAAGGTTTTGAACCCTCTCCCTCTAAAAGAATACCTGATAGGAGGGGCTACTCTCACCCTTATAAATCATGTTTGGTCTGTCCACAAGCGATGTGAGACTAAACTCAAGAGAAGCAATTCAGGGGTCGAAAGACGTGGAAATGAAGGCTCGTACTTGCTTGCTTCTTTGCAATTCTTGTGTCTTAGTGACTAACTTTTTTGACTCTTCTCTTTTAATGATGATTTGGTTATATCTGATGTATTTCCGCATGATATGTACTTTTACACTGACCTCTCAAAACCCTAACCTTATCGGAGAACTCGTCGAGTCGCCGATTGGTTTTGGCCGGTGGGTGTGTTGGGCGGAGTGGGAAAGACGTTGCGGTGGCCTTTGATCCCTGATCGAATGGTCCGCAATGTGCCCACTCTTTAAGAGTATCGACTACATGTGACACGTGCTAAGGGCATACATAAAGGTAGAATTAGTCATTGACTATTCAACCCCTCCATGTCATCAAGAATCGACATTGAAAATAACTCATATATTATATCATCTCTTACACTGGCTCTACACAAAAAGTTATCATCAAATATAGCAGCGTACAAAGGCAATGAAGTTGACTAAACCTTTCGTTCTTTGTAGAGTCTGATTCTTCACAAATAGTCAACTTTATTATAGAAAGAAGTTCAGATTTCACCCTAAGGTTTTCTCCTCCGAACACATAACGCCCTAAGAAAAAAAAGGGTTTAATCAGCATCTTGACCTTATAAGATGGTAAAATAACCCTCTAGGGTGGTTTTGCCTACATAGACGATAACGTGGCACCTAGGGACAGTTTTGCTACATGTCCAGCTGAGTGGTAATACCATAGGTAAAGTGGGATCCACATGTCAGCTTCTTCCATCTTCTTCCCTACTGTTCGCCTTCTCCTATCTGCCTCTCCTCCACGACTGCGACCCCTCCTCAACCAAACTGCGAGGTTCCATTGCTCCCGTCTCCTCCTCCTCCTACTTTGCACCCTAGCAGTTGTTGCCACCGGAGAACATCATTGGCGAGCTTCTATGCCCCTGCTTTGGGCCATGCCATGTCGAGTGCGCCGTCGTCGATTCCTCAGGTAGGCATTTAGTTTTTTTGGTTTTTCCTATTTAATCTTTTTGGTTTTTAATTATTTCAGTTTTCAAAAAAAAACAGTCGGCAAAATTTTGAGAACCAGCAATTCGGTTAACCGAAAAACCGAATTTTCGGTTCGACCGAAGAAAACCGAAGGAAGAGGAGCCGAGGGGAAAGATGTGTCTGGCTGTGGGTGGCAATTGACGGTGGTCGGAGGAGGATGATGTCGCGGGCAACATCGGTCGGAGGAGGACGAGGTAGAGGAGGAGCTCAACGTAGGATGGAAAAGACCAGAGCACAAGGACACAAGCTCTAGATCCGGAGGGTCTATTGTCAAGCGAGAAGAAAACAAGAGATGGGATGGGGATGGATGCACGCGTACCGTCAGAAGTTGATCGTAAGTCCCGCTCGAACCACAGGAACGCAGGGCACAAAAACTTTTGGGCGATTTTCTCTTTTATTCCTCAGGATACATCAAAGCCATACAACCTGGTGTGTTTATATACACACAACCAGGGACTCGAACCAATCCTACTGAGTCTCTACATTTGAATTAGATACGGACTCGTACTGTTACTGTCTACTGCTACTCGTACTAGGAAACTAACCAACTCTTCCTGATTACAATCGGAGGCTTGCTTAATTTGCAAGTCTTGATTAATTTCCAACAATCTTTCCTTAGGGCGCGTTCGGCACTCGCCCGGCTCCTAACTCCGCGCGCGGATCGGGCGGAGCGCACCCGAACGATTTTTTCGGGCGGAGCCGGAACTGCGGAGCGGCGCGGCACGCAGGCTATTTTTTCGGAGCGGGTGAAACCTCAAACGGCGGATCGCCCAAACCGTGGAGTTGAGAAATATTACCCACCTCTGCCACCGCCAAGTGAGAAAAAAACGGTTCGAGCGCCTCCGCCCCGAGCTCTTTCTCCCTACCTCGCCTGCCTCGAGCGCCTCCGCCCCGAGCTCCTCCTCGCCGCCCCGAGCTCCTCCCCCCCCGCCGACGCTCTGCATCTCCGGATCCGGCCCGCCCCGCCGCCGCGCGAGATCTGCTCCCGGCCGCGCTGCCCGCGCCCCCCCTCCCCCCGCAGATCCACGCCGCCGCGCCAACCCCCGCCCCCAGCGCCGGCGCACTGGATCCACACCGCCGTTGCCGCCCCCCCTCCGCCCTGCTCCCGCCGTTGCCACCCCTGCTCCCCGCCCCTGCTCCCGCCGCGGTCGCCGCTCCTCGCCCTCGTCGCCGGCCTCGTTTTCCTCCTCTACCCCTCCGCGCCCGCCTGTGCCGCGGCCTGCTCGTGCGCTAGAAGCCGGAGCGGGCCAGCCGAACGCGCCGAGCGCTCCCGATTTGGCGCGCGGAGCGCGGAACGCGGTTTGGGGAGCCGGATTCGGGGATCGGCGGGGAGCGGAGGAGTCCCGAACGGGGCCTAAATCAGGACTTGGTTGCACGAGATCTTTGATTCCTAACAAATGACGCATCTCTGAGAACTTGACTCGAGCAAGTGCCTTTGTGAGGATGTCCGCACGCTGCTCCGTTGTGCACACGTGCTTGACAACAATCAACCCCTTCTCCACGCATTCTCGGATGAAGTGAAATCAGGTATCAACATACTTGCTTCTTTCACGAAACACCGGATCCTTCATTGTTGATTTGTTGTCACGTACACGACAACTGGATTTGTTGTCAAACTTTATGGACCAATATTAGCTTCCTAGTTTCTTCAAGAAACCAATGTGAAACTTAAGAGCATCTCAGTTAGCTTGTTACTGAAAGGAGGAAGCACATTCTTATGCTAAGTAATAAACTTTTAAAATGGTTTCTTTACCTTTTTGCTAAGATCCCTCAAGCTCTCTAATAGACTTCTACCCTCTGTAACAAACAGCTATAGCCTCCGACAACAAATTTGCTTGTACTTGCTTCTTGATATCACCAACAAGGCCATTTGTTGTTTAAAAAATATTTTTGTCACTAAAATGTTGGTGGGACAACTCTTAAGAAATTACTGTAATGTTGCAGATGCTTTGAGGATCGCCATTAACTTCTTATTTGTTTCGGGAAATCGATGCGATTTAAGGGCGGGCCATCGTTGCTTTCTGTCTTTTTGGAATGCGGACTTTAAGGACCACCATTAGTTTCTAGCTTTTTCGGTGTAGCAGCGAGGCATCCTGTTGTTGTAGCATGTTGTCGGTTGTGTTTCGACTCCTCGTTTGATGAAAACTGCAGAGCTCCTGCATTCGGTTCAGAAATAGAAGTAACCACAGACCTCAGTATAAAGAACTAAAGATCAGAAAATAGTCCTTATAAAATGGAGATCCTGTTGTTAACTGAGTATTATTGGTTTCTCGACTTGTTAAAATAAATGGTGAACACATCAAACCATCAAAGGTTCCGTCCAGGAGGAAGGCAAAGCAACTCTGAAATGCTAGTAAGTATTAATTGAGAATTACATTGGTTTCTCGACTTGTTAAAAGGCAGGTGGCATGGAGAGATGCTTTAGGACAACTATTTTCGTTACTCTCGAGAAAGAAAAATAAAAAATCCGTATGATTGTCGATATCTGATATAGCAGGAGGATAAGCTCAAATGCTATGGAACAAACTGAGTAAGCTGAGAGCCAAAATCTCTGGAATACCAAGTACTGGTTATAGTGCAAGCTAATTACAGGCTTATACAGAGATCACAACCACTCCCTGAATACACAACTTGTTTATGGAGTAATTGTGCTACCTTGAAAAGTAAGACATTTCTCATTTTCTTGTTCATCAAAGACAAGTTTGCACATGCAGCGATTTGGGGAAGACACTTATACGGCATTTTTTTTATTCAATGTGGATTTAAAAAGTTTGCTGGGCACATCAAGATATTGAATTTATTTATGTTTGAAATCATCCAGGTATTTATATGGTACACCTTTTTACCTGCACTTAATAGATTTATTTACAGGAAGAAGACACCACACAAGACCCTCATGTGCGAACTGCGCATAGATGGAGAGAGTTCTAGAAAGGTAGAAGAATGTACAACTCCGAAACAGAGAACCCTGCACAATGTTCAGAGTATGCAGTAATGAGGTAAACTAAACCGAAAAAATGACTTGACGTGTGTGGGATCAGAAAAAGGAAAAGATAATGGTGGGAACTGGGCATGGGAACAAACATGGAGGTATTTCGTTACCTTGAATCAGTCTCAACGTTCTATTATGATTTTTGGAATGGTTTACATTGACCGTCTACAATAGAGGAATCACAGCAGCATGATCAACACAATACCGAGATACAGTCTTGGCACAACAACTGCTACCACAAACACTACAATGATAGGCATAATTTTCAGCTATTCGGAGAAGCAACGCAGTTGTTTCCTTCAAACCCCAGCTCATGTCTGACAAACCACCACTCCAAAATCGCCTGAAATCAAACATACATTCCTGTTACAGCCCTTCATTGTTCCATCTCAACACTGTTTTCATCACTCAAAATGGCCTTTACTAAAACTGCCACTGTTCTGAAACTGCCACTGCCTGTAATTGTAAAATCCCTTCAAATTCAATGTTCCTATAAACCAATACTCAAGACACTGTACAGATCAAAGATCATGCAGAACTTCATATCCAACTTTGTATGACTCTCTGGTCATCAACTTGGTGAAGATGTGCAAAATTTCTCTTCTCCTTTTTCTTGCTTCTTTGACTGATTTCCTTGGTGGCTACTGATTATACAGTTATGCCTATTGTGTGAAGATCTTTTCAATATGATAACCCCAAGTTCGCAAGGTACACTGGAAGTCTTGGTGAGTGATGACCCAATGTGTAGATGCAAAGTACATATAGAAACCTACCAGGATTAACATAAGGAAACCTGCATAACAAACCAAAATAAATTGTGAATATTCCCTTGGTTAGGAAGAAGAAAAAGAGAAACTGAAATTGTCAAGAATTTTATTTGTAGCAAGTAGCCAATGGTAATGAGGAAATAAAGAATGAGTCATGTATTATGCAAAAACAACTGAAAATGCCCCATCTTCTTTGCATTACATTTAATAAAAATAAACCATCATATATCATGCAAACAAGGATAAAAAAGCTGCACAGGTGATAAAATATCACAGTTGATGTATTATTCTGCTGGTAACACAAAATCTCGTATTTGAAGTATTGAACCATTTACATAAGGGTAATAAATTTCCAATTGAATAGACTACTGCGTCCGTGGTCAATCACATCGTCCTCACATTAATCGGAATTAATGTTTCAAGAGCAGCGGTTTAAACTAACAAATCTGGGGAAAATTTTCTATCATACAAATACCTAAGAAGCAGATGCTTTTGACTCTGCTAAAGGTGTCACGAACATTGGGACTGAAATTACCCATAATTCCAAAGTGGAAAAGGTACAAACAATGATGGCAATCTGTTGCATATGAAATATCGTGGATTAACTTTTATAAATAGCAAAGTGTGATGTGATCATACATGTACTCACCAGATTTCTGTACAGGAGGAAGATACCACCCGAGACCCTCGTGTGCCAAGTGTGCATGGATGGAGAGAATTCCACAAGGCTAGAAGAATGTACAACTCCAAGATATGAGTCCCTGCACGGTTGATCGAAACAAACAATGTTCAGATTATGCAGTAATGAGGTAAACTAAACCGAAAAAAAATGACTTGGAGTGTGTGGGATCAGGAAAAAAAAAGGGAATGGTGGGACCTGGGAATTGGTAAGAACAAGGAAGTGTTTGTTACCTGGATCAGTCTCCGATTTCGAGTCTGATTTTTGGAATGGTTCCCATTAACCGCCTGCACCGCTGTTTTAGTTCCTTGTTGCCGCAATACTTCCACTGCGCCGCTAGGAATAGCCGAGGGAAAGGCCCCGCCGCTGCCACAGCCCTCACAACGTGTGCAGCAGCGAGGGAGGGGCGGTGGCCGCTAGGGTTTAGACCCTGGAGTCGCCCCATGGGAGACATCCCCAGAGGTACCAACGCCCAATTGGGATAGAACTTTCTGGCTCAGTCTCCAACGCCCAAGACAATAAGTTGATCTTAACCCTCAAGATTCATAGATTCTTGTATTCTTTTTCTCAATAGCCCAATAGCATTAGCTCATTTGATGCTGTCCCACATGTACTTGTGATGCCAACTTTTTGTAGATGACTTGTGATGCTAACTTTTTTTTAGATTCTTGTTTTTTTATTTTTTTAAGAAAATGGCAGGAGCTCTGCCTTTCTTATATAGGGTAGAAAGCATTGTTTAACAAAGCTTATAAAAAGGAAATTACAAACAGAAGCGCTCGAAACTCGACACCCGGCAAACGGATCAGGAGCTACTTGTTACAGGGTGTTGTCGGCGTAGAGACGCCTCTAGCGGTGGTCCGGTTGGACCCCCTTTGGGATTCGGCCTGGGGCGATATAGAGTTCTTCTTATGAGCCGGTGATGGCGTTTGGGAGAGGTGGATATGATGCAGGAGACGCAAAGATTTACCCAGGTTCAGGCCACCCGGAGGTGTAAAACCCTACGTCCTGCTTTGTGTATGTGTATTGATTCTGAGAATGCTACAGAGGTGTTCTTCCTTACAGGAGACTGGCTTAAAAGCTTGAACCTAACATGTAGAAGATAGCTTAACCAAGAAGCTGAACTAAAAATCCAACTAGAGATTCGAACCCTTTGCATGGCCTGGGAACTCCCCTTATATAGCTGGGGGTTCACCACAGCGGCCAAGGGCAACTTGGGCGCTAAGGAAACGCCCATTCCTTCATTTAATGCGCTGCACCGATCTTCGGGCCCGACATCCCCTCGCCATGCTTCCTGACAGGGGTCCTGGCACCTTTATGCCCGATGGGTCCCGCTAAAGGAGACTTACCGGGCTTCTTCTGACCGAGTTGGTGAGACATCCGCTCATGGGCCCCTATGTCAGCGACCCAACGCGGGCCACGAGGCGCGCGGTGATTTGACCCAAAGGGGCAAAAAGGCGTGACGGCGATGCGGGCGCGCGGGGCAGCGCGCCTGGCCGGTCAACAACCCTGTCAGAACGGACCCATCCCCTGACATGGGTCAGGGCAAAAAGGGATTTGCCCTGCGCGGATGGGACCCAGCCTGACCGATATCATGCCCTCACAGGGCTTAGCATTTAATGTCCGAATGACGGGCATTAAATGCCTTTGCCGGGGCTGTGGCTTGCGGGAGAAGCCAAAACACTGCAGCGGCGGGCCCGGAGGAGGGGCCCACAGGGGGGCCCCACGACCCCCGAGCCCTCCGATCCCGAGCGGCCCCTTAGGCCCCGAGGGGCGCCAGCTGTCCCGGACTGTCCCCGAGCGACCCCGAGCACTCGGGGAGTACTCGCTGGAGGGTCGCTCGGGGTCGCGCGCTCGGGGACGCATCCGAGCGCTCCCCCGGGCCCCACGCCTTGTGGGACGCCGGGCGCTCGGGGAGAGGAGCCCCGAGCGCTTCCTTGGTTCTTGGGCCTCGGACCATCGGGAGCCCAAGGCCTTTTCCAGATTGCTCGCGCGGACGCGGTGCTCGGGGGAAGCCCCCAAAGCACCCAGGCTAGACCGCCGGGCCCACTTGCTGCTCCAGCGGGGCCCTCGCTGATCCGGCCGCCACGTGTCTCGTCCTGCGGCCTCTGGTGGGCCTCCGCCGGCGGTTCGGGGGACCCTGGGCCCCATTCCGCCGACAGGTGTGCTCTTCGTTGTCGTTTGCCTCCCATCGGACGGCTCTGTTCCTAGCCCTGATGCTCTCTATTGTCCTAGAAGCAACCTCGTCGATAGATTTGAATTGGTTTTGGAATATTCGTTCATTCCGTTCCTTCCACAGGCTCCAAAGTCCGTAGATTAGGATGCCGTATCTATTCCTCTTGTTGTTGCCGTGAAGGTCTGCACCACATTTTTGCCACCAGGAGTTTAAGGTATCGGCTGCATGTCCTAGAAGCTGAACGGGGTGGCAATCCGTTTTGCGCCGCAATTCTTCGCCAGACCTGTCTCGCGAAGGCACATTTTAGAGATGTGTGCAGTGCGGTTTCTGGATGATTCCCGCATAACGTGCAAGTCTCCCCATTTGGCCATCTCTCTCCTATAATTTATCTGCTGTCAGAACCTTGTTTTGAAGGACCAGCCAGGCGTGAATTTTGCATTTGTTTTCTGCATTTGCTTTCCAAATATCTTCGCTTTGCAGAGATGGGAATGATCCCTGAAATTGTATCTTGTACGCTGAGTTCGCCGAGAATTGTTTCGAGCTGGTCCAGCGCCAGGCTATGGTGTCTTCACACTGAGCATTACGCTGAGTCTGGGCAAGTAGATTCCAGAACCTGATGAACTGCCGCACCTGCTCGCTTGTGTTAATTTTGCGTAGCGGTGCAAGCCAGTGGTTATCACGAAGCTCAGACTCAACTGATCCATTTCTCCTTTTGACGATTGCATAGAGCGCTGGCGCCTCATCTTTTGGTTTAAGTCCGTGCAGCCATTTAGAGGTCCAGAATTTGGCCTTATCTCCTTTGCCGACTGAGATCACAGTTGAGGCTTCAAAGAGGGCTTTGTCATTTTTGTCACAGGGAGATGACTGCCCGTGCCATGGTTTCGGGCCCGAGCTCCATTCCATCCATAGCCATCTTAGTCTTAAAGCTGTTCCGAACTTCCCAATGTCTTTGATGCCGAGCCCTCCCAATTTCTTTGGTTTGCATACTTGCCGCCAGCTGACAAGACAATGGCCTCCCGAGCAAGCTTCGTCACCTTTCCAGAGAAAATTTCTCATAAGCTTCTCGGCTTTCTTGATCGCCCATTTCTGGATTTTGAGTGCCGAGAGGAGGTAAACTAAGCAAGGCGTGAGGACGGATTGTATCAGAGCCAGCCTACCCGTCCTATTGAGGAGCTTTCCTTTCCATCCTGCTAGTTTGGCGGATAACTTATCGAACACGGGCTGCAGATCAGCTCTTGTTAGACTGGAGATATGCAGAGGGAGACCCAGATAGGTGCATGGAAAATGTTTGAATTCTGCCGGGAACAATTGGGCGATGGGCTGAAGGTCGATCGCCTGACAGTTGATGGGGAAGGCGTCGCTTTTTAAAACATTGGTGTGAAGCCCTGTAGCAGATCCAAAGTCTTGCAGGCATTGTAGAATCGCTTCTATCTCTTGTAAATTTGGATTGGCTAGAATTGCCGCGTCGTCTGCGTATAAAGAAATCCTGAGCTCATTCGGGACTCCTCTGATCGGTTTGATCAGTTTTCTCTCCATGGCTTTACGGATGATCAACTGAATCGGTTCAATTGCGAGAATGAAGAGAAGGGGAGAGAGAGGGTCGCCCTGTCTAACTCCTCTTCTGTGCCAAATTCGGTCTGTCTTTTCCCTGTTGATGCTGATCCGAGAGGAGGAAGTTCTGAGGAGGTTCGACAGCCAGTTGCGCCACCTGTGACCGAATCCCAATTCAGTAAAAAGCTCTAGCATGTACTCCCAGCTTACAGAGTCGAAGGCCTTCTGAATGTCGAGCTTTAGGAAAAGGGCGGGAGTCTTGCGTTTGTGCAAGGATTGGATGGTATTCTGGGTGAACATGTAATTGTCTTGAATGCTTCGCCCTTTTATATATGCACTCTGCGTCCGAGATGTAAGGTTATTCAGCTCCAGGGCTAGACGAGCGGCCATCATTTTGGTCACGATCTTCCCAAAGGAATGGATCAGGCTAATTGGCCTGTAATCCTTTATGCTACCAGGTTGCGCCTTCTTCGGGATGAGCACTATATCTGCTTCGTTCAGGAGGTTGAGTCTGTTGGTCTGGAGATCCGAGAATTGCTTGATCGCTAGAGTGAAATCGGTCTTTATGATCTGCCAGTATCGCTTGAAGAAGCCAATGGTGAAACCATCGGGACCGGGCGATTTACCTGTTGGCATGCTGTTAATAGCATTTTTAATCTCCTCTTCAGAGAAGTCGACCTCGAGATGAGCCAGGTTTCTTCTCTGTATAGCTATCGCTCTCCAGTCTAGGGTGCTTGCGCGCTGTTCCTTGGAGCCCAAGAATTCGGTAAAATGTCGTTCTGCAACTTTCTTCTTCTCGTCTTGGTTGTAGACTTCCTGACCATTAACCAAGAGGAAAGGAATTCGATTTTGTCTATTTCTTGCGTTGATCTTTAGGTGGAAGAACTTCGTGTTCGCGTCCCCTTCTCTTATCCATAGTTGATGGGATCTCTGTCTCGCTCTAGCTTTCTGCACTGCTGCGAGGCCCAGGAGTTTGTACTTCAGGCAGGTTTTTAGAGCGTGCTCTAGGGAGGATAATGGTCTGTGCTCTTGAGCTGAGTCGAGCTGTAGAATAACTTCAGCTGATATAGCGAACTGCATTCTCGTGTTGCCAATGAGATTATGCTTCCAGTTCTTGAGCGATTTGGAAAGGCGAGTCAGCTTTATGTGGAGGCGTCGGAGGGCGTCTGAGGTTATAACCAGCTTGGACCAGCTTTGTTGGATTACCTCTTCTAAACCTGGCACTCTCATCCACCAGTCTTCGAATTTGAAGGACCGGGCATTAGTCTTTTGTTGGTCCCCTGTGAGCATCAAAGGACAGTGATCTGAAAACATGGAGGAAGCAGCTTGAAGAGTTACATCTGAGAATTGGATTTCCCATTCGGCGGAGCATAACATTTTGTCAATTTGCGACATCGTCGGAGAAGCCTGTCCGTTGGACCATGTGAACTTGCGCCCATGTAGCTTAAGCTCGCGGACCTGGAGATTGTCGATTGCTGCTCTGAAAGCACGAATTAAACGCGTGTTGATCTGGTTGTTATTCTTGTCAGCTGCCTTGAGAATAAGGTTGAAGTCGCCTGCGATTAACCATTTGTCTAGCGTTAATTGTTTTAGATGTCTGAGCTCCTGAAGGAAGAGAGTTTTATCTTGTTCTGCCTACGGTCCATAAACTCCCGTGAATGACCATTTGAGGTCGGAGTCGAGGTGTTTAATTGTGGCTGTAAGAGAGTAGGTTCTGGGCATTGGTTCTGAAATGCTGAAGGAACGGTTTGAGCAGGCAAGAATGACTCCTCCCCTGGTTCCCTGAGCGGGTAGAGAGTAATAATTAGGAATGAAATCCGGTCCTAACACCTGTGAGATTAGGCGGTCGTCTACGAGAGATACTTTCGTTTCCTGTAAGCAAACGATGTTTGCCCTGTTCTGATGGATAGCTTCTCGTACTGCATCTTTACGTGCATTATTATTTAGGCCTCGCATTTTAGATTCTTGTCATATGTACATAATGTTGTTATGAAGTTCGATTAAAAGTTCCAACAGAAAAGTGTGTATGGAGCTATTCACTTACAGGGGTCTCCTTTTGGTGTTTCTTGGGTCAAGATACTGCCCGTGTTGCCTGCATGTCTCATGGATTTCTACGTTCTGTACATGCTGTCCGGTTTGAATAAGAGATGGCTCAGTGTGGATGAGGAAGGACTGGCTATCATGAGAAAGCATGTAAACTGGATAACACAGAAAGCTATGTCGTCAGCAATACTTACCATACACTTCAATACCGTTCTGGCATCGTGGTGAAGCTGCTTAAACTTGAACTGTTCCCCTGTTCCAATGTCAATGGCTCCGATCTCGACAGATGATATGAATTTGTTATCAAACCTGAGATCGAAGAACTTGCCTTGAAGATGTTTGTATGCAAGAAAAGGACAGATTACAATTTCCTATCCCCGGTTTTATCCAATAAGGCAGGAGCAGAGACACTTCGGTTTCTTTGCCTCTCATCTTGCACTTCTCATCCTACAGTAAGTCTTGGTTGCGACAGAAGATTAACGAGTTTAGAGTTCAGTCAACGTTTCTGGGGAGGAGTTAGGACAGTTTCTCTCCAATTGTCTCGCTTTGGAGCAGTTGGTAATTTCTGGTCGCTATGATGTATAATCTGCTTCAAGGTACCTTGCCCAATGCAGCAGCTCCATTACCTTCAGGTGACAAGATGTGAAATGCTACAGGTGACAGAGATCAATGCTCCAGAGAACTCCACTTTTATCTACAGGAAGGTCCGAATACAAATCTCTCTTGCACATCCATTGCAAGTCAAACAAACGCTGACATACTAATTGGTTATTACATTCAACCCAAAGTGGTCTGTTAGCTTCAGGGTTCCGCAGCCTGTAGCAAGTGAGCATACTATGTACTGACAAACATAGATGTCTCCAGGTTATGAATGCATACAGCATACTCCTTGTTATGCGCATATGTGTGATCGTCATACTTGTGTACTCTTAACGTTTGTCGTTAATATGACAAATCAGAGGATTTTTCTCAGAAAAGAAAACTTGGAGGAAAATAGACATGGCAGCGCACTGCTGCAATGCTTGGAGAGTCAACATTGCCAATTGGATAAAAAGGCAACCAGAAAGGCTAAATTTTGCAATGAAACGATTATAGGAGCTTGATTTATGCTTTAGCACAAGTAACTACTGTGACATCCAAGAGCAGGTTGAGATATTAAGATATTGCAAAGAATTGCGTACACTGCAGATAGATGTTCATATTGGGAAGAATGAATTAAAACAATGGTCTGGTTTAGTACCATTCATAGGAAAATGGTCTGGTTTAGTACCATTCATAGGAAACTACTACAGAAGCTAAAGGAAAATACCCATCCTCTCTTCATTATACCATTGTTAGGAAGTATGTGGCTACAAAGAGAAATACAAGTTATAATTCATCTCAAACTTCTCCCTTGCTGATTCCTCCCTCAAGAAATAAAAATTCAAACCGCAGTAAATGCAGATCAAATTTCTTTACAGGCCCTGAGTTCCTGATTCAACTTGCCCATGTGCTTGTAAAATACCTGAAAGCTTAGCATAGAAAGATTGCAAACAAGTGTTCATGTGCAAACAATTATTAAAAACCACATAAACTTTGGGTCGAGAGACTTCCCACAAACTTATCAAAGTAGCAAGCTAACAATTGAGCACAAGCTTAAATAACAACTTTATTCATTGCTGAGAGGGAATAGAGAGTTATGAGAATGGATTTCATTTTATGAGAGTGAGTAGCATCAACAATATAGCTTTCAAAGTTTTTAACACAAGTCGCTAGGTTGCTCGACTTCAATGTCAAGAACAAAAGAAAACAAGAGTAGCCAACAATTTTATTCCCTCATTAACCTCCCAAGAGAAAGTATTTAGTGAAATTACCTCGTCATGATTCAGAATTACTCTCATCACATGATAATAGTCCTCACTGGCTAATGGGCGAAGTGTTTCCCTATATACTTTATATTTGTGGAAAGCTTATGTGGAGCTTGGTAGGGTAATTCAAAGAATGGGCAAATCTGAAATGTAGATTGCAAAGCTAAATAAGAGTTTTACTCTAGTGCAGAGAAGTTTTCACTTTCCAGTCATATTAATGTCCAGGGGATGAGGGCGACAATGGACTCACACAAAAGAAATGATTGAGTGGCCTATGCAATGCAAGGTGATCCCAGGACATTAGTGATGTTCCCGTTATCAATATTGCATAGGTAGTAGTTTGATTAGCCATTCAGCACATGCATATGGAAGCGTTGCTGATTATTCCTCCTGCTTGATGATGAACACTTTGAGCTTCTGATTAATTGATGTTGGTGCCCCTCTCTCTTTTTATTCATTTATATCTTCTAATTTTTGTGAGAGAGAGGCATCAACACTGACGAATATAGCTCTTCTTGATTATGAAATTGCAGGGTTGATGATGATGATCAAAAAACGCCTTTGAGTCTTCTCGAACTTTGATGAGTGTGCTTAAGGCATAATCAACTACAATGGAATAGCGACAGATGTGCTATATAGGTAGGTATGTGCGAACACATGGAAGAAATGGTTTACTTTGTGTGGGAGTTGGATACACCGGTGGAATATGCAAGACCCCGACGAAGGAAATGCAATGCCGAGTGTTGAAGAGGCTAGCAAAATTAGGTTACACAAAAAATGACCAGCTTCGAAAGACTTCAGACTAGAAAAATATCAAACTTAACAATAAACACTAAATATTCATAATGCAATGGTGAAGGCTCGTGAAAATTACTCCAATTTTGGCATTGGTGGGACATAGAAATATTTCGAATCAATTAGAGGATAAAATCAACTTTATTATACTTAACTCGAGGGGATAATATGATAAAAATTAGCAAACTCAAGCCTCTTGCTCAATCAGTATCCATCAATCACCTAACAACAAGTGTTCTCTACCTTTCCGACTATAAGTATCAACTTCAAACTCTCTTATGTGATTTAATTCAGCATGACAATGATTTCAGAGATTATAAGCATGCTCAAAAGCTAGACTGCCAACTTATCAAGAAAGCAGTAAGTTCTCTAACCTAGGTCTCATAAGGCAATAAGAGTTTGACAATTGCACATTGAATACGATCTAGCATAGCTAAAGCGATCATGAATTTCAACAAGGGTTTACCAACCTTTCCTCCGAGGCACAAATAGGATTTATACCTTCAGAGACCTGCTACTATTGCTTTGTTGATTTCCAAAGTTGTACCACATGCCACAGTTATCAAGCAACCCAAGAACCTAAGTTGAATCTGAAAGTTTGGAACTTAAACAATTACACAGGTGCCTTTAGGCTTTTATAAAGATGCAAAGGGGGAACATGTTGGGATACCTATTTAATGACAGCCTGATATCTGAATTGGCTCCATGCATGCACTGATATGATATGAGGGATATTCTTGTAAAGTTCCTGTAGTTCATTAACTTTCATTAAGCAACAACAGTTATGACGAATGCAAGAACACCTGGTATCGACATCAATGTAGCACTGAATTGAAAAAACTACAAACCTTAATATCAGTAGCAAAACACCGAAATCTCATTTACTCAACCATTATGCCATGGTATAGCCAAATAAGCCAAGTACACCACCATGTTATGATGAGTGACAACCAAAATGTAAATGCAAAGTATCTAGAAACCACCAGAACGATCAAAAGAACACCTGCACAAGAAAACAAAAAGGAAAAGCTGAATACTTCATAGATTTTGTCCAGGAAGGAAGACATTGGCATTTGCTGAGAATTACATTGGTTTTCTTGATATTTCATAGTTCCTATGAATTTTAAAAAAATTGCTGGGAACATCTAGGCATTGATTAATTTTAAAAAAATCATCTAGGTATTGGTAATTTGGTATGATACAGCAGGAGTAAAGTTATGTGGGTACACGCACTCACCAAATATATGTACAGGAGGAAGATACCACAAGACCCTCATGTGCCAACTGTGCATGGATGGAGATAATTCTACAATGCTAAAAGAACGTACAACTCCAAGACAGAGAGCCCTGCGTAGTAGATCGAAATATGGACTGTTCAGATTATGCAGTAATGAGGTAAAGCAAACCAAATAAAATTTACTTGACATGTAGGATTAGGAAAAAGTAAGGTAAATACCATGGATTAATTTTACAAAGGGTAAAGTGTGATCTTACATATACGCACCATACTTATGTACAAAGGGAGACACCACACAAGGCCATGATGTGCCAACTGTGCATGACTGCAGGAATTCTATAGAAGAATTTACAACGACATGACAGATCCCTGCACGGTAGATCGAAACACACACTATTCACATTATGCGGTAATGAGACAAACAAAACCGAAAAGAATGATGTTGTGTCACGTGTGTGCGATCAGGAAAACAGAAGGGTAATGGTGGGAATCGAGGATGGGTACCAAGAAGGAATTATTTGTCCAACTTGCACTCTAATACTCACGGTCTAGAACAACTCAAAACATATGAAGGGAAAAGTGCCCAGGTAACTAAAACAAGAAGATGCAGCTAAACATACCGCAGATTAAATTTCTAAACAGTATATGGAACTATGGGAGTATGGGGTGATTATGCATATACTAACTAGTTTATGTCCAGGATGGAATATGCAAATTGAGACCTTCATGCTTTGCATTGGCAACTCGGAACTGTACTTGTATACAGAGAGAATTGAAGAAGGCTAGAAGAATGTACAAATCGAAGAAGAGCCCTGCACAGAAGATTAAAACATATGGGTTATTCAACTGAAACAACAGTAACTGGTGAACCAAACAAAAAAAAGAATGAGTACAGACAAGCAAGCGTTTGTTACCTTCGGTCTATAATTATTGGCCTCCACACCTAGTACTCCAGAAGACCAGAACTACTCAAAGTTAAGAAAGGGAGAAACACCCTGAACAACCAAAATAACAAGCAAGAAATCAACATAATGTGGCTTAAATTTCTAATGAGCTTGGTGTGATTTTGCATAAACTAACCAGCTCTATGTACATCATGGAAGGTACAAGTTGAGATCGTCACACTTGGCAACTGGTTTCCTGGAACTGTCATTAAACCCCTTAAAATTCAATGTTCCTATAAACCAATACTCAAGACACTGTACAGATCAAAGATCATGCAGAACTTCATATCCAACTTTGTATGACTCTCCGGTCATCAACTTGCTGAAAATGTGCAAAATTTCTCTTCTCCTTTTTCTTGCTTCTTTGACTAATTTCCTTGGTGGCTACTGATTATACAGTTATGCCTATTATGTGAAGATCTTTCAATATGATAACCCCAAGCTCGCAAGGTACACTGCAAGTCTTAGTGAGTGATGACCCAATGTGTACGTAGATGCAAGTACATATAGAAACCTACCAGGATTAACATAAGGAAACCTGCATAACAAACCAAAATAAATTGTGAATATTCCCTTGGTTAGGAAGAAGAAAAAGAAAAACTGAAATTCTCTTGGTGGATTAGCTATCGAGAATTTTATTTGTAACAAGGAGCCAATGGTAATGAGGAAATAAAGAATGAGTCGTGTGTTATGCAAAAACAACTGAAAATGCCCCATCTTCTTTGCACTAAATAAAAATGTAATAAATAGACCATCATATGTCATGCAAATAAGGATAAAAATCTGCACAGGTGATAAAATATCACAGTTGATGTATTATTCTGCTAGTAACACAAAATCTCGTATTAGAAGTATTGAACCATTTACATAAGGGAAATCGTATTAGAAGTATTGAACCATTTACATAAGGGAAATAAATTTCCAATTGAATAGACTACTGCGTCCGTGGTCAATCACATCATCACCAGATTAATCGGAATTAATGTTTCAAGAGCAGTGGTTTGAACTAACAGATCTGGGGAAATTTTCTATCATACAAATAACTAACAAGCAGATGCTTTTGACTCTGCTAAAGGTGTCATGAACATTGGGACTGAAATTACCCTAATTCCAAGTGGGTACAAACAATGATGGCAATCTGTTGCATATGAAATAGCGTGGATTAACTTTATAGATAGCATAGTGTGATGTGATCATACGTGTACTCACCAGATTTCTGTACAGGAGGAAGATACCATCCGAGACCCTCATGTGCCAACTATGCATGGATGGAGAGAATTCCACAAGGCTAGAAGAATGTACAACTCCAAGATACGAGTCCCTGCACAGTTGATCGAAACAAACAATGAGGTAAACCAAACCGGAAAAATGGATCAGGAAAAAGCAAGGGAATGGTGGGACCTGGGAATTGGTAAGAACAAGCAATTGTTTGTTACTTTGGATCAGTCTCCGATTCTGATATTTGGGATGGTTCCCATTAACCACCTGCACCGCTGTTTTAGTTCCTCGTTGCCGCAAAACAGGACATCTAATTCTTGCAGTGAACTCGGGAGGCCATCCTTGGGCAGCGATCGGAGTGCTGGGCAGAACGCGATCTGCAATGTCTTGAGGTTGGTGAGCTTGTTTAGCCCTGCTGGGAGGCACTGCAGCTTGGCGCAGAAACAAAACTCGAGCTCTTGGAGGGAGGTGAGCAGGTGAAGGGCCTCCTCTTGCTCCTTTGTGAAGCGCTCCGCCTCGTCGATCCCATTAAAGATCAACATGGTGAGGGAGGAAGAGAGGAGGCTGCAGGACGGGCGCAACGAGGACTCCTGCCACGTCATCCGTCCAGAGATTCCGCAGTTTGAAGGAAGTCGGTGAGGGAGGAAGAAGCTGCTGCTCTTGTTCATCCTGCAGCCCCCGTACGGGATCCGAAACAACAAAGAAATTGGGGCATTCAAAGATGGTTAAATCGCTGAGCTGGCCCCTGGTATGGAGAGGCCACAGGCCCTCCCATCTTAAATCCTCTCCACATTCATTTATGTGTAACTCGGTGAGAGAGTGAGGTTTGAGAGGGGCTCGATCGTCTCCATGCCCCCCACTCTTAAAAGTAAGAGGGATCGCAGGGAGGATGGGAAAGGCCAACAGCAAGAGAAAACCGAGGAGGTCTTGTAGGCGGAGAGCAACTTGGGGCACCAATGGATATCTAATTCCTGGAGGGCGCGCAAGGCTTGGAGCCATTCTCCTCCTCCACCTCGACCTCCTATTCTCTTGTGGCCATCAGGAAGAGTTGGGGAAGCCATCAGGCTAAGCTCCGAGCAGCCCCGGATCACCAATTTCTGTAGAGAGTCGCACAGATGGGCTGGGAGGAGCAGCATACCATCTTCTTTTTCTCGTTTCTCAACTAGCTCGACTACTATTTCCTCTTCAACCACCTCCCCTGATATTTGCTGATGCTGATATGTTGCTTGTGTATCCTCCATTTTAACAGCTGAAGCTGCTGGCAGTGATATTGGTGCTGTCGTTTCTTGCTGGTCGGCCTCCACACCCAACCGTGTTATCTTCTCACAATCCTCTATGCTTAAGTTAGAGAGCTTTGGGAGATGATAGAGGAACTGTCTCAGTTTCCTTCCCACTAGCACCGCTTCTCGTTATACTAAGACGCTCAATTGGAAGCTGCCATTTGACATCACTTTTTGCTAACGGCAGGAAAACATTACTTGAATCATCTATTCCGAGATTCTTCAACAAAGTCAGCATCCGAAGGTGTTTCTCGGCTAGAGGTGGGCATTTTCTGATCCCCAGATTCTTTAGTTCGTTTAAATTATGGAATGCCAACACCGTGTCATCTAGGCTGTGTAGAGTCTCATTTCCTTCAATTGTCAATGAGCATGGTTGGTCTGAGTAACTTAATCTCTCCATACCATTCCCCACACCACTTATCTGAACAGAGCACAAAGTGTGAGTGTAAGGAATAGGAGGCAGTGATAATAGTTTTGGACAATGGTTTATTTTCAAACTCTTGTAGGTTGGGAAGCCAATGTATATTTTTATCTTTTTCCTGTGCATAACAAGCATTGTTCAGAAAAGGAAACTCCAATAGCTCAGGGCAATGTGTAATGACCAATACTTGCAAGCCAGAGAACACTCCTACAATCAATTTCTCCAATCTTTTTAATTTAATAAGTTTCAGCCTTTTCAAATTATGAAAGGTTTGCTCTGTGGTAGGACCAAATTGACTTGGACCAAACTCACTGAGTGTAGCAATACCCACCAATGTTAATTCATGAAGTACCCACATCTGTCCGAAAGATGGAGTATTTTCCAAGCGACATTAGCCAGATGAAGGGATTTTAGAGCTTTAATAGAGAGCTCACTACCCAACCATGTTGGACAAGAAGGGCCCCCATGCCCTCTAATGCATAATTCTTGAAGACCGTTATTTGGTCGAAGGCTTTCAAGAATAAGTGCTTCCAAATCAGGCTCAATGTTAGATTCCCAATCTAATGTTAATCTGTGCAGGTGGTTTTTGTCTATCAATTTTGCTTTGGCTGCTTCTTCTTTTGTTTGTATTTTCTCAAGGTTATAAATGCCAAGCTCCCTTAGCTCCATCAAATGACCTAGCTGCTCTAGTTCGAAACCACCATTTTCTTTCTTGACTTGAAATTTTTTAACTCTTGTAAGAATTGTAGTTTCCCCACATTATAAATACCAGAATGAAGCTCATCATGGTCGGTAAGAAAATGGCACAATTTTGCAAGGTTGGTCATGTCTCTAGGCAAATCACCATGAAAGCCAGCCCAATTAGCTTTTAGATGCAGAACCCTCAAATGATAAAATCTACAAAGGCTACTCGGCAAATGCATCTCCCTTCCGACGATGGTCTCTAGCCTTAGGTACCGTAGGTGAAGAAGTGCTGAAAATTTATGTAACATGAACTCCACGGGATATGATATGCTAGGCAAATAAAGAACACGTAAAGCATTTGCTTCCTTGAATAATCACCAAAATATTGGCAAAGCTTTCATCGTGTTCTCCAAATATAATCAAAGTTTGCAAGGTTTCAACTTTCATTCTTGTCTTAAGTTTTCTCAACTCACTCTTGAAGTATTCGTCAGACATTCCATTACTATCATCTACGCCATCTATCATAATCGACAAGTGACGGATAGACGGCCGGATTTCTACTGATCTCATATTAGAGCGATGCAAACTAAGACACTCATGAGATGCAACCTTCAGAGCTAAATCATGTAGCAGGTCATGGATGATATAATGTGGATTGCCATCAGTTTCATCTTTTTTGAAAAATCCATGACTGACCAAAGCATCCAAACTGCTTAGACCTATATCTTCAACTGTTTTGTTTCGAACATCAGAATGTAGAATATCTAGTCCTATCCAAAAGTGAATGAGCTCTTCACTATCAAACCGGTAGTCTTCAGGAAACAAAGCACAATAGGAAAAACATTGCTGCAGATGAAAAGGCAGGTAATCATAGCTAAGTTTTAGTGCAGGCATAATGTCATGTTCACCGGTCTGCATTTCCCATTCTCTACTTTCTAGGACTCTTGTCCAATGATACAAATCAAGGTTGCTCCTCAATAATCTACCCACCGTTTTTGCTGCAAGAGGGGATCCCTTTAGCTTTTCCGCTATCTTATCTCCAATCTCAAGTAACCCATGATGAACCTTTTTTGATTGCTCCTCACCAAAAATGCATGCTTGGAATAACTCCCTAAACACTCCATGTTCTAAACCCTCCAAATTTATTGAACCATCGGTTGTTCTAATTTTAACCATTTCTGCTACAATTGGAAACCGAGTTGTGACTACAATTATGTTACCCCTTTCTTGACCTTTTCTAAGTGGTACCAAAAGCCTATTCCAGTCCTCGGACTCACACTTCCAAATATCATCCAATATCAACAAAAGCCTTTTAGATTTTAGTCTTTGTTCAATCAACTCTTGTGATGTGCCCTTTTTTTCACCTTCCACACTGGGTATAGCTTTTTCTATCTCTTCTGTCAACTTATTAACATTGAAATTTTGAGAGACACATACCCAAACCTTGACATGAAAATGGTTTTGCACTTTTTGGCTGTGATATATGCGTTGTACGAGAGTTGTCTTCCCTATGCCCCCAGGACCAACAATTGGCAGGACAGTCAAGTACTTGTCACAATTATCCTGAGTGATGCTATCTATGATGTTCTTCTTAATAGGGTCTCTTCCATAAAATTTTGAATCTATAATGTCAGAGGTAGTGGTGGGAAGACTCTTGGCAATGCTTGGGGCAGTCATACGGCTAGAACCCAATAACTCTAGATTTAGGATGGCTGTGACCTTTGCACACAGGGGCTGCAATTGCTCTACAATATGTTTCATTCTTTTAGATAGATCCACCCTATCAAACACCAATTTTGGGGTTTCTTTCACATGCTTTTTCTGGGATACCTTGCGGTTGTTGCGGGCACCGCAAAGGACTGGCATGCCAGAATTATCATCATCGTCATGAGTAAGTGGGAGAGATGAGCAATGGAGGCGTTTACCAACATCGCGGAAGGTGTTGCAAGCACCGGAAGCGAGCTTGCGCATGCATCCGCTGACCTCCTCATCGGCCTCCTCACAGTCGCGTGCACTCCTCCGCTTGGCACATGGCCAAGCGCAGCAGAGTACTTGTTGTCTTCCATCTTCACCTCTTGGCTCGCTAGGATCACCATGACTAGCAGCACGCGAGCACGGACAGGCGCAGAGTAGTCTGCCAACAGCTTTGGCGGTGTGGTGAGCGTTGAGGAAGAGGTTGCAGATGCTGCCCTTGGCATGCTCGTCGGCAGCCTCGTAGGTGCCCTCGAGCTGGTCCTGGATGCGGAAGTAGTCGAGCTCGTCCAGCACGTCCTCGGCATTGTACGCGAGATCCCGCAGCTTCTGCAGTAGCACGTTTAGGGCCATGTTGTCGATCTCCCGCCCCCGGGTGTTGTTGAGCATCCCTTGCGCGTACAGCAGCTCCATCTTGAGGGCGTCGATGTTGGGACCGAGCTGCTTGCTGGCTGCCCACGCTTCCAGCAGGCCATCCGCGACGGGGCCCAGCGCCTTGCCCACCACCCACCGCGCTGCGCCTACGGCCACCTCCATCCTCGCGCTCTCAATTCGAGGGTGCTGCATGCAGGAAAAGGAATTCATTTCTTTGCAGTTAGTCACTAGCAATAATACGGATAACTTTGTTGCCGTAGGAGCAGTAGTACAAAGAAATGTTGCCATACGACAGCTAGAAGAGTGCCTGGAGCTCAGCTAACTAGAGAAGAGCTGCGGTGGTCGCGACTTGCGAGTGAGAGGCGAAAGAGGAAACCAGATGGTTGCAGGTGCAGGTGTAGTTGTTGTGAGCTTGTGACGTTTCGGAGGAGAGGAGGGGATATGACTATATGAGCCGTTGCAAGTAAAAAAGAAGAGGAAAGAAATAGGCGTGGGGTGATGCTGATGCTGGAGGGCCAGCAATCAAAGCATCACCACTCTGCACAAACATTCCAAGGCAGGCAGAGAAGTTAAGAACCCGCAAGCGAAACAGGACGCCGGCAATGATCGAGAAGGAGGCAAAGAACCACAAGGCACATGCATTCTCTTTTTCTGAGGTGAAGCAAGGCACCCTATATATATTCTTGCCCGCCTCTTGCAGCATGCCTTTTTGTGAACAAAGAGGAAAAAAATTAGGGAGTAATAAGTAGGGTTTAATCATCACAAGGAATCGGGCAACAGTGAGCCGATGCTGAAGGTTACAAAATAAAACATCATTTTCTCTCTCTCTCCGGGCGTGACGAGAAGTAAACTATTGCTCCGACCCCCATCACCTCTGATTGCAGCGTGTGTTCAATGTCTGGCTCTTTCCAGCTGTGCGCTGATGATCACGTGTAGCAGTTGCCATCGTGTCCCTTGCTTTTTCCTCTAATCTTTTTTCTATGATAAAAGCTTTATTAAAACTTACCGTCGCATGAAGCTGAGTTTCCTCTATGGGCCTAGGTAGTGGAGATCTCTCACCAAGTTGGCTAAACTGCTTTAATTTCATCGATGTTCTGTTGTAGATTTACAGACCTCTGCAACATCCATCTGGTATATGGCAAACTTTAAGAATCAGCCATTCCATAGTCTCCTGTTTAAGGATAGCCAATTTTGTGGGCCGTTATATCTTCATCCAAGGCTTATCTTTTAACCATATTGAAATGGGTGTTTTTAACCCATGCCGCACAAAATAAGTAAAAGGAAATCTAAAAAATACGAATACTACGAAACTAGTGAACCCTCAGGAAAAGAACACAACTACACTTATTTTACTAAAGTTGTATATTTTTAAATATGCAATTTTAATAAATGCAGCTGCAGGCGACTGTTATTTATAATAACAAAATAGGCGATTGCCAGTACTCCCTCCAATTTTTAAAAATATGACATTTTGGATGTAGGTTCAATTAAACTTTTAAAACTTTGATTATCGATAGTTTTAAATACTTAGATACGTAAAATTCATACACATAGATTTATCTAAAAAAGTACTTCCACAATATTAAATTTTTGTGGGTCTTATACATATATATTACAGTAAGAATTAGTGGTGAAGCTATATTTTGAAGACCGTGTCAATGCTTAAAACACCATGTTCTTCTGGAGTAGAGGGAGTAGCAGCACTACAGATTTGTATGATTTGTCGAATGTTGACGACATAGATTTTATATTACGGAATAAAATCACATGTCGTACTGTGGAGAAAGTGAGTACAAGGAGGTATCATGGGCCTAGGTAGGCCTAGTAACTAGAACCATCATACAAGGCCCGAGATCGTCACCATATATTTAAATTAATTAAATATAAAAAAAGATGAGTTAGGGTTAGAAATTTTTAATCTCAGCCATCGGAAAATATTTATTTCAATTTCATAATTCTCATCCAATGGCTATCCACGAGTTAGAGCTTCCCCTTGATCACTCTTATACTAACTAGCATGGTGTCGTGTGCAATTGTGCGAAAAATATTTTAATTACCTTTATTTTTTTACCTGTATGCGTGATATTAGACCAGTACAGGAAATAAATTTCAAATCGCGAGTCGACCTGCTAGCTGTTGTACTGAGCCATCTATTTAGATACAATAATGATGATCTATCCGTGTGATCTGTTTAGGTACACTTATGAAAATCTATCGGTTCTGATCTGTTTAGGTACAATTATGAAGATCTATCGGCTGTGATCTGTTTAGGTGCAGTTATGACGATCTATCGGCTGTGATCTGTTTACGTGCAGTTATGAAGATCTATCGGCTGTGTTTTTTTTAGGTGCATTTATGAATATCTATCGGTTGTTATTTATTTAGGTATAGTTATGAGGATCTATCGGCTGTGTCTACTAATAATAAAAGGTCCATCAGATTAACGTTCGAATATTTTGCTTTTTGGTGATAATTTATAGTCTTTCTCTATTTTTTCTATTATATTTTACTTTTAATATATAATAGATAGAATAGATTACAAGGTCAAAACAAGCGTCCCTGTTACACTGTCTTTGTTATCCGGTGAGAGGCACAACACAAGTGTTGAGTTTCGTTTTTCTCTACAGCTCGAACACTGAAAGTTGCAAACAAGTTTTGAACTATAATTCCCTGTTCTTTTCATCTTTTAAGGACAAAGTCCTGGCTCCGTTTTTTTCCCTCCATTTTAGCAGTAATCCATGATCTGCTGACCGATGACATCGTGGTGTCTGTATATATTTTCAGGCGACAAGGCACAGCTCGACATCCTGAAAGGCTTGCAGTCGGTCACCGGCTCCATCTCGATAAATCACGTCGACGATCTCTGCCGCGCCGAGCTGTTCGTCGCCGAGAACGAGTCCCCGTCAGGGAGGTACCTCTGCTGCAACCACAACACCACCGTCGTGCAGCTTGCCCGTTTGCTGGCAGATAAGTACTCACAGTACAACGTGAAAAACCGACTGCTACGGCCGGATTCGCCACCTGAATTCCTCCTCTTGCACGTACGTACGCATGTATCGCCACGAGTTCTGACGCACAAGCGAGTTTCTGCAGTTTAATTACAGCTTCTGCGGTTCCCCGAGAAGCCGAGAGTCTGCCTCCCGTCTGAGAAGCTCGTCAGGGAAGGGTTCCAGTTCAAATACACGAACCTGGATGAGATCTTCGACCTCTGGGAGATATGCCGAACTCTATGGTGTTAACTGTTATGTGCTTCCGCTAAATCAAAATGTTCACTCCCTTTTCTTACTCGGTCACCGTAAACCTGACATAGAACAAGCGAGCCGCTCACTTTACCTCCTCCAACTATTGGCTCGTTTACATTTCAACCCCAAACTCTAAAACTAATTATTATCACTCTTTAAACTCTCAGACGTTTACTTTACCCCTGGGTCCTGGTTTTGGCCTAGATGGAACCCACGTCGGCCGGTGACCTGGTGGAGAATGCCTCGTCATCCATGGGACTCACATGTCATCTCAATTCCCTTTCTTCTTCCTCCGTCTCTCTTCTCTCCCTAAGAGCTGCTCAGCCTCCATCTCCTTCCCTTCGACCCTTCCTTTCCCGTCTACCTGTATCTACCCCCATCCTTCCCACCTCCTCCGCACAGCCTCGTAACCATGCCGCTCACCTCCCCCGCAGACCATCTAGCCAGCTACTACCCGCTTTACGGTCGCCGACGTCTAGCCCCTGCCCTCCCACTTCTCTCCACGACCCTCGAAGGGAGGGCGAGCACAGTGCGGAGGTGTGCAATGGCACAGGAAGTTTCTTGGAAAGGGCGGCACGGCTAGGCTTCTAGGTAGCCCGGACTACACGGCGAAGCGATGGTGATCTGCAAGGCCTAGGCAGCCGGACGGGCATGCTAAGCGACAGAGCCTGAGAGCAGGGCGGCGGCGACAGTGGGGAGGAGCATGGTGGCAGCCGTGGCGCATCTCGGTGGAACAACGACTCGGTGACAAATTGGAGAGAAAAGGGGCACATACGGAGAAGGGGGAGGAGTTGGGGTGCCGACGCTATTGTTGCTCCTGGCGTCCATGGCGAGACGGTGTCAACGACCTCGGCCATATACAGGATCCTCGATGGTCTCGCAGCGGGGCTCGATTGTGCCGCATCGCATCATAAAGAGAGAGAGGGAGAGAGATAGAGAGCGAAAGACAAGAGGGGGAAATGAGAGATGCGTGACATGGCTGGTGGAGGGGAATGGCAGTGGCAGGGCAGAGGCATGCCGGCATGTGGAATTCGATTACGACATGTGGGTCCTATGAAATTTGCCATCATGTAGATGCTGACTGAACAATATTTATCCACATGGACACTATGTCAGCAACTTTTTAACATGTACATGCCACGTCAGCTTAAAACCACCTCGTTCGGTTGAGGGGGCAGAGTAAATGGGTTTGAGATAATATAACCAGTTTTGGAAACTTAAATTGAAGCAATAGTTCAAGAGGGTGAACTGTACTGATCTCTAAAACAGCCGGAAGCCTTTTTGAGTAAACGCATTTAAGATTACTAAACTTCTCCGTTTTACTTAGTTTGATCACTGTATTCAGAAAAGTGTAAATTATAATTAATAAAATTTGCTAAAGAGATCCAGTACGGCCACTAACTCACTTCCTCTCTGTATTTTTTATTATATTTGACTTAGGTCAATGTTCACATAGTTAAGATGACCGTGGAGCCCATTGGTCAGAACAGAGACAAGGGAAAGGAAGGAAGTCGGCCATGACGAACTTGCCGTGGTGCGACAGCCGATGGCAACGAATGATGGTAAAAATGGGTCAAGGCCATCAAGTCAATGTCATACATGGGGCTACGTGGTCATGTTGACCTTTTGAACGTTGATCCAAGGCAAATACATTAGCAAATGCGTAAGGAAGTGAGCTAGTGATCGTATTAGACCCCTTTAGCAATCTTAATGGTCGTAATCTATATTTCTCTGTGATAAAAATGAGTGAGCCTGATGAGTTTAGTGACCATGAATATATTTTATTTTTCTTACAAACTAGAAAATCTTTAAAGTTGTCGTGTTTAGGCCCGTAGGTAAGAAGCGCAAACACTACAGCATTGAAGCAGCCCCATCGCAAAATAAGAAGGATCAAAATATTATCTCCATTTATAGTAGGTACGTTTTATAAAATATATAGTTAAGGTTTTCTAACTTTGACTATAATAGGTTTAAAATTTTTAGAGAGGTAAGATAAAATAGTATCGTTAGATTTATCATGAATAATATTTTTAAAATATATTTTTTATTATCTTTAATTATATATTATATAAAAATAATGGTTAAGATACATACTAAAAATCACGTCATTGTCTGAAATAACATAGGAACGGAGCGAGAACGAATGGTATGCCCACCTGCGCAGCTCACCCCGCGGCCCGTGCCGTCCGCAACTCCGCTTACGCGAGCCGATGAATTTCCACACGCGATCCTGACTCCAGCCTCCAGGACTCCAGATCCTCGCGCGGCGAGCGGCTTGACGGCACCACCGCACGCACCACGCACCACGGCTTCGCTTTGATTAGCTGCGAATTGCGATCGCGATATCTAGTAGAGCAGCACACCCGCCACGGCCGAGCACCGAGTTGCCACTTCAGCACCAACCGCTTCACCTGGGCGGCGGCGGCGGCGGCGGCGTACGGATGCGACCGATGACGAGCGCACACTAGACGCCAACCCAACCCTTTGAGCCCATCGCACTCTCCTACCAGTGCCGACACGACGAGACGAAGCAACACCTGCACTGCAGACTGGGCTCCTCCTACCAAGCGAGCAGGTGGCGTCCTGACCCAACGCAGCAGTCGTACCGTCTCTTAGAGCATCTCTAGCCCATCCCCTAAATTTCTTTAACTCCCTAAAAACTGCCATTTTAGGGAGTTATTCCCATCTAGCCTATCCCCTAAAACTTTTTAACTCCCTAAAATTTGAGAATGCCCCCCTAAAATCAACCCACTTCTGCTCAATTTGAGGAATAGCTTTGGCTCCCCTATCTTCTCCCTATTTCTCCTTTTTTTGGCGGGCTGAAGTTTCCACCGCCAACCGCCGCCGCCCGCCGCCGCGCAACCCATCCCCGGCGCCACCTCCGACCTCGCCGCCGCCCGCGCACACCCCCGCGACCTCCCCCTTGCCTCCCCCTGCTCGCCGGCCATCTCCCCCGCGCAGATCTGGAGGCACATGAGGCGGCGACGGACGAGGATGAGAAGGCGCAGCCGCCGCGACTCCTGCCGGAGGCTCCGGACCAGCTTCGCGCTCTCCACGGCCTTCATCTCCTCCGGACGGGACGGGGGTCACCTCCAACCTCGCGCCGCCCCTCCTCCACGCCTCCTTCCTCTGCTCCCTCGCGCTCGCCCTCCTCCGCGCCGGCCGCCTCTCCGCCGCCTCCCACCTCGCCTCCACCCTCCCGGAAGCCTCCCCTCCCGCGCCGCTCCTCCGCCGCCTCATCCCGGCCCTCGCTTCCTCAGGCCTCGCCGCCGCCGGGGAAGCACGGCCCGACCCACTGCTAAGCTCGCCCGCGCCCGAGCCTTCTTGAAGCCCGCCTTCGACCTCCGCCGGCGCCCGAGCCGAGCTCGTCCCCTCCGCCTTCCCAAGCTCCAGTGGCGGCGCGGACGGGGACGGGGAGGCCGGCGAGGAGGGGAACGCGGCGGCAGCCATCACGCGCGGGAGGGGCAGCTAGCGGCGGTGGGGAGCGGGAGGGGCAGCTGGCGGCGGCGGGGAGCGGGGGAGGAGCTCGCCGACGCCGGTGGGGAGCGGGAGGGGAGGCGACGCCGGCGGAGGAGCGGGAGGGGGAATGGGGAATTTGGGGCAGGGATTGAGCCCGTGCTCTCTGCCCCTTTTTATTTTGATTTTTTCTTTTATTTTGATTGAGAAATAGCAAAAAGAAATTTATAGGGAGTTGAGTTTAGGGGAAGGGCTAGGTGCAAGCTCCTCTAACCTCTCAAATTTTGAGGAGTTAAATTTAGGGAGGTAGTATAGGGGGTTAAATTTTAGAGGATGGGCTAGAGATGCTCTTACCCCTTATCCCCGTGCAGTGCTCCACCTACGTTTGGAACGCACGCGCTGTGGCCGTGATGATGCCAAAAAACCCTGCGAGCGAACAGCACAACGCTAGGCGTGGACATGATGCATGGACAAGGCTAGCGTAGAGTAAGCACATTATTGTGCTCGGTGACGAGGAGTATTAGAACGAGGTACATGCTCGTGGATCTGATGTGTGTATGCGGCAGCCACAAACGTCGATCTGGTCCTGCAACTAGCTGAGCTGTCGTGCGCCGCGATCTGTCGATCGATGCATGGATCTGGCAGATTTGCTTCCTCACGTACGCACGGGCGTTGGATCTGGCGGCTGTCATGGCAGCGACCGGCAGGCTTGGAACCTAGCGGGTCGATCTACGTACGTAATTGTCAGGAAGAATTACCTGTACTCTACCGATCAGGTAAGCTTCACGAACATGGCACCGGTAGTAACAGAAAATGGTCAGAAACGCGCTGCTGCTAGCTCCGACGGCAAAAAAGATCATATACGACCGGGTCGTACCGTGCGACCCGGCCAGGGGGTGGCTGCCAAGCGGGCCCCCCCTGCACCCAACCGAGTCCCCCCGTGAGAGCTGGCCCCTCCTGCAGCGACGCATGCGGCCGGGTCGCACGTATGACCCGGTCGTATAAAATTTTCTTCCCTCGGACGGTGCCCCACGGTTCAATTCTTATGACTAGTCTTGCCTTGTCACGTGAGACTAAAGCTTGTTTAAAATAGTGTACACTAGAACATCGTGGTGTCTTTGTCTAAACTGCATGTACCTACTGCAAAATCGAATATGTGGAGTGTGCAGCTGTATCGATCGATGTTGCAGACTAAGATGTGAAAATTGAGAAATTAGAGAAATCAAGTCGGGGCCCAAAGCACCAACAGTTCGACAAGTTAGCATGCCACCGTATCAGCCAATCGATTAGCTTTTGAACTACTGCAAGGATCGACAATCGCAAAGCAGACGTTTGTATCATTGTGTTCACGCTAACACGACCTGCAATGATATTCCATCCGATTCTTGAAAGAAATGGCAGGCATAAACCCGACCAGAAGATCAGTTGCTAGGGATCCGTAAAAGGAGAGGGAACTGAGAAGGCATATGCCTGAACGATTCCTTTCCTTGGAGAAAGTACTACTCGCATATAACCGTCTCTTTCGTGTGTAACGATCACGCCAATTTCATGTTGCTTAATTTACTTCTCTGGTATCATGGTAAGCAGCACTTAATTGTGTGGCAAAGTGACATGGATCAACCTAACGCACGACAGTCGTTACAGGAGAGATTTCGCTATGCAGATTGATGCAATCTTCATTTGTTCCTACTGCAGTATTTGATTAGTGATTACTATTATACATTTTCGAAAAAATGATCACTACTGTACATGTCTATTATTACTTGTCCACAAGGATCCGACCAAAGTGTTCTGGCTGTTTGGTACAAACATTATGACCTGCGTTGCTGATGTACCGACTGCGTTGCTGATGTACCGAGCACGGAGCCTATTAATGTGTCCTTTTTGCGAGGCATTATGAGCACTAAAATTTGTCGGACCTCCAGGAGCTAGTCACTTGTGTTGCTCAAATACAACTGGCACAAGAAAGAAATAGCCAGAATGGTGAATTATTAGTAAAATTTTTATATGATGCTCTCGTTTATCAAAATATTTCTAATGTTAAGATATTTTGGTACTGACAACAGGGTGTCATACTCACAAAAGATAACCTTGGCAAGAGGAGTTCTTTTTACGGCACCATGAAACCATTCAACATATATTCTTTGACTCTCTCACCTCTCGTTTCGTATGGCAAGCCATACAAGTGACTTTAGGACTGTCTTCACCCATAAGTATCACCAATATACTCAGGAATTGATTGTTTGGGTTAAGGCAGGAGCTTCATTTTACTATTTTGGTGGGGGTGGCTGCTTTGTATTGGTATATTTTGTCATATTAGAATAATGTTACTTTTTAGAAGAAAAGACTAACTAATCCTTTATAGATGATTTTCTCTTATACGCGCTGGCTCTGATAATGGTTGGTGTTTCAGTGGCTTGCAGATGCCTGAAGGTGATGACCAGGGAGATCATCTGCCGGCACGGATGGTAGTTTCGCACTAGGCTACGGGTGGACTGATTAGCTAGTTCTACCTGATAGATTTTTGGTTTATTGTTTGCTTCTTATGGCGTTCGGCTAGGTTGCTCTAGTGAGATTCCAGTAAAACATCTGTAATAATTATATGGCTGAGCGTATGAAAAAAGTACAGAGACTCAGAGATATTTGTGTAGTTGGTTACATCATCTTGCGGCAGCACAGAGGAATAAAGTGAAAGGTGTTTGGACAACGTGGAAGTGAAGAAGTACACAGATAACCCTTACCATAAGCAGGACACGTTCCGGCCATAGCTTGCTGCGGTGTCATATCAGTTTGCTATCCGTGGCAATCTTTTCCTTCTCAACCGACTAAAATAGGCAATAGAAGCCCACCTCGCCGCTTTCCATATCCCGACTTACTTGTCTCTGTTATCGTGTCCGAATGCATTGCGAGTGAGACTAGATCAATTCGGGTGATTTGAGTAATATACAGCTAAGTGTGCTTCTCATCTCATGCTCCACATTTTCTATTTTTATTAGATAATCACGATTCACTTAGAGCGATGGTTGTGGACAGTAGGTGCAACACTATCACACTATCGCGGGTCCTGACGTTTAGATCATGAAACTAAGGCCAGGACAGTTGGAGCATGCATGTCAATGCTAGTAGAGAATCAATTTTGCACTTTGTAGCTGGAATTTTTCAAGCACGCCAACTACTACAAAACATATCGACAACTACGATTTAGACGCATTTGGAGCCTCTTTTAGATGTTTCATTTCAGGGCCAGCTTGTGGTTGCATTGTTGCAACGATGTGTTATGTTGTGCGTTTCCAAAGCTGGTATGGAAAACGTCGTGAAAAATCTAATATCTCGGTTGGGATATTTTATTTATCGTCAGTTCATTACTCCTATATTTTCTGAAAGTTAGAGCCCAACGGGAATCTGCTTTGCAAAATGATGTAAAACGCGGATCCTCTGGCACATCTGATGGCTATACATTACTGCACGAAATGTGCAATTGACCGCAGATGTAATAGGCCCCTATCTCCTTACCAAACTCTCAAAAACCGACCGAATAAAGATATCTTTAAATGTAGAATTAGTTATTGATTCTTTTTATTGAGATATATTGTTCTCTTTTCTTCATCAGTTTAAGTTTTTGGGTGAACTGATTTGGTGCATGCAATTTAATATGGTATCAGAGCCAAGAGGTCTTGAGTTCAAGACCCGATTAACGCAGTATTTATAAAAAATATTTGCAGCCTACATCGATTCCTACGTCTAAGGGTGAATTGGTTCGATGCATGCAATTTATTACTTTTATTTATTTATATAAATTAAATTTGATTATTAAATAATTTTTATGATAATATTGTCTTCTAAGTTGACTCTATGCAAAAGTGTATACAAACAATGTGATTAATACTAAAGGTTTTTTCTGTGTTAGAGTCCGATCTTTATGGAGAGCTAGTTTTATTAAATCTGATTCTTTATATAAATAATTTTTTATATAATATAATGAAGACTTAGCTAATGTTTTTTTTAATATTATTTTTTTGCACGTAAATTGCAAGAGTATGATACGGTTTGAATAAATTTCAAATTTATCGATCCGTCGGCAAGCGAAATGCCGAAATCTGTAAATCGGCATGTCAGTTGCCGATTACGGAAGACGTCGGCATTCCAGTTGCCGATTTGTGCCTCGTCGGCAAACCGCTTGCCGATTTGCCCTTGTCGGCAAGCCGTATGCCGACTTTGGTGCAAATCGGCATATGGGCCGCCGACTGCGCCTCTTCTCGACCCAACGCACGCACGCGCTCCCACACACCGGCACACACGCAACACACACACGCACGAGAGAACGCCACGGTTACTGGCGTTTGCCTGCTTTGCAAAACGCTACGGCCTCTAGCGTTAGGCCACCAGATTGGCTTCTGTCCTCGCGTCGAATGTTCTGAGAGCGGCGCGAACGCCAGAGCCCGTGGCGTTTGGTTGACCGTGTAAACGCCATCGTAATGGACGAACAGCGCTGTGGGGAAGAAGAATGGGGCTTGGTGGCCTAACGCTAGAGGCCGTGGCGTTTGGCTAACCGGGCAAACGCCAGTCACCGTGGCGTTTGGAAAACAGGGCAAACGCCAGTGGCCGTGGCGTTTAGTGACAAGGGCAAACGCCAGTCACGGTGGCGTTCGGCAGGTGGCTTGCCGACTTCCTCCAAGTCGGCAGCTCGGTTGCCGACTTCTCTTTGGCGCCAAAAGCAGTTGCCTCAGTCGGCAGATGGGCTGCCGACCTGCCTCTTCTCGGCAACCGGACTGCCGACTTCCCCTTATTCGGCAACTGGCATGCCAATTTACGCGTTTCAGCATTCCGCGTGCCGACGGATCGATAAATTTGAAATTTATTCAAAACGTATCATACTCTTGCGATTTACGGGAAAAAAATAATATTTTAAAAAAAATTCCATATTTATGTACGTACCCAGTCGATCACAACTGTTACCAGCGAGCGGTGAAAAGGATGCTGTAAATGGCTTCCTCGTAAAAACATGCCGTGACTAGTTGCGTTTGACATGCGCACATGGCCTCGCTCCGCCTACAAATAGCACGCGATTACACGCATCACCACGGCTCACGCGCATAGAGACGAGATCGAGGCACACGAATCATTAGCGCGCTCGCGCCCGCGACGCGCCTGCGACCGGCCATGTCCACCGAGGCCCTCCTCGTTGGCGGCGGAGAGGCGGCGAGCCGGCGCGTGAGCATCGATGACGCGCTGGCGCAGCACGCGGGCGAGTTCGGGCGGTGGCAGCTGCGGCACTTCGTGCTGGTGTCGGCGGCGTGGGCGCTGGAGGCGCTGCACACCATGGTCATCATCTTCGCGGACCGGGAGCCGGCCGTGTCGTGCCCCGCGGGGGACGGCCGGTGCGGCGACCGCTGCGCCGGCGCGGCCGCCGGGTGGGAGTGGGCCGGCGGCGCCGCCTCGTCGACGGTGGCCGAGTGGGGCCTCGTCTGCGGCGAGCGGTACAAGGTTGGCCTCGTCCAGGCCATCTTCTTCGCCGGGTGCATGATCGGTACGTCAGTGCTTCAGTTCTCGCCCGAATCCTGTTTGTTTTTTTCTGAACTTAGTGCGGATCCTGTTTGATTCCTGTGACGTGCTTTTGCCTTCTCGTGGATTCTTTTCCCCGTGTCAATTTGCGAAACTGCAGAGTGCAGAGTCCAAATGAGTGGGATAGATTAGGATTAGCCCTGCGCCTTACAGCACCGGCCTGTAAAATTCAGAGTTGGGTGAAAATCACGCAGTCTGAGAGCAAAACACCGTAAAAGCATAGACGACGAGCAAGTAATCCCATATATAGCTGTAACGAGTGGCAGACTGCGAGACAACGGGATGGCGTGGCGCGCTTTTGCCCGGATCGAGTTCCCGTGGTTGTCCTGCCTGTCTGGCTGTTTACGGCCGCATGTACGTGTTGCACTTGTTGCAGCTGTTTGCGGGACCCCAGTGGCCAGTGCGCTTGCGGTTCAATTCGTTATCGTTTCCTGTAGGGTTGTACTTTTCTGTAATCTCTGTTCTTCCGTTTGGTTTTCGTTCTTAGTTAGTCGAGCTATGCAGTTCGTATGCTTCAGAGCTTGACATTTTCCTCTGATCACAAAGATTACATGCATGACCTGGTTCATATTGGTTGTTGTTTGAGTATGTATTATATGGGGGACAATTTCTGTGGAAAATGATCTGGTTAATATCTGTTATAGAATATTCCTATGCTGGATAATGTTAACACAGTTCATCCAGTGGAAATCTGCATACATGATAAGTACAAAACCTCATCTCATGTAGGCAGCTATTTCCACCCGCTATAATAGGAAGACGATTATTAGTGTCATAGTGTGCATGGCCTGTCGCATGCTCAGATGCTCTGCCCTCTGTCTAGCACCATAATTTCGACAACTTTTTTGTTTGTTTTGAAACTACCATAATTTCGACAACTTGACGGCACTACAAGTCGTCGGATAGAGCCATCTTTATTATCTGAACGTCATATCACAAGCGCCTTATACATGCATGCCCCTAGCTTTCAGCATGTCGACTAATTTTGGCTGCATGCTATGCTTTTGGACGTATTACTAACACTGGTAGAGTAGGATAGTTTAGTTCAGCCTTTGTTTGACTCTTGCTTTATCGTACGTTTTCTACTAATCTGGAACTAGAGCAGTGCAGCTACTAGTAGCTTTAGCTTTATTTTGTGCGATAATATAAGTGTAACGACCCGTTGCCTCCGGGGATAGCCGTGACGTGAGCAAAGGATACAGGGAAGATTTAGGCGCAGGAGGAAGAAGAGAGGCGATAACGATATTTCATTTCATTTCCAACTTGAGTCTCTTCTTCCGTTACAGCTGGCTTTAAAGCCACACACACACATAACTTAACTCACCCGAGACACACGCCACTGTCGCCTTCGTCTTCCGGAGGCGCCTTGTCACTTCCCGTGTTCTCCCCTGGTCCAGCTTGCTAGCTAGTGCTGTGTACACCCTGTGTTACATTAAGTCTAAAGCTCGATCGCATGCACGCATGCTACCGTTTTCTTGTGTTGTTGCGCACACCATTACGGGCTTACGGCCGATCTGTTCGCAACATATTCTTAATCAATTCATATATGAAGCGAAACTTGATCAGCCTGTTGGCTATTTTATCTCGCATTGCTTGATGAAAAGCTAGCTAGCTTTCTGGTTGACTGATCTGATCTAAAGCACATTGCTCAGACTAAGTACAAACCTCGTTTAGATTAGTCTCATGTAGCTGTCGCATTCTGATATATATGTATTTTCTAGCTTTTTGTCACGTTCTGGAATCAGATATACTTGCGAATCTTTTGGCTGATCCAAGCATCCCGCCGCCTCCAGTGCATGTGGCTGTGGACTAGATTGAGATCCTTTGGACAGTGGAGGCCTGACAGTGACTAGTAGCTACACAATTATTTAAGGATAAACCCCTGAATTATATTAGAAGTTGCAGCAGGACAAGAAACCTTAAGTTACTTATTTGCCCTCAAAGAAGAAGGAAGTCATGTAAGTATGTAAGCATCGACTGAGGAGTAAAATAGTACATCCGGCACAATGAGATTCTGAGTTGCTGTTCTGAAGGAAGCAATCCTATGCGACCCGGGCCCAGGCACAGCGACCCCCCTCCTCTCACACGGGCCGCGGAGCGCAGGGGGGGCCCGCCTGGTAGCGACGGTGTGCGGCCGGGTCGCACGTACGACCCGGTCGCATAGGATTTTTTTTCCTGTTCTGAAGACAGTACTAGGCATCGGTTGGATGTTGACTTCACTTCAGAGCATCTCCGATCCAGTGTTTATACTATTAATACTTTTTTTTTAGGGTAAAGGGGATTTCATTGATTACTCATCAAAGGTTATATAATCATGTTTAATGGTAACAGAGATGTCTGGTGGGACATGTAACCGCCAGACCGCACATTTGCCAGTTCTCTGAGCTAATTGTGCTAACTCATGAGCTACTTTATTACAATCTCTTTTTACATGGCATACTGTTGCTTCTTAAATTGTGGCAAGAGTTGCCGAGATATCCTGGAAAATCGACGCTCACTTGGACCGGTTCAGCAGCGTCGAATTTACCCCAGCAATCACAGAGAAGCAATCCGATTCGAAGGAGATTGGCATATGAATTCATTCAGCTGCCAACCAGCAACCTTCAAGAAGTGCTAAAGCTTCGGCTATTTGTCTGGAATCCAGTGTTTATACTATTAATATTAACAACTAGGTACCTGCTCGTATAATCTGCTATTTGTCTTGATATCTGGCGAGGTGCGTATTACATTTATCTGGAAAACCAGGAAAGTTTCATAGGTGGCTGATATTGACTCGAATCCGGTACTCTTCAGGCTTCTCAAAACCAGTGATGTCGTCAGCAGCGCTTCCGTGAAGCGATTGGTCCCGGAAGAAGACGTGACGCGACACGTGTATACATGTGGAGTAGATTAGACTTGCATAACATGTCTACGTGTCAGTCCAAGCCGTGCCAATTTTCGTAGGAGTGTCAGATAAACGGTTGGCGGCGTCCGGATCCGGCCATTGTTGTCCAGCCGTCGAACTCATCCGGATACCTGGGAGGCTGAGACTTGCACGAGAAATGGGCCTCGCAGTTGGAGTTTTTGACACGCTCCAAGCTACATTGCCAGTGACTTTTCTGCTAAAATGGTTGAGCTAATTATGTTGTTTCCAAGGAAATGCTTGGGCTAATTCTTAGGCTGGATGAGGGCCCAAAACCTGCTTCTGTCGGTCCGTCATTTCCTTTTGAGTAATCCTTTTATTTTTTTTCTTATTTGAAATAGCAAATCCTTTTCTTTTTGAAAGCCCATCCTTCATTTTATTTTCGTGATTTATCAGTGCTGCTTCCTGTCACTGACCATGTGATTGTTTTGGCAGGCGCCGGCGTGTTCGGGCACCTCTCGGACTCCTTCCTCGGCCGGAAGGGCTCGCTCCAGGTGTCCTGCGTCCTCAACGCCGTCTTCGGCCTCCTCACCGCGCTCTCCCCAAACTACTGGACCTACGCCGCGCTGCGCCTCCTCACGGGCTTCAGCACCGGCAGCGTGGGCCTCTGCGCCTTCGTCCTCGCCACGGAGCCCATCGGGCCCTCCCGCCGCGGCGCAGCCGGGATGTCCTCCTTCTACTTCTTCTCCGGCGGAATCGCCGCGCTCGCCGGCGTTGCGGCCATGTTCCAGTCGTCCTGGCGCCTCCTCTACGTCGTCACCTCCCTCCCCTCCCTCGTATTCGTGCTCGCCGTCATGCCGTTCGTCTCCGAGTCGCCACGGTGGTACCTTGTGCGCCGCCGCGCCGACGACGCCATGCGTGTCGTGCACGCCATCGCGTCCGCCAATGGCAGGCGCTTCCCGGACGACGTCTCTCTCAAGCTCGACGATGAGGGCGAGGGCGACTGTGACGGCGGCAAGAACGTCGAGGAGACGTCGTCGTTGTCGTCGGGCTCGATCCTGGACGTGTTCCGGTCGCGGACGACGCGGGTCCGGCTCGTGCTCTCGGTGCTCATCAACCTCCTCTGCTCGGTGGTGTACTACGGGCTGAGCCTTAACGTAGTTAACCTCAAGACGAACATCTACGTCAGCGTCGTCGTCAACTCGCTCGCCGAAATGCCCGCATACCTACTCACCGCGCTGCTTCTCGACCACTTCGGCCGGAAGCCGCTCGCCATTGGCACAATGCTTCTAAGCGGCGCCTTCTGCACCGCCGGCAGTCTCATCTCCGGCGCCGGTGCGATGAGGTAATTAAGACCTTAACCTTCTTATATATGCATGTGCATCGGTGCACGAGGCTGCAGGATTTGATCTAACAGGCAATTGCATGCACGTACATGCATGGGACACTGCAGGGTGGTTAGGATGGCGTGCGGGGTGGCGGGGATCTTCGGCATGGCGGCGACGTACAATCTGCTGTTCATATACACGGCGGAGCTATTTCCGACGGTGGTGCGGAACGCGGCGCTGGGGTGCACGTCGCAGTCGTCGCAGTTGGGGGCCATACTGGCGCCCCTGGTGGTGGTGCTCGGGGAGCGGGTGCCGTTCGCGGTGTTCGGCGTGTTGGGCATCATCGGCGGGCTGCTGGTGTTCTACCTCCCGGAGACGATGAACAGGCCCTTGTATGACACCATGGCCGGGCTGGAGGAAGGCGAGAAGGCCCTCTTGAAGTGATCGAACCTGTGATCATTCCTTCTCGTTTTATGTCGTCTTTATTAAAGATGTTGCACTTGCTGCAGAGTAGAGTACGTGAAGTGAATCACACGAGGTGGATCGTCTGTAGATTGTTTCGCTTGTTGATTGATAAATCAAAATTTTCGTGTCGCCTACAATGAAAAATATATATTGATGCATATGTTCGATCATGGGAGCAATTTCGGTACGAACGATTAGGTCCATTTACAGGTTGCCGGCTTGCAGCCTACGGGCACGAGGGGGAAGCAACGCCATGTATCGCGTCGCATCTGAGCCGGGGTCAAACCAATACCACAATGGGCCGAGTGCATTCGGTAATTATTTCACGTGTAAAGGAGAAGCGAGAAAAGGGCCGGACGAGCATCGATTCTGTGCATGCAGGCCTCCACCGCACCGTCCCGTTCTTGCATGCAGACCATCTGACGACCAAGTAGCATACGATCATTGTTAGTTGCTTTACTGCTCTCCGCGTGCTGACAGTATCGTGTAGTACTAGTGGATCCAAGAACCAGATCTTACTTGAATGTGTATTGCATTAAGAGTTCAGGCAAAAAGATAGATCTTAATCAGTTCATACGGGGGATTGAAAAGGTCATTGAGGAAGCATGTCCTTCGAATCGACCACTATAAAAGGACTGCACTTGTTGTGTTCTTTTTACTCCTTTCCGTGATCTCGAGCAGCGTCCATCTAAGGAGAGTACGTACGTGCCAACTCCAACCAAATCCACTGTTGCGAGATCTGAATCCCCTAGCTGTTCCTACCCTTGCACAGCCAAAACAGACAGGAGCGGAGACAGTTCTCTGTATCACAATTACTACGACGCACGCACATCACACATCTCAAACTGCAACCACGATATGCTAGACTGCAACGGCAGTAGAATTCCGTGAGACAGAGAGAATCCAAAGACTTTTGAGCTTGAGCAAGTGAGTACAGGCAATGATATCAGCACGTCACAAGCTAGGCCAATGCGGAAGGCGTGAGAGGTGAGCGAAGGATCAGAAATTGAGTGCAAGCAGCAATGATAGTAACAATTTCCTCTCATCCTGCACATCTCCTCGTTGCCAGGCCAACCAATGCCATCACCGTGCGAGCGAGTTATTGTGCTGGACGCGATGTGACATGGCCTGTCTAATAATTTCGCACGCCCGATCGATCATTCTTGGCTGTGCACACTGCGCGCATCATCATCATCACACGCCATGTCATGTCACTGCCACCCGGAGGCTGGCAATGGCGAGATCTGTCACGTGGGCCATTCGTATCCGCCACATGTTAAAAATCGATCGACATACACATAACTCCACTGAACACTAGCACTACTCATCAGAGGAAGTAACCGGGGTGTTTTTAACTGCAGGTGCACCGAGAGAAGAACTGCACGCACACCGTGAAAATCTCGTCATGCACGGAAAGAAAGAGACGAAGCGTGCACGAAATTATTTCACAGCCTCGAATCCGGCAGGAACGCAAGGGAAAAGCTACTCCTGCTCCGATGGTCCTCTGTATATGGCCCGTTGTGAGGAGAGCACTGCAGCGCGAGAGACAGAGGTAGAAACAGGAAACAAATTACCGAGAGGAGGAGATAAATTACATGCGAGAATGGGCGCCAGAAAGAACTGCAGAGTCCAGAGCTGGAAATCTGGCATAGGGGTCACGTCGATTGGACGACGATTCATACACGCCCATACTTCGCCTACAGAGCTGCATACAATTACAACACAGGAATCTGTCGTATGTACACTACACTGCTAGCAATGCCAATGCACTAGATCATTACAGCGACCGTATCTACTAGTAAGAAGGTACGCTCTTTTGTCACGTTGTAGGGCGTGTTTGGTTGGGCTGTGGCTGTTGGAAAAGCGGCTGTTGGCTAGCTGGTTGAATAAGCGACTGTAGCTGTTGATTTGTGAGTCTGCGAACGAACGTGTTTGGTTCGGCTGTGGCTGTTGGCTGTTGTATGAGGAAAAGTCCGAAATACCCCTAAAATCAATAAAAAAATACAAATACAAATATAAATACAAATACAAATACAAATACAAATATAAATAAAAAAATACAAATACAAATAAAAAAAAACCTAACCCTAAAAGGGGCCAGGGGGCCACGGGCCGGCCACCCCAGCCCCCGTTCACACCCGAGCGCCTCCCCGGGGTGCGCCGCCGCCCTCGCCACCCCAGCCCCCGGTGAGCCCCTCCCACGGCGCCGCTTCCTCCCCCCGGCGAGCCCCTCCCCCGCTTCTCTCCCGATGCTTCTCCCTCCCCCCCGGCCGCCTTCGCCGTGCCGCCCATCCTCACGCCCAGCCCGAGCTTGTGCTCCGGGGTGTCGGAGAGGCAGCAGCCCCAGCGCACCGGCGGCCCGACCGCGTCGAGCGCGACCTTCACCCGGGCGGCCGAGCTGCTCCGTCTGGCTGCTGCAGCAGGCATCGGTGTGGGCCTCGGTGGTGGAGGAGGGTAGCCGCGCGGCTCGTAGCGGACGGATCGGGTGTCGGCGCGGCTCGCCATGGCCGGATCCGGGGACGGCGGAGCCGTAGTCGGAGCAAAGGCGGGGTCGGCGGAGACGAAGGCGAAGGGAGGGGCCGAGATGGCGGGGTCAGCGGGGACGCCGGGGACGACAGCCTCGTCGAGCTGCTGGTCGGGAGGCGGCGGGGCGGGCGGCTGCTGGATCCGGGGAAGGGAACGGGGGGGGGAGCGCCGACGGGTGAGGACTTGAGGAGAAGTCGGGCGGGGTAGATGGGGGAGAAGGGGATCGGGAGATCGGGACTACTGCGGGAAGCTCTTAACTACCCCCCGGTGCTGGCGTCTCCCATGCCCAACGAGCCATTGCTTCTCTACATCGCAGCGACTACTCAGGTAGTCAGCACGGTCTTGGTCGTGGAACGCCCCGAGCCCGGTCATATTCAAAAGGTACAGCGCCCGGTCTACTTCATCAGTGAAGTCCTCTCCGAGTCCAAGGCGCGGTACCCCCAGATTCAGAAAATAGCCTATGCGGTTTTCATAACATCACGGAAGCTCGTCCACTACTTCCAGGGCCACCCCATTACGGTGGTCAGCTCCTTCCCGATCTCCGACGTCATCAACAATCGTGACGCCACGGGTCGGATCGCCAAGTGGGCCATGGAGCTTATGGCTTTCAACATAGTCTATGCCCCCCGCACGGCCATCAAGTCCCAGACCCTCGCCGACTTCATGGCCGAGTGGACAGAAGTCCAGTCCCCGCCCTCCGTCGTCGACCTCGAGCACTGGATACTCTACTTCGACGGCTCTCTGATGCTCCAGGGCGCGGGGGCTGGTGTTGTGCTCATCTCTCCCAAGGGCGAGCGCTTCAAGTACGTGCTGCAGATCCACTTCCCGGCATCCAACAACGTCGCCGAGTACGAAGCTCTGCTACACGGTCTTCGCTTGCGGTTTCACTCGGGATTCGCCGCCTCCTCGCGCGCGGCGACTCGGAACTGGTGGTCCGACAGGTCATGCAGGACTGGTCGTGCAGAGACCCCTCCATGGAAGCCTTCTGCCAGGAAGTCCGCAAGCTCGAAGCCAAGTTCGACGGTCTTGAGATCACCCACGTTCTGCGCCGAGACAATGAAGACGCAGATGCACTCGCCAAACTGGGGTCCAGTCGGGACGTCGTCCCGACTGAAGTTTTCCTCCAGGAGTTGCACACCCCTTCTATCAAGGCAGGCACATCGCCCGAGACCGAAGAACAGCAAGTCCCGGACGGTGACACCGCCCAACCTCCAGCAGAGGTCCTCACCGTCACCTCCGACTGGACTACACCCTTCCTGGACTATCTATTGCGGGACACCCTCCCGCCGGACAAAACTGAGGCACGCCGCATCGCACGACGCGCCAAGTCCTTCGTCATCATCGATGACGAGCTCTACAAGAAAAGTACCTCCGGGATCCTCCAACGGTGCATACCCGACTACCAAGGAAAGCAGCTGCTGCGCGAGATCCACTCGGGAGTATGTGGACACCATGCTGCACCCGCGTCACTAGTCGGGAAAGCCTTCCGACAAGGTTTCTACTGGCCGACTGCCGTGTCCGACGCGGAGCACATCGTCCGCACCTGCGAGGGGTGCCAGTACTTCACCCGGCAGACACACTTGCCGGCTCAGGCTCTCCAAACCATACCGCTCACCTGGCCCTTCACAGTCTGGGGACTGGATATGGTCGGCTCGTTCAAGAAAGCTCCCGGGGGCTACACGCACCTCTTCGTTGCAGCTGACAAGTTCACCAATGGATCGAAGCCAAGCCGGTCGCCATGATAACTGCTGAAAAGGCCGTCGAGTTCGTTCGGGACATCGTCTTCCGATTCGGCGTACCTAATAGCATTATCACGGATAATGGCACCCAATTCACCGGCCGAGCTTTCCTCCATGTCACACCCAATTTTTCTAACCCTGATTTCGAGCATATCATCGCATGTAAATTAGGTCATTTGCATTAACCGCAGACTCAATACAATGAACACCCGCACACACGCACTCTAGCCGATAAAACCCTAATCGGGAAACCTTCCACCCCTCGGTCTCTCGAAAAATGCTGGAATAAATCGTGGGGCCATCCAACAGTAAAATTAGCTCAGATATGGCGTAAAATAATAGTTTCCCAATCGACCCTGTCTAAAGCTTGGTAAATTATTTTTACCATCTTTCCGACCTCTCTACCTCTTTTATTTTCCCTGGCAGCCCATGTCTTAACCTCCCTCAGTTAAAAACCCCCGACAGCCGCCTCGTGGGAATTCTTTCCAGCAGTACCAGCAAGTCTAAACCCTCACGTTTCCTCTGGCCATCGCATTTGCTACACCCGGATTCCATTGCATGCATGCACTGATACTCACAAACGCATAGTGCACGAAGTACTCGTCGGTGCCTAATTTCCATGTTCCTTTGGTCACGTCCTCTAGTATTCTGTGCTGCATGGCAAGCTAGCAAACCACCAGAGCACCCCTCATTGACCCTCTGATTCATTTCTATCTTCCAGACGTGTGCACAACCTCAAGAATCCTGGCCTAACCTTCCCTATTTGCTGGACACATATCCCTCAGTGCCAGTGACATGTTTGGACATCTCAGCTGCGTGGTTTTCTTCCCGTGGCGTGCCCATGCAAAACCCGTACATGCACTGGCCGAGCTCCAGACTCACTCCATTGCCAGCCTGACCACCTTCCTCAGACATCACACCACTCCAGCACGCCACCGGCTCGTCAGCCGTCCCTCCCTTGCCCTGTGGCCACAGCCGAGCTCTGGCCATGTTCCATCGCCGGCCTTGTAGTGGAGCAGCGCCGCCGTCCCCTCCGGCGACGTCCCATCCAGGCCAAGCGAGCTCCAGTATCAGCCATGGCCAGTGCCTCGCCACCAGCCTATAAAAGGAGCACCGGCCCGAGCTTCACCCAACACCAGGCCACTACCCGAGCACCACCACTCCCTCAAGCTCAAGCTCAAATCCCGTATAAACCATCCAAGATAGGAACCCTTTTTCCCCAAATCGAGCAAGGACCGAGCTACCTTACCTCCACCGCCGGGTTCTCTTCCTTAGCTCAGCCTTCCTCCTTCCCCCACTGGTTCAGCAACAAACCGAGCTCCCAAGAACCCGCCCTCACCAGCGCGCATCAAGCTTGGCCAAGTCCCGTCGGAGTTGAGCTTCGGCTCAACCACACCACGCCGGCGGACCTCCCAGCAACAACAGCCAAACCGAAATCCTGCCTCCCCTCCCTAACCCCGCTCCAGAGCTCACCAAAACCTAGCTGCCAACTCCCTTAACCGCCACCGCCCCGCACTCGCCGCTGCCCTGCCCGAAGCCCGCCGCCGCCGACTGCCTGCCGGAGCGACTCGGAGGTGAGTAGGTAAGTGGCCAGTGCTGGCCCGAGCAGCCCGTTTATTTAATTAGGAGAAGACGCTCGGGTAGAACCCGCTTTGACAGCTAGAAGGTGCATTACCGTTTAATGAAAGCGTAAAACCCCAAATACCAGTCCAGAGCCGTTGCATAGCTTTAAAATCCTCCAGTTCAGATTGTTCCGGCCAAACGTTTCTAGCACATGAAGTCAATTCCGAAAGCACTAGAGTATATCCCAAACCTTTAGCTCAAACACATTTTCAGACTTAAATCCTTTAGCATAAAGTCAGTGCAAGTATTAAAATCGAGCTGCTATTCCTTCTTTAGGGTCTGCATGCACTATTATACTAGTTTCTAAAACCCTAAAACAAATTCTCTTTCACCGCTAAGATACCTAAAATACTCGATGCATGTTAGCCGAAAGCAAATAAAATTAAAAGTTACATTTTAAACCATGCTTGTTCATTTAACCTATTGCACTGTCATTTTATGTGATACACGTGCATATACCCATCCCTCGGAATGTTTAGTATGCCCGCAGAACATAAACCCTAGAGCATCAAAATTCTGCATTAACTTGAACCTACATATATACCCTCTCCGATTTCCACACAGAGCTAACGTTTAATTTATCAATCCCTCGGATTAAACGAGAATCGACCGTTCAAAGTCTTAAACCCTAACATCGTTATTTTCTCTCGAGCATGCATATCATGTGGTTTTATTGGAGTTATTTGGATTTTCCTCTTATTCGATGTCCTTTCGACGCGTAGTTGACGGAGCGACGTACGTGCGTCAAGAAGATCCGGCATCACCCCCGCGTCCGGAACAAGAGCAGGAACTGCCAGGCAAGTATTCCCACCTCGATCATGTCGAAATCCCATATATGCAAAGTTATAAATATTTTGTTTACGAAATTCTGCATGCTATGTGTTTAATATCGATATTTTATGTAGAGGTAGCTATACCCATTAGTTGCACGATACCTAGGTCCGAATATCCTTCCTTGTAACCCTAGGTATATTCAACGGTCGACTCACGACCGTCGAATAGTTAAGGTTATAAGTATTAACCATGCTTAGCCCTGCTATAGTCAAAAACCAAGTTTTACTCATCCCGTTGGGATATGGGAAAACAAACCCTTGGATAGCATATGCTGTCCGAGGTGACTTTCACAAATAAAGGTTCATCAAAAATCAAAAGAAAAGAGGAGATGATTTCGATTCGGGTAGGAATGTTAAGTGATGTTCGGGGATGTAGAGCATTGGTTGGAGCCATGATCGTCCGGGACGTCATGGGGTCGGGAAATGGAGTCCTACTCGAATCAGTTAAGGACCGAGCCTAAGTGCCGCTAAACCGGTTCCACTACCGTACGTCCACATGTCCTTTATGGGAAGGACTTGGCTTAGTACCCCGGCAAGTATTAGGGTTTGGACCCGTGGGAAGTAGGGAGTTAGTGCTAGGTGTTTTAAGTCCTAGAGGATCCACCTACGCAGGGCGGGAGGTGATGATACGACACAAAGGTGGAGAGTCCCCAATTTGGTGTCCAGGACACGTAAACTTGGGTATTCACCTAGCGGGTCCAACTCTGGTATGGAAGCGGGCGAAGGTCTCGTTGTAACCACCCTGCCAATACACTCTGTGCAGTGTATCTGTTAGCGCTCGGCATAAGGGGTGTAATTACATCTTGTGGGTAAAGCCGTACAACCTCTGCAGAGTGTTAAAAACTATTCGAATAGCCGCGTCCTCGGTTATGGACATGAACTGGCAAGGCCACACACTGGTTAGACTAAGTGTTGTTTGTGAAAGCATGGGAAAAGGGATTAAGGACGTGAGCATGATGTGTCCACAGAGGGCAATTTACGCTACAGGCTGGTAGCAAGGAATTGCCGGAGAAGTAGGCTAGCCGTGTGATCCGGGATACACGGGCTGAGCCGGGGGCACTCGCTGAGCTATCCAGAATAGTGTCAGTTGAGCGTTGTACCGAGAAGCTAGACATATTGCCCGGGGTAATATGGTCTGAGCTGTCTCGAGGATTGTAAGGAGGTAGCCGGGTCTACCTCGGGAGGATTCTGTTCATTTTACTTTAAACAGTTTTACTAAATTGCTTTTGAATCTACTATTCAAGTATTTAAATTATGCATTTACTTTTCCGCACATTGATCAGCTTAGAGTAGAGCTATTCCTTGTTTATCCTCTGCATGAATTATTTTCGTATACTCCTTCCTGTGGGAATAGCTTGCGAGTACATTCAATGTACTCACCTGGCTTGTTGATTTGGCCAGAAGAAGCAGAGGAATACTGCTCCGACGAGGAAGATTCCGACTTTGAGGTCTAGGGCGTTTCCCCAGTCAGTTGCCTGTGAGTTTGGCATATTGATGGGTTTTATCTACGTATCTTTTATATTTCCGCTGCAAGACTTTTAATTCGGCCAATAGGCCATATGATGTAAGGACTCTAATCGGATTGTATTGTAAAATAATCGGTAATGTATGACGACATTATCAAGTTCTTGTGGTACCGGCTACTGTTCCAGGGACCGGTACAGTAAACACAGGAGCATTTCCGGCCTTAAAACCGGGGGCGCCACACTCCAATTCTGTGACGACTACAATATCAGCCTCGACTTCGCCGCCGTGGCACACCCACGCGCCAACGGGCAAGTCGAGCGATCCAACGGGCTAATACTACAAGGCCTCAAGTCTCGAATTTTCCAGCGACTGAACAAATTCGCAGGCAAATGGGCCGCTGAGCTACCTTCAGTCCTCTGGAGCCTCCGGACCACGCCTAACCGGTCCACTGGCTACACACCCTTCTTCATGGTCTTCGGTGCTGAGGCCATCCTCCCGACTGACCTGGAGTACGGGTCCCCGCGCGTCCGAGCCTTCAACGAGGCCGAGTCAGAAGAAGCCCGGCACGACGCCCTCGACCAGCTCGAAGAAGCCCGCGAAGTTGCCCTCCTTCGGTCGGCTAAGTACCAACAGGCCCTGCGGCGCTACCACAGTCGGCACGTACGCGGCCGCTCCTTCAATGTCGATGACTTGGTTCTGCGCCGAGTCCAATCGAACAAAGAGCAACATAAGCTCTCGCCGCCATGGGAAGGCCCGTACATAATAGCTGAGGTGCTACGCCCGGGGGCTTACCGACTGAAGGACAGCGACGGCAACATCTTCACCAACGCATGGAACATAGAACAGCTACGTCGTTTCTATGCTTGAACCTTTTTCTTCTAAGTGTATTGGATAAATGAATAAAGAGTTCTCTTTTGTTTCATCCAAAAGTACCTCTTTGCCCGACTGGCCCGCTACGCCCGTCCGTAGCGGGCACTCAGTGAATACCCGACTTTGTCACCATCAACGTAAAATGCTTAAGTACTGTGTATAAAAGTCTAACATTAACTCTTTGACTCCAATCGCCGGTCTACGCCACACCCTTACGCTACACGGGACACACGCCAACGGCTAATCCCTACGCCAAGGAGGCTACGACGGGTTGGCAAAGAGCAAAAACGCACAAACTTACATACACAAGAACACAAGTTTTTTCTGATGGGGCCAAAAGTTACTCGTTAAAACTCAAAGTATTAACATAAGTTACTCGGGCATCCCGAGTGCGCACAAAAACAACTCGGTATCCTCGAGTCCTTTACAAAATCTACTCGGCTAGCCCGAGCAGTTCACATCTACTCCTATTTTCTACAGGCCGGAGCGACTTAGCAGGGAGTCGACGGTGGGCTCGACAGACTGCACCATCTCCGGGATGTCTTCGTCGGGAAGATCCGCGGCGTACCCCTCCCCGATTGCCTCCATGTCTAGCAACGGGTAGTGGGACCGCGCCACCGCCAGGACCAGGCTGGCCCCCGTCCTTGCGCCCTCCGCCTCGATGGATGACACTCGGCCGGGCACCTGGCCCAGCCGCTCGGCGACCGCCGCGACGGAGTCCGGAGCCACCTCGTCTGGCCAGACGGCGTCGCACGCCGCCTGCCCCGCCTTCATCAGCGACTCAATCATCCCGCGGGATTTCTCGAGGCTCGCCTTCGACTCTGCAACAAGGAGGCATGAGAAAAAACAACCAGCCAACTGGGGCACCGCCAAGATCAAAACGACACTTACCGGACTCCGCCGCTGCAGCGGCCTTCTTCACGGCTTCGGCGGCCGCCTCCGCGTCCGTGGCCCTCTTGGCAGCCGACTCGGCGTCGCGCCCGAGCTGCTCCTCCATTTTCTCCGCCAAGTCCGCGCGGGCCTTCTCCGACGCGAGCGCCGCCTCCGAGTCCGCAGCCTTCTTGGCCGTAGACTCGGCCTCGCGCCCGAGCTGCTCCGCACGAGCTTTCTCCGCGGACAGAGCTTCCTCAAGCTCCGCTGCCCGCTTCTTGGCGGCGTCCAGGTCGCGGGCCCGAGCTGTCATCGCCTCGAGCTCCGCCCTCAGCCTCGCAACCTCCTCTTCGGCGGCTGCACGGAACAACCTATCAGCCAAACGAAAAACAACGCGGGAAGGGTAAAAGGTTTCTCGGCTAACTCACCTCGGGACTTCGCCATCTCCTGAGAAAGGCCCGCTTGCAGGCCAGTGATTTCCACCCCGCGCTTGCGGGCCATGTCCTCCGCCGACTGCCGTTCTGCGGTTAATTTGTCCCATTCGGACTTCCGCAACTCCAGGAGCTCAATGACCGGCAGTCGGTCTTGGAGAAAGGCGGTCTTTTCCTCCAACCGCCGGTACAGTTTCTGCACAAAACAAATGTCGGAACATCAGGTCACCCGGGAAGATTGATGAAACCCTCCACTTGGTCCCAAGGACCAAGCGGAGGCTCGGGGGCTACACCCTCTGGGTGCACTGTTCGTGCACCCCGAGTCCGACTGACAAAAGAAAAAGAAGATAACTATACCCTGCGCCCGACTATCCTAGTCGAACGCAGGCTCGGGGGCTACACCCTCTGGGTGCACTGTTCGTGCACTCAGAGTGAAGACTACAAAAAAAGCACAGGGCCCTCCGCCCGACTAACTTAGTCGGGCAGAGGCCCGGGGGCTACTCCCTAAGGGATCTACTCCTACGAAGGAAGAAATGACTCACCTCCATCAGAGGACGCAGCCTGCCATTCAGCAGATTGGCGCCCTCCTTCGCCGCCTTCATCAGGGCGGGGAGAATCTCCCCGATCTGCTCAGCGGCGTCCGCCGCATCCCGCCACTCCTTCTCCTCCTCGACGTCGTCGATCGTCGAAGCCGGATTCCCCCGCTCCGCTCCCCGGACTCGGAGTGGCCGGCGCGCCAGCTCGGAGCACGGATGAGGAGGCGGAGCCGCGCTGAACTCCTGCATCGGCGAGGGCGCGCGGGGACTCGCACCCTCAGCCATCGCCGCGTCCTCGCCAGCGCCCGTGGGCTCCACCGGCGCCGGAGCTCCAGGCGAGGTCTCCTCTTCAGGAGCGACCGGCGAAGTCGGCTGCGCGCCGGGCTCCCCGGCAGACGGCTGGGGAGCGCTCGCGGGCGGAGGCGACTGCGGCCGGGGCGACGAAGGGGTCACCACGGGCGGAGGCGATGGGGCCCGGATGTCCGAAGCGGGAGGATCTCCGCCTTGGCTGGACCCTGGGACATCCGGGGTCGCCTTTGGGACGTCCCCCATCCTTCGCGTCCTGCGGAGGCCAGACCAATCGTGTCAGCACGTGAAGAAAAGCAAAATTAAACTGCGAAAGTACTCGGCAAGATGCTTACTTTGAGGACCGAGGAGCGGCGAAGCGCTTCTTGGCCCCCGCGACTCGCGGCCCGGCTGCAGCGGCAGCCGGGGCAGGCGAGGTCTCCGATCCGCCGGTTGCCCCGAAGGCAGCGTCGGTGTCTCTCTTCTCACCCCGGCTGGGGGTGCGTCATCACCAGCCGCCGTTGGATCGGCGCCGGCAGCGGAGCCCAATGGCTCCGTCGACGGGGCCCCTGTGTCGGCTGGCGCCGCCGGGTTGGCGCCAGCGGCAGAGACTTCTGGCCCAGTCGACGCGGCACCGGCGCCAGCCGGTGCCGCCGGGTCCGCGCCCGCGGTGGAGTCCTCCTGCTCTGCTGGAGCATCCTCCGTGGCGGCCGGCGCGTCCGGGTCCGCCCCAGCGACGGGGTCATCCGACCCTGTTGGCGCAGCCCCCGCGGCGGGCGGAGCCGCCGGGCTGGCACGGGAGGCCGGGACGCCCCGCCTGGCCGGGGCGGCGCCCCTCGCGGCGACAGAGCCGCCCCGTACCTTCGGGCCGGTGCCCGCCGGTTTCCTCCGTCTCTTGAACCGGTAGCCGCTGGCGTCGTCCGACTCCTCCTCCTCCTCTTCTCCCTGGGCGGCTGCGCTAGGCGGAAGGGGACGCGGTGTGACAATCGTCGGGCCCTTCCCCTTGGAGGGCCCGGTGCCTTTAGAAGACCCGGCCCCTTTCGACGGGCCGGCACCGGAAGAAGACGTCCCTGCCGGCGGCGCTCCGCCCTTCGGAATGTCGGCGTACTGCGGCTGGTTCCAGATCTCGTCCTCCGGGAGGGGAGCGTTGGAATGGAAGCCGAACAGCACCTACAAAGAAACGAAGGCGACACCCGAGTAAGACTCGGCCAAGAATTAAAACCAAAAGGACGCGACCCGGGTACTCACGTCACTCGGGGGCCTCGCCCGGCAGAAAGGGGCCGGCCGCCCGGAGAAATCCAGGCTCGTCCCTTGAGCCAGGATTTTCTCTAGCCGGCTCTGGACCTCGCCTTCCGAGAGCTCCTCCGCGGACTCCCGGGTCGAGTCGTCCGAGCCGGTGTACTCGGTCATCGGGTGCGCCCGCAGCTTGGCCGGCTGAACTCGCCACCGAACGAAGGTGGCGGCGACGACCGCCCCGGTGACCCCGGATTTCATTGCCTCCTCGAGCGCCGCCACCACGACGGCGACGCTATCCTGCTCTCTCTCGAGCGGCAGGTCCGTCCAGCTGGGGCGAACCGCCGGCGGCTGCCCCGAGAAGGCTGGCAGCGAAGGCTCCGGGTTGGCACAGTAGAACCAAAAGGCGTGCCAACCCTTGTTCGACGTCGGCATCGGCGGGGCCGGGTACTTCGCCGCTGTCCCCGACCTCAGTTGGAACCCGGCGCCACCCACCACGGCCGGGTGGTCTCTGCTTGGCTGGGGCTTCACCATGAAGAAATGCTTCCACAGGGCGAAGTGCGGCTGGATCCCCAGGAAGCACTCACAGAGCGTGATGAAGCATGACACTTGGAGGATGCTGTTCGGGTTGAGGCTGTGGAGCTCCAACCCGTAATAATACAGTAGCCCCCGCAAGAATGGGTGCGCCGGCACGGAGAATCCTCGCTCGAAGAAGGATTCGTGCACCACCAGCTCGCGGGTGTTCGGGGTCGGAATGGTCTCCCCCTCGGCGGAGCGCCACTCGACCAATTCCTTCGGCGGTAGCACCCCGAGTCGCACGTAGAGCGACAGCCTGATCTCCGTCGCGGTCGACTTCACCCACGGGCCCATCGGCGATGAATCGGCGGGTGTTTCCTCTCCGCTCAACAGCTTCCAGACCAGGGCGTCCTCTTCGGCTTCCGTCGGATCAGCTTCCCAAGGCGGGGATTGCATCCGAGGTGGCTGGGGGAGACGTTAGGGTTTTGGAAGAAGCGGTGCGCGCGGGCGGATTTGGGAAGACGAAGGGTTTCGAGCGCTGGAGAATGAAGAAGGCGGATAGAGCGTGGGCCAGACCCGCGGGTCCCGCGGAATATAAAGGGACGAGCCGACGGTTCGGCTTCCCCATGTTGCACATGTCCGGATCTGCCGCCTCCCACGACGCGCCTCTCCGGATTCACCGCGCCCACGACCGCGCCGTTTTGGATTCCGCCGCGCGTTTTGGGCGGGCCATGTTGCGCCCTTTCTGCGCCCATGACCTGGCGGCGCCGCGATTCGTGCGGTTTAATGAAGGGAGATCCGACGGTTGGCCTTCCAGGCTGTACAACCCGTTGGAATGCTTCTCCGCTATATGATGGCCAAAGCGTATTGTATGAGAATCACTAGCTGGCTGCCGAGAGGGACTCGGCGCTGGGCGTTTTGGCTACAGAGGGTATCAGAGGCTGGCCTCCAGCGAGGAACGCAGTCGGCTGGTTACACCCGAGTGAGGGACAGTAATGGCGTGCCTCCCGAAGGCCACGAGTCGGATGCTGAGCAATACGGAGCTGCCGGATTCTTCACCCAGACTCATCGAGCATTCAAGCCTCGAAGCTTTGGTATCTGGGATCCCCAGATTCAGTGGAATGACCCGGCATAAGACTTCGAAACTCAGGAACCTATGCGCCGTGTCTGGTTTCTTTGGTTCGGACTTGGAGTTTCAGAGGCATTGCTTCAGGGGACACTAGCTGGCCTTGACCCACTCGGGAAGGCCGGGTGCTACTCGAGAATTCAGTTGGGATTCATGGCATGCCCCACGCCGGGTCATCGGCCGGTCCCTGTCCTTCAGGATGGACCGGGTGCCACCAGAGATTACCCGTTAATAGCTCACCCGCCTTTGACATTCCTGCCTTACGGGTGAATGTCACTTGGCTTTGATTGTCTTGTTTGCAGGAGTCCAGTCAGCCCTTCGCAATCTCCCAACGAGCTGAAGCCAGTCGGAAGACTCAACCAGAAGAGAAGGCTAGCGGTAGTGAGATCGTGAAGGACTCAGGGGCTACTGATGGTGACATGGCACCCGGGTATCATCAAGGAGGACGAATCCGGCCTTCCAGCCACGGGATGGGCCAGGCCGACTACTCAGAGTCCGACTACAATACGGGGGCGCCTCACCAGCGTGGAGTACAAGACAAGGATTGATACCTGTCCGGCTTACCCGGAATCAGTTGTAACCGAATAGGAAACATATCTATTAACCCGATCCGGACTCTGTAACCCTACTCCGGCCGACTATATAAGGCCCGGCAGGGGACCTCCGATCGGTATCTCATCTGATCTCATCTGATCAGAGCAACTCGCAACCCATCTGACCAAAATCTCCATTGTTTCATAGCTCAAGCCCCCTCGAGATCGATTCTCCTGGGCTTGCGGCACTCGGGATTCAGCTATACTAGCCACCAAACACAGGACGTAGGGTATTACCTCTCCGCGAGGGCCTGAACCTGTCTAAATCTTGTCTCCCGTGTGCAGCCATCCTGATTCACTGTGCTCACGCCTCCCCATAATTAGTATTGCCGGAATAATACTCCGACACTCCCGGGCGGCTTCCCGCAATAGCCCGTTTAACACACAGGCTCTCGAAGCTCCACTGGGAAAAGCCGGCCTGGAAGCCCCTCGTTTGGTTCGGCTTCGGCTGTTGGAAGGGAAAAGCCGAAGCCGAAGCTAAACCAAACACGCCCGTAGTATTTTCCCCTACTACTAGACATGTAGAAAAGGAGCGCTATCTTACAAAATACATTTAGCAGCAGTGTTGCTGTTCACAGGTCCGTAACGTACTCCATCGCTGTTGATCTGTACAAAGCATACGAGCAGATCAACGGCACTATCTTTAAATTTGAAAAAATATGGTCCAAAACGTGACAGACAGCAAAGGAATGGGACCTGGAGGAGTTGTTCTCGTTTCAAAAGGTTTTGGAATCGAAAGATGTGTCCAAACTCCAAAACCTTTTCCTTTGCACTTTACCTGGGCTAGAGAAGCTTTTACAGTGGCATCATTGTAAAAAATTACAACTACTGTGGGTGACATCCCTGATCGGAGCTGTAAAGCTGAATAGTCCCACATGTCAGTTATCTGCAAAGTCTTTGTTGGTATGAATTGTATGAATAAACTTTCTGGAGCAGCTTTAAAACAGCATGAAGATGATTGTCACGTACTGTGGTAGCCACCTGCCAGGTACCTGTTGGCTGTAGGGGCTGCCTCGAGCTTTGAATTGCACAGTGACTGGCCAGTACTCACTGCTAGGAGTATCTCCGTCTCTAAGTTCATCCATCCTCTGTGCTAATATTTTTTGAAAGCCCATCCTCTGTGCTAATCAGAAGTCACTACTAGAGTTTAGGGTATCTATAATAGTTTTGACCAAATATGAGAGTAGAAGCTCTCTGAGAGCAACTGCTACGATGGAGTGTGTACAAGGTCACAAGGAGAAAATATGAAGATCACAAGGAAGATGACATCATGGAACTGCATGTCTCTCGCATTTGTTTCATTTGCACAGACATTTGTTTGTGCAATGCATGGAAGGTGCATTTGAAGTGCACGGACAGGTGCTGATGCTCCGCCGTGTCCTATTTGTTTATGGTTCTGCAAGGATACCACGAGCTACCGCTACAAGTATTAGTAGTACTCCGTCCAATCACATCCACTTGAGCTACATCAGATGGGGTAAGTGAAATTCCAGCGTACTTTCTCGTGAACTAAGAACGTCTCTCATAAACTATTTCTTAAAATATTTGGTAGAGGAGGGGAAACAAAATTTCACAGAAAGAAACGAGTTCTTAATTTGTTTTAAAATTTTCAAGCTCTCTGATAAATTTTTAGTGGATCCTATTTTTAAAAACCTAATGGTCATTTAATTTTACAGTATTAAAAACCTGATATGACGTTTTGTAAAATATTTGGAGATGTTCAGATTAAAATTCAATTTAATAGTATTCACGTGTGCGTGTGTGAGTCGACGAAGACAAGATTATGCGCTTCGGTCGCGGCTCCCTGAAAGCGAAAGGAAGTGAGCCTCGTGGAATGATGCCTCATGAGTTTTGTTCGTTCCAGTAAAAGACGGTGCCCTGTGTCTGCCTGCGTACATGCTATCATCGAATGCGAGCACCGGTTGATTTTCTAACATCGCACTCCTCTCGATAAAGTAGAGATGGCGTCTCGCTCATTCACAGCTGGAGCCTACGTACGCCTGCTCCCTCCTGGGGAACTGTTCCTAATGGAGTAGTAGCACTGTAGATGATTACCACTGATAATCTATTAACCAAGTACCCTGTCCATATGCGATAGTAGCATCAGCTCACGTCACTTCCTGATCGATCGTTAGATTATTACCAGCGCATCAAAAGTTAAGATTCCGTCTCTGCTCTGAGACTGTTATTATTAGTACTATACAAGTGTGTGATTACCCTTAATTACGGACCAAATGATCAGAGTACCTCTGTCAGTACAAAGAAGCCATTTACAAAGAGCTGAGGTGTGCGTGAGGTACTTGTACATAGTTTTTTGAATGCTCGTGCCCATCATCACTGGACCGCCAGCTTAGTAAAAGCAAAAGCAAAAGAAAAAGATTTCACTGACCATTATTCATTGCTCATGAACAACAACTATTTACGGGCGTAGGTCATGGCCTCTCGCTAGCTTCTCCATCAAGCCGTGCAGTGCTAGCAACAGTACGTACTTGATGGTAACCAGGTCACTTCACTCACATCTTTACTCGACGTTACATGATGTAGCTGCTGCTGTACTCGTACCAGAAGAACGGAGTTAACCACAACTTTGCAGAGGGTGGTGCCGCTACGTTTTACTACCCTTTACCGTGTCGGCCAGCTGTAACCAACTAGGATTGTACCGAACGATGCGTACTACTGTGTTGGCTATTGGGCGAGGCAGCAACAGTTGTATTCAGCCGGAGCTAGAGAGAGTGGCAGCAGCAAGAGGGGCGTGGCCCAATGCCGGAAAAGTTGCCAAACAAACCACAGCGCTGGCCCATCGCCCAACGGCTACCTCCGTCCTCGTGTCACGTGCCTCCCTTCCTCCGCAAGCCTAGTGAGCTGAGCCCATCCCTCCCGCCCGCCTATATAACGCTCGCCGAACCAGCTTCCCAGTCGATCACAGTACACCCAGCAAGCGAGCAGCAGCACAGAGCGAAGAGAGTCGCAAGGTTTTCCCTGCAACAATGGCGCCGTGGAACGGTGGTGCCTTGGTTGCCGCGGCGTCCCTTGCCGTGGTGGCGCTTGTGGCGTGCGCAGTGGCTGCGGCCTCGGCGAGCAAGTTCGACGGCGTGGTGGAGCCGAGCTGGGCCAACGATCACGTCGTGTACGAGGGCGACCTCCTCAAGCTCCGCCTCGACAGCTCCTCAGGTACTGTTGCTTGCTTCAGCGTCTGGTGTGGCCGCATTGGTTTGATCAGTAGTTTCTTTGCTGATGCGCAGTTGTTTTCTGCATTTGGATTTACAGGCGGGGGCTTCGCGTCGAAGAACAAGTATCTGTACGGCAAGGCGACTGCTGATCTGAAGCTCGTGCCGGGGGACTCCGCCGGAGTCGTCACTGCTTTCTATGTGAGTGAGTGAAGGTTTTGCTCCCTGGTGAATCAAACAAACATTGGTAGTACTACTTCTCAGTTGTTCGTGAGATCAGCTAGCTGAACTGCTGCATTCATTCTGCATTTGGAATATGTCTCGTTTGCATGTGAGCATGTATCTGTGTTTGGTTCCATTTGGGATTAATATGAGTGGGAAATCAGTCAATGAGTAAACAAAGTTATCGAAAGCTAATGCGCAGGACATGCTTGTTATGTCTGTCAGGGGAAGCTGCCAAGAACCAATTTACAAAGAACAGCAGCACGTGAACAAGTGCAGCAACAGTACAACTTTCTTAAAAGGAGCCACTTTTAACAAATCACCCCACGACTGATTTACACTTACAGTATTACTACTACCAGTACTTGCTTGGAGTATTTGCTTCTGTAACCTCGAGTAAAATCTAATTTTTCTGATATTTGATTGCAGCTGTCGTCGGCGGGGGACAAGCACAACGAGTTCGACTTCGAGTTCCTTGGCAACGTCACCGGCGAGCCGTACCTGGTGCAGACGAACCTCTACATCGACGGCATCGGCAACCGGGAGCAGCGCATCGACCTGTGGTTCGACCCCACCGCCGACTTCCACACCTACGCCGTCCTCTGGAACCCCAGCCAGGTCGTCTTCCTCGTCGACGACACCCCCATCCGCGTCTACGAGAACATGAACGCCACCACGCCCACCAAGGGCCACCACCGCCACCCCAACGGGACCAACA